>JAJTUV010000233.1:0-650000 GCA_021653895.1 Mastomys natalensis
TTCTGTAAGGCAAAGGACACTGTCAATAGGACAAAACGGCAACCAACAGATTGGGGCCTTCTCTTAATGTGGTTTGTATACCCAATGACACTTCATTGGAGAAAACTAATTTTTCATTTTTGTGTGGTTATCAATTGATGATGGCTTCTGGGTTAGGGGTAGGCTAATACCCACTTTCCTCCTCAGCATTGGGATGCCACTTTGTGTGTATTCTACAATAGTCTCTGTGAGTTTCTGTGTGCATTTGTCCTGTTGTTTTTTGAAGGCCTTCTTTCTTTGATGTCCTTGATCCCTTCTGGCTCTTACAATCTTTCTGCCTCTTCTTTCTCAATTGAGTGTCCCTCTCTGCATCTTGTCTGACTGTGGGTCTCTGTATGTGTTCCAATGTAGGAGGAAGTATCTATGATGATGGCTGAATGATACACTGATCTATAAATATAGTAGAATATTGACTACATAAATACTACTATAAATATAGTAGAATATTGACTAGGATTAGCAATGACTGGTAACAATATTATGTATGTAGCATATTGCTACATAGCTTTAGCAGAACAGTTATGTTTGGTTTTCCACAGGTCCCTGGCCTATCTGAAGTTGAACATTGACTTGTTTCCTATTTTCTCCAGATTTATTATCACAATTTTATACATTCTGAATGAGTATTATGATGTACACATACTCCAATAATGGTTATATATCTTTTGTCCATTATTCATGATAGTCTTTTTCTGTTTGTACCTACTTGATTTCATTAGATATTGAAATTGACATTTTAGTTTATAATTCATATTTTCCTTGAATATCTTTTGTCCTTCACCTTTCCATTTTAAATTTTTCTCTTATCAACCACATATTATCAATATGCATGCAAAAACAATGCTAGCAAACCTGTCTCTCTTGAACTGTATTTCTGTGTACCATAGATATCTCAGATCTACCATCCATCTCTGTTTCTCATCTGTCTGTCTATCTATCTATCTATCTATCTATCTATCTATCTATCTATCTATCTATCATCTATTTATCCATCATCTGTATCTATCTATCTGTCTATCTATCTTATCTATCTATCTATCTATCTATCTATCTATCTATCTATCTATCTCTTACCTATGTATTATCTTTCTATGTATGTATGTATGAATGTATGAATGTACGTATCTATATCCTACCCATGTATTATCTTTCTATGTATGTATTTATGTATGTATGTATGTACCTATCTATCTATGTATTTATCTTATCTATCTATCTATCTATCTATTGTCTGTCTATCTATCTATCTATCTATCTATCTATCTATCAGCATTCTTCATTCATCTATAATCTTCCCTTGAACAAAACAAATATATTTTGTTCATTTTTTCATCTCCTAAGTTTCGAACCCTATTTTGTTGATATTATTTAAAACATCTGTTATGGGTTATTATTGATATCACTCTTTTTATTTCATTGGCTGTTTGCTTCCTTAGAAAATAATAAACTGTACTAGATTATTTGAATTATATATTTTTCCCCAAGAAATTTGAATTTATTTCTTATCTGAGTTTTAAAGTATTTCTTATTATAGAAAACCTGCTAAAGTCTTGCATGCTTATAGTGTGTCTGTCTATGGAGTCTTCATATTTAAACTATAATTTGGCTGAATACAGTTTTCTGTATTAGAGTTGTATTTTCCTCATTGCTTTTTGACTCATTATTTTTTAAAAAAAATTTTTTGGCCTTTACACATCATCTCCCTGTAGTCACATCTGTTGTCAATAATTCTAAAGTCAGGAAAGTTGTTTTCTCTTTCCCTCTGGAAGTTTCTAGAATTTTTCTTCCTTATTGATGGTCTTATATTTCATTTTAATATGTCAAAGTATTGATTTTTCTCATTTGTCTTATTTGAAGCTTCCTGAGTTCTCTCAGTCTCTAATTATGAGAAACTGACTAATCATTGCCTTTCAAATATATCCCACATGGTGTCTGTCTGTCTCCCTCTCAGGACTTCTGCATGGTGTCTGTCTGCCCAGACCCCACACCCTGAACTCCTGCATGGTGTCTGTCTGTCTGCTCACCCACTTACTGCCCCCACCTTCTACGATCCAGGTGTTAACATCTCTTCTAGGTTTTTGCTAAAGATTTCTAGGTGTTTACATATTAAGTCTCCTTCATAACCTAGGCTGACCTGACACTCACCATTTAGCTGGCTTTGAATTTCTGGTGATCCTCCTGCGTCAGCCTCCCAAGGGCTAGCTAGGATGACACGAGTGAGCCACCACACTCAGCTTCTCTCATGTTTTCCTTGCCACTACTTACTTCTTTCTAGAGAGAGCTTCATATTTCATCACCTTATGTCATTATTTGGCTACATCGTTCCTATTGTTTTCCTTATATCAACTGTTAAGTTTTTCCATGATTAAAATCACTGCTTTTTTTTTTCTTTAAACTTCCTTTTCATTTCTTGTTTCTTCCTTGTGTTGCCAATTTTATCGGCTTGAGGATATTTGTTATTTTTGCTTAACTCTTAATCATTCTGTTATAATAAATCTGTTTCTTGTGGTCCAAACTGTTTAGCCAGCAGTCCTTCCTTCCTGCTGGCTGCACAAGTTAGGCACTGAGTATATGAGCCTGTGAACTCAGCTTTCCCCAGAGGCAACAGCTAGCATGCTCGGTTATCTGCATTTACAGAAAGTCTCAAAATGCACGTTGAGAAGAAGGGCAGGCTAAGTCACCAACATCAAGTTCCAAGTCCTACAGAATCTTAGCCTAGAGACTCAGCCTTTATCTACGTCGTCAGTCCACAGCAGTGGCCCAAGTCACCCTGCCCTTAAGTGCTCAGAGAAAAGCAACTGGGGAAGGAAATGATCTCTACAGATCAGTTCTTCAAAAGCCATTGAAGGGTTATGAAGTCAACTAAGTGAGTCAACGATCACTTTAAAAAATTAAAAGTAAGCCAAATAGAATAGAATAGGTTGAAAACTACAGCGTGCATCTCCAAAATACATTGTTTTATGTAACCTTCGTTCATGCACACACAGCTATGTGTTTGCATGGAGTCACCAGACAAAATGTAGACCTTATTGTAAGTCAAGTTTGCAGAATGCAGCTTCTGGTTGTAGAGCACCAAACCTGACAGGCTGCAGGTGAAGAGACATGGAGGAATCAATGCTTCAGGCCAGCTGGCTAGGCTACCATTCCCACCAGTTCTTTGCCCTGCAGGGTGTTGGCAAAGCTTGTCTAACTCATGGCACAACTACCACCTGGCTGATGCTGCCAGCTTCTTTTGCACAACGAAGCCAACATTTACTCTCCCAAAGTAATGTGGGCAAGAACAGGACCAAGGGCTTCTCAACCTGTTCTTCATCACTGCCCCTGTACCCTGCCACCTGGCAGCAGTTCCACTGTGTACCTAAGCCTAGTCTTCTACTCATTCAGTGTTTTTCAGGTTGAGTGTGCTAGAAGGAGCCAGCGGTCCACATCGGCAGTAGCATAAACCTTACCTGCAACCTTACGTAGGACTGCCATGGTCCTGTATCATGTTCTGCAGTGTGTTATATCCCTGGCAGCCTTCACCCCTTCTCCATGCACTTGTATCCCCCTGCTGGGCCTCTCACTCTTCTTTCATGGACTATCTAATTTGACATCTGCCTTTGCCTGTGATTATTGGAACCTCAAGTCCAGCCAACAGGGACATCCAAAGCTAAACAATTACATGTTGAAAGCCTGACAAGTCCACCCAGGTTAATGGCTCTGAAAAGATGAGAGAGGTGTGAACAAACAACTGGCTTCATCCGTCCCAGGGCCTGGGACTCTGTTGGGGAAGTTGTTGTTTTCCTTTCCTCTTATTAGTGTTTCAAATGCTGGTCACACTTGTCGTGGGTTCATTGCTTGGAGAATGGCTTGGATATTCAGATAATCATCTTCTAAATAGTTTCATTTTTTTCCTTTCCTATTATGGGTTTTGGAATTTGGCCAATGACTGTGCAATAGGCAGGCAACTGACTCGGGGCAGGGGGAGGAAGCAAACAGTGCTGGGTTACATTAGTAAATGACTGTATATTAGATGCAGGTGGGATCCCTCAGCTTCCCAGCCTGGTGGAAAGCTTTTAATAACAGTGAAGTGGAAGGGGCTGCTTTTGACATAGTGTCATGGACTTTCTGGGAGTGGAGGTGGGGTGAGGACAAGGCTGGAGAGTTTGTTTAGTGGTCTCAGTTGTAAGGGCCACAGACAGGTGCCAGCTCCCCAGCTATGTGGCAGATGAGCCATCTGTGGGCCACTTGTCCCATGGAGAGATCAAACTGCTGGTCCTGGGTCTTCATCTCCTCATGTGCTTTTGTACCTGCACGACCCTACCAAGAACTTGTTTGAGCAACCTCCAATCCCCAACTTCTTGACTGTAGGCTGGGTCATGTGATTCACTTGGACCAATGGCAATGGAAGATTAGTGGCTATGACATAACACAGTCTTGAAATAGGATGGATCGCCGTCTTTTGCTTTCATCATAGGAAAAACACATCTTTAGTAAGTGCTGATGCCGGAAGATGGGAGACATTCAGAGGAGAGCTAACTTGCAGGGCAGGGCCAATCTCAGCAAGACCAACTATATACCAGTAGCCAAAAGCATCTTAATGCATAAATGTGTAAGGGAGAAAGGACCATAAAAGCCATTTATGGATTTCCTCTGAGGTATTTTTTGTGTGTAGCTATTTGTTATGCAGCAAATCTGACTGGTGTTCACTTATTAGTACTGCTTTTGGTTAAATGGGGGGGGAGATGCTGGAAACTTAATCCTGGGTTAGTCCCTGAGCTTATAAAATATAGCTGCTAAGGTGATGTTGGTGCCGAGGAAATATTTAAATTACTGTTTTCTATGGGAAGATGGTGACAAAGGGCACTCATGTGCAGTTCACAAGACCGAGAAAACCTCCTATACAGTATGATGGCTATGGCCATTCCAGAGTGTATCATTTTCCAGGGAGTAGACAGTAAGAGTTCTTACCATACACGAACACAAAGACAGCCTTGTGAGGATATGGATGCTAATTGGATCTATTGTGATGCTTATTCCACAATGTATACATGTACCAAAGCCATAATGTACATCTTGACTACACATACGCTTTGCCAGTTATGTCTCAATAAAACCAAAAGAAAAAGAAAAGTCCAAATGTAGCACTAAGGTCTTCAAAGCATGCGCCTGGCATGGACAGTGGGGGTGGTCCCTGGCAGTGTCTGAAGAGGACAAGGAGGCTTGAGGGATGGCCTGTAGGGAACAAGGAAGTAGTACTTCAAAATGCCATAGTGGAAGGTCAAAGTGAAGGCGTTGGGTTTGCATCTAATTGTGCTCGAAGAGGGAAAAGTCATGGACTTTATTAGAAATGAGCAGAAAACCCATGTTTCTGAGCTGCTGGGACTCCTAAACCAGCACAGCAAGTTGAAGTTATTTGCTCTGAGCCATATACAGCTCAGGCTTTAACACTTCCACAGGAGATGCCCAGCAAATCAACCTATAATTGATAGATAATCAGGAAACTTCAAATGACCACAGCACTGCCATGAATTA
Source organism: Mastomys natalensis (assembly GCA_021653895.1). Lineage (NCBI taxonomy): Eukaryota > Metazoa > Chordata > Mammalia > Rodentia > Muridae > Mastomys > Mastomys natalensis. The sequence continues at coordinate 5,554 of JAJTUV010000233.1, forward strand.
ATGGAATTACCTTAGAATAAAATCATAACCTGTTTTATTGGTTTGGGAGTGAGCCTGAAACCATTCAATGGCTCCCTAAATGTTCTGATGGCGAGATGGATGCCAGTCAGAAGTATCTTCCATGGTACAGGGCTAGGACAGTGTATTATTCCTCCTCAGGCACGGTTGAGTTCTAAGCTTGGTTCTTTTGAAGCGAAGCAGGAGCACAGATAATCTGGGACATGGCTCAGCTCCAAAGCCACAGCTAGTCTTGACAGGAAAACTACAGGGGAAGTAACAGCGATATTGCTGTAGACTTTTCCTTCATGGATTTTTGAGCCTGTGCTCCTGTATTAAGAAATCAGGACTTGACTGTGCCCCGAATTATGTGTCAGGTTTCTGATATGACCGATAACAGTGTTGGAAAAAAATGTAAGTTCACCTGGCTGGATTGTAAGTCTCCAGCCAGCAGCACCTCTGGTCAGAGACCACTTGGCCTCTTATTGTTATGGTTTGAATTATGTTTTTCACAAACGTCTATGTCAAAGTTCTAACCCTAGTACCTCGGAATGTGACTTTATCTAGTAGCTAAAAGAAAGTCCTTAGGATGAGCCCTAGTCCAATGTGGCTGGTATCCTTAAAAAAGAGGCAACGTGGAGACCAACACAGGGAAGAAGCCGAGTGAAGATGAAAGCAGTAATCTGAGTGATGCTTCCCAACTCGGCAAACAGCACAGACTGCAAGCCAGCAAGAAGCCAGGAGCCCAGAGAGATGCCTGGGGCAGATTCTCTCTTCCACCCCCAGGAAGCACCAAATCTAACAACACCTACATTTCAGAAGTCCCACCTCCAGACCTGTGAGACTCTTACTGCGGTTTTCCAAACACCCCAGTAGTGGTGTTTTGTAAGAACAGCATAGCATCTGCACACATGTGGACTAGCGGTCAACAAAAAGCCCTGCTTTCTTGTTTTAGTAGCAGAGACTCCAAAATCTGTTATAGTTTTATACCTTGCCCTAAATACTTTATCTCTATATACCATGCATTTCTCGTAAGATCACTATGAAAAAGGAGCTTTAAGTCGTCTTACTATGCACATGAGGAAGTTAGGCACAGAGAGATTCAATAACCTGCCCACCCACTGTAACAGCTGATGTGTGGCACAGCCAGCAGGTAAACCCAGGCAGATTGGCTCTAGAGCCTGGGTACTACCTTCTTACATGTGATACAGGCTACTTCCAGATTGGCTCTCCAGTTTTAGAGAGAACAGGAACCTGGGGACTTTTTCTTTCCATGGAATAGCAGAGAGACTGTGTTTCTAATCCCATAGGGTGGTCTCTGTCACTCTTCGTTTCTAGAGTCCTGCCTTCCTCCAGCATTCTCCTAATGGATGTGCCCTACTTCATCAAAATCATCACTAACTACCATAGTATTTCAACCAAGGTAGGTCCTCAGATGTGGTCTGATCAACTGGAAAATTGAGGAGTTATCAAATATGGTGATCTAAATATGATATTGATTTTTATGTTGCATTACACTAATGATCACATATTAAATAAACATGTGGTCAACTAAAAGACACGATCAGAATCTACAGCCATTAAGCAGGTATCCCCTTGTCTATGAACGTTTTTATTTTTTTTTCAGCTGAAGTAATGGACTTTGCATTTGTTTCTAATCATTTTATTTACCCCCACTCACAAGCATTTTAGACTGTTAACATTATTTGAATCTTGATTGTATAATTCCTGGTCACTTATCATCATATGGTAGATTTCTTTATTGGGGCGTGTTGTGAACATCTAATATCCAAAGTTATGTCATTTCTGCTTAACTCAAGATGACTTAAGGCAAGCATTGACCTTAACATGTGAGCACTTCAGGCAGTGGTGTGTGTATGTGTGTCTCTCTCTGTATCTGTGTGTCTGTATGTATGTGTGTTTGTGTCAGTGTCTCTCTGTGTTTGTGTATATATGTATGTGTATCTGTGTGTCTGTGTGCTTGTGCATGTGTCAGTGTGTGTCTGTGTGTCTATATGTCTGTGTATCTTGGTTTTCTGTACTTTCCCTGGATTTTTATTAAGTTTCTTATTTTCTGCCCCCATTTTCAGAATAGGGATACTGAAGCTGCTAAGATCTGGACAGGCCTTCTTAGAGGCTCCATACAATGTTACATTCTTCTTTGAAGCCCTTCTATGTAGCTAGGGACCAATATCAATTTGCCTAGCTTCAAGGGTTTCTAGAAGATCCTGTAGGACAAAATCCCTTCATTCAGAGAGAGAAAGAAGGGTTAAAAGGCATTCTTAGCATTTTACAAAAAACTCTGGAATCATCCAATTTTCTTTATATTTCTGACCATGAGTCCTTATCTAGAAGAACTGCTGAGCCTCTAAGCCGTTCCCAAGTCTCTATTTCTGTAATAGGCGACTTTTGCCTTGGAACTTTTCTGTTACCTGATGGGACATCCTCCATTGCAACTTACTGTCCCCAGACAGTAGTTCCTGCTTCTGCTTCCTCCTTCGTGAAACATCTGCATTTCTCAGGATTATGCTGGTCCACACAACTGCTTGCCATCAAGTTTTATCTGGGTATCTAAATTTCTGGGAGGCCATCTCTTTTATAGATCTTAAAATCTGTTTTCTCGGGACTAGATGTTCACAAAGTCATGTTTAGGGACAACTTTTGCTCGCAGGAGGCCATGATATCACTTAAATGTTAGACACTGTCAAAGCCAAAATTATTCTTTCATTTCTGGGCAGCTCAGAGGGCAGTAAAGTTCAGTGGGGATGGGGGACTTAAGTTGCTCAAAAATATGGAGAATGAGAGTTTTCATTTCATAGATGGGAAGAATTTTTTTCTTGGTCACTGAGCATGAATGAGGAAAACACGCAGCCCTAGATAACTGTCAACCCACCATGACAAAGGAGACTGCCTGGAGACAAAGCTAGCACAGGCAGAGGGAGCAGAAGGGGATACTTAGAGCAACAGAGCCCACATCACTATGTGCCTGCCATCCCCATGTGAAGTGATAATCTCTCTGCTGTTTGCACCTCCAAGGGTCAAATACACCTGAACAGGACCAGGTCCTGGAGACAAGAGGCATCTTGTCAGGTGTGGGGCCCCTGAGGCAGGGCTGCATGGTCAAAGCCTGGCTTTTAAATGTTGAAATGTCGGCTCTGTTTGTGGAGTGCCACAGAAGTGTTTGCTTCTTATTGATTAAAAAAAAAAAAAAAAAAAAAAAAAGCCAGAGACAGTCCCTGAGTTTCAGTTTATCCTTCCCCGTACATCCAGTATTTTCTCTCAATTTTAACCTAGTGTTCCATTTTTCTTTACCGTAGAGTAAGGCTGCTCATATGTTCTTGGTCATGTTTTGCCAGTGGTGCATGGCCCCAAATCTGTGGCTGATCTAGTAAACCTCCCTAAGTTATACTGGGGAGGAAAAAATTTGTTTTGGCCTATTTTAGGCATGTATGACTGAAAAGGTAAAAGTAAAATAAAACCTCGAGACCTTTTGTCCGTAGATGACTACTTGTAGTAAGAAAAGTATTTTCTTCAGAATCACCTCCCATGTCTTGGGAAACTGTTTGCATTCAATGCTTTATGTAACGTTTCTAATGAAGAACCTTATCAGAAGTGGCATCACGTGGGTCAAGCTGCACTCCTGTGCTGTGGTATAGTCTCATTCCTGTCTTCACAGTTGATGTGACCAGATTAACAGCTGAGACTTTCAGTCTCTGCCTTCACAATCACTTCATTTTCCTGCCCAGCCCTGGGAATCCTGGCTTCCCAAATCTGAACTCTCTGGCTTACATAGATAGACCCGTGTGTGTCTATCAGTGGTTGGGGCCAAGGTGGAGGATGCTTTGCTTGGAGAGTGCAAGGTGGGGTTGGGGGCAGGGCACTGATTCTTGGAAACAATAAACCTCAAAAAGTCAAAGTACAATGCTTACGTTTTCTTTTATCAGAACTTTGTAATGTGGGTGTGTGTGTGTGTGTGTGTGTGTGTGTGTGTGTGCCCGCGCGCATGAGCGTGCATGTGTGTGTGTTCATGCATGCATGAGCGTTTCATAAACGAACAACAAACAACTCAAGAGCTGTGTTCACAGGACGGACTGCACATGCTCTTGCTAAGTGAGAGCTAATAAATCAGCCTTCTCAGGTGGAATCTTTTATTTATGCTTTGAGATTCCAGTTTACCGAGAAAGCTTTGGTTTTTCTTTTTTGGCTTTGTCTAAGCTTGCTTTAGCAAGCAATTCAAACCCAGTTGACATTTACTAGTGAGGACGCGGCCTGCTCTGATCGCATGCTATGGTCCAGCTGCTAGCACACCGGTGTTGCTATGGGTGCTCCCATTTGGGATCACCTGTGCGGTGGCAGAGGGGGGTGGCTGCCGAAGTGCTGTTTGTAAGTTAGTGGTAATTCTGAACTATTCCTATGCTGCAGGAATTGATAATCCAGGGTCTTATTTTGTCATTTAAAACAGTTATCACCTACAATCTGAGCAAGCAGAAGGGGCTATCACAACCAGGAAATCAAGACTGGTGATGGGTTTTGCTTTGAGAACAGCCACATTTGCCAAGGTGTTTTACTTTACCACTCTTAGCATTTCGGGCTCACGGGAATGCAGGCTCTCAGAACCCACACTACTATTCCACATCTATCTTAAAGAAAAGCAATGCCAGGCTGCAGGAGCCATGCCCAAGGTCACTCAGTTAAAGTGTGCTCAGTCCTGAAGCTCAGAGCTTCTGGGCTCCACTCTCTCCAGCCCAAAGATCCTGTTTTCAACTTTAAGACTTTAATGTTAAGAGCCTTCTGCTCTTGACATTGAGTTTTATTTTTGTGTAAGTGGCTGATGTTCAAGGAGAGAGAGAGAGAGAGAGAGAGAGAGAGAGAGAGAGAGAGAGAGAGGCTATATCGGCACACGTGTCATGATGCTCATATGGAGGTCAGAGGACCACTTTGAAGGTCAGTTGGTTCTCCCTGTTTATTTTATTTGAGATCTGTGGTCCAAACTCAGGTTGGCAGGCGTGGGTGGCAGGTACCTTTACTCATTGAGCCATTTCACTAGCTTGGCACTGACTTTTAAAGATAGTCTGTGAAGCTTCCGTGGAGCTTGTTCTGATTGAAAGTGGTACTGGTTGCTGGATACCTTGAGGGATATGCCTCTTTAATCCTTTTTTAAGCAGGATGGTGGAGATAGTTCTGGAAAGAACTCTCATTTCTCTCTGTTTTCTGAGGTCCAGAGATTCATATTCTCTCAGGGTGGAGCCTCTTCAGGGTTAGAGTCGACAGGGGTTTTTGATGTTACTAGCTGTCACATGGAAGAGCTAAAAAGCTCTTTCTGCATCTAAAAATATTTTGTCCTGATAACCATATTTCCTGGGATTTTTCCCTTGTGATTTCCACAAGTCATACAGTTGATCATCTTTTGGATGCCTATTCTGTACTGGCAGGGTCAGTCCCAACTTTGGCAGTCTCTCCATGTTCTTCTTGCTTATAGACTGTGTTTGGAAACAAACAATCAATTTTGCTGAAAACAGTGATGGACAAAAGAGACTGGAGTGGTACCTTTCTCTTCAAGTTCCACAGCTCTTACAGATGCTCCCATGGAGTGAATGCTGCACACAGGTGCTTCCTTTCAAGCTTGAATCAATATGTTGTAGAAGTCATGCTATTAGCATTGGAAATCTGTGAAGCAGAATGCAAAGGACCCACCCCCAAAGAACAACAACCCCCGCCCCCCTGCACCTTGTGTTGCTGCCAAAATACCAGATTGCTGTTCCATTGGAAGAAAATGATCTATTCAGAATTATCTCTCAGGGTCTCCTCTTGGTGGCTCAATGCTCACTTACTCTTCTTGGACACTACTCCCCCAACCCCCTTTTGCCTTTCTTGAGCATTGGGATACTCTAGAAAGCTGTTTAGAGCTGTGAGAGCCTTGCCCTTCCTGTTTCTTCTCCCTACTTGGTGTCCTTAGCCCTTCTCCACAGAGTTTCTTGCTGCCTTCTCTGCTCATTTCACATCCATGGTTTGGCTTGAAGACAACAACTGCGCCAACCATTGATGAAGCCACTATGTTATTGAGGTTTCCATGCTCTGGCCTAGCACTACCCAGCTAGAAAATGAAGCATTTGCAAACCACACTCTCCTCTTTCCAATTTCCTATGTGGTTCCTCACACTTCCCACGACCTGGGCCCATTCATAATAAACTTGTGCATCTTTGAGGTTGCCTTGGCCTTCTGCCGGTAGACTCTGTCCATTGACAAAGTCACAGATAGATGTTGACCACTGTTGGATATTAACTAACCCAAGTCTTTCATTTCATACATGACAGTAAGAGGCTACAGGGTTAGATAAGTAAGCTCAAGTGTGACAGAAGAATGTACAGAAGAATGCTCATGACAGTCTAGAACTCAAGCCCAAACTCGTAAGGAACTAAATGCCTCTACCAAATCTCTTGAGCTCTTTGAACATCCGTTTCATTTGCTCTAATATAACAATCAGAGCTCCTACAACGTTATGCGTGTGTAGCGCTCACCTGGCATAGGCTTACTAATGGATGCCTCTTATCATTATGATTGAGCTAAACAGTTGACAAGCCATCTTGCATGGATATAGTATGAGCACCATCAAGCCAGAAAGCAGCAGGTTAGGCTGTGCCAGAAAGAAGAGGGAAGGTGCTTATGTGCTTCCTTCTCTCCCAGTGATCTCATCCATCCCAATGGCTTTCAGTGTCAGAGTGTGGGAAGGGACACAGAACCCACTCTGTGTATGATTCAATCCAAGGAAACTGAGTTTTTATAACATCTGAAGGGTGGAGGAGCTGGGGTTAGGAGCTCCCACTGCTAATCTTGGCTACCTGCAGTACCGCAGTCCCTAATTGAAGCGTCACTGTAGGTTTTAAGTCCATGGGAAGCCAATACCACAAGCCAACTGTTCCAGGAGAGCTGACTCAACGACACTTGCCTGGAAACCGCTGTGGCTGCCCACTGTGCGATGATAGTGACGCTGACAACACTGCCTTCAAATCTTGTGCAAGGGCTCTAAGCTACTGACAGGCTCATACCACACTGAGAGGACTTGTGGTAAATATGACTACAAGATCCTCCCATGTGACACAGGCTATAACAGGAGGTGGCTTTGGCACAGAGTCATCAGCTGACCGTGAAGAACATGTCCTGTGTATGTCTTTTGAAACATTTTCTCATCCTTACCACATGCCAATTGCTTTGACAAGGAAGAACACATGAGACCAGGATAGAAATAGATTGATCATATGACTGTGAATACTGACTACAAGGTCCTTATGATTATGCTTAAAAAAATAGTATTGGGGGTTGGGGGAGGCTGGAGAGATGGCTCAATAGTTAGGAGGACTGGCTACTCTTCCAGAGGACTGGGGTTTGATTGCTAGTAACTATATGGAGGCTTACAACTGTGTGTTAACTCCAGTTTTACGAGATCTAACACCCTCTCCTGGCCTCTGAGGGGACACTAGGCATGAACATAGTACAAGCCACACACACACACACACACACACACCACACACACACACACATGCATGCATGTACAGGCATCCAGGCAAAAGCACAAAATAAGATAAAAATTTTAAAAAATATTTAAAAAGGAGAGAAGTAAAAAATGAAGAGAAAACCTCTTTTTCTTTCTTTCTGCCCCTCTACATTCGTGCAAGAGAGCAAGTCTTTAAATTGCTGTTAACTAGTCCTGAGCTGGCTAAGTCTGAAAGGTCTGTTCTTATGTAAAGAAGGGAACTTACTCATAAACCAACCAACAGTCCCCTGGTATTTAGGGCAGTAAATTACTTCTAGAAGATTAAGACAATGGAGAAAAATACTTTTCTTTTAAAAGGAAAAGAGAGATGATCCTGGCAATAGAGAAATAACTTTTAAATAGTTTAATCTGAATTATCATTCTTATTTTTCTTCTTTTAGCCCTTCTCTTTTTATAAAAATAATTTTCTCAATCTCTGGTCCTTCATTTTCATCCTGATCATTGTCCAATTTCTCTCCACTTTCCTTGTATTCCCCTCTGATGGAAGATCGCCCAGAGCTTGTGACAACCCCCAACCCCCATATTGCCTGCACACATGAGAGACTGGCCCCAGCTGGCGATAACCCTCTCCTCTACTGCCTGGATGCATGTAAATCATGTACAGATAGTGTGAGTAGTTTTGGGAATGCTCCCTCTTCCCAGGATCCTCCTCCATCACATACATCTTCATCGCTGGATTTCAAATTCAGATGATGTACAGGAAGCGATAAGAGCCATTTCTTTTTTCAGCATCCTCTCCTCCCATGGAAACTTCCTCACTCCACCCAATGGGAAGAGAAATGAGATAATTAGGATTTTTTTCCTTACAAAGTGTGCACACTGAGGCCCAGGAGTAGAGCATGCCAGATGTTGTAAGAGCATGACCGCTCAGTCCCTTTGGCCACACATGCTGAAGTCATGAAATTGGGAAACCTGACTCAGGAGTGGCCGTCCAGTGTGGGTGCTGATGAAGCAGCAACTGCCCCGGGTCAACTGGCAATGCAGCCAGTCCCTCGCCCAAGTCTGGCTGAACGTGTTCTTGAGTAGGGGCCAGTCAGAGGGGACTAGAGAGATAGGACTGTTTGCAGCCATTTCAGAAAACACTGGAAGGTTAGGAATTCAAGACAGCCAAGGGCCTTGTCTGCAGGTGAAGAGGAAGGCCTGGTTGATGCTGTTTCTTTCTAAGCACCAGACATGCATCCTGTGTGAATGGTGTGGGGTGTTGGATGCTCTTTTCTAAAACAAAGATAGGGAGGTTAAACTGAGAGGAATCAAGGATGGGTACGGGTCTGTTTTCTGTGACATCTTTATGGACATTACAATGGGAATTAGTCATCACTTTCTATAAAAAAAAAACGGAGACAGCAGAGGGAACAAGATTTTAAATAGAGTCTGTAGGCTCAGCCTGTTCCTTACCGAGGCCAGTTACAATCAGTTCCTGCTCTGCCCTACACTCTGATTCTAGGCCTAAGTGGTCCATTTTCACATTTACACCAAGCTTTAAAAAAAAAAATTCAAAAGACTTGAGTTCTATGCTCACTGCCTTTGCTCTTTATATACCTTTCTTTGCAAAACAACAGAATCCTTTCCTGCCACTTCTAATCAATCCTGGAATACATTCCAGGACTGCCATCATCCCCTACCCAGGAATACCCTCCTGGGCTCATGGAATGACAGTGGCTGGAACACTACTAAAATTAACCTCTCTGTTATAACTAGTTTTCAAGCCGGTTTGGCTGCAGTTACCTAGGAACCTTGTTGTAAATGCAGACTCCAAGCTCCAGTCTCTGCAAATCCAGGTGAGACCCCACTGTACTTCCACAGAGCCTCCAGCTGAGACAACCAGTTGCTAAGTCACTGGGATGCCTGGAACAGCTGTGTGGGAATTCTTTCTACAGTGCACTTTTGCCTGGCTTCCTCTCCTGCTTCCCCTACTAAGCAGGTGCAGACATTTGCTAACAGAAGTTCTTTTGCTGCACATTAGGGCTTTTTCTTTCTTTTTTCTTTCTTTTTTCTTTCTTTCTTTCTTTCTTTCTTTCTTTCTCTTCTTTCTTTCTTTTAACAACTAGCTTTCTGCAGAACTGTTAAAAAAAAAAAAAAAACATGAAAGATTTGAACTTAAATGTAGCCAAACATTTTTTTTTTTTTTTTTTTAACCAGAGCAGTAAAGTCATTTCCTCACTGAGCTGGTGCTGGGCAGATCTAAGAATCTCTGTTCATGCTAGACTATTAGGCAAGCTTAGCCACTGCCCAATTCTTCTTCTTCAAGATTTACCCTACAAGAGACCTCAGCCACCAGGTGAGATCTAGTCTCTCTGGCAGTTTTCAGACCTGAGTCCCCAGGGCTGGAAGGAGACTGGCTGAGAGCCTTGTACCCAGTTGGCCTTGTTATGTGTTACTTGCCTGATGCCTTTCCCAGCTCAACATGGGTGGTCTGTATGCTGGCAGAGCCCAAGGCTGCGGGAGTTCACAGTCCCCTCTAGGGAACATGACGAATGGCCTCGCTGACAAAAAACGTGGTCTGCTTTCCATCTCAGAGCCACGAAGGGTTTCGTTTTCAAAGCAGGAAAAGAAACCACAGGAACCAGACACAACACACATAGGCCACAAGCGACATGGCCATTTTCTCATCTCAGACATGGGACCTGTGAAGGTGAAAGAAAAATGGCTTTGTTAGAATTCTTTGATGAAAACCAAATATACAGAACCCAACCAGTGTTGTAAGGAGACCCACCCCTCCATTCCTCACCTTCCATTGTGGTCCTTCTGCTGACCTGGTAGACTTAGTACTCTGGTGGACTGGCCTACTTGATGTCCCCCGCAAGACTTTGAATTGTGTTTCCTGCCTGGAGTTTCTCAGGAGTGCCAGGGTAGGTAGATGATTGAGGGACAGTGCTCTCAGCTCCCTGAACCTATCAACTCTGTTCTATCCAATTCATGTATGCATGAATCCACTTAAATCTCTCTAAAATGTTGGCAGCTGAAGAATATTCTAGAGACTCCAGTCTACTCTGATCTCAAGTGCATTCTGATGAGTGGTTCCAGGGAAGAAAGGAAGAGGAAAGAACAACATTTACCAGGAAGTGCGTTGATTCCTCTCTCTGATGTTGCCCACTGTTTCCCTAGGTAGCCACCTGTTCCTTCCTTTAAGAGGGTACCTGCTGATTTGATCCTAGTCATCTCACATTAGAAATACCTTACAAAGACTTACATCTCTGTGTGTTGTCAATGGCGAGACAAGCCTATTTGGAACCACAGCATAAGTGTGCGATCTGCCTCTTCCAATTGGCCAGCGGGTCTTTAGGATGTCTGGTTCCTACATTGAGTTCATTTAACAGTGTAGGACATGAGCAGACACTTTGAAGGAGGCCAAGGAAAGCTGCCTGATTAACAATGGCTCACCTTCTTGTGTCCCTAACTGCATGCTCCTGATAGGTGTGTGTATTGTAAGCAGTGCTGTATCCCTTGCCATGGCTGAGTCACACTGAGCTATTGAGAGTTGTAAGAAGCTTGCACTCAGGAAGACAAGAAATGCAGGAAGGGGCAGAGGGGTCGGCTTTGTGGATAGAGAGGGCACCATGAGCGAATGTGGAGGGCATTCATGGATGTGGGTGGCATAGGAACTGGAGGGGCACCTGGAAACAGCAGGGCCCCTGTTGTCTGACAATAAGATGTTTGGAACATTCTTTACCACTTGAAATCCATTGGCAGAGCCATAGAGAAGATGTATAAATCTAGGGTTTATAATGTGAATTCTCAGTGCACTGCAAAGGCAGACAAAGGTAGGGAGACAGATTCAAAATGGGTCATTTGCTCACGTTAGCAAAACATCTGTGAGATTGTATTCATTGTGTGTCAGAGGAAGGGGTAAGACTCAAACTCTGGCAGTCACTGTAAGAAAGCTGAAGGGACACACTTGCAGACCCCTAGGTCTGGAGGCCGTATTGATGTGGGGGTGAGGTTAAGGCTTGTCTAGTGCACAGAGGACCTGGAGAGCCACTGTTTTCAAGGGGCGTCCTAGAGAAGAAAGCTTCATGGAGTAGTGGTGGTGATGTATGTAGAAGTAAGTTTTCTCCTTATGTAAGGGCCTATTCTAGCATTCAGAGGAATTTGGAGAGACTTAGTAGACCTATATCCTCTAAATGACTATTGTTTGGGGTCTGGTACTATGGCTCAACCAGTAGAGTTTTAAGATATTCAAGACCCTGGATTCTACCCTCAGCACAGCATAAAACAATATGGTTGTGTACAGTTATGAGCCCAGAATTCAGAAGGTAAAAGCAGGAAGATCAGAAGTTTAAGGATATATTTGACTTTGTAGTGAGTTCAAAGCCAGCCTGGGCTAGAGACTGTTAAAAATAAAGAACTAATCAAATAAATAAATACATAAAGAACATAAAAGAAAAACATCCCTACTGTTTAGGGCAAATGTGGTGATGTGACAGTTGCAAAGCACAAAGCCGGTTATCAAAGAAACACACTATTTGAGAAGCGTTGCTATAACACCAAGGAGACAGGAGTAGTTACAACTCAACAACATGGAGCACAGCCAGGCAATGGTCTCCCTCAGTGAAAATGGGCCTCTTTGGAAAACTCATAGAACTCAATTTTCAAGCTCATTGAAAATTGTGAGCCCAGCTGCTGTGGAGAAAGATGCTCAGGGCAGAGATCTCTTGTTTCTACTTTTCTCATCTTTATTTGTATTCTTTTGGACCATGCATAGGTCTTACACTCAAGCTTCAGTCTTTCTACATCTTTCTCTGTCTCTCTTTTACACACACACACACACACACACACACACACACACACACAAGAGAGAGAGGGGGGGGCGGTGAGCATATGTGTTTAAAATGTGGACAATTCCATGAGCTCTTAGGAAAGCCCTTTCATCCCCATTTCCGAAAAGAAATGGCATAGTGACACTGTGGTGTATAATTGTGGAAAGATCAGGGATTTGGGTACCAGATAAACTTGGTACTAAAGTCCACATTTGTAAGGTGCTGGTTGTATTGCTCTGGGCATAGTTTCCTGCAAGCTATGGGGGGGGGTGCTATTTGACTATTGGGAATTACATATTTAAATGCAGAGCACTCAGTGGGCATTTGATCAATATTATAGTGAAGTCTGGAGTGTGTGACTGCGCCCTGAAGCTTCCGGACTTCATTTTCCATCATAGTAAACAATGGGTCCAGCACATCCTCCAACAGGTGAAATTCTCTAGAAAGAAAACTTTAGCAAATATCAGTGTGGAATTTATTCATGTTTTATTTAATTACTTGGGGGCATTTAATGAAAGAATGAATTATTAAATGAGAACATTGATTGTTCCCTGTGTATAGCAAGATGATCTCCTGTGTATGCTTAAAATAGCTCCATAAAACATAGAGCAGGCCACTGTAAATTAAAGAAAGGAAGGAGCATTGGAAATACAATTTAGTCTCTAAGTCTGCACAGAGTGACAGCCACACCCCCAGGATCCTATGTCCAGGCCTTCCAGCTGTCTAGACTGCGGGTGAGTGCTGACCCAGCAAGGCTGAAATGCTTCTGCAGAAGCTACAGGCGTGTTAATATGGAGTGACTGGGTCACAGGAAGCCACACTCTTTGATAAGATGCTCTGGTTCTTCGTACCTGCCTCAAGCCCCACCCTTGTTCTTTGACACTCACAAAATTTGTCCAGTAAAAATTGGAGAAGGGGCTGAGAGAAGGAAACACCAGGATTCCTGTCTCCCTGATCCTTTCAACTGCAGCCACTGCCCCTTCATCACAGAGTCTCTACAGGACCCATTCCTCCCAGCTTCTGAAAGCATGTCTCCTCATCCCTTTTGGCCAGGAGCAGTTACACTTCCTGTGTCTCCAGCCTAAAAGCTGCACCTTCCTTGTGTGGTTCACTTCACCTTCACTTGACAAATAGGTCTTTTATTAAATCCTTCTGCAGTTATAATTTGTGTGTGCCATCAGTCAGTGTCAGGACCTTCACCGAGGCGGTTGGCACTGATATGAGCGAAGTATCTCTGCTGTCAAAAGCTAAGAACACTGAAGAAAAGGTACCAAAAAAGGTGGGAAACCAGAGAGGAGTAGCTGCAAGGGTTCTGAGTGGGCAGAATGGGGAAGGCCAGATGCAAATCACCATGATAAAATCAGAAGAGTGGATAGATGGCACAGCAGGAAGCTCAGAAACAGGCTGGGCTTATTACCTGTGCCCAGATACTGCTTGCTCTGGAGTGTCTCAAGTGACACCCATGACGATGGTGTTTAGGGCTGGAGTGAGTTGAGCTCCACTATGTCCCTGCATGTCACTGTATCGAGATGTGACCTTAGAGTTGATGGTGTCTATCTATGTAATTTGATTTATGGATGATAAAGTGATTAATAAACCATAAGGAACACATTCCCAGAGAGAAAGCTTTGCTGCAGACCCTGACCACACTCAGAGTGCTGGGAAATAGAATAAGCCCATGTTGTAAGGTGAGCAATCATGTTCACCAAAATCAAGTGATATGCCTGAAGCAGTAGCACCCTGTGTTTGAGAAGCAGAAGCTGAGCACAGCTTTCCTGACGGCAAGGTCGGTCCTGCTCAGTGTGTTAGCAACTCAACGCAAGCTAGAGTCATTTGGGAAGAAGGACTCTTAGCTGAGAAAATGTTTTTCTTACTGGCCTGTAGGCAAGTCTATGGGGCGTTTTTTGTTTTTTGTTTGTTGGTTTGTTTTTTGTTTTTAGTTTTTTGTTTTTGTTTTGTTTTTGATTAATGACTGATGTAAGAGGACCCAACCAGTGTAGGCAGTGCAACCTTAGGCTGGTTGTATAAGAAAACAAGCTGAGTAAGTCATGGGAGCAAGCCAGTCAGCAATGTTCCTCCATGGCTTCTGTTTCAGTTCCTGCTTCAGGGTCCTGCCTTGAGTCTCTGCCCTGACTTCCCTCAGTGATGGAGTGGGACCTGAGAGTTGTAAGCTGAAATAATAAACCCTTTCCTCCCCAAGTTGTTTTTCTTCTCGGTCTTTTATCACATAAATAAAGACCTAAACAAAGACACTGAGCCATGGTGCTGTTTCAGAAAGGAATCCTTTTCTGAATTGATTTGTGTGATCATGTTCAATATCTGAGGTATGGCCATATGCGTTTGTGTTTTGTTACTTTTCCTGGGACAAACCTTACCAACACTGTACCATTCACTGGAGCAAAGGATATAGTCAGTCTGTCTCTCTTTCTCTCTGTCTCTCTCTGTCTCTCTGTCTCTGTCTCTCTGTCTCTTTCTCTCTCTCTCTCTCTCTCTCTCTCTCTCTCTCTCTCTCTCTCTCTCTCCTCTCTTGGGAAGAACAATAAGCTACAAATAAATACTAGTCAACACCATCCTTACCATTGTTGTTGTCACCACCAATAACATCAATAACACCACAGCCCAGATGGAAGAATATTGAAGAAGACTATATTTATTTTAAATAGTGTGCCTGAAGAGGAACACAAGAAGGCCAGCTGGGGTCTCCACCAAGGTCTCAGCAAGCCCCTTGCTTCTCTGAGCTTCAGTCTCTGTATATTCACAGCAGGATTGATACTGTGTCAGCTCCCCAGAAACACTGGTGATGAAGAAGAGGAAGTGAAGTCTAATACCTTAGACTATGGACATTCAAGGCAGTAAGTCTCCTTTTTTAAAATTGCATTTTTTCACACAATATATATTGATCATATTCTTTTTCCTCCCTAAATTCTTCCTGGATCCTCCCCCATGTCCACCACTTCTTCATGTTTTTACGTTCTCTATTTCCCCCTCATCTACACGCCCTCAAACATACAAACAATGAAAATCAAAACAAACTCCCAATAAGACAGAAAATACTAATCCAAACAAAACACATGGAATCTGTTTTGTGTTGGCCATGGCCCTGCCCTAGAGCAGGGAAAAAACTGACTTCCCCTTTCCCAGCAGGTACAATTGCTTATAGCTTCTTCCAGAAAACATCCACACACAGAAGACGGAGTAGATATAGTCTCCTAACTTTCAATGCCACCATCCACCTTCTGCCACTCTAAGTGCTGTCTTAGTGGGCTGTGTTCTGGAGCCAACATGTTAATATTCCCTTTCCATTTACAAAAGCCATGTCTTCACTCGCTTTTCCCTGGAAGGCCCATCTTCCACCCTGGGAAGAGTAGACTTACACATGTTCGCCAGAGCCATGATACTGCTGTGGCTGTTCCATTCAGTTCCATGTTCTGCTTTAGTTCCTGCCTCCACGTTCCTGTCCTACCTGAGTTCCTGCCTTGGCCTCCCTCAATGATGGACTGTGATGTGGAGCTGTAAGCTGAACTCCCTCCCCTGAAGTTGCCTTTGTTCACGGAGTCTATCAACAGAGAAGCAAAGTAGGACAGCATGTGTGAGGACCTGGGGTAGGTTCCCCTGCATCTCAAGAGGCAAATGAATCTGCCTCCTGTTGGTTGTAGATTTAAGGAAAAACAGTACCATAGGCTGTTAGATGTCCTCAGACAGTATCAGAATTCCTCCTGGGGGAAGCTATCTGTACCTATAGTGCCACAACCTGCTCCCCAGTCTCATTCTTTTTTGTTTCTTTTTCATCCATAGAGGAAGTGGGGAGCAGAGCCTTTAGGCAAGGTGAGTGGATGGAAAAGCCATTGTATGAATTTCCTGACTTTCCTGAAGACTGTTGAGTAGGTAGCTGAAAAGTCAAGACTTGTATAAAAAAATAAAAAGCAAAAAAGGACTGGGTGATAGCTCACTTGTCCAAGACTCATGAAGCCCTAAGTTCTATGCCTAGTAACTTACACACACAAACACACACACACACACTAACACTCATACACACATATACTCATACACACTCATACACACACACAGACACACAACACACACAGTGACACACATATACACATACATACACATGCACACACACAGACATACTCACACACATACACACACTCACACACATATATGCACACATAGGATAACAAGCAAAGGATATATGTTGGGTTATAGCTCAGTAGTGAAGCAGTATGTGTGAAACCCCATGTCCTACCCTCAGTACAAGAAGAAGAAAAGCACGAATGTCTTTAGAGCCCAACCTAGCAGCACTTAATTCCAGCACTCAGGAGGTAGGATCAGTTCAAGGTCATTTTGGTTACAAAATTAGTTGATGTCTAACCTGGACTACATGAAAGGATAGGATGATAGGTCCAAGATTCATGAAGCCCTAGGTTCATTGCCTAGTAAGCTATACACACACACACACACACACACACACACACTCTCTCTTCTCTCTCTCACACACACACATACATACACACATGCACATACAGACACATGCACTCAAACACATATACACATGTACATTCACATACACACACTCACACACACTTACACACACACTCACATACATACACTCACACATATCCTCACACATACACACACACACACACACACACACATCATTCAAAATACAAATCAGAGAGAAATGAGATATAGATAGAGAAAGATTCAGGTAGACACTCTTCTGCAAGCAATTAGGAAACTCAGGACAGGAGACTAGTGTGTGGTGTCTGCCAAACAGGAAGATGGGAAATACCAGCCATCCTCCAGTGGCCATTATACAGCTGTGTAAAAGGCTAGCCTGTGGCAAGCTGGACTAAGGAAGTATGGATCTGTGAGGAAAGCATGCAGGGTGAGTCACAAACCTGACTAAACTCTGCCTTGCAACACACCCAGCAGTGTATGTAACAGCACAAGCCCAGCTTTCTATAAATCAGAAGACAATGGACACATTGTCTGAACCTACCAAGTGGCCCTTCACCCCCGCAGCACAAAACTATCTCATCCGTGTGCAGCCAAAACTCAGCCCAATCTTATCGAACTGAATTGATTTATGAGAGGAAAAAAAAAAAACCTAAAAAAGGAAGCAGTAAAATAATGATATTAATTCTAATAATGCATTGACTGGTGCTTGTATAAATCACTCTCTCCACACAGATTGATTTCATAAAAGTAAAATGGCCACGCACAAACCCATCTCTAGCTGCTTAGACAGCCGCCAGGGTCTACTTGTGCAGCTAGACCTCAGGGGAAGAGTGGGGGGTCTGCTGGAAGTTCATCGGAATCTTGCCTGGGAAAAGCCTGTGGGATCAGCCCAGAGGTGCTGTGGAATTGGCCACACACGCAAACGCTGCCGCATCTGAACACTTTTGGCAACTCATGAAAGCGCCTTTCCTAGAGGCCACTTGAGTGTCCAAACAAAAGGGGATTTTTGTTAGTGAAAGCTGGAAAGAATAACCCATCCCAGGATCAGGCTAATAGGGCCTGGCCTGTTCAAAGACTGTGCTGGGCTGGCCAGGGTTGGAAGTGTTGCTGGCAGGGACCTGGAGCAGAGCAAGGAGAGCCAAGCACGGCTCACAAGGCAAACCACAGCTTCAGGGCTGCTTTCTTGTCTGAAGAGCCGGTGTGGCCCACCTCGAGGCCAAAGCTTCTGCTGAACCTTCCATACAGAACTACAGAAGGGATGGAGAGAGCCAAGGCTTGTTTCTTCCTTTCTCTGAGCCCCTTTCCTCCTCTTCAGACTCCATGCCTCACCCACAAAGCTAGGGCTGGCCTGGGAACAACCATCACTCTCGTGAGTTTGCAGGGTGTTGACAGGCTTGGGCCAGGGAGCTTGGGAGGGAAGCAGAGACAGCCATGCTGCAGAAACAAGGCCGTAGAGGCCTTCTTTATCACCTGAAGAAAGCACTTCAGCTACTTTCTTCACAGAAGTGCCTTGTTCACTCCTGCAGGATCATGCCAGGCTATGCTGGGTTAGAGAATTGCAGGCCCTAATCCAGGGTACGGAGAATGCCCAATAATTTGAATTTCAGATAAACAGTGAATGGTAGTTTGATATGTTTGTCTTACCAATAATAGAGAAAGTGGTTGTTCTAAAAGAGCCATCCTTTTTCATCTGAAAAATACTCCGTAGGTTAAGCACGGTTCCTAGCTGCTCCCTGCTACCTTCACCACCTCCTTCAGAGAAGGGCAAATGGGACCTGCGGTTATGAAGCCATGATACGATGCTGCATCATCACATGATGTTATGGGCAGAATCAGGAATGGCCTCTATCAGCCAGTGTTTGGATGCTGGTCTCCTGTTTGTAGCACTATTTGGAGAGATTGTAGAAACCTAAGGAGGGAACATCTAGCTGGAAGAAGTAGGTCCTTAGGTCTCTAGGGATAGGTCCTTAGGGTACGTTAGTCCTTGCCACTTCCTGTCTTACTCTGATTCTGGTTTGCTGGGAGATGAATTGAAATGCCGCATCCCCCCCTTCCCCGCCCCAGGCTTGCCTCACCTTGATAGACTTCTCATGAGCTGAAAATGAGCTCCCTCTCCTAAAGCATCTGAGGTAGGTGTTTTTATCACAGTGACAAGTAGGTAATACACAGGGCAAATCCAGAGACCAGAAATAGAAAAAGTCAAGGACTCAAAGAATTTGAGAATTCTTCTGGAGCCTTGGAGTTTCAGGTTGTGTTATAGAGAAGCCACAGGCAGGGACCAGTGGTTCTCTACCAGCTGAGAGCTAGCCCTAATGGACAGGTGGGCACTTCAGTCCCTCCTCAAAAAATGAGGTGGGTTCTGCCAACAACCTGCAAAAGATTGGTAGAGGACACTGAACCCAGAAATGCAGATTAGATTCAGGCCTGGCCTCCACTTTGATTTTTGTCTTTGAGAGACCCCAAAGAGCTTGTACAAACCATTGTAGAGTCCTACCCCTGGAAAAAGGTCAAAACAGTATGTGTTGCAACTAATATGTTTTTCAAAACACACTTACAGGGATTCCTAGATTAGGTCACCAGGTTGGAAAAGGGACATGCAGACCAAGATACAACAGATAAATTCATGGTAGCAACTTGAACCAGAAGCAAAGTCTGGGGGGTAGGAAGCAGGGGTAGGGGGGAAATCTTCATATGGTCTGCTGTACAGCTTGTGCCCTGCCACTTAGCTAGACCTGTGGACACACACACACACACACACACAAACACACACACCATACTTTCCTTTCTAGAAAAGAGTAGAAAGAAAAGCCTTGTTTGGGAGACACATACAACTGCTATTTTAATAAGTAAATATGTTATCAGCCAGAGTCTGTCTGATACACAGTTGTAAGAACATGTGTATTCCATGCAGGATACACATGTGTGTGTGGGTCTCAGTTAGGAGGTTGGCATGAATATAAACAGAGATGGTGGGCCTGCCAGCCTGGACCCTCCCTGGGCATAGATTCAGCTTCTGTTTGATGGTGTAAATAAGCCCTTCGAGTGGAAAAGAAGTTTGGCTCTCTTCTGAGAGGGTCAGAAGACCTTCCGGTATTTTTCATGTCTCCAAATCTCCAGATGTTCTGTTGCTTATTGATCTCCCTCAATTCGCCTTCCAATGGCTTCTTGAGTCCCTCTGGCCTTGCACTACTCTTGAAAGTGGCCAAAGAAAACTCTTAGGTGTCAGCCAGTCAGCATGGAGAGGTTCTCTTTCATCCCCTGAGTGTCTGGAGATGCGAGTTTAATGAGAGGCATCGACCTTTGAATTATACAAATGGACCTCTTTAGCAATCACTTCCCTCCCCAGTCCATACCCACCCTTGGCTTTTAATCTTCTCAATTATATTTCCTTTTCATTGATTACTACTTTGCCAACTTTCAGACTGAGCATGCAGTAAAACCTCAGCTCACAGGTAATGCAATTTCTTTTCGAGCCTGACGCCTGCATATCACCTCCTGAGGGCCCCCCCTTCCCTTCCCCGACTCTTTTGGGTCTTGGCAGGTCCATTGGCCTTCAATTGATTTTGCAAGATGGCTCCTTCCACCCAAAGATCTGGGCTCGTGCTTAGGAAGACAAGTTTCTCTTGTGAACTGGAAGGCTCAAAGCTGAAGGAGATTTGCAGGTGCAGGTGGGGCAATCAAGACCTCTGGCCTCTGACAGACAGGCCTGGGGGTGGGCAGGTGAAGCGCCTGGGAGCCAAGAGCCCTGAGTTCCTTTCTCAACTCTGCTCTGACATTTTCAGCGACCTTCCCTGAACCACTTAACTTTCTGAGCTTTTCCTTTGGTGCCATCTGTAAGGGAGAAGACAATGGCACTTGTCTGTGAAAAGGCTTTGAGGGATAGTGCATAAAAGATGCAATGTAAAAAGCAAGAGATGAGCGCGGTTTCCCATAAATAGCCCCTTGTTTTCATCTGCAAGAGGCCAGATTTGAAGGCTAAGACGAGAAATTGAGAAATTTCCTTGATATCCGAGGCCAGGCAGAGGACGTGGCTCAGGACCAGTGAGAAATCCTTTTTGTGGCTGGGGCTCCTGAGAGGCTGCCGGGATGTGAGCTCAGCAAGGGGCATGCTGGGAATTGGCTGGCAGAACAAACAACTCTGGGGTCTCTGCACCCAGCAGCACTGAGGGCCGTATCTGGAATAGCCAAGCAGCCTGACAAGCAGCAAGGGCGTGTGGGAGCGGTTTTAGGGGCATGAGGTTGGGGAGGGGAGGTCGGTGGGGGTGCCTCCCTGTGATTTACCAGCATTGACGTGGGGACTCGGGAGGGGGGCAGGAGAGGAGGGAGAGTCAGAGAAGTTTGGGGACATTTTCAAAACTGGAGGTCGTTCAGAGGAAATTACTCAATAAAAACCAGGTTTCTTTAACTGAATAGATCAATTTACAGCTCATAAGGTGGAAAAAGTCTGAGACTTCAAGATTCTGGCTGGGTGGGTCTCCTACGGTTTCCTCCCTTGGCAAAGGCGTTGTGGCTTTGGCTCTCCCACCCTGGGTACCCCTTCAGCAGCCTTCAGGGCCAGCATTTTTCTCTCATCTTGTTTCCTTCTCTCTCTGCTACTTACTTTTTTTCTGGTTAAGATTCTTTCCCTCCTCCTTTCTTCCTCCAGGCCTCCCACTCTCAGCCCCCACCTCCCTGCAGCCCACTCGGAGAGGCCCCTATCAGCTTTGCTTTCCTGGTGACATGGATTCTTTTGATTCCTCCTCAGCTGCCTCCCCCTCCGCTCTGCTAAGCAAAACATTCTTCTCCCCCTCTAGTTTTCCCTTCAGGTCGCTAAAGCCTTTCCTCCCCCCTGCCATGACCGTTTCTTTTTTCTGCATACTCCCAGCACCCCAGCTTCTCCCTCTTTGCCTCTTGCCCTCCAGTCTTCCTCCTGGGCTGTTCCTGTGGCCTGTCTCGGCAGTTACTGCTCTGATTCTTCAAAAGCTTTCAGTAACACCAACACCTAGTGACTGGACTATTTTTAAGTTAGATGCTACCCAAGTAGATGTTGGAAGGCAAGATCAGGTGGAGATGGACAGGCCCAGGGAGGCCTACTATTTATCCATTCATGTATCCACCATCTATTTCTCCATCCTCTCTTCTCTCCTTGTATCTGCCCATTCACCTCTGTGGATTCATGTAGCCATTCACAGATGGCAATCAAAACTAAGGATAGCTTTGATCTACAGAGCTCAGTAGGAGAGGTGAAACATAAATACTCATTAAAACACTATCTCAAATCTATGGCAGCAGCTAAGGAGAAGCATACATACCAAGAGAGCACTCCCCTGGGATTTTGTTTGAAGAATCAAATGGAGACCCAAAGACTTTAAGAGAATTCTGCACGGGGACATTTTAGCAAAGGTTGTCCCTATTGTCCCTAATTAATCTTCCAGTGACTGGGTCAATGATGCTCCTGCTTTCAGTTCAAGTCAGAGCTATTAGGTCACAAGTTTCAAAAGTAACATATCTTATGAAAAAATTAAGAGTAATTAAATATATTCAGACTCTGGTATTAATAGGTATCAATCCTTCCCCGGCACAGATCTTAGAGAACGATGGCTTTCAACCTTTCTAATGCAGGAAACCCTTCAAGGTTTCAGGAGGAACAATGTTCCTCATGGTGTGGTGACCCCTAATCATAAAATTATTGCTGTTACTACTTCATAACTCAATTTTGCTAGTGTTATGAATCTTAATGTAAATATCTGATATGCAATATATCTGATATGTGAGCCCCCCCCAGGGGTCATGACCCCAGGTTGAGAACCACTGTTGGAGAAGCTAGAAAGAGCATTTAGCATTGGAGGGGAAGGCATGAGGAAAAGTCTCATCCTTAAGAAGGTTAGCATCCTACGCACTGCCAGGAGGTCTCAGAGGGCTTGGGAACACAGCCTACTCCCTCCGTAGTCTAATGTTCCAGGTGTCCCCTGACTAGCCCAGAAAACCATCCCTTCTTCCCTGGGAGCTCAGTGCTTCCATAAACTCAGGAGACCAGACAGTTGTAGAAACCTATCACCTCTCCTTCCCCTCTCTCTGGCATCAGTCACAAATCCAAGGCAAGCACTGGCTTTCATGGTTTGATGGCCTCGTAATTGTTATTGGAACTTGCCTTGGATGGATTTACGGTAATGAACTCACCTAACAGCAAAGCTGCCTGCCACAGGAGTCCCTGCAGGCAGGGTCTTGTCTGAGTGAAGATATTAGAAAACCATTCTGTTAAGGGAAAAGCAATACCCACTTGTGACTTGGAGTTTAGGACAAATACTGTTTGGGTTTTGCTATTGGCCTCTAACTTGAAATGCTACGTTGGCCTGTTGCTAGCTTACAGGGATTTTGGCCAAGGCTCTATTTATTTTGGCATCAAATGTATGTATCACAAGCAGCTTGTGTATTTCTGGGCATGTGTGTATGAGCCTGTATATGTTATAAACTCCAAAACTTTTGAACACAAGCTTTCGTGCTCTTTTTACAGATTCTTCTGGCCCAGAGTACTGGCAACTGGCAGGCAGGGCGGCCATGTGCATTAACGAATTGCTTTTAGGCCACCCCGCCCATTATAGCCACTCTTTGGCTTGGTCAACCTTGGCATTCAGTTCTCTGGCCTCCCTGAATTCCTATTCTATTGAGTTATAGGCAAGGGAGGTGGCTCCTGCCCAGGAGAGGGGGCTCTAGGGACAGTGGGTGCTTTCTGTAGCACCTCGATCTGTAGGCAAATCCTCAAGAATGTTTAGGAGAAAGAGTTTGCTGCCATTGCAGGGCGGGAAGGCTCCATGTTTTTGTGGCTTGGCATTAAGCAAACAACTGCTTTTTTGTTCTCTCCCCAAATGATTTGCTCAAACAAAAGGCAGCTGTCATGAGGAGAAAAGTACAATTTTTCCAGAGTTTGTCCCTTTCGGAGCCCCATCACACAGCATGCTTTCTGACTGTGCATTTTTGTAAGGCAGGGTCAGATTTCCTGCCTAGAAGGTAGGGTTTGCTGCTTTGGGATGTAAAAGCCACCTTTTGTCTCTCCTGAGAGAGTGTCCTCAACAAGGTGCCATCAGAGCTAAAGGTAAAGCTTACAGGATAGCACCTGTCCTCTTCCAAATCCTGAAGGATTTCCAATCCTCTGTGCCATGAGCCTAGCAACCTTCCCGGAGCTGAGCTTTGGACAGATCCTGAGTTCTGAAGCAGTCCAGTTTGCCTCCCCCAAACTTCCATTTCTTTAGACAGTTTAGAAGTCAGATTTTCTGTGTAACAAAGGATTGCTACTGAATTGAATGTCATCTTTTAGAAAAGACACAGCTTATCAATTTGTATCTTATTAAAATATGGTAAAATATGCTAAACAATAAAATTAAATGATACGGAATTTAATCCTCCTTGGAGGCTTGTTGGGATTAGGCCACGTTCTTATCTGAGGTACACACTCGCCACAGTCTGTAGACTTGGGCCAAATGCCAGCTTCCGGGTTAAGGATGGCTTGCCCCTGGCCTGGGCTGCTCTCTCCCAGCCCTGAAACCTGGGACTTGCCTGTCTGCTTTCACAGTCTTCTCAACCATCACACACATCAGTGTTTCTTGTTGGCACTTTGGATTCTGAATACATTCCAAAACTTCAGAAAAGTTGTGACAAGAGAACAGAGACTCCTCTACACCAGGATTTCCCAACCTTTCAGGCATTTGTGAGCATTTTCCTTTCTAAGTGTCTCCTGACATGAAGCGATGCATCAGATGCACTGGATAGTGATGTGTATGTAGTCCAGGACTAGTGAACTTCATAGGCAATGGGAAGGAATTTCCTAGACTACTTTTTGTTTCTGAAGTGTGATGGTGGTTCTCCTAGAGAATGCTATATCTCCTTTACACACACTTTCCAATTTACCACAGCTGCCTGGTTTTCTTCTCCCAACATATATGTGTATAAAATGCATATATATTATATATATATATATATATATATATTTGTGTAAATTTAGTATTTGATCACAAATATTTATTATATATATGCACTAGTAACATGTATTAATAAATATATGCATGTGTGAATATAATATACATGCATATCTATAAAATTATTTTGAACCATTTGAGAAGAAAAATATAATGCTTTTTACCCTTTAGTACTTAAAAAAAAACCCATTTCCCCTCTCTTTACAAACAACTGTCTTTAGAAAAATATTTAAATTTTTCAAATAGTGCATGGCTATAGGTTTCTGAAGATCAGATATGTACGTCTCAAGCATCTTTGAAGACTGCGTACCAGGAGAAAGACAAGCCTGGCATACAATATGAGCTATTATCTAAGAATAAATTTCAAATTAATATTGTATATCTCATGCATTTGTTATGATTAAAGTTTTATTTTCACATAAGATATATGCGGACACACACATACATGTATATGCAGTGTACTATATATAATAATGTAAAATAAGTTGTCATTGGCAAGTTAATGAAAATCTGGTTGTTTATTCAGTCACAAATGATTCTCACTTTCAGTAGATTAAAAAAACTTGGGCAGACAATTTGTAGACTCAAGAGGTTGCTTCAAAACAAGTAAACAAAAGAAGTGAGACTTGGTGCAGTTTCTGTGAACAATAAATGTCTCTGCTCATCTTCCAGGTGCATTTGTAGCAGTTTGTCATTCTAGTCTGTGTGTCTATGCCATTTGCTAACAACCAAAAAGCTGTTTTAACTTGAACACTTTCCTATCTTAGTATTTGATCACAAATATTCGTTGGTGACCTTCCATTTTGCAAGTAAACATTAGAACCTTGTGAGTTCTATTTCTTATTTTCTGTGTACTAAAACCTGTTAACTAACCCTATTTTTCTTGAATTCTCATTGA
The DNA here is from genome assembly GCA_021653895.1 of Mastomys natalensis. Classification (NCBI taxonomy): domain Eukaryota; kingdom Metazoa; phylum Chordata; class Mammalia; order Rodentia; family Muridae; genus Mastomys; species Mastomys natalensis. The sequence goes on from JAJTUV010000233.1 coordinate 31,171, forward strand.
AAAATGACTGCTGTACTCCTGAGAAGCTTCATAAGTTACTAGTTAATATGTATATACTTAGGACAGATTTGTGTGCGTGTGTGTGTTGTGTGTGTGTTGTGTGTGTGTGTTGCAGAATGAGTAGATGTAAATGAAAATTCCAGGAATTGGAATGACCCAAATCGGACTGCTCCAGGGATTTGAGATCATGTGTATGAATACACTCAGCATGAATAAATCCCCATTCAAAAGACATGCGACCTGTATGTTTATGTTACGGTTAATTGATTTGAAATAAACAATTTTGCTGATGGAAACTTCACCAACAACAGCAGAGTGCCTCTTGACTGTCCTGAAGGTACAGGAAGGAAAACTGTTGGAATTAGGCATTCTGAAGGTTATTTAAACCTTCTCTTCATTGTAGATGGTCAGACCCCATTGTGTCGCTTTGAGACTGTTGGTCTCTGCACAGGCTTTGGAAGAACCCTTTACCAGGTTATCTGAGATTTTCTTGGTTCCATGGAAGGCTGCTGGAACATGAAGGGGGCAAAGCTGAGATGAATACTATAAACCTTGGTGGATACGGCAAAAAGACTGTTAGCAATTAATTTTGTCTAGATTGCAGTGTTCACAATTCATTTTCCATGCTTTGTGCTGACAGAAAAATTCACCTGAAGGGCTGGGGCAAGTGATAGTTACAAGGACTGGCCCTACTGAATCCAAGGCTGTGAGGGCCACCAGTGTAATGCTTCATCTTGCAGCTATGACATGCTTAAATACCCTGGGAAGGAAAGGACTATGTTAAAGTCTCAGAGCAAGTGAGTGGCACAACTAAGACAGCTAAGCTTCAAGTTTGAGAAGTAGAATCCCTCTTGGTTTAATGCTTTATTGGAGAGTTTGATGATTAATGGGACAAGAATATGTTTTGTTTCTACTTCTTCAAAAGAATAGTTTGCATAAATTTAAATATTTTACATGCCATTATTTGAAATGATCAAAGAGTCCAATTAAGAATCACATTAATCTCATGAGACTAAGACACAGAATAGGTGTCTTCCTCCATTTCTCATTTTCATACATTTCAGATGGGGAAAAAAGAGGGCGTGGCTGAAGGTGATGCTTCACTATGTGCTCTGCTTGAGGCACTGCAGTTACAGGAAGAACTGCTTTCCTAAGTCAGACATCCCAGAAGCTTCTATTAGACTGCGCTGCTGACCAGGCAGCCTGGGCAAGGAAGGTCAGATTTTACCTTCCTCTCATGTGTCCAAGGCCTGCTATACTGTGCTGTGCTCGGCTCCTCCTCCGTTCTCTACAAGTAGGATAACAATGATGCCTTCATCCTAAATCATCTCTACTGAGATACATCTGTCCTCCAAATCTATAGTAGTCCTGAGCCTGACAACATGGCTCCCTATAGGTTCAATGTAAGTCTATACCAATGAAAGGGGCAAAATGTGTTAGTCTCTTAATCTCTTAAGTGCTGAAATTTACCTAACATTCACATGGCTTTAAAACTGACTGCTTCTTTGTGGTAAGCTTAAATTTCTTTGAATTTAATTGACTGTAAAAGAGACAGCAAAAAGGATAAGATCCAAGATACCTCAGATTAATGACAATAATGACAACTTAGAATATGTTTTCATCTTGGGACAGGGAGATGCAGCAGTCATGTGGGTAGATCCAATTAGCTAGAAAGAGTCGGAACCATGTAGGTTTAGCCAGTGTTAGGGCTCCTTTGCCTATAGTGAGTAACAGTGGCCAAGGGAAGGAGAGGCTCAAAACGCTGGGCAAAAGCTACACAATAGGTCACTTTAAGGACGGTTATGCTCCCTGGGTGGACAATTTCTTTGAACTAAGTTCTAAAAGAATAGCGTTCTAGGAGGAGAAGTGAAAGCTTTAGCAGACAGAACTGGATGAAGTTCTGGATGAATCCTTGCTTCTCAGCTTTGGTCAGTGATAGGTATTCTCTAGCTGTGGAAGGAGCGATGCTAGTTACAAAAACTTGTTCATGGCTCTGCTGCCTCCTGTGGGACTCATGGTGGCTAAGCCTCCAGAAACTGCCTGTACTCCCTCCCAGTGTGGCTTTTATATTAATGCTAAGAATCTGAACCCTAGTCTTCATGTTTGTATAGCAAGCAGTTTTACTCCAGATCCACTTACCCAACCTGAAGCCTTTTTTAAAAATATTTTTTTGTTGATTTTATAATATAATTCTGCCTCCCTTTCCTTCCTCTAAGCCCTCACAAGAACCTGACTTGTTCTTTAGCAAATTCATGGCACTTTTCCTGTAATTATTGTTATAGGAAGACATAGCATATATATTTCTAAATACATAAACACACCGCTCATCAATGAATCCATTTTTAATTGACAAGTTTTAAAATTATTTACAAATGGTCTGGTCAGTGGTCTGCCATTCCTTCAGTCTCTGCTCCATCTTTGTCCCTGCATTTCTTTTAGACAGGATCAATTTTGGGTCAAAAGTTTTGTAGGTGGGTTGGTGTTCCCATCTCTCAGCTGGAGGTCCTGTCTGGCTACTGGAGGTAGTCTCTTCAGGTACCATATTCCCCCTGTTGGGCATTTCTGCTAAGGTCACCTGCATTGATTCCTGGGAGCCTCTCTCATTCCAGGTCTCTGGGACCTCCTAGAGATCCTCCCACTCCATACCCCTCCCCCCACCTCCAGCAGCTGCATATATTCATTGATTCTCCTGGCCCTCTTGGACTCTTTCCTGTTTTCCCCCATACCTGATCCTGCCCCCCCATTCCTATCACCCTCCCCTCTCCCACCTAAGTCTCTCCCTCCCTATGCTTCTCATGGGTAGTCTGAACTTTTTTGGCTAATATCCATTTATCAGTGAGTACATACCAGCATGTTCTTTTTGTCTGGGTTACCTCACTCTGGATGATATTTTCTAGTTTCATTCATTTGCCTGCAAAATTCATGATGTCATTGTTTTTAATAGCTGAATTTCATTATGTAAATGTACCACATCTTCTGTATCCATTCTTCAGTTGAGGAACATCAGAGTTGCTTCCAGTTTCTGCCTATTACAAATAAAGCTGCTGTAAATATAGTGGAACATGTGTCTTGGGGTATGGTGGAATATCTTTTGAGTATGTGCCCAGGAGTGGTATAGTTGGGTCTTTAGGTAGACCCATCCCAGAGGCAGACAGCAATCCCTCAGACTATTAATGATGCTATGTTGTGCTTGCAGACAGAAGCCTAGCACAGCAGCCCTCTGAGAAGCTCTACCCAGCAGCTGACCGAGACAGATGCAAATACCCACAGACAAATGTTGGACAGAGGTCAGGGACTCCTATGAAAGAGTTAGGGGAAGGCTTGAAGGTCCTCAAGGAAGATGCCAACCCCACAGGAAGACCAACAGTGCCAACTTACCTGGTCCCCTGGGAGCTCCCAGGGACTAAGCCACCAACCAAAGTGCACACACAGGCTGGTCCATGGCCCCCAGCACATATGAGGCAGAGGGCTGCCATGGCTCAGTGGGAGAGGATGTATCTAATCTGTAGAGACTTGATGTCCCAGGGTGGGGGAATTCAGTAGTGAGAGGAGTGAGGGCTGCCTCTCAGAAGCAAAGGCGAGAGGGGATGGGGAGGAACTCTGAGTGGGGACTGGGAGGGAGCAGCATTTGGGAATGCAAATAAATAAATAAATAAATAAATAAATAAATAAATAAATAAATAAATAAAGTGTTTCAAGATACTTCATCTCATTGGACCCAGAATCTCCTTAAAGATACTGATATAGATATATTTAGGGAAATCAAGAATGATGTCATTCCTTTAATCATACACACACATACTTCTTTAAACCAGGCGTTTTCCTTTATGTAAATCAGAAAGATGATCCAGTAATGTTTTAGTATAGACATCTTCTGCATTTTGTGTCTGGTCAGTTGGTTGAGGCTGAGCTCTGACTCCTTTCTGGTTCTGGAGCATATAAGGTTATAGTAAGGAACAGAGAGAATGGGCCTCTGCTTTAAGGGACTTGCCTTGGATGGATTTCAAACAACCAGTCTCAGCAGAAGGCAGGTGTTGCTTCTGCTGGGACACAGAGCTCTGTGGAACTTTAAATCTTCTCAAATGGGAATGTTTTTAATGTCCCCTCCATTCTAGAGAGACACTTCAGCTTTCAGGTAGAAGAGAATTAGAGTCGTTTTGCAATTTAGCAGGATCAGATCCTGTTTCTGGCTTTTTAGCTACTTCAGCTAAAAAGGATAAGATTCTCCCAAGAGATAAGATGTTCTTTCAGAGACTCTGGACAGTATCTCACCTCTGAACATGCCTTGAGCCAGGAATTTAAAGCTTGAAGCATTTCTTTCTCTTTTAACTCCCCATAAAACTGGGGGCTTAACATGGCGACCTTTGGTCTTGAAAACCAGGGAAGTGAAGGCGTCCCTGAACATACTTGCCAGAGGGGCCCACAGAGACAGAAGAGCAGCAGCCAGGCCTCCTGGGCAAGCATCTGCTGGAGGAGCTGAGAGCTTTGAGGGGCATCATAGCCCTAACTTCTCCTGCAGCAAGGCCCACTATAAACAGTTCCAAAGGGACTGAATGAACTGACCTGCAGGGCATGCATGGACAGGAAGTCCTTACAAATCAGGAGAATTCACATAAAACCTCTTTTTTGCCCTTTATTAGAAAGTCTAATAATTTGAACTGGCAGACCTAGGTAGCAGCGACTATAAAGTGCTGTGTGACAATTACCCACTTACATGGTCCTCTGTTTTCTGATCTGCCACAACGCTGGACATGCCTATCTGTTTTTCACCACCTTCTGGCTATCCACTGTTGGCCTTGAGTTCATGACTCCTGCTCTAATCCCTTACTCAACCTTTGTCAGGGCCAAAGCCCAGTAGAAAGTGAGAATGACTAGAGAAACTGCCTCTCACAGAGAGGCCTCTGGATCCCTGTCCCCAGCCAGCCAAGCCTTCCCAAAGCAATGCTCTCAAGCTGTACTGCCACAAGTAAGCAATTTAATAATTAACAAAAGAACGAGGCAACCAACCACTCTAAGGCAAAAGCCTTGCAAGCCTTTAGGCTAGACCAGGTACTAACTTCCCAGGGAATGTACCATAGTCTGCAATAAATTAATTTATGATCCGATAGCCCAGTGTCTCTAGCTCATGCCTTCCTATAAAGCTCTTCCCACCACAAAACTCATCTCTATTTTATTGTTTGCTTGGTTGCTTGGTTGGTTGGTTGGTTGGTTGGTTGGACCCAGATACAAACTAAAGAAAAGACTTAAATGTTATCCTCCAAGATAAGAAATACATCGTTGTAGTGACTTGACTGTTTCAGATTATAGCATCAAGTTCTCTGATACTTCTCTCCTTAAAGGCAGGGAGGGGGGCTACTTCTCATGATTGTTGGCCAAAATATCACTTCCTTTCTGAAACAGGAGGTTGACAAGAGTTATAGATGGGACCCTCAAGCCTAGGTCATTGGAGGTTCTGTGGCTTCATCTTCGCTCTTTCCCTTAGACTGACCACCTTAGTGGAAGTCACACACTGTGTTCTGAGGATGCTGAAACAGTGCATGAGGAACTGAAGCCTCCTGCCAAAAGCCAGCTTCATGCCAGCAGTTCATCTTGGAAGTGGATCTTCTGGTACGAGTAAAGCTTTGGCTAGCTACAGCCCTGGCCCGAGTATAATATTAGCTAAAACTCATGTAAAACCCTAAACAAAAACCTTTCCAAATTCCTGACCCTCACAAGATCTATGAGATGGTATACATTCATTGCTGTTTAATTCGACTGAACCTTGGGCTAATTTAATATGCAGCTATGTTACTACGGTCGATAGGGTTGGTACCTGGGACCTGAGAGGCCTAATAGCACAGGCTCATTACCTGTCCTGCTCTGCTAAGTAGAGACAAATAATACTGAAAAGCAGAGAAAGGTTTGTCTAAGGTGGCTACAATGGAAAAGGAACAATAAAGAGGTATGGTGATCACTAAATCCATCTTCCCAGTGCTGACATGAAGCTTGGGTTTAAATCAAGCAAAAGGTATGTATACTTCAGTATCCCTGGCCAAGGTGTGCTCCTTTCCACCATTGTCCCATTGTCTCACTATAGTCCTCTCCTGCAACGTACCCTGACAGCTTGTCAGAACTGTATGGGGATCTTCCTCTAGCTTGGACAAGCCCCTCCCCTGGCTAGGACCCAGGATTCAGTTCCTCCTTCCCAGTTCCATGAGACTCCCGGGAAGATTCGAATTCCTTGGTGCTCTGTTGGCCAAAGGGAAGGTCTCTTAGCTAGTGTAAGGGAAGTTACAGCAAGAGATGACTAGTGCAGTGACCAGGAGACAATACTGCCTTTTACTCTTCCCAAGCTGCTACTGAAGTCAGTCAGAAGAGCAATGAGACAGGGGAGAGGGGACAGTCTGACTGAGTGAAGAGGGTGCTTGGTGAATGCGATGGCCCCACTGTGTGATCTGGCTGAAGACGAGTTTATAAAGCAAAATACATTTTCTCCTCAGCAGTTTTACAGGGCAGCTAGAGCACACATTGTCTTCTCTCAACTGGAAGATGAAAAATGTGGGCAGTTTCAACTGTATCTGCGATAATGGTGGGATTAGAACTGTGTCCCTCTGATTCCTCGTCTGGGTTACAGCCATGTCTCTGTAAAATGATGCCATTTCCATTACAGGATTCAGTTAAATTCCACTCAGCATATTTAATGGTAAGAGATAGCATTTACAATGTACTTGGCATGTGGTAAAGTACACACTAGCTGGGAGCTATTACAGTGACTATGCCTGCCATATGCCAAGTCCCTTTCTTCCAGTGACCTCAGGCTGGAGAACAGAGCACATTTTGCAGAGAAATTTGCTTTGAAGAATTTCTCAAAAATCCAGCTGCTCTGATAGAAAAAGAAAGAAAGAAAGAAAGAAAGAAAAAGGAAGGAAGGAAGGAAGGAAGGAAGGAAGGAAGGAGGAAGAAAGGAAAGGAGGAAGGAAGGAAGGAAGGAAGGAAGAGTGGGAGAAGAAAGAGGGAGGGAAGATTCTGCATTAAAAGAAATTAAAAACTGAGGCAGCTTATTGGTCGTTTCTGCCTCTTCTCAAATGTATGGCTGAAGTTCACTGCCTCAGCCAATCATGACCTAGGCTTGCACTTATAGAATGACTGCTTGAGGGAGAAATCAGCGCTTGTTAGAAACACCCACCCTTTAGTTGAGGCAATACAGTAGGGGCCCTCTAATCTGAGGGAAATGTGGTCACTCCATGACTTTCAGCAGACAACTGAAACCACACAGTATCCAATGCAGCATGTATTGTTTTGTTCTTTTTCTGTATGTGTCTATGCTAAGTTTAACTTTTTAAAGTATCCGTAACAATATAACTATGAATAAAATTGAATTAAAACAGCAATATGTTTTACTAAAAGTTACATAAAAATATGAGATGCTCATTTTTGTTAAGTTTCCATTTAATAACCCTCAGCTGCCCACTGATTGTTGAAACTGCAGATAGCTCCCATGGTTAAGGAATGAAGATGAGAAGAACTGTACTCATTGGCCTGTTTCCTTTGATTTGATGTATCTCAGAGGTATGAGAACCCACCATAATATCTTAGGAGAAAAACACTCTGAAGTGGGGTCCTTTGGCGGGACTTACATAGGGAGCCTATTAAACCACTCCCCAGAGTTTCAGGCCAGAAAAATGGTATCACTGGGTTGAAAGGAGACCTGCAGAGTAAAACTGTGACCCAGAGAGGGAAGCTAAGAACCTTGCTATGAGAAAGAACAGCTTCTATGGTGCTAGGTACCTGCTTCCTCGAGCACCCAGAGGGTACCCAGAAATAGCACCTGGCAGAGTCCTGCTCATGAACCAATTCCATTTGATTCCTCTTCTCCTCTGTGTGTGTGTATGTGTTTTAAATCTCCAAATTCCTGTCGTTCTTTGTATGCAACACCCATTAAACCTAGCTGATTCTCTAAGACAAAGAAAACACCAGGGTAGGGGGACACTGGCCAAAAAGAAGTCCATGACCCTGTCTTGCTGGGTGCTGGTATGTGGAAGGCAACAAATACATGCTATCAAGTGTCCTGCTTCAGCTCCCTGACAGAGCAAATTCAACAGCCATGCTGGAGGGGAAAACAGACTGAGAAATGCCCCCAGACAATTACAGAGTGCCCATAAAAACAGACAATCAAATTCCTCTCCCTAATCAAAAAGGAAGGGCTGAGGTGAGGGGCATGGAAGGAAGGAGGGTGAGTTGCTTGCTGAGGGGGAGCTCACCTTTGTCTTCTGGAGGGCATAGAGGAGGACTGCTGGAGTTCTGGTTTACCCTTGTAAATATACAGGACAACATGACTTCTCTCCAACAACACGCCACCCCCTTTCTCAGGTCTTTCCACTTAAGGCAAAGGCACGCATGCTTTGGTCCCCATACAGGCCTTGTGGTTGCTAGCACACCATTCAGCTGTGAGCTAGCCTGTACCACTCCTTAGGTTCAGAAGGTAAATCATTGTACCCAGCTTGCAGTTAGGGCCTAGGCAGACGCTGCCGAGTCTACGCCCCCACTGGAGCACCCTGCATGGGCTTCTTTATGGCCAGAGCCACAGTCTCTCTTCTGAGTCTTTGTCTTCCAACAGCAAGTGTAAGCAAGGACTGAGGAGACAGAAATGTGATCTCTAGTGAACTATAGTATTTTGCTTTCTCTAATCCTGTTCAGGTGGTGACTGTAGCAAAAAGGGAAAGCAGGCCAATGTACAGGGTGGATAAAAACCCCTCATTATATTATTACTCCCATGCATTGCATCTATAGCCCAGGGATGATTATTAATGGGCCTCCAGTTCCACTCAGGCTTGGTGATGGGGCCAATGTGAAGTTGGAAGGGTGGCCAGGAGAGGCTCACTCCCTGGAGTGCCTGGGTCCAGGGAGCTGCTGCCTCCCAGCCTGGCCCCATCACAGCTGGCCTGGAGCCGGGTGGGCCCTCTAGGCCTGCCCACTCTGCACCTGTGATGTGGCTCCTCCGCTCCCAAGCCTGTGCTACAGGTGATTTATTCTCCGTCAGAGCCTCCCTGCGGCTGCATGTGGGGAGAGAGTGTGCTGAGAGGGTGTGGGGGGACCACGCTCAACCTTCCCCAGGGAGGAGGTAGAAAACATTGTCTTGCATGAGTAATATGTCTTCTCCTTTGCTGTTCTGAAGAGCTCGGAGCACCTAGCAGACAGGATGTTCTTCACCCCCAATAAACCCCCGAGGTTGAATCTGGTTTTGATCCCCCCTCCCATTTTTTATTAATAGACAAGGAAATGACAGCCCAGAGCAATGAGTCTGTGAGTAAGCTGTAGACAGAGCTGTGTTATACAGCAGGAAGCAGGCAGGGAGAGCAGGTTTGGAAAGAGGCTTCACGGAGGCTGCTGGACTCTTGGGCTGACCGCCTGCTCACTGAGTGACACAGGCTCAGGAGAGAGTAGAAAGCGGCCACACAAACAATGCTTTGTCCCTGAGGATGGAAACCTGCAGAGTTAGGGTTGTTTTAAGTAGCAGGGGTTCTCTTCTAAGTTGATACCACAGGGGCTTGTAGAGGTGTCACTAACAGGCTATCCATGCAGTTTCAAGGCAGGGTAGGTTTGCTTCTTTCAGACTACAGTCCTGCCAACACCACAAATGGCTCAGCAATGATTCCCAGACTTTCTGCCCAGTGGTGGCAGCAGAAAGAGAGATCTAGGCCTTGGAGTCCTGAGCTTTCCTATGGGGAGCCTTGCTGTTCATTGCGGGAGCTTGCCACCCGGCACAGGCATAGCTCTGGACCTCTGCCCCTTTACGTTTCCAGAGACTCTTGTTAACTTGTCTCTACACGTGACAGTATGATCCTTTTGTGAAAATTGTAATCTAATGCCAAGGGTGTAGCCCCATGGTAGAGGGCCTGCATAGCAAATTCAAGGCTCTGTGTTTGCTCTGTAAGACCAGGAAATGAAAGGGAAACCTCACCCAACCAACAACCAACCAACATCTGACCGTGAGAGCTCAGTGCTGGAAACACAAAATGGCTTCTGGTTTTCCAGTGAGGGTCCTGCTGGCTCTTCACCTCATGCTTACAGTCCGTCCATTTGTTCAGACAGGACACTGGAACTTATTGAGTATATGTTATTTCCCCACTAATTATTTTTTTACTTTTAAAGATTATAATGTAATTATATAATTTCTCCTTTCCCTTCCTTCCTTTCAACCCACAACCCGCCCCAATAAACCCTTCTTACTCTCTTCCAAACTCATGGCCTCTTTTTCCATTAATTACTATTGCATGCATATACGTATATGTGTATCCCTACAAGTTGCTATAATAATCTCGTCAGTTCATACAGTGTTAACTTATATGCATGCTTTCAGGGATTGTCATTTAGTATTGGACAGCCAATTGATATGTTCTTCCCTAGCGAAGATTATTTCTCCGGGATCCCAGCTTTCCTCAGTTGCCTGTAGTTCTTTGGGTGGGGTTGAGGCCTCATGGGCTCTTTCTCATTCACTTACGTAGCCCGTTGGTGTTATTTTTGTTCAGCTCATGTTTGAGGGCAATCATGTCGGTAAGATTTTATGGGTGTAGTTTCTGACATTACTAGGAGACACAATCTCTCAGAAAACTCCCTCATCCCCTGATTCTGACAGCTTCCACCTACTCTCCCACAATGTTCCTAGAGCCTTAGGTTCCTAGGCTAATTTGACAAGGTCTCAGTAGTTACCATAGCAATAGTGCCCAAAGCAGGAGCTGACGAGGGATCATGGAATCTTCTACATGTTCTGTCCTCCTTGCCCTTTGACCAGGTCACACCACTCCTTCATCTCTCTTCCTCAGTGCAGCTCGTGAGTGCCCTCAGAGTATAGCAGTGCAGGAGTTGAGTCTGAATGTTCCTGTACACAGGTATGTAGTCTCTGAGGCAGGGACTTTTGTTTTATTCCTGACATGGCACATTGGGCCCAGTTATGGTACGTGACCACTAGAAGTGTTAGGTTGACTTTAGCCAATGAAATTTGAGAAAATGTCTGTTAGGGGATTTGAAGAGAGAATTCTCTAGAAGCAGCCTTCTTTGCCCATGTTTCTTAGGGGTGGGTGACCTATCTGAAAGCAACAATGGAACCTGCTGCAGCCATCTCTCATGTAAGAGGATATGGCTTAAGAGAGATGGTAGTAACAAACCTGCAGGGCAGAGAGAAGACCAAAACCCCAGAGACCACCCTCTCTCTGCTCTTGAGCTGATGTGTGTGGCCAATTTCTTCGGGCTTCAGACATTCCGATGCAAGCTCTTCTCCTCTCTGCCTTGCCTCTCTCCAAATCTTCCTAGTGGATTAGGAACTCAGAACTTTCTTTGTTGTTGTTGAACTGATGGTCTAGGGCCCAGCACCTGGCTCCTATCAACAGCATCTGGTATTAATTGTCTTATCTGTCGTCATAAAGTATGGGCTTTGTAAGGGTAGGGAATCTGTTTTGTTCAAAATTGTCAGATTGCTCCTCTCTCCTCAGAGACACCCTGATCCCTGTTACAAAGTAAGGCACCCCACAAATGTTTGTAGGATTGAGTTCTGCAACTGCCCTTCCCCCGCGCCCGGCTGGCTTCTGTTATCCCAATTTGTCACCTCTCTTTGTACCACCCCTTCTATTCTGTTCTAATTCTTCTCACGCTGTTTCCCACTGGACACTGTACTTTGCTTAATCTGAGTCATAGCCTCCGGGCCTTCGCTCTGTCTCTGCAATCCCACACAGTTCTCAGGATTTTGAGGTCCCCTTTGAGGCTCTGATAGCTTCCCAACGCATCAGCCTGCTGAAACCTGACTAACACAAGTGTGCTCCACACTTTCTGCTCATGCTGACCCTGACTACCATTGCTTGCCCAGCTCCTAGGGGTAGTTATCAACACCTTCCTAGTTCTGTGTTGTACCAGCTGCATCGGCAGACTTAGTGATTAATGTATGAGTATTCTCTCTCTACAAGTCACAACCCTACAGATTCTTTAGATAAAGTTGAGCCTCTCAAGGGCTGTTTTGATGTGGATGGAACTAAGATTTAAAAATTCTCGGGGTTGTGGGAGTAGGCTTTAGAAGTGCTACCATACACTGGTATTGCACAACCATTAGGTGTTTTGATGGTCTCAGTGGTAGTAATGGAGCAGGCCTTCCTTTCTTGGTCTCTCGGACTTTACTGTGTTTGAACTTCTGCTATGAGCTGTGTCTGCAAAGAACTGAGAACACACAGCTGCCGTTTGCTGAGAGGGCCCTTGGCATCCTATGCTCTGTCCTTTAGAAGGACAAAAGGCTACTACTGTCTCTGCATCTCACCCAGCCGTGGAACTGACACTCAAGCACACAGCTCAGCGCTTTAAATTATTCACACTAAGTCCAACAAACAGCCAGCTAGGGAGAGGTAAATACCAGGCCTGTGCAGCCGCCTTTCTTCATGGCCGCTTTCAGCGACGACGCTTGTCTCAGTGATAGATTTCGACCCTGGTTATAACACAGTGTCTTCCAGAGGCAACATTTTAAACCCTTAAAACAAAGAGAAAAGTGGCAGTTGGTGGAGAGTCAACAAATCTGTCCTCAGGTATCTTTTTCTTATTTTACATCCCAGTGGCCCAGTGCTTCTTTGGGAAGCTGATGATGTTTTCAAAGCAAAGTACCAACTGTGCATGTGTCGTTTTGTTCATTTTCCATGGGTTTCTGAAGCTGGGGCTGTTCAGGGTGTGGTGAGGCAGGAATATGCTCCCGAGTCAAGAGCATCTACAACATACAGGAGGTATGATTTCAGTTTTAGTTTCTCACTGGTGTCTAGTCAGTGTACACGGTACTAGGTTTCACAAAGACAGTTCTAAGAATACCAGGTACTTCGACCACCATATTTGCCCTCTGCTGGGTGTGAATTTAGTATCCTCAGGGTACATACCCAGAAATAGTATAGCTGGGTCATGTGATAGCTCTATTTAAATCTTGTTTTGTAGGAACCTTTGTACTGGCTTCCATAATGGCTGCACTAATTTACATTTCCATTAGCAATGCATAACTGCTCCCCTTTCCTTAGGTCTTCGCCAGCATTTGTTGTTATTTGTTTTCTTGACAGTAGCCATTCTGATGGGGGCAAGATAGAACTTTCATGTTTTCATTTACATTTCCATGATGATGTTAATTTTTTTTCATGTCAATCAGCCATTTGTACTTCATCTTTTGAGAATTGATTCGTTAGCTGTTTTATGATTCAATGAGCTGCTTTCTGGTTTCAGTAGAGCTGGGGATTGATCCAGGGCTGTGGCAAGCATCTCGGCCCTGAGCAGTCACTCCATCTACTTTAGAACAACCCTGCAGCTGAGCCTCCACCTACTCTGCAAACTAACCCTGTCAGATGCACAGCTAGCAAAGACTGTGGCCCACTCTGTAGCCTCTGTGCTCACTCCATTAATTGCTTCTTTTCCTGTGAAAACGTCACATAATCCCAGTTGTCAACTCCTAACATTGGAGTTCATCTCAGAAAGTGTTTTTTCCATATTCAAAATTGTGATATTTCTTTATGATTTTTTTTTAACAGTTTTAGAGTTTTAGTACTTACACTAAGTTCTCTAGTTCATTTTAGATTGATTTCCACTCCTACACCAGTGCTCTCTGACCAATGGAAACATCCTAATGGAAGAGAACATTTGATTGGTGAAGTGGTGTGCTGCCTGACCCCAAGAAAGACATGTCAGACACAGTCAGAATCTCCAGGTCCACATTAGACTAAACAAAAGAGGAGGAAAAGTCTTTGTTTGTTTTAAAATAGAAGAGTTTTTAAATCACAAAAGCAGTCCATGGTCATAAAAACTGGTAAAATGAAAACCTATAGTAAAGGAGTAAAATTTCAATGTCTGATCTTTAATTCCAAAGATCAACATAATTGAGAATTCTTATAGACTTCTAGCTCTATATGAAAATAGAAAATTGCAGTTATTTGTTTGTTTGTTTTGCCTTTGTTTTTTCAAAACAGGGTCTCTCTATTATATGACTCTGATTGTCCTGAAATTCACTTGTACACAAGGCTGGCCTTGAACTCATAGAGTTCACCTGCCTCTGCCTTCCAAGAGCTGGGATTAGAGGCATTTGCCACTACAGGCCCCACTGAATCTTGCATTTTTATGACAGGATTGTATCATATGTACTTAAACTCTTGTCATTATGTACAAATATATCTGTTCTACTCTTTCTTGGCTATATAATATTACATTGTGTCTGTGTCATGAACTGTCCCCTCTGGATAGCTATTTCAGCTTCCTTGGGACTTTGTTTATACTAGAATGGGGAGGGGTTGCATGAACTTTTTCATTCGTTCTTTTATGCACTCCTTGGATCCTTGGGAACCCTGAGGAGATTCCAAGGGAAAGGTGGGGCTCTGATAAGCCTTTGGGAGGGACTGGGATGGAAAGTATAAAGCTGCCAGGGTATCCAGGGTTTTGTTGTGTGCTCAGGACTTGTGTATAAGCTGTGTAGTCTCATCTTCACTAACTCCTTGAGTGAAGGAGTTGGGATGCCAGTTTACATGAGAACATGATGAAAGTCAGACATTTACCTAGGCAATGATGACAGGATGCTCCCAAGTATTAATTTTCTTGTTGATGAAGGTTTATTTTTTTTCACAATCTGGGAGATACAGTCCATCACAGCAGAAGGCATGGTGGTGGACATGATACACAGCTACAGTGGTGGAGCTTGCTCATATATAGACAAAGGAAGCAGTAAAAAGGAAATTCTCTGCTCATCAGTCTACCTGCCTCTTGTTATTCGGTGGGACCCACACTCAGCATGAATCTTTCTTGGTTAAGCCATTCTAGGAAATTCCTTCAGAGATAAGCCCAGGAGGATGTCTCCTAGGTGACTCAAAATTCAGTCAAGTCGACAATGAGGACGAATCATCATACTGTGTCTATCTAAGAATGAAAGCTCTGGAGAGTATGGGAGCCACCAGAGCATACAGGGCAACTGGGATGCTTGAGGGACACTCAGGCATATGAAACACATCTTGGAAAGTTGATTTAATTGGGCTCCTAATTGGCCTGGTTGAAGGAAGTTGGTGAGGGACACATGCCCTCAGCCATAAGATAAAGCCTAATATCACACCTCATGGTCATCCGGAATACATGCAGTCCTGTAACGCTGATTGTAGTATCAGATAGTTTGTGGTGGAACTGTCTCTATAGTTTCCTATGTAGTCCTATCTTGGCTTTCTGAACTGCTAGTTTACGGTGTGAAGAGGGTGGCTCACAGCGACCTTTTCACACAGCAACCGCAAGGTCACTGAAGGGGATTGGCTGTGTTTTCTTGGTGATTCATTGGAAACTTGCAGATACCGCCAAAGATGTGTGTCGGAAATGAGGACTTCAGGGCACTCTCCCGTATGTGGTTACCAAGTTAGAGTCTCTCTTTGATCCAAGTCAATTCCTTCACCAAATTACAGAGACTTGTTTTTGCTTTTAGAGTGGAAAGAAAGGCTGGGAAGACACAGCCCAAATATTTAGTCAGTCTCAAAAATATGTGTTCTTCAAAGTACCTTCAAGTGTGAGGTTTCTTGAAATAAGAAACTGTCATCGTGGGCTGCTGTGCTCCCTCTGCCTGGAGCTTCAAACAGGAACCATCCATTTCAACAGCCCAGAGAGAGTTATAGGAAAGAGGAATAAGAATAAGAATAAAAGAATAAAAGAATAAGAATAAGAATAAGAATAAGAATAAGAGATGTCTCAGCTCCCCACTTGTCCAGAGTGGGGAGTATTTCACTTCTCTGGCAGTGAAATAAGAAAGGTTAATATGATGCCCCTAAACTCCTTACTAGGATATTCAATGCTCCCCATGTGTCTTCTGGAACACTTGTGTTATTTGGCATTGGAAATCCACAGGTGACAGCCTTGGTTAAATTCGTTGATGTTTTCCATAGATGAAACAATGACAGATATCAGTAATGGATGACAGTGCCTTCTGAAGGGTTTTAGGTGAGCAAGACTGGGGAAGAATGTCTGGGTGTCTGACCGTAATTATGTGGACAAATCCTTCCATCCCTGGGAAGCCTCAGCTTGCAGGAGGCCGCAGCAGGTCTTCTGTATTATTTCTCCTTCACCCTGTTTGCTCAGAGTCTCCAAACTACCTTTGCTCTCATCCCCTGGTCTTTACCTAAACTGAGTTTGTTTGGTGGGCTCTGGAGTCTTCCTCATCAACCTTTGCCCTACGCAACTCCTTCTGGCTTCCCTTATCGCCTGGCCTCTTTTTCCCCCGAGCTCCCTTGGTTGAGTTGGAAGCAACATCTCTAGATCTCATGGATCTCTGCATTTCCCCAATTGTAATAGCGATATTGCCAGCTCTCATGGTAAGTGCCACTATACTCAAGTCACAGACAACAAAGTACTTAATGTCAGTTTCCAAATTACAATGACTTAAGGTAAAGGTTGAATTTTTTCATGTAATCTAAAGTTTGGAGCTAGAACATCCAGAGTTGGAAATGGTATCTTTATGATCAACAGGAGTCTTGGATCTTAGAATCCCAAATCAGCCTTATGGTTACCTCAAGGTGGCCAAATGATTGTTGGTATATAAGCTATGTCCAAGAAAGGAGAGGAATCAACTCCTAGGTGAGTCAGCTTCCTTTAAGGATTTGTATAAATTCTATCAAAAGGCATCCACTTGATTGTCTTTAGCTGTCAAATGTAGTTTTTTTAGTTTGTTTTTGTTTTTTAAGCATTCTGAAAGATATTGGCTTCCCTCGCTAAGGTAAGCATAGCTGCTCAGTCAGTTCTGTCATCTAAACATCCAAGGCTCTGTCTGCCTGTGAACAGA
Source organism: Mastomys natalensis (assembly GCA_021653895.1). Lineage (NCBI taxonomy): Eukaryota > Metazoa > Chordata > Mammalia > Rodentia > Muridae > Mastomys > Mastomys natalensis. The sequence continues at coordinate 47,954 of JAJTUV010000233.1, forward strand.
TAAATGTAGACACACAAGCTGGGGGAAGGCTCAGTGGCTAAGGTGCTTGCTGTGTGAATACAATCCCTGGAGTTTAGCTCCCCCAAACCCATTTAAATTCCAAATACCAAATAAAGTAGGTGTGGCTGATTCCCTGTAATTCTAGCCTGGGAAGGCAGAGAGAGACTGGGGTCCCTGGAATGAGATGACTAGTAAGATTTGATGTATTAGCGAGCTCTGGGTTTCATTGGGGGACAATATCTCGGAGAGATAAGGTAGAAGAGTGAGTCTCCACATTCATCTACACACAAGTATGTGCCCACACACAGTTCACAATACCGAAATAAAACAACTGTCTTTGCAGAGAGTTTGAGGAATCTTTTAGGTCTTCCCCAGAAGACTGAAAGTGCCCTGAGAATAGACGAGCCTGCTGCTGGTCTTTCTCACAGTTGGCAGCCATGGCACTGATGCAGAGGTGGCCTCAGTGGCCCTGCCCTTTTATACCCATCCTCTGCAACACTTTCACATTTCTCTGTCTCCCCCAAGATCTCCTTCACTTGATTTTTAGTTTCTCTCTTGTCATTGTCTCTTTGGTACTTCCTTCTTTCCTGCCCCTAGAAAGAGACAAATCCCGAAGTGTAGCCTGTTTCCGTCTCCCACATCTTTTTCCCCTCGGGGCTACCCTTGTCCAGAAGCTGGGACCTTTTGATCGGAGGGACCACCAGCTTACTCCTGAGCCAAGTATGACCCAGGCATTTGCTGAGATGATCTGAATCAGACCTTCCTTCCTTACCAGGATAATTTCTCACTCCCAGTACAGAAACCATCGTCCCATGTTAAAAAAGAAGCCACATCCTTTCCCTGTGCTTCACTGGGCCATTGTGACAAAGCATGCAAACTACACGACATGCAACAGTCAGTGGTTTATTGTCCGGTGGTTCTGGGAGCTGGTAGACAGTGGTCTCTCGCAAAGGTTCCAGGAGAGGCCCACTGTCACATGCAGCCTGGGCAGGCTTTGGTTTACAGCAGTGTAACTTCAGTCTGTGTTCTCAAGGACTGTGATCTTTATCCTTCACATCCCATTAGTTCTTTGTTTGTTTGTTTATTTGTTCGTTAGTCTCTCTTCTTAAAAAGATACCAGTTGCCTTAGTTAGGGTTTCTATTGCTGTGAAGAGACACCATGACCAAAGAAACTCTTATAAAGGGCAGCATTTAATTGGGTCTGTCTTACAGGTTCAGAGGTTTAGTCCATTATGGTCATGGTGAGAAGCATGATGGCATCAAGGCAGATGTGGAGCTGGAGAAGGAGCTGAGAGTTCTACATCTTGGTCCGTAGGCAGCCAGAAGGAGACTGTAGGCCACACTAGTTGTAGCTTGAGGATAGGAGATCTCAAAGCCTGCCCCTACAGTGACACATTTCCTTTCTAACAAGATGACACTCACTCCAACAAGGCCTCTTAATAATGCCACTCCCTATGGGCCAAGCATTCAAACACATGGGTCTATGGGAACCATACCTATTCAAACCACTATACCTGTTGTATCAGATTAGGGGCTTGCCACACTCTACCAAGATCTTATCTTACTACTGTATCCACAAAGTCCCCATTTCCTACCATCACACATTATGGTTTGCAACACAGTCTAATGAAGAACACAACCTCTGCCTCCTTCTTTTCCTAAGTATCACTTCATAGAAATCTTGGTTGGGGTCTTTAATCTGCAAACTGGGGGCGTCTGAGGTGTTTATCAGGGAGGCTTTTTGAGATCAGTTTCTAAAGTAGGAAATCCAGCTGCCAGCAGCAGCTCCAGAGACTGCCTTATTGATGCTGAGCAAGCTTTAGAGAGTTGAACCTGAATGGCGGCACCTGGTATAACACACTGAATCTTTTTGTTCAGGCTCAAGTGAACATCAGTCATACCCATGGGTTAGTTTTCAACTTTTCTTTTTAATCAGCCAGTCTTGGAGGTGGGTGAGCTAACGGCTCCACCCACACTCAAGACTGATAGCAGCAGATGCCACTGAAGGACAGAGAATTTTGAGAGGGCAGCTAATAACCCTCTGTCCTACTTAGGTTTCTATTGTGATCAAAACCATGACCAAAACCAACACGCAGGATCCGAAGCAGAGGAACACTGCTTACTGGCTTGCTAATCCTGGCTTACTCAGTTTGCTTTGCTCTACACCCCAGGGCTATGTTCTGAGGTACAGTACTGCCCACAGTGGACTTGAACCTTCCACTTCAGTAATTAATCAGGAAAATGCCTCTATAGACTTACCTATATGCCAATTCAATGGATGCATTTTATCAATTAAAGTTCCCTCTTCCTAGACTAATCTAGCTTGGGTCAGTTTGACAAAAACAAGCAAACAAAACCAGAAACAACCAACTAGTGTGCCTTCAGGGGCTTCCCACTATAATAAATTAAGTAAGAAAGTCGCAGAATTCTTATTATGTTCTTTCCCCAATACTTGTTAAAAGCACATGCCCCTGAATAACTACACATCCCATCCACAGTCTCATCCACCCCGGTGACACTTGCTGCAGTGAGCCTTGTAGGGACCTTCTGTATCCTCCCTCTGCTTCATAAGAGCACAGAGTAGATCCCATACCCCATCTTCCTGCTCTTTTCATTGACCCACCTTCAAGGCCTAGATCTTCTTGGGAATATGTTGGACCCCTCCAGATTTGCAGAATCAATATCCTTCCTCAGGAAGGGCCCTGGGATGCTGGTTCTGACTCTATTTATCAAATTACAATGTTTTCCATGTTGAAAGGAATGGTGCTTTTTGAAAAACATCCTACGTGGATACCCCTGGAGCACCTGGAAAATTGCTTGTTACTGACTGATATTAATCTCATCCCACTGTGAGCTCACTCTCAGCTAGTCAGGGCTGACCAGGCCTCCTCAGATTGCCTTATAATCAATGGCTTAAGAAAGGACAATTTGACTACTGAGGACACAGCTCAGTGAAAGCAGTACTGTCTGGGAGGTGAGTATGTAAATCCTGGGCTGAGCTAGCACCTGATCCCTGCCCCCGCCCCCACTCTTCCTCCATCTGCTCTTAGCTCCTCGCACTGACAATGCCCCTTCCTTGGAGACTCCTTTCCAGTGATCCTGTGCCCACCTGTGTGTCGCCCACATGAAGCTACTAACTGCCTCCCTTTTCCCACCCCAGAATTCTGTGAGCACTATGAGCACACAGGAGCATTTTGGTTCCCAGCATGCAGCAGAGGGCTTGCCTCCTGATATATAAGTCCTCAACACCTTCTGTTTCCTTTTTTTACTTCCTTTCCACTTCCTTTTCCTTTTCTTCTCTAATTTCATTCTGCTTCCTCAAGAGGAAGACTCCCAACGGTGCCTGGGAGTCTGTCACATTATCTGTCACAACCATGGGGACTTTGCACACCCAGAACACAGGGTACGCTTCAGGGTGATTAGGAAATCATGTTCTTGCTGACCTTACCATCCACCACAGTTATTTTCTGGTACAAATGCCCAACCCCAAGGTATTTCAAGAGCATGACCCTTATAGAGGCATTGGAAGCCTCAGTTGGGGACAGAGGAGCACTCATCAAAAGATACTGAGACAGCAAAGGAAATTCATCCCCTGTGATCCTTCCAGGAGATAATCCCCGTGGGATACCTGTACTTTTCCATCTTAACAAAAAGTGTGTAACCTTGTACTGTTTCAAAATGGGACAATTGCAGTTGTTTGGAGGGAGTGCTTTCTCATTTCCAATGGTTCTTCATTCATTTCTTCCTACATATTAAAGGAAGTAACACCGGTGAGGTTGGGAGCTTCTGCAGAAGAGGCCACCACCAAAGCAGCTGCCCAGAGGCTGAAAGCTATGTCATTGGGGCACAAGGTCACAGTACCTTCTCAACTCCCCTGGTACTATTGCAGTGTGCTTCTGTGTAGAGTCACTCTTGAGTCCTATCTGGGGACCATGGTCCTGATAATGATGCATGAGGAAATTGAAGGACAATGCAGCCAGGAAGTGCTATCTTGGTTGAGTTCCCTACTTTTTCCCACCGTTTCACAGTGTGTGGATGTGAGCTATATTTTAGGGTAGCCATAGACACCATCTCCCCATGAAGACTCCATTGTAGGGATGATTCACTGATGAGGTGCACCCTACCTAGGATAGAAAGCTTGCTCTTAAAGACACAAAAGCAGCTGAGACTCCATGCCAAGGCTCCCAAGAAAGCTGCTGAGGTCATCAACAGGACCACCTGAGAGCAGCCATAACTTTTCCCCTCCTCCAGGCTGCTCAGCACCAGCCCTCCTCCCCATCTTGCCCTCTGGCTGACCAAAGCCCATTAATATCTGTTGTCTTGGTCAAAAATATTATGCAGTTACTCTCCTGTCCCAACCTGGACTGAAAAAGAACCTGGTTAATTAACATTGATTACAATCCACCCACTGCAAGTAAAAATCGATTGTGGGGTCCCTAATTTGAATGCTCTTCTCTCTCCTTATCTCTTGTGAGAAAGAAAGACAAGATAGTATGAGAAAGAGGAGAGATGAGGGGCAGAGAGGGTATTTTTTTAAGCCATGCAATTTTCAGAGTCTCTGGTGAGAGACATTAGTGATGTGCCAGTCCTTAGATCTCGTGCATCTCCTTCAGAGTCGCCATATTTCAGGTGACGTCTCATTGCCGTAAAGTCACTTTGCAATTTGGGCCTTGTTCACAGCTCCCTTCTTTATTGAAAGGGGAGCGCGTGGTATTGATTCAGGATGGCCGTGAGAGAATGCTGCGAATTAGTGAGGATGCGGAAGAGAAACAAGTACAAAACTTTATGACACAGTGTCAAGCTGATTGTGACGACAAATGGAAAAGGACAACACGGTCTGTAATTACCACAAGCCCCACCTTCTTTCGGCTGGGCAGGCGGTGGAGTGGCCAGGGCAAATTGCGGATGGGATGGATTGCTCAACGCTCAGGAGTGGTGGGCACTACTTGTGCTCTTTGTTGTTGAGAAAGAATATATGGGACATTAAAAAGCTCTGTGGGTCACACATAGTCCTGTGGCAAGTGGCACAGATTCCATGTCGGCTCTGGCTTACTTCCTAAGTCACACGTCATGGACGGGCAGTCACTCAAGTAACTAAAATTATCTTCTCTAAAACAGTAGTATAATGTCTTTGGCTAAAAACGTTAAGATATCTGTAGATAGGAAATACAAATCTTGTTCTATAAATTGTCAGGCTCTAATAATACTCTTACTAATAACCTTAATGATAAACATTGTTAATTATGTCTGGTGGTTTATGTCAATTGACCAAGCCGGAGTTCACCAGAAGGAGGGAGCTCAACTGGAAACTATACTGTAAGTTTTGGGTTACAACTGTAGGTAATTCTGTATAAATGAAAGGATTGTGGTACCACCTAGACTGTAATTTTTGGTTTTTAGAACTAGGCTGAGAAGCCCTGACAGCAAACGTCTAAGTTACTCTCCATGGCTATCTAGTCCAACTCTGTTCTGCTGTTGAAGCAACCAATCACTTCCTCATAACTGCTTGTATTTTTCATCAACATGCCTACAATCACCATAAACTAAGAAGGTGAGAACATCATGTGTAGGACTGAGACCCAGCCTAGGTCTACAGGCAGACAAGTGAAAATTAGTTCGTGCATGAGTAACAAATAAGTTCCTGTGCTCAGCTACAATGAAACTTACTGGTCCAACAGTGTCCTTAACACAGAATTTCACTGTGGCCCGCATGTGGCACGGGACTTTTTGCATGGACACAGTGACAGCAGAGTGTGCAACCCATGGGGACAAACCTGGTCTGGAAATAATTTGACCATTTTTTACAGTCCACACCTGTCTATGTTCAGCAACTCTACTTATTCCCAGGTATTATTTACTCAAGAACAGTTAAAAACGTGTTCACATAAATACAAATGTTGGGCTAGATTGTTCCAACAGTTCACTAAGACGGCAAACAGATCAAGAATCCAGCAACTAAAAACATCACTGCATAGTAACAGTATGGAATGCTATTTATCAAAGAAAAGAATTAAACTACCCATATAGGTGAAAACTTGCATAACATAAAAAACCCTTATGTTTTATGAAGGAGACAGACACTGAAGAGTGTCTACTATATGATTCCTTTAAATAAATCAAGTGGACGATTTCTCATGATGATAGAATGAGGCCAGTGTGCTACGGCTGAAGGGAGCATCCCAAAGGTGTTTGGATTGGTAAAATTTTGAGTTTTGTCATGATGAAAGACTTAATTTATTTTATCCACACTGATAATTTCCATTTGTGTTTTTTATCGGCAGTTAAAGATATAGATGGGAAAGGGCAGAGGTATTTAAAGGCTGCATAAAAAAAAGGGGGGGTTTGCATATGGGTCTTTTTCGGATTTCAGACCCCTGGCTCTATGCGCAAAAGTAGTGCACAAAATTTCTAGCTTTCCCTTTTTGAAGGGGGGTTAAAAAAAAATTACCCCAAGAAAACATTTTAAGGATTGGAATAAGGACGTTAAATTTTTTAAAAAAATTTAAAATTCTTGTAAAAAAAAATTAAAAAAAAAAAAAAAAAAAAAAAAAAAAAAAAAAAAAAAAAAAAAAAAAATTTTTTTTTTTTTTTTTTTTTTTTTTTTTTTTTTTTTTTTTTTTTTTTTTAAAGATAAACATTGTAATTATGTGCTGGCTGGTTTTAGTCAAATTGACCCAAGCCGGAGTCACCAGAGAGGAGGGAGCCTCCCAACTGAGAAAACTCACTGTAAGTTTGGGCTGTAACCCAAGCCTGTAGGGTATTTTCTTACTTACTAATTGATGAAGGATTGTGGTACCAAACCCCCGACTGGTAATTTTTGGTTTATAAAAAACTAGGCGAGAAAGCCGTGAGCAGCAAAAACCCGGGAAGTAACATCTTCCATGGCCTCTGCATCAGCTCCTGCCTCTAGGTTCCTCCCCGGGTTGAGTTCCTATACCAAAATTCCTTCAGTGATGAACAGTGATGTGGAAGCAAAAAGCCCAAATGAACCCTTTCCTTCACAACTTGCTTTTGGTCATGGTGTTTCATCACAGCAATAGAAACCCCTAAAGGGGAGAATTTACCCATGAACGCTAATGAAGTGTTTACAGCACAAGTCTATATGTCAGGGTACTGCAGGGCCCCAGCCCTGTGGGTCTTAAAACTCAGCATACAGAGCAATGTTGTACCAAAAATTTAGATTCTGTGTCATATGAGGTACAATGCTACATGAGTAACTCACTTGGCTGTCTCCAGGCTACAAAACGAAACCTTAACATGCCAAGAAGTCCACACAGCTGTGTCCCTGTGATGAAACTGGAATTTTTGCACTTGCCTCAGGACCGCATGTGGCCCACAGGGCTTTTTAATGCCCCATATATTCTTTTCAAAAAATGAAGAGCAAAAAAGTCCGGCCCACCATTCCTGAGCGTTGAGCTGGACAAAAACCCCCTGCACATAACTGTCCTATGTAGTGAAGGGGAAAACCCCAAACAAGATGAAGGTGTGGACGAAAGAGGGATTCATTTCACACTGCCTGCGGACACAATCTTTGTGCCAATGGCACAGTTGCCAGGGTAGAAGGAGATGATAGTAACTCTTGAGGGGGTGCGGATGGTCATCCAATCAGAAGACTGGTACTCCCTCCTCATCCTGTCTGATGGCTGGTATGCAGCTGTCAAGCTGGCCACTCAACCACTCAGCTTTGCTTGGCTCCAGGTAAGCGATGTTTGGTTCCATCATGAAATGTTGGCTGATGGGATGGTGGCCACCTCTGGGCCATTCTTACATGAAAGGTGCCTTTCTTTCCACTTCCTGTTCCCATCCATTGGCTGCCTCACTTGGGTGTGACAGAGCTCCCCGTAGCTGATTCCTACACGACCATGTTGAATAACCTCTCCCAATGCCCTGCTGATGCCAAACTACTTCAGACACCATGAATGAGAAGGAACTTTAGTTGAGTTTGAGGTATGGTGTATTTTTAGCTGATTTGTTTCAGATGTTACATGGCTTAGTAGAGATGGCTTATGAGATAAGAGCCAGGTAGTGGCAGGGGACTTTTATGCATGGGAACAGTGAAGGCAGAGTCAGAAGAACGTAATATGTCAAATCTCCTGCATTGTGGGTTGGGTGTCAGATGGCAAACCTGGTCTGGAAAATAATTTGACCATTTTTTACAGTTCCACACCTGTCCTATGTTCAGCAACTCTACTTACTCCTAGGTATTATTTACTCAAGAACAGTAAAAACTGTTCACATAAATACTTGGGCTAGACTTGTTCCCAACAGATCACTAAGACTGCAAACAGATCAAGAATCCAGCAACTAAAAACATCACTGCATAGTAACATTATGGAATGCTATTTATCAAAGAAAAAGAATAAACTACCCATAGAGGTGAAAACTTGCATAAACCACAAAAAACCCCATTATGTTTTATGAAGGAGACAGACACGAAGAGTGTCTACTATATGATTCCTTTAAATAAACTCAAAGTTGGACAGATTTCTCCATGATGATAGAAATGAGGCCAGTAGTTGCTTACGGCTGAAGGGAGCATCCCACAGGTGGTTATGGAAATTTGGAATATGGAAATATTGAAGATGTGGTTAGATTGCTATGTATATGTCAAATCATACAGCTTTTATATTTGATACCTAGGCACTTAGATGAATTTCCTGATGTTGGTATGTGTGTTACTATTAAGGTTCTCTAGAGAACAGAACTGATAGAATGACTATACGTATGGGATTTAATAGCGTGGTTTACACGCTATGGTCCCAGCTAGTCTAACAATGGCTGTCTATCAAAAAAAAAAAAAATCCAGTGGTTGTTTTGTTCATGAACTGGGTGTCTCAGCTCTTCTTCAGGATCTGTCAGAACCCCAAAGAATGGCTCTAATGCCAGCGAACCAAGAATGAGAGTAAGCAGGCAAAGAGCAGAAGTTTCTAAGCTTGTCCTTGTCCTTGCCATAGGCTGCCAGGAGAAGGTATAACCCAAATTAAGGGTGAATCCTCCTACCTCAAATGACCCAGTTAGCTAAAAATCCCTCACAGATGTGATCAGTGACTTGTAATTTTAATTAGTTCCAGGTATAGTCAGGCTGACAATGGAGATTAGCCATCACAGTGCTCCTCTCTCTCTCTCTCTCTCTCTCTCTCTCACACACACACACACACACACAAACACACATTGTCACTACAAAGGTCATGTTCAAGAATAGCACATTGAGTTACAAAAAAAAAAAAAAAAAATCATGAAACCCTTAATAATCTTTTAAGTAAATTTACCATTCATAGCTAGCCCAGGGCTCAGATGGCCCAGACCTAGGGCTGGGCATGACCAAATGGTTTCGAGACAAAAAAAAAAAAAGCAAGCTCAGATGCAGGTTTGGAGGTGGCAAAGCCACAGAGTGAGGGAAGTAAGGTGGTGGGTTGCACAGGGGAGGGGCCCTGTAAGTGAGGCAAAGACTGCAATTTCCCTGTCTCGACCTGCACAGGCCAGCCCAGGGACGGCTGAGGATCAGTAGCCGTGCTTGCCAAAGGTCGAGTCATGAAACAAGCAGTTTCTTTCATACAGAGTATTTTAATCCCTCGGACTCTATAGTAGGATGGGAGTCCTGTGTTATTATTGGAAATGATGTCTATTATTAGTTACTGTTCCTCCTCTCGGATGGTGGAGTGCCAAAGCTTGGGAGGAGCTGGGCAGGACCCAGAGAGAGAAATGGTCTGTGAAGCCTGTATTTTCCAGAACTCAGCAGACAGGCTCTCAGCCTCACAGCTACTCATTTTATGTCCATCTACTCACACCTCGGCTGAGTTCTCCAGTCTGCGTCAGAACCTCTGGGAGCCTGGAAGTAGCTGCGAACAGCGGTGACCTACCAGGTGGGTGGTGGGTGGAAATACTCATGCCAAGAGGACCAGAGGCAAAGCCAAGGCTCTGTTCCTCTAGAAGGTCAGGATGAGAGACATAGAACACAGGCTCAGAGGGTGGTCATCCAGGTCCATGACTGAGCAGCTAGCCTGTCTCGCAAACATTCTGAGGAAGACTTCATCAGGCATTGTCTACTCAACCCTGAGCTAGTGTGCTAGTGTGCAGGACAATCTTTGTCTTTTGTTCTTTGTATCTTTCTTTTTTTTTTTTATACAGGATTTTTCTAAGTAGCCCAGGCTGGCCTCAAACTACCAAACGCCTGCCTCAGCCTTCTGAATGCTAGGATTTTAAACATAAGCACCATCATCTGCACTAATCTCATTGGGTTCTTTTTCAGAAAAACAGTGTGAATTACTGTAGCAGCTTAGAAGAACCTTGACGGTGAAGTCAGACACTTCATAACTACTTCCTGAACATTACCCTCCGTCAGTGCCAGGACAGGCAGCATCTACCAGGACAGACGGCTCTTCCACATCTCGAGCATTACTTTATCACACTGCAGTGTTTCCATGGTTGGTGTTTTCCAAGACAGTCCCAAATCCACATACTTTCTCCCTTTTCAACACAGATGATTCATGAAATGTCAAACCAAACGTGGCCTTGTTCAAACACTTCGTCGGATTTTTCTTTTAAACACATCCAGAAATCAGAAAAAACAAATCTTTTGTCAGTCTCTAAGACGGTCTTGCGAGCAGTAGTAACTGCAGCTGTATGTCTGCAGCAGGTGCAGAATAGATGCTTACAAGGTGATTTATGAAAGCTACCTGGGACCTTCAGGCAGCTGCTTCCTAGGGACCCCTCCTGGCTATGCACCCTGGCAGTTCCCAGCTGACTAGGGTATGCGGTTGCAGCAGATTCACAGTGATGAGTGGCTACCAAATTGTCACAAACACGTAGTCCCCTTGTGGCAAGTATTTCATTGCCATAGGGCCTTTCAGAGGATCCCTGCTCTGCCCTGAAGAGTAGCAGCTATTCACAATGAACCTGTCTCCCAGGGAGCTGCAGATGGACAAGTTTCATCCCAGACTGCCCTGAGAATGTGGAACATACCACAGAACAGGCCTTCTCTGGTAGGGAGATTGTTTTCCCTTTCTGGGAAGCTTGCAGCCCTCAGAACCCTTGCCACACTGGCCTTTGTGTGGAAAACCATCAAACCTTAGGGCCAGGCTTTGGAGACAGATGGGACTGGATATAGAGTTTGGCTCTTCCATTTACCAGCAATGGTACCTAATCCATGAGCCTGCAAACCTCAACTTCTTACCTCTAAGTGCAGACGATTGCGGGGCTACCTGTATTAGCCAGGGTGAGCAATACCAGTAAGTGCCAGCAAACCTAGGTCTTACTGTCTTACAGTAAGGAAAGCTCATTTCTCTTTTACACAGAGTCTAATGAAGGGGGTTTGATCAACAGCTCTCCTGGGGGAAGTCCTGCACGAGGAGTAATTCCTCCTAGTGTGTATACTTGCCATCTTCCTGAGACCTGGGTCTATTTTTTCTGCCTCGAATGTGGGTTGGGGATGGAGAGAGACTTTGAAAAACAATCCAGAATAGTAGCTGTCAGTCCTCCTGCTCACGAGATGTGAAGAAATCTAAGTGAATGATGAAAAATTGTCCCCAAATATTTTGGCAACGTAAAATTGGCCTCGATGGGAGTATTTACACCACAGACATTGGCAAACACTACAAGTCAGGCCACCTTCAAAGATCTGGTTGCTTAACATTTTCAGAACCACCACTGGGACTCTCTGGTTCCGGGGTGACTGTTCCAGCAATCTTACTGACTCCTTAAATGGTGCTGTGAGAGACAGGAGACAGAAGAAGAAAGCACCTCACTTCTGATCCTTTCCACAGAAGCCATCAGTGGACACAGTGTATGTACAGTGACTCTGCTGGGATTCAAAGTCAGCTCTGCCAGCCTTAGAGGCTGGGTAAGTCACAGTAAGTCCCCTTGTCCCTGGTGGGAGGCAGAGAGTCTCACATCCTTGACACCACAGTGAAGTCCAGGGAAATCAGAGGCACTCTCCTCTGGTTCTCCTTAATCTTCCTTAAGCTCGCCTGCACTTTTGAAATTCTTCCAATCTGTACTTTGGACACAGAATGGAGGGCTTTTGTGGCGCTGTGAGAACTTTGACTCTAAGAGGCTCTCCCTCACAGGAGTCCCATGTAGAAGAGCTGGCGCCTGAAGCCATTAATCCTCTCACACAGCATGCACCCACCCACCTACATGCCCAGTTTCCTAATATTTACACATCTCACTCTTGCCATTTCCTTTTCTGGGGCCTCTGGGAACTGTTAACAGGGTTTTCCTGAAATGTGGAATTTGCAGGGAAAGGTAGATGGGCCCAGAGTGGCCCAGGCCCAAGTGACATTTGGAAGGATGTGATAGAATTTGCTACTGGAACCTCTGCTTTTCTTATCCGCAGCAATTATTTGTCACTTCTTCCATTCTTAGAACCGGAACAAAGGCTCTGCTGCTCCAGCCTTGGCTAGATCCCCCGTGCACTACAGGAGTGGGCTGGCAGTGGGCGGAGTTCACCTTGCTCCTATCCCAGTGGAGGAAGGGCACGGTTCAGTGCATCTTTGTTGTTTTTTACAAACTTGGTGGGACTACCTCCACACCACCACCATCACCACCACCACCACCCAATTTGCAATCGGACCTTCCCCAGATTCTGGAACATAGCCCCACTCGGCCACAAGCTCTAAACAGCAGTGGCTGAATGGTGCAGTCTGAAATGATGTCAACGCTTGTGCAGGAGCCAAGGAAAATATGTGGAGGCCCTTGGTGGCTTCATCCCCACGCTTGTAGCAATGCAGCTGTGAGTCTGAAGTTTTCCTTCTGAAGAGACCACAGTGCATCTGGAAGGATTCAGAGCCTAGCTCTGCGTGTCACACCTCTGGTTGTCCTCCCCTGCCCTCCACCCTCCTTGAAGAATCATTTTTTTTAAAAGCAGGTCCAAAAGAGACATGGACCACAAAATGTAGCTAGAACCAGTGGTGTTCAACAAGTATTTGCAGTATTTGCGTAAGAGCTTAACTCCCATGGTGGTAGGCATGGGAGGGAAGGATGGGCAGACCAGGATGCCAGGGGTGTCAGAGAGGAAACTCCATAGCCACTGTGGCTCTGGAAGCAGAGAGCTTCCACCACTTAAGCCCACAGGCTCTTGTCTTCTGACTCACAGAGGTGACTCCATTCCACTTTGTGCCTTCAAGAAGCCAGGGCTTGAGTTGCAAACAATCATCCTTCCAAAATTCCACTTGATCCCATCCATGGAAATGCAGTCAGAGACAGCCTCCCAACACTTCCGCCCATGGCTGCAGAGCTCAAGGGATCCCAAGGAGCCAGTTCATCTGAAGGCAGGCTCTTTGATGGCATGGCTATCTCCATGGTGGGTAACTTTGCTTTTGAATCTGAAGTGCACAGATTCAGCCCCGGGGCAGGGGGAGTCTTAAGCACCCCTGTACTGCAATATATGGGTCAAATGACAAGTTGGTGGAAGGAGTATTATTTTTCTGAGTCTAGCAAGGCTGTGGAGCCCGGAAGAGGGAGCAGCTAAGTACAACCCTTAAGCCACCGCTGCTGCCTCCTCCTCCTCTTCCTCTTCCTCCTCCTCTTCCTTCTCTTTTTCCTCCCTAAAGCCTTTTCTCCCTTGACCCTCTTGAAATTGTTCCATCCAAGTGAATCTGGGGGAAGGAAGGGTCTGTGCATCCAGACAACACGATGGGACACAGGGCCTCTCCTCCTCCACATTGACCCCTGGGCTGGGCTGGGTGCAACTGGCCATTACGACACTTGGCTTTCATTTTATGATTGTGTTTATAAAGAAAACACACTTTAGAAAAAGAACTCTCCCATGGCTGCGGCCATACCACTTTGTGATTGCAGAAGCCAAGTAAGGCTAGGTTTGTTTACTAGGGATAGCAGAGCCCACCCAAGGGGACCTAGACACTCTGAAAAAGTGAACTGCTGACTTCCATCCCAGCATTTCCTCGTATGAGTCACCTAGTGAGGAGATGGGACACCAGGTAACCAGAGAAGAGGTAAAGCTAAACACCAAAGTCCCGAGACAGTGCACATTTGTATCCTTTCTCCTTCACCAGGAATAAAAACAGAATACCCTCATAGCCAGCAGCTTCCAAGCATGCACTCAGGGATGCTCCTCAGACTGTGTGAGCATGCTTATCATTGTGCTTCTAGGTACTGTGTCGATGTTTTGCCCCCCACCACCCCACACCCATAATTCTTAGAGCAACCAATCAAGAAAGGTCCATCTTAAAGGTTTGGTTCAGAGAAGCAACTTGTCCAAGGTCACAAAACAGAGGCAATGCTTGAGGCTGTCAAACTTCAAAGTGAAAGATCTTTGCAAGAAAACCCAATAGCTTCTAGCCCTTGTCCTTCATCCTCATTTTTTCCCCATCGGTTGTTTTGTTTCAAAGGACCAAACACAATAATGCTAGGTCCTCAGGTACCCTGAGGCTTTGGTCTCTTTAGAGAGGCTTCTTTCCTCTCAGCCATTAACCTTTGTGACTCTGTAAAGAATCCCTGATGTGACTGAGGGAAAACCCTTTGCAGAACAGTAGTAGTCCTTTGGCAGAATGTCTTTCAAATGCTCCTTCTGGAATTGTTGAAATATCAGTCAGGGGTGGAGCTGGCTTCTACTACAGAATGTGGCCTCCCAGGAGCGGCCTTCCCACCCAGCTATGTCTCTCAGTTTCTCCCACCTACACTGCATGGTAGGTCCCCAGGGCTCAGTAGGCTGAGTTCACACAGCTGTGGGGCTTGGGGACACACCCAGGAGGAAGCATAGGTCACGAACTCAGGTCAGAGAAATGAGACTAAGAGGGGGAAGCATGAAGGATGGGTGCCCACCCAGAAAGGAAGGGAGGAATGAACAACCAAGATGAATATATGAATGTATGAATATGTGTGTGTGTCTACACACACACACACACGCACACACACACACACTATTCAATCTTAGAAAAGAAGAAAATACTGTCATTCACAAAGAACAGGAAAGATGTTGACATGCTAAACAAAGCCAGGCACAGAAAGACTTTCAGATTCATTCGTCTGCTGAAATGTATGAAATCATGAGCTAAAATTAATGTTTTTTAAAAATTTAAGTTGATAATGTTGGGTGTCCTGTCACGATGACCGGAGGCCTAAAGCATCATTATCCTATTTTTATTCGATGTTTTTGCTTCTAATACTTTGACTTTAGAGTCTTTTAAATTTTAGTCCAACATAGCTGGCTCTTGTTGGTGCTGAGGCTTTGGTGAGGCAGAAGCATGTGGCAGAAGTTACAGAGCTGAGGTGAGATGGGGAGTGGATATTATCTAAATACATTGTTCTCACATATGAAATCATCAAAGACCAAATTAAACATTTTAAAAGGGAACAGCGTTTTATCAAGTTCATACTGTGGCCAGAAGTGGGCTTGCTCAGTGGGCTGCTGTAGGCTTCCATCTCAAGGCAGCAGGAGGCTGGGTTCATCCTACACTGGTGGACTGCAGAGTTTTCTCCTATGACCTTCAACTGATTAGATGTGACCAGCCTATATTTCAAAAGGTTAACTGCATTACTCAGTCTAGTGATCTAAACAGATTAATTATATCTACAACATACCTTACAGTAACATATAAACTGGTGACTAGCCAAAAGAACTGAGCACTATACCTGGTGAAGTGAGCACCTAAAATCAGCTATTGCACACAAAATGAACCATTGCACACAAAATCAGCTATCGCACATATTCGCCACTTTTAATTCTCACAACAGCCCTGTGAAGTAGTATCCTCATACTGGGGCTAGGGAACTGAAGATAATATGCATAAACAAGTTATCAGAAATAACACAGCTAGTTAACACAGCTGGGCCTTACCTAGCTTTGGGATTGCTTGGTTTTGGAGCCCAGCCTCAGCATGGCACTGAAGCTTCATGCTGGAGCCTCTGTTCAAAACACAGAGACTTTTGAGGGCCAGTGAGCGGGCTGATGGATTATCAGCAAAGCCTTTGCTCATGCCTCCATTCGTCCCTGGAGTCTGTGACAAGCTGGCAAAGCTAGAGAATCAGTGAGACGAAGCATCTCACAAAAACACTCCTGCCTGTCCGCTGTTCAGGAGTTTTCAGCACTTCCTATCCAGAGTGCCACTCCTGGCTGGTGCTAGTGGGCACGCCCTGCATTAGGGGCAGTGCCCCCTCGCTGTGGTTTCTCTCCTCTTCCTACTGCACTCCAAAATCACTTCCCTTCTAAGAGCACGGCCTGTCTGAGACCCCTTCCCAGAAGCCTACTCACTCAGAAGTCTCCAGGGACCACCAAATCGAATTTGGGGTTTCTGCGTCTTCCAACCAATCACAGTGGCTGCTGATAAGCTGGTTCTCAGCCATTGGGAGCCAGGGTGCCTTTCCACTTCCGGAGGACCAGACCGTACACCTGCTTTCATCATTGTCGGGAGCTAGGACTTTATCACTGTCCAGCTTGTGCTTAGAAACATAGCATCAAAGGTAAAAGAGAGATAATGAAGAGAAATCTGAATTCTTATTAAGGAGTTTGAGGGATGATGAGCTGGAAAGGGAAAGCAGAAGTTTCTTTAGCCTCAGGCTTCTGAGAGAAAGATGGAGATCTAAGAAGGCAATAGTGCAGGAAAAAAAGCTCACGGGCTCCAAGGCCTTGAAGCCATGGCTCCTCGTGAGGCAACACTCCTCCCCTAGAGCTCTAGACTCCACCTCTTCCCCTCTTTCTCTCCCTCCTCCGTCTCTGTCTCTACCCCACCCCTAGCTTCTCTGACACTAACTATTGTGAAAAGCCAGGTGAGAAAGGTCAAGGAAATGAGCCCGCCTCTTATTCATCAACGTCTTTCAGACTGAAGGACAAAGACCCAGGACACTGAACAACACCACTCTGCCATGTTGGAAAGCAGAAGCCAAGTGTCCCACACTGTCTGTGCTGTGGAGGAATGAAGTTGTTCTCCACTGTGCAAGAGTGAAATGACGGAGCCGTCCTGAGCTCGTCCGTGAAACCCACATGCTGAGGGGCCAGTGTTTGCTTCTTTAGCTGGGTCTCTATGGTGCAGGCAGACCTGTCAGTCAGCACTGGCTTCCTAGCAATACCATAGCTGGAAGGAAGATAGGTAAGACAGACAGATTCTGCTTCTCTACTTTTAGAGTTCGAAGAATCTTGAGCACCATGAGATTCAACTACCACAGGTACTGCCTGAAGCCTAGGTGGTCATGTGACATGAGAGACGGAACTGTATTATATCTGAAAGAGAACCAGAGGGTGCTGTGTGGGCTTCTCCAAGTTGTCACTTTGGTCTGGATAGGTCAGATGATCCTCTCATCCTTGGACTAGAATGTCCCCATGTCTTTCCCTCTGATCTGCTTTTATTTACAGGAAAACTTTATTGCTCTTAAATATGCTGGTTTGCATTCTTTGTGTGTGACTTTAAGAATCAGAATTTAGGTTGGGCAATGGTGTCCATGCCTTTAATTGCACCACTCAGGAGGCAGAAGCAGGTGGAACTCTGTGAGTTCGAAGCAGCCTGGTCTACAGAGTGAGTTACTAGGACAGCCAGGGCTACAAAAAGAAACCCTGTCTCAAAAAATCAAATCAAATCAAAACAAAACAAAAGCAAAAAAACAAACAAAGCAGAACTTAATGCTAAAGTGGAATCTCTGTCTCTCTCTGTGTCTCTCTGTCTCTCTCTCTCTCTCATCAAACTCACAGCTTTTCAAACACTAGGCAGCCACTATGATCCGAGCTACATTCCTAGCCCTTGTCTTTTTAAAGACAAGGTTTTACTATGTACCCCAGGCTGACCTGGAACTCATTATCCTTCTCTCTTTGCATCCTGAGCACTGGGATCAAACACTTGGCTCGCTGACCGAGATCCAATCTCCTTCTCCTTTAACAAATGAGGAAAAAACACAACAAGTCAGAAGTATAGATTGTTTAAAAGCATCATGTAGAGAAGCAAATCCTAAACTCTGAGTTGGGGAAAGTGGTATCAGCTGCAACCTAGGCCTGGACAGGTCTTCCTTTTCCTTTTCCTGGTAGAGCATAAAAGGCTTGCAGAAGCCACCACCATGTCCAGGGCCTAGCTCCCCTCTGTTGGCACTTCCTTCTATGTCTCTGTCTCTTGGTCTTTCTTCCACCAGCCTCTTGCTCTAAAGACAAAGCTCTGGGGTATTTTGTATTTGACAGAAGACTCAAATGTGGGCCTGTGTTGGGATACTGTACTACAAATTTCTTAGTGGCTGAAGAAAAATCTTATATGGGGACAGAGATAGCACTCATAAAAAATGTTATCCTTTCTTTGAAAATGGCTTGGCACCAATGCAAACTGGCAGGGAGCCAACACACCGGAAGGCTCACCTTTGGTTAGTGCTCAAGACTGAAGATGCTACAAAGATCCTTTGTGGTCATTTTCTAGATCATTCCAGAGTAGAGATGATGGGAGGATGATACTAATTCTACCATCATCCTGCGCTTCTCCTAGAGTCCAGTGGTCTCTCTGTATGTGCCCAGCTGCTTGTGGAGCCATTTTTGATGTTCTGGTTCATGGATTTTATTGTGGTATTCCTGTGAGGTTTTGAGACAAAAGGTGCTCACATAAAGGTAAGAACTTATGTGAAACTTGAGTGTTCGGGACCCCAGTGATCATTTCATTGAAATGAAAGCCTGTCTGTTATCTTGAACATGAAGAATAGAGCTCATGACTCCAATGCAATGTCCTGGGTGTAACTGGGCCCTGGGAAGTCACTATGTGTCCCAAACTGGCCTTGATTCTTCATTCTGAAGTGAGAATTTGTTTTACATTTTTTGTTCAAAATTTAATCCAGAGCACATCACCCTCACGCTTAACGTTTTCCGATGGCTCTCCTTCATCTTGAACAAGATCCTCACTATGGCGTCCACTGAGACCCCATGACCCAGCTCCTCTCTACCTTCAGTTTTATTGCCCATCATTCCTCATTCTTCATTTCACTCTAACTGCTTGAGTATTCTTATTTGCTGGATACTATAAACAGTCCTTGCCTTTGAACATTCTGTTTAACCTTTCTAGAATATTCTCTCTATAAATAGCTAATTATCTGTCTAACTCTTGTTCATCTAGATTTCCTCTGAAGAGGATAGTCTATGTCTTCATCCTTACCCCGCACCATCTCACCCCATCCTGTTTTCTTGTGATGCTTTTCTTTATAACATCTACTTAATTTACTTCATCTACTTATTTGCTATTCATTTTATGTCTTCTATATTTAAATATGGATGTCATAAGTCTTCTGGTTTTATCTGTAGCCCTAGACTAGTTCATAACACACAGTAGGCATCCAGTAAATATGTTTAGAAGAACAAGTACATTCATGTTTAATATACAATTTTTTTTCTTTGTCTCATAAGTACATATATCTATCTTGACCTTGTCTATGCAAGCACAAGATATGGTGTAACAAAACGTTAGTGTGTAGGGGTTAAATTTATCAAATACAAGTTCATTAAGCATTAATAAAAATCTTTTCATGCAGAGCCCTCTCCCAGGCTCACATGCAAGAGGAGAGTCCTAGAAAAAGCAAGAATAAGTAAGTTTGCATTTCCAGCGAGACTCCATCTTTGCACCAACTTTTATCTAAATCTGTTTTATGTTTTATAATTGCAACAAAATTGTCAGAAATTATTTGCTTACACATGTGTATGTTATGAAATCATATGGGGTTTAAACACCATTTCTTTAATTTCCCCCCCTTTTTTTATGTCACCATAGTTTTGGGGTTATAATTATCCTTTACACTGAATTGTAAGTTTGGAATTCTTGATGAAGGATAATCCCAGTACTGAGATCACACAATTAACTCTTCAAAATAAGATTAAGAACTCTGCATTATGGAAGAGAGACCCTGTCTGGTGATTAGTTGCCTGGAAGAGCTTGTTACAAGTCGAATAGAAGGAACTGTCATTCTGTTGACGGTTTCCAGGGGCCAAGGCTCCAGGACCTGCAGTAATTTCATTTGTCATCATTGCAAAACCAGATGGTCACGTGAGCTGCCAAAGCCTGCATCCGAGGAGGTTCACTTGCCAACTGTCCTTAGCAATCAGAACACGCAGTAGACAAGGCAGCTGTTGGAACGGAATTACTTCTAATAGTTACATTATCATCATGAAAAAATGGAGGCAATACAATGGAAATACTTGTACTAAGTTCCAAACTCTAGGCAAAACCTATATCGATGAGGAAACTTCTAGAAATTGTGATGATAAGCCATAACCACTGTAAAGATGCTCCAAAAGAGTTTTGATCAGACTGGGTAGCAACACTGTGCCATGAGGAGATTGAAGTGTGATTTTGGCTGTCATGTGTGAGCTGAAGGAAATGCATAGAGAGGCGACTTTTTAGTCTGGGGCATGGTGTCCTAAGGACATGGTACTAAGTCAAGAAAGGGTGCCAAAAAATGTGGGAGAATCATAGGGCAAAAAGTTTGTTCTTAACTTTAGTCAGTCTATTAGCTTAGGGGTCTTAGACAATTCTCATCCAATAACTTCTAACATACGTACCTGCATATTAGCAAATAGCTCAGCTCCTCAGTGTCACTCAGGAGCACGGCATATGTTCCTCACATATGACAGTCACCACCTCGATTATTGCCAGCTACCCTCCCTGAATGAAGAGAACTCTCTAAATTTTACTTCAGCAATTACATGTGTTATCTAACAAATGACCTGCATACATTCCATTCACTGCTCATTTCATAAGGGAGCTGGTGACTATCTTACCAAGTGGGTAGGAAGGAAGGAGGTGTTTCTGGGGATGCATGGTGAATAGTGTTAATGGCTGGAACCATCCTGTCTGCTCTATGGGGATCCCAGGCCCTAACAAAACATTATCCAAGCTAGAGTGGAGATCTAGGGTAGTAAAGGAAATAACCTGGAGAATAAGAACCTAGGAGCTGTGGCCAAAACCCAAAATTTGAGGCCAGCCCATAAATATGAAGCCGTTAGTATGATTGGACTTGAGAGGGAACTTTCACATTAATGCCTTTCCACAGGCACGATGGAATGGCAGCCTCCTTAATTCCAGAGACATCTTCTCCCAGGACACCAGAGAGGCCACACACTAGCTCTGGAGACTGCTACAGGCCTCCAGGACCTACAGGAATTCTCCATCGGAAAGCTAGCTATGAGAAGCTATGGCCTGGAATACAGGGTAATGGGAGGGGAGCACCTGACTCCTGGCTCCCTTTCTCCGTAGCTTTAGATGCATTTATTTCATTGTTAATAAGTTTTCTAGTGAGCCTCAAATATCCTCAGGAATACATGGGAAACAGAATGCTGCGATGCTTTTGAAATTCCTGGATACGTTCCTCAGGGAGGTGGAGGGCTTTTGTTTGCTCAAGACTCTGAAGCAGTTTCACAGAGTGTAGTTCAAGGCCACTTGTCTGTGAATCATGGGGGAGCTTGTCAAACATGTTGTTCCTGGGCTTCTCCCCAGGTTTGTTAAACTTCTGAGGTTAGGGCTTCATAAATTTGCATATTTGACAAGTTTCCCTGATGCAAATTAATGTCGGAGCACCATTACCATTGCCTTACAAGGCATAAGATGGCCCTGGATGTGACACAGTCTGACCCTCCCTAGAAAGAGAAAAAAGCCCTTTTGGTTTTCTAGTCTTAACTCCAGGGCAGCGGTTTGAAGGTTCGAGGGGGTGGCATTAATTGGTTCTATTTTTATGAGGTTCGTCACTCCATTCTGCCTCCAACCTCTGAGCGGTTCAGCTTTTGCCTGAGTTTGCCTGAGTCTGAGCTTCTAGTTGTTGAGATGGGAAAGGCAGGTGGCTGGGTTACAAGGTAGGGGGTCTGCTCTCCCCAGGAGACAATTACACCATCAGAAAAGGACAACCATGGCTTGTCCTAGGCAACAGAGGGGAACTCTTGTCAACATTTTGAAAAGCTGGCGCCATGCTTGAAAGGGGCTGACGGGAGCCACTGATGGGTCTGGCTGAAAAACAATTGCTTGTGAGGAGGATTGGTGTCAACGCTGAAGTGAGCCATGCTCGAATTAGCAACCGCGGTGGTAACAAGCAGAATGAGCCTGGCTGGAATGACATATTTAGTCAGGAGGAAGCCTGGGTTTAAGGGAAAGTCTCTCAGAAAGGAAGCTGTGCAGGGGACTTGGATGAGAAGCCATGGGCTCCTTGTTTGTTTGCCTTACAAAAATTCATGAAAGTCAATGTTTGGTTGAATAGTTCACTTCCTGAGATACTCGTGTGGCTTCCATAGTCTCCTGTAGCATGCAGAACACACTCTTTCTGGCTTGCTATACTGATCTCATCAGTCACCTGTGTCCTGGGGTTGTGCAGCCTTCATATGGTCCACTGCTTCTGAAGATGCCTTCCCTGATAAACCATAGTTGCAGAACTTGCAAACCCCTGGGTCATTTTCTCCTCTGTGGGAATCATCTGTCTCCAGCATGTTTGCTGAGGGTGGCTGTGGCAGCAGTGTGACAGTGGATGGCTCCAGTTGAGGGATGCTGGTGTCACTCTCTCTCACACCCACTTCTGCTCTTGCCCATCCTAGGCTGTTTGGCTCTGCTATGAGTCCACATATTCTTCTTCTGTTACATCAGCTGCAAATGTCTGTAGTGACAATACCTCCATCCACATGGCTGCTCCCACACCCTCATAGAGCTTAAAATGGCCAAAGGAAGTTTTTCGTGTGGGTCACCTCTGGCTACTTCACTCTGGGTGACTGATGGAGATAGGACAGGAGACTGATGACGCTATCGAGCAAACCTCCCTAAACTTTGATTTGCTAGTGTTCCAACTGCAGATAGTGTGGAAGTGATAGTTCCTTTAAGTCCATAGAATCCCTAAAGACCCCATCTCTTTGCCTGCCCCTCTCATAGCTAATCAGCATGTGGCATGCATTCCTGGAATTTAATTGGACTATTTTTATTAATATTGCACACGATTCTATTATGATGTTTGCCTCATACTTTGAAGCAGCATTCAATTCAACTTCTACATCCATCACATTACAGATGCCACAGAATGCCGTATTTTTAATCTCTGTGGCATACAAAACAAACAGCTATATACTTGTCTTAATTTAGGAGGAAAGTGAATTTTGCCTCTTTTCTCTTAAAATCATTCTTTAGTGGAGCCCAAAGTATGTATGTAGCTGGAATACATTGTCCAGTCTGTAGTTGGAAGTGTGGCAGCTGCCTGCTTGCTACACGAACGTGCATACTTCATCTTTGCCTCCTCTCTGGTGAAGTGGGGACAGCGTTCATCTTCCTGACTTTGCTTTGTGGCTGAACTGTAGAATGAATGAGAGATCATGTAAATGCTTCCGAGTCTTCAAAAGGAAATGGTTGCTGCAGTCATCCAAAGATATTTTGAGGAGAAAGATATGTGAAAATCACCCATTTAAGTAAGGTCTGGAGCTTGCATAGAAAGCAGGAATCACTTCCAGAAGGCTCTACAGGGCATGGCTAATAGGAAAAGCTGAGCACAGCTCCTTAAACCTAGGACATCTGGCATCGTTCCTGTGTCACCACTGCTCTGTTGCCCACTTGGTAGAGGGTCTGCTTGTCCACCATGGTAGGGAAGGGAGTGGGAGATGCTGTAGTGCCACACTGGTGCCACCACCCCAATCCAGCCATGAGATACAAGAGCCAATTAATTGGCTAATTTTGCTTATAATGTCTGATTACTGTGTGGAAGGACAAGCTGTTGCCAGCCCACACTTGTTTTGGCTCATTTGGAGATCTATCCTAACTTGAAATGATCCTTTTAGTTGAGTGGCTCAGTAGTATCTTCTATCTGCCCCACTTTTAGACAAACTCTTGGTGGCATGTAAACCTGGACAAGCCTGAATAGAAGAGAATGTTTTTGAGGCTCTATTTCTTCCCGACCTCTGATTCTCCCCTATCCAGTGAAAGAAGGTGGCTGGGACACTTGATGTCACAGTACGCCCTGAGAAGTTTCTGGAAACCAGGCTCTTCAGTTAAGCCTGACATTACCTGATAGACATCTCCTGGTCTAAAGTCATCCTAGGTCTCCAATGAAAGAGAAAATAAAGCAGTCAGGGTTTACTATAATCTGATCTGTGCATGTGTTTCTAAATTATTTGGTTCCTAGTGAAATTTTACTAGAAATTGGTGAACTACTTTGTACTCCATATCTCTATTATTATCCATTCTTTTAGCTCAATGACAGTTTCTTCTAAATATTTTTCTTTCACTGTAATGCTACATTTAAACTTCACACAGGCCCAGGACTCCAGTTTCATGGGCCTCCCTTAGACTCAAAGACAGATCAATGTATTGTCAGCATCAATGTCTTTAGGAACATTCTAGCCTTCTGCTTCTTTATTATTTTTCCCTCAACAAAATGATGTGACCCACAACCCTTTGTCTGAACCAGCTTTGAATCCCAGTCTGCCTAGTTCTCACCTGTACTTGTTAATGATTTTCTGAACCCCATGTCCTACAAAGGACACTCTATTCATTGGAAGAGTCCTGGTCACTCAGTGTCCCCACAGGGAATTTCTTCCATCTTCTGGCATGTCCAATACTTGGTTGCATCTCTGGAGAGTAAGCACCTCAACATCACAAGTTTTCTTTACCTAACCCCATTGGATCCCAGCTATGGCTGCAGATACTTGGGTAATTTAATTTTCTTGCTTGATGATGAGAACTCCTGCTTACCAAGGGGGAAATGAAGTACAGATAAATTCCCAAGAACAATTACAGCTTGATTGGACGTGGAGTTCATCTTGCTCCGCGTGAGCTATTTGGCTACATCCTCTAGAGGCCTCATTTCTTTAGATCCCATCTATGTGCAAAGAAGAGAGACCATTCTTCAGTCTGTGCTCCATTCTTCTGAACTTTGAGGACATTTTGCAAATGATACTTGATAAAAATGAAAAACATTGTATCACAAAGAACAACAACCTTTATCTTATTTTTCTATTTCTAATAAGGTCTCCGAATGTGGCTTGTTTTTCTTGGGAAAATAACTCAGCTAACAGTTATGGTTCTTCCCAAGGATGAGATAGAACTGCTGAAACCCAACTCCTGTTGACTTTTTTTTTTTTAAATGAAATTGTGACTCAGGGGCTAGTGTGTGTGTGTGTGTGTGTATGTGTGTAGTGTGTGTGTGTATGTGTGTGTGTGTGTGTGTGTGGTGTGTGAGACGAGAGAGAGAGAGGAGAGAGAGACAGAGAGAGAGAAGAGAGAGAGAGAGAGAGAGAGAGAGAGCAAACTGCAAGCATCTTGGAGGACTGTCCGTAGCGAGACTTGAGGTTAAGAGCAACTTGCAGGAGCTCAAGTTTCGCTACACACCCTGAGGCTGGGCCAACTTCAGCAACAGACTGATTTGCGGTTGTGACCCTTGAGGACTGGCAAATTTGATAGTTCATCTGGATTGGTTTCTTAGGGACCCAGCTAGTTTGTGGGAGAGAATCTGTGTCCAATTTGGATGTGGTACTGCAAGGAGGTCTTACTTTTGCACTCAAGAGAAATCTAGGGTTCATCTAAAGGAAGCCACACACAGGCTCATGTGCAGGACAGAGTCACACATTCACTCACCATATCTGGGTTTCATAAGGGTTGAGTGGAGAGACTCCTCCAACTACGCTGTACTTTAGTTTGATGTCTTCATTGTGCATGGATTTGTGCTTAACAAAAAGGAAGACATAGTCTGTAGAAAGAAGCTCAAAATCTCCAGACAAGGGAAAGAGCCCTCCAGAAAAGGCTGTAGCCTGTCTTCACCTTTTCACCAGCAACTCCTCCCCTGCCAGGGACAGTGATGACCACCAGTCCTCCCTCTGGACTCAAACCTGAAAGGATCATTTCTGATGCATAATTTGTAAACACCAGAGCTGGAAAAGCTGAGGTAGCTTCCTACTTTAGCTCCATCCAACACTTCCGCTGCTTTCTTCCCAGGGGATCTTTGCACACAAAATAATTCTATCTGCCTACGTATCTTGCCGCCAATCAAGTCATTGTTCTGTGTTAAAGCAAGACAAATACAAGCCTACGTTTCTTGTGGAGGGAAAGAGCATAAGTGAATTATTTTGAAAATTCGATTGTGAGATATGCCTGGTATGTGTGTGTGTGTGTGTGTGTGCGTGTGTGTGTGTGTTGCATGAAATGTGAAAGGAAAGCCTTGTCCTATCAAACCCCAGCTGTAGTGAAATAAACTTCTCATGTTTACTCATAAAAGATGGGAGAAGAGAATTAGGCAATTGCTGCTTTAAAAAAGTATATACCATGAAAAATAACACCTCCCCCAAAAAAAAAAAACAAAAAACAAAACCAAGTCAGTAGGAGAAGAGAATCAAATTGCGTTCAGATAAGACTTGGGAAAAGAATGCAAGGCCCTTCCAGCGTCTCCCTGGTGCTCATTGGGCCTCCTCTTTGGTTTTGCTTCAAAACAAAGTTTCTCTGCCCCTGGCCCAACAACCAGGGAAGAGTCCACCACACTGCAGGAGTTTAGAAGGCCTTTCCACTATGCCAGAGGGGCTATAAGGAAGGGCAGAGCAAACACTTGTTATGTTTACTCATCATGATTTTATATTTGAAAACAAAAGTCTTGTACGTCTGGAAACAATTGAAACCCCCACACAGTATTTAAATCAATGAAAGAGAACACATAAACAACACAAAGAGCAACCAAGAAACACATTAACGTAAGATAACATAATCAGTGGCATATTGACTTCTGCTTCCTTTTCAGGTGGGGTTTCCGACACATGCGTGGATAATGTGGTTCCAGGACCTTCCCTTTATGATGTCTTCAAAAACATTATCTTATCTCTGGAACACTCCAGCCTCTACCCCTTGTCCTATGTCTCCAGTATAAGAACAGTGAATGCGTCCAGGTCCTAGAAAGCAATGTTAACTGCTCGGGGTTCAGAGCTGCTGGTTGGCTGGAGACACGGGTGAGCGTGTATTCTGCATCAGAGCTGCAGAGCAGAGCGGCAGGAGGGATGGGAGCCTTTATGTTGTCTGATAATGCAGCTCTTTGAAATGTTGCTGGCGGACTCTCTTCACATCCTGTCACACAGGACGAGAACGGGACAGGCCCTTCTGCTTCTCGATTCATCGACCTGCCATACAATACAACAAACCAGCTTTTTCAAGACCCCTGAATGAAGGCCTATGCCTGCAAGGGGAATTTAATTGGATTTCTTTATGGGTTTCAACAATCCAATGAAACATTATGTAAGAATGGCATGATTCCGTTTCAGCATGCACTTGAATAATAATTTTTTTATTTATAACAAGAATTCTTTCAAAAATAATAGGGATTTTTTTTTTTAATGAAAACACCCTGTTACAGCACTTTTCGGCTCAACTCGACCAGGAAGCCCAACCTTATCCACAGTGGTTTGTGTTCTATGATGTTTGTGTCATTGTCCCAGCTTAGAAAATGGTTTTTAAATGCATGGATTGCAAAGTGTTCAGAGTGAAGTCGGGGGCTTTCAAAAGCACTTGCTTTGCTTTCTGGAAGAATGATGCTGTTTTTAACAATGCCCCCTGCTTTGAACCAAAGTGCATTTGCGCATCCCTGAGAGTAGGAAGATGGCCACCACCCCCTCTGCTCTTTCGAACTTCTTTGTCATCAAGGAAGATTAAGTCCTCTGTGGTGTTTTGACATTTCCAACTTGGTCGGAACAACACTGGAAATGATTTCTTATCATCCTCTTAGAAGTGCACAAGCAGCTGGTATGTGCCTGAACCATCTTCCCTGATCTCTCCTGCTGAGAGTCTTCCTCTTATTTCCATGCTTCCGGCTGTTCTCTCTCACCTCCTGGACAGCAGATAAAGTTAAGCAAGACTCCACCCATTCTTGCCCATATGTCTGAAAGCCAAAGTGGCAGATACTTAAGTTTAGTCTTTTGTAATCTCGGCCACCCTTTCAGGAAAAATTTTAAATATGTAAGTAAATTGGTTAAACAGGACAACCCAGGAACCCAGGCCTTTGGTGTTTATACGCTGTCTCATAATATTAGTAGCTAGCACTAATATGTTCTTTGCAGTTTTCAACTCATCTTTTAAATCTTGTTTTATATTCACTCAACAAGCATCTTAAGTCCAATGTTCTAGTCACTATGCACAAAAAAATCAGGCAATGGAGGAGGCAAATTATCATGGAGATATGTCTTAGAGAAGAGACACAGTGCCTACAGTAACTCTTATAAAGGACTACATTCAATTGGGGATGGCTCACAGTTTAGAGGTTTAGTCCATTATCATCACAACTAAACGCATAGCAGCTTGAAGGCAGACATTGGTGCTGAGAGTTCTACATGTTGATCCTCAGACAGCAGGGGAAGAACTGTGAGCCACTGAGCCCATCCTAGCATCTGAGACCTCAGAGCTCACACCCTCAATGGCACACATTCTCGAACAAGGCTACCCCTCCTAACAGTGCCACTCCCCACTGGCCAAGTGTTCAAACATATGAGTCTATAGAGAAGAGACCATTCCTATTCAAACCACTGCAAGATGACTACAACTACAAACACAAGTGCTGTGTACGGAAGGAACAGGGGAATAGCAAGGGTTTCAGGCAATTTTACCTTATTTCCATTTTATACCTGTTAGTAACAGAGACACTTACAATGGCTATCAAAAATGAAAGGAAGATTATAACGCTGTTCTCCTAAGTGCAAATGGCTAGTGTTGAGTGGCTTGATCCAAGTGCATGTGTGGATGTGAATGTATGGGGATGAGTGTGGAAGCAGAATGATGACAAATGCAAGACACATGATGTCCTCTAGCCTCCTGTTCCTGAGTGCCACCATTGGAACGTCTGCTGTTTCCCTGATACATTATAATTATCTCTATAGATGGCAAGAGTGGGGATGTTGGTCATGGTGCTTAGATTAACTAAAGGGGTTGTCCAAGAGCATGGAGCCAGAAGGCAGCAAGGCCTGCATTTGAATACAGTTTTGTTTTGTTTGTCTCAAAACTTGATTGTTGCCATCCCGTCGCCTATGATGCTTTCTGCCACCTGATCCATAGTTGTCATATTTTTAAGAACTTGATTTTGCCATTGAGTGGCTTCCCTGTTTCCTCCCCTCCCACTTGAGCATGGGCATTGGAGGGTTCCCAGAGTGACCAAACTATCAGTGTGGATAAATATCAAAAATAGGTTTTAAGCTCTGGTAAATCCCTTCCACTACCACCATCATGAACGTGCTCTTGCGCACACGCGCGCGCACACACACACACACACACACACAGAGAGAGAGAGAGAGGAGAGAGAGAGAGAGAGAGAGAGAGAGAGAGCACCACACATACATAACATACACACACATGCATACACACAGAGAGAAAGCAACACACATACACAGAGAGAGCAACACACAAACACACACACCCTTACATGCTCTAGAGCTTGACTTCATAACACTATTTTCTTCCCACCAAGAAGAGATTTCAAATGTGCTCAAGCCTCTCTGCCTTCACTGGCTCCCACATGTGTACATCTGGAGAGAACATTTAGCTGTGGGAAGAAATGAGCTGTCCTTCTCCGTGACCATAGGAGAACACTGGATGGAACCTCTTTACCACCGGAAGTAGCTTCATTGGTAACAATCCTAATCTCCCTTGCAGTGGGTGAGCAGGGTAATGATGCTGTTAGGCAAGGGTCATGGAGAAGGGTGGTGCATGGGGGAATAAGTGTACATTCATGGGAGAAAACACAATGGCTGGGCTGTAAAATCTCTGCCTTTCAGCCCCACTCCCAACAGCTGCAGCCCTCACATTTAAGCCACTCATAACTTTACGACATATTCTCCTTTTGGGATAAAAACGTTCCAAGTTCAGTGTCTGCTCCCCAGAGGCCAGCTTTTTATGGGAAATTTGTGCTAAATCAGCAAAACTGCATTCAAGTTGGAGAAATACAAGACACTTTCTCTCTGCCTGCTTGAAAGAGACAGTGAGAGGGGAGCCTCCCCGAGATTGCTGTCTCGGGTTGACTCTTGTTTCTCAGCGTTCCAAGCTTGGATGTGATCAGAGTGAAGATGAGAAATGGTTTCAGAGCTGTCTGGATCAATGACAGAGCCAATAAATGGATATTGCCAGTGAACGGAGACAAACGTGAGAGGGCTAAGAGGAAGCAACGAACAGGGAGATATTATGACAGGAAAATAATGGCCAAGAACTTTGATTCTGGGGAAAACCAAAAATAACTTTCAGACTTAAATAGGAAGGCATTCTTCTAGAATGTAAGTCTCTGTGTCCAGACAGGAAATCTTGAGATAATCTCTCAAACTGTGTTGCTAACATCTATGAACTGCACACCAAGAGACAGATACCACATAAAGTCACTGGTGTTTTGTCTCCTTATTCTCACACAGCATGACTGACAGAAATAACTGCCCCATTTTATAGATGTTTACACAGTCGTATGTTTATTCATTGAGACAATTGCTAATTTTTTTTCTTTAGAAAACAAGACCACATTGTCCCTTCCCTAGAAACATCACACCCTCAAAGGTCAAGGGAAAGGCTAACAGCAAACAAATTGGCAGAAACGAAAATAAAACAGGTCTGAGATGGAATCGGGTAGCCAGAGAAGGTCTTCCTGGAAAGGTGAGTTCTAAGCAAATCTCTGGGGAGGCAAATCCTTTGTGCATTTGGGAGTTGAACAGGAAGAACAAGGTGTCTGAGTCAGAGATGAAGGAAAGGCAGATGACAAAACAGATTTGAAGATCCTGTCAAGGGCAAGGTCCTGGAGCTCCTGAGTCTTTTTTTTTTTTTTTTTTTTTTTTTCGAGACAGGGTTTCTCTGTATAGCCCTGGCTGTCCTGGAACTCACTCGGTAGACCAGGCTGACCTCGAACTCAGAAATCCACCTGCCTCTGCCTCCCAAGTGCTGGGATTAAAGGCGTGCGCCACCACCGCCCGGCACTCCTGAGTCTTAAAAGGGCTTTAGAATGTTTGTTCTGTTTAGCTCTGTACCCCATTTTTAATAGGGTTATTTGGTTGTCTGGAGTCTAATTTCTTGAGTTCTTTGTATATATTGGATATTAGCTCTCTATCGGATGTAGGATTGGTAAAGATCTTTCCCCAATTTGTTGGTTGCTGTTTTGGCCTATTGACAGTGTCCTTTGCCTTACAGAAACTTTGCAATTTTATGAGGTCCCATTTGTCAATTCTTGATCTTCGAGCATAAGCCATTGGTGTTCTGTTCAGGAACTTTTCCCCTGTGCCCAAGTATTCAAGATTCTTCCCCACCTTCTCTTCTATTAGTTTCAGTATATCTGGGTTTATGTGAAGGTCCTTTATCCACTTGTACTTCAGTTTTGTACAAGGATATAAGAATGGATCAATTTGCATTCTTCTACAGGTTGTCCTCCAGTTGAACCAGCACAATTTGTTGAAAATGCTATCCTTTTTCCACTGGACAGTTTCAGCTCCTTTGTCAAAGATCAAGTGACCACAGGTGTATTCATTTCTGGGTCTTCAATTCTATTCCATTGATCTTCCTGCCTGTCTCTGTACCAATACCATGCAGTTGTTTTTTTGTTTTTTTGTTTTTTTGTTTTTTGTTTTATTGTTTTTAATCACTACTGCTCTGTAGTACAGCTTGAGGTCAGGGATGGTGATTCCCTCAGAGGTTCTTTTACTGTTGAGAACAGTTTTTGCTGTCCTGGGTTTTTTTGCTATTCCAAATGAATTTGAGAATTTCTCTTTCTAACTCTGTGAAGAATTGAGTTGGGAGTTTAATGAGGACTGCACTGAATCTATAGATTGCTTTCAGCAAGATGGTCATTTTTACTATATTAATTCTGCCAATCCATGAGCATGGGAGATCTTTCCATCTTCTGAGATCATATATTGAGTATGAGATGCTGGCCAAACATTCAGATAGAAATTTCTAGAAGGAAGCTAGACTTGAACACTTCACTGGAGGAGGAGGGCTCCAGAGTGATAACAACTGGAAGTTGCTGGTGTTGATATGCCATTTATGATTACACAGAGGCTAAATGAACTTGGGACATTGCTGGTGTGGCTAAGATGACAGAACCCATCCATATCTATGACAAAGTCTGTGCTTTTCTCCCTAGGCCACACAGGCAGCCAGTAGCCTTCTCTCACTTAGGAACTGCTAGTGTGACCTTGCAAATCCATCAGACATTAATCTCCTCTTCCTCTCCTTCTACACCATTTCAACTTTAATTTGTGACTTAATCACCTCAGTAGATGTGAAGGCCATAGAGTGGTTTTCCCTAAGACATCCCATATTGTATAAAACAGCATTTTTTTTTGACTGTACCATGCTCTGAGATGCTCCATTTTATTCAGAAGTCACATTTCACTCCATTTTGAGAATGGAGGAGAACTCTATGCCTTGATGGAAATGTGGTAGCACCATCTGTTTGGTGCCATTTACTAGGCACAGACTGATAAATAACTTATTCCTAACAACAAAAAGTTAATGCCAAAGTAAATTGGAAATACAAGATGCATGGATATAATGTATGAGATATGTTAATATTGAATCAGGAAAACTAGGCTAAAGAAATCAGACAACCCAGATTGAGGAAAAGATACAACTTTTCACCTGGGTCCTATAAAGAGGAGGACACCTAATACTGTGGTGATGGTGGTGTCCCACTGACCTAGTACTGTGATGATGGTGTCCCACTGTCCTAACATTGTGATGATGGTGTCCCACTGTCCTAACATTGTGATGTTGACAGTCCCACTGACTTAACACTGTGGTAGTGGTGGTCCCACTGTCCTGCCATGTTTACCACTCAGTGTGAACATCAAGGCATCAATAGGCAGAGAATCTCACGTACCTCAGGGTTTGGGCTTGACTCAATACCAGCTTTAACTCAGTTACTAACATTATCATCCCTCTGTTCACCTGTTTAACTGTCCAGAGAGGACACTCATCCATCTGCCCATTCGTTTTTGTGGACTGGGCCTACTCTTCATCTCTCCAGTCTCCACCATGCCTCATTTCTGCAATCTGACTTAGAGGCAGTAGCAGCACCAGGAGGACTGGCAGCAGCAGCAGGAGGACCGGCAGCAGCAGCAGGAGGAGACCAGCAGCAGCAGGAGGACCGGCAGCAGCAGGAGGACCAGCAGCAGCAGGAGGACCAGCAGCAGCAGGAGGACCAACAGCAGCAGGAGGACCGGCAGCAGCAGGAGGACTGCAGCAGCAGGAGGACCGGCAGCAGCAGGAGGACCAGCATCACCACCAGCAGCAGCATGTTCATCTGATCTCCAACCTGGCTTCAGTATCTTCCTCCTGCAGAGACGCCGAGTGTCATTCAGCTTCCTTACTCCTAGGCGTCTTTGAAACTTCACGAACTCTGCGGTGGCCTCTTTAACCTTTTGTATCCATTCTGTAACCTACATGTGTACACTTACCGAGATTTATTTACTACGTGATGTATAATGTGTGATCTGAGAGTCAATATTAGTGATTGAGATTGGAATAAAAGAACTTATGTTTGCCTCCGCCAGGCTATCAAGAAAAGTGGAACTACTTGGCAAATAGCTGCCCATGAAACCACCATACTTCGTGAATTTATTGTTATTCAATAAAGCCTGTCATCATGGAAAGAAGCAGACATGTTTATCTATGCTTCTAGCATAGCATACTCATGACACCAGAGAAAGGCAGCAAAGTAGATTTCAATCTGGGAGAGAGCTGTGTGAAAAAGGGGGTATCCTAGGGGTCAGACACCTCAAAATATGTCCCTGGGAATATGAGGTGAAAACACAGTGAGGCCTAAACCTAATGAGATGAAGAAGGCAGTTGTGTGTCACAGAGCAGTGGGATAAAGGGGGCTGAGGGGCAGGGGTGTGTGTGGGGGGAGCATCTCTGGGGGGAGGTGGCTGGGTGTGGTGGGGGCTGGCAGGGGCTGGAGGGGTCTGGCGGAGTATGGGGGTCCATGGTGGGGGCTGGCAGGGGGGCAGTGCATGGGGAAAGTGGGTGCTGGAGGGAGGTGGCTGGGGCGTGGTGGGTGCTGGTGGGGTGGGGGGTGCGGGGAGTCTGAGCAGTGGCAGGGGAGTGGTAGTGGCTGGAGGAATCTGAGGCATGGCGACTTTCACTAAAGTTTCTTTCTCATTGTTAGTTCCTATTTGCTTTTACCTTTCTTGTATTAACAGAAAAGGAACAATATTCTAGAGTGGAGCCAGTTGAGAATGTCAGCATTGCGCTTTGCTTCTACAGGCTGCCTTGTCTGATTCACATGCCCAACCACCTCGTTTTGATTGGTGCATGCAGACAAGACATTTTTATAACCCCCATACCAGAGGACTTGGCGAAGCTTGAATTATGTCCTTCTCAAGATTCATATGCTGTAGTCCCATCTCTCTGTATCTCCAAGTATGATCTTATTTGAAGACCAGAGAACTACTACTGCTGTAATTAGTTAAAATGACTGCATTAGGGTGGCCCATGATCCTGTATTACTAGTGTCCTGTTCAAGAGAAAAATTTGGACAGAGAGATACCCAGAGAGGGAAGACTGCATGAAGAGATACAGGGAGTAGATGGTATCTCTAAGACATGGAGAGAGAGGCCTGGAACATACCCTTCACTCACAGCCTTGAGAAGGATCCTAGAATCTGGAACCTCTAAATGGCTGAGGCAATATACTTCTGCTGTCTCATTCATCCAGTGTGTTATAAGAGCCTTGACAAATTAGTGTAGGCCTTTGTATATGTAACTTCAACAAGTGCACAATAAGACACTACATTTAGCCTGGGTTCAGGCATTTAAACCAAAAATATTTTTCCTGTTCCAATTAGTTGTTAAGTCTAATGTTTGACCCCCTAGACTTGCCTTTGTGGTGCTTTTTTGAATCCCTTTTCCCCTCAAAAAAAAAAAAAAAAAAACATGTTTCTGACTGAACCAGTTGTCCTGGTACTAATAGACTCACACCACAATATTTCTTAAAGAAAGTCAGTCATGCCAGTTCAGGGGAGAAATTTGATTGTGTCAACAGGTGGCCCCCATCCTATTCTTCAGAGTTAGTCTGAGCTGAGAGGAATTGTGGGACTGCATAAGGGTATCCTGGTTCTTGGCTGGGCATGGGCCTAGAACCCCGAGACTCCAAGGGAGAAACGGCAGGACTTCGGCTACGTCTCCAGAACTCAGGGTCCTGAAAAGCAGTCTAATCTCCATAGACCTACATTATTCAGTCACGAAGGTCATTACAGCCCCTCCCAAAGTGCACAGGGTGTAACTACAGGCCTCAGGCCCTAGGGATTTACATACTAATGAAGGTCAAAGGGTGGAGCCAACTAAGCATTGCCCCCAGAACCTCCCCCTTTCTCCCTCCCTACTTAACCCAGGCCTGCCCTGAGTTTGGGGGGGTACTTCCAGATCCATCTACCATCCTCCATGACAATAAACCCTTTTGGAACCAAGGACTTCCTCGTATCATTGCGGCCTGCCGGGCCTGCCGCCGCCAAAGCCTCCAGCCACTGGAACCAGGGACCTTCCTCCGGTATGTGAGACAGGCTGCCTGGAGCCAGGCAGCCTCCACCCTGCAGGTCCCGGGCTGCTGCCTCGTAGGCCTGGGGCCTGCCGCGTGGGCCTGGGGCTGCCGCTGCGGTCGCCCAGTTTTTTCCTACAAGGAATCAGTTGCTCCTATTTGCTGTGTCCTCTTGGTCTCTGTTCCTTTGTATTCCCTTGGAGACTCTTTCCATGGCCAGGGCAGTTTCTATGTATAAAGATTCATCTGCTGAGGGCAATTCAAAGTCAGGATTACAATTTATATGACAGTTCTAACTTCTATGCTCATGGAAAGATGGTGGAGGAGCTTGTGGCAAGAGCTGCATTATTATTGGTGGTGACCCTCACATAGGCATCGTACTCTGTGGCATGGCTTGCAATGAGCAGAACGGATGAGTCAGAAGCACAATCCAGACTACTAATAATCTTTCATTCAAATCAACTAGGAGGCTGCACGGTTGGAATAAGATGAAAGATCAACTAAGCATAGCTTTTGTTTCTTATTATTCTTTCTAAGCAGTAGACAGTTTTATCCAATGCAAGAAAAAAAGAAGATGAGATGCAGCTTCCTTCAGTCTTGAGACATCTAGTCAGATCCCTGGAGGTGGCTGGTAACTTAATAAGTAGAGTAGGAGAAGTCCAGTCCTGTGACCTAGAGGGAAAAGGAAGTCTTGTGTAAAAAAAAAAAAAAAAGCTTCACGTTTGTAAGGATGGACCCCATGTTCTTGAAATCCTCACATTTCCTGTATGATCTCAGAAAGAAACTGTTAAGAAAGTAAAAGACAATGTCATACGCCAAGAGAAAAGATTTTCAAAATTATCTTTAATACAGAGCTCAAGAATGAGATATGCAAAGCAAAAATAAGAAAACAAACATAAGCAAATTGGAAACAGGCAAAATATCTGAAGAGACACCTCATTAAAGAAGACAAAGATAGATTATGCAGGAGAAGGAGGTGTGGTTTGAATGAGAAATGTCCCATGGGCGTGTGTGTTATAACACTAGATCCCCAGCTGGTGGCGCTGTTTGAGATGATGATGGAACCTTTAGGAGGTGGAGCCTTGGTAGAGGAAGTGTATCACCAGGATGGGCTCTGAGGTCTCACAGCTTGTTTTATTTTCCTGTGTGTGGATGCAATTTGGTCAACCCTCTTCTTGTTCTTATATCCGTGCCTTCCCAGACTGTTGCTGTATCTTCCTCCCCAAGATGGACTGTCTGTCTGGAACTGCAAGACAAAATAAGCTCTTTCTCCCAAAAGCTGTTCCTTGTCAGTGTATTTTATCATAGCAACCCAAAATAAACTAATTCAGGAGGCTCAACATGATCTATTGTAACTCTTGATAACTGCCAATCATAGTTACATAGATTGAAACACCTTGCCCATGGATATTCATAGGAGCTCTATTTAAAATTAACAACATATGTTAGAGCTGAAATGTCCTCCAGAAGGTGAGTAAATAGATAAAATATTACCTAACCCATCCTCAAGTCATGGAGAAACTTAAATACCTGTTTCTAAGCAAAAAGCCTATCTGAAAATGCTTCATACTTATTAGTTCAACAATATGACACTCTGGAACAGGCAAAGCCATGAATACAGTTCAAAGGCCTTGGCTCCCAGGACTTAGGTAGGAAGCAAGAATGGACAGGAGAACACAAGGAGATTATATAAAATACAAAAGCTATTCTGTGTGATTCGGCAGGGGTAGGCACGCATGATGTTTACAAAACCTGCAGGAAAGAACCCTAATGTAAAATGTGGACTTTAGTTGTAACAATGTGCCAATATGGGCTAACTGATTATAATAAGATAGACACCAATGCAAATGCTAATGAGAAAGGGAGAGAGATGAAGGAGAAGCAGAGAGGAAGGGTTTGGAAGCCTCTACTTTCTGCTCAATTTCACTTGGAGCCTAAAATAACTATAAAAATAAATCTAAATTTTGGAGTGGTATTGGTTTTGAACTCAGGGCCCACATGTCTAGGTAAGAACCCAACCTTTGAGGTATATTCCCAGTTCTATAAGAATTGACTCTATTAGTTTAAATACCCCCACTTTGACATCTCAGCTATCTCTTTGAGATACTCTTTATTTCAAGAAAACAAAATTACTCTGTACTCCAACAAAAAACTGTCGGTAGGATGACCATGAGGTGCTTCGTTTTCCCTTCTGCTCAGTCCAGAGTGCCTGAAAAACTTAGCAGAGCACTTTTAAAGACCCCAGCACTGTAACAGGTTCCTGGTTCATTGAGGACTGAGTTCAGGTGGAGGTTCCAGCCCTCAATTCTCTGCTTTGGACTTCTTTCCTTAGATGTTTTCCTATGTTGTCAGGGACTCAGCTTCTTTTCCCTCCACTCCTTGGTAGGAGAGAAAGGTCTAGCCAGGCTTATGTTTGTAGGCGCAGAGTCTGTTGGTGATTAGAGTTGAGAGAGGAAGAAGGACAAAGATGGAGCGATAATCCAGTCAATCAACAGGAGCTACCAAGACAAAAATGCCAAGACTATCATCAAACTAGCTTGTCTTAAGACATGTTGTCTTCCAGGGACCACACAGTCACCATATTTGGCTTGGACTCAGATAGGTTACCTGTGTCCTCCTTCTCCTCCCCCATTTAGGACGCCCTACAATCCTCTTCGATCTGCCACTGCTGCATGACAGCCAGTCCTCCAGATCTATCACTATCTCTTTGGGACTCAGCTACAACTCCTAGTACAGACCCAGGGCCCCCTAGTCCTTCCGTCATTACACCCCCTCAGTCATTTTTCATAATCCACCTCTATTCTTTTGTGGCTTCTCATTGGTCTGCTCTCTTCCAGGGACCCCACAGCTATCTAACTTGTTAGGGACCAAGGTGCCTCCTTCTCCTATTTTGTTGTCTCTGAAGTATCCCTAGTTCTGCCTCTGCTGCCCTCTCTGGATCCAGACTCTACACCCTACCTAAGAGGTCACAGACTCAGTCCCTTCCTCTGCCTGATAGCCTATCACCTAACCCATTAGTATGGGGATCTGAGACTGCTTGGAGTCTGAACCAGGCGTTCTCACCAGAACCTCAGGTCTGGGATCAGTTAGTGTCTGAACCAAGAATGACCCAAGACTGAAAACCAAGCATCACTTTGCTGATCTACAACTTGATAGATGAGGCAATAGTCATAAAAAAAAAAAAGCAAATACCAAACAAAGATATCCACACCAAAGCACCACAACAAATGTTATCAGTCCAGATTTCTAGATCCAAGTACAAAACCACAGACATGAACAACCGATCCAATATGCTTCCACCAGAAAACAGTTATCATAATATTCTCCGAGGAAATCAATGTAGCTGAAGCATAAGCCAAGTACTTGAAAACAGCAATTATGAATATATTCAAGGTCTTTAAAGAGTATATGAACAACTCCTTAATGAAGAGGGAGAAAACACAGTTGAATGAAATAATGATAACCACTCAAGATATGAAGAACAGCTCAACCTGCAGCTCCTGGCCAGACTCACATATACACAGTCTTGCAAAGAACTACAGACAGCCTACCTGTGAATGTCCTGTATCAGTAAGTGGTCCTTCTTCCCTGAAACTTGGGCTGGATACACTATTCCTCTCTTACAAAGACAACAAAGACTGTCCTAAAATATCACCCCCAAAGCCTGACTCTTATACTGAAAACTCCCACCGCCTCATCTGTAGCAAACTCTGGTTTCCCCACAGGCTTCAGCTGTAATGGGAACATTTCAGACTCGGAAAATTTGCAGAACCTTGAGGACATAGCCCATAGATAACCTTCATGGAGGTGTATAAAAGAAGAAAAGAACAAGTGAGTGCTGGCAAAATGATTCAAGGTACCCTGCTGCCTCATTCTCTCAGCGAACTCTGAGCTAAGATTGTGTGGGTCTCCATCGTAGAGGAATCCAGGGCAGTGCTGGGATGGAAACACTGAAAGCCCATAGCTGATTAGAGAAGCCCCAGTGGAACCTATCATGAAGGCCACAGCTGTATCTCTCCAACTCTTCCCACTTTCAATTTGGATCATGTTACCATCCAGTATCAAATAGGCCCTTGAAGGACACTCTGTCCCTGACCCTTGAAGAACAATCTGTCCCTGGCCTTTATATGAATTAATTGATACTGTGTGTTGACTTGTACAGAAAAACTTAAGGAGTCGCCAACTCCTTCTGACTTTTCAATGCTGTCCCTTGATAGGACAAGTTAAATTCTTTCAGGAGGGTTCTTCCTGAAGACCGTAGTATTGGAAGGAGACATGCTAGAGACACTTATGGGTACAGGAGGTATTGGATGCAAAAGGCTCATGGAGTATCTGCAGACCACATTGCCTTTACTGAGCACTGACTGAGTCAGCCACTTGTCTTAAGTTAAGCCTGTGCTCACCAATACCTTACAGGGTGGGCCCTGAGCCTGTCACCTCTTTTCCATGAGGCAACTGAAGCATACCTAGGCATCTTTTGGTCCAAAGTCATATAGACACCAAGGACAAATCTGGGATTTAAGTCAAGGGGAATTTATTTTTTATCTTCTTGGCACTGGCAGAGGTCTGGGTTGGTATTTTTCTGCTTTTGCTGAGCTGTGGAATCCCCATCCAACCCTATAGGGCAAGTGCTATTGTATATTAACATTTGTAGCCAGTTATATAGCTTTGTCATGTGCCAATTTACTATTTTAGGGCCAATTTCTTGGCTTCTTGATGCCTGTTCCCAACATATAAAACAGGCCTAGTAACAGTCCTAAGCGTGTGGTCTTCTGTGAAGGTTAAAGGAAGTAATATGTATAAGGCACCTAGCACCACCACCCATCTGATAAACGAGAAGAGGAGTTTCAGAGAGATTAAGTCACTTGCCAAAGATCACACAGCTGGTGGCTATATTGCCTTCTTGGACAGCCGAGAAAAGGGAGTTAAGGGCTATTTCTGAAATGAATGTAATTCACTATAAAATGAGTGTAATTTGGACACCAAATACAGTGGAGAGCATCAGCCTCTAATAGAGAAAATATGATTTAGTGGTTGGTTTTTAAACTAAACAAATTTACTGTGGTCTCTAAATGAGTCTCATGACAAGACCAAAACATTTCTTTTGCCCCAGATTACCAATATCAGATGTTAAGAAGAGAAACCAGATGGCTCTCTTGCTGGTGTCTGTGGAAATATATATAGGTGAACTGTTTCTTTATAGCTGTTGGCATATAAAATAAGTCATTATTGTAAATAGAAAAATATTGATGATGTCATAGAGGCCATCGAAAGACACATCAACCTGATCTGATGAGCTAGAAAATCAATAGGCGCTTTCCAAACAAGATGACATGCCCTTTTAATTGGTTGTATGAGTGTGATATACTGTTCACTGGGAAGGTCCAAAGTTAATTCTCCTTGGTTTGGGTTTTGATTGTTGTTTCTGCTTGCAGTCACTTTTGCATCTACTTAATGTATTATTAATAGCAATAATAGTACCTGCTGTGTGCGCATTTCAAGAGAGGACAAATACATTGGTTATGTACACCAGCATCACAAGGGAACTGGTGTTCCCACTGACCTTCCAGACAGCCAATGGATTATTACTGGTGTGTCTTTGGTCGACAGGATATCAGACAAAGACTATACTTCTCTTGAGACATCAACTCAAAGATAAGTGACTCATTCTACAAACCCAGTCAGTTCTGGTTATGGAACAATGCCCTGGGGGACAAGAGTCAGAAGTCACTTAGAAATGCCCCAGACAAACAACAAGCCTCCAAACATTAGCTGTTGTTATGTCTCCAGATGAAGCTTCCTCCTTTTGTAATGTGCAAACGCTCCCTTGTTAAAACTTGGTTGGAAAGACCCTGAGGCATTTGAGAACAAGGAGGTTGTTCCTCTGTCTCTGTCTCTGTCTCTGTCTCTGTCTCTCTCTGTCTCTCTGT
Source organism: Mastomys natalensis (assembly GCA_021653895.1). Classification (NCBI taxonomy): domain Eukaryota; kingdom Metazoa; phylum Chordata; class Mammalia; order Rodentia; family Muridae; genus Mastomys; species Mastomys natalensis. Next base: position 89,271 of record JAJTUV010000233.1, read on the forward strand.
CTCTCTCTGTCTCCTCTCTGTCTCTCTCTCTCTCTCTCTGTGTGTGTGTGTGTGTGTGTGTGTGTGTGTCTTCCACTCAGGCATGAGCAATACTTTTCTCAGGCACAGTTTCCAAAGAAAGCAGGCTCAGGTAAACATGAAAGGGTTTTCTTCCAAAGGACTTGAAATCCTTTGTGTATTTCCTGGTTCCTTTCCTTGATTTCATATTTCCTGTTACAAATTTTCCCCTCAGAAATTGACTGCAAGTCTAAAGAGGTCAAGAGTCATGAAAAGAAAGTAGAATCTCAGTTCCTCTAAGGGTGGACTCAAAGGGAACTTTCAGACTCATTTAATCAGTCTTTCCTTTGGACCAAGAAGAACATTAGCTCACAGCTGATATCCCAGCTAATAGAGTGGCTGTTTTTATTTAGTTAACATGGATTGCTTAGATGACAAAAGATAAAATAAAGAACTCAGCCTTCTGTAACATTCCTTTATGCAAGAGCCATGTTTTCAGAGGAAATGATGTATAAGGAAAGACATGTCAGAGAGATGATCGGAGTGAAGGAGGCAGCCAAGGATGGGGTTGAGAAACAGGTTAAAGTGACAGGGAACACCCACACTGCCCTCTTAGCCTCACGTCACTGCCTCCCAGATGTTGCACAGCTCTGTTTTGACCCTGGGAAGTCCTTATGCACCAGCAGCTGTGTGGACACCTTTAGCCCAAAGGCAAAGAAATAGCTGGAGTTTTAGGTACCACCATGTATACTCGAGTTCTAGAATGATCAGGAAGTTGAAAGGACAGTACCCAATTGTTATGAAGGGAGAGCCTGTGGGTGTCTGATAGCCTGAAGGTGGGAAGAAAGCAAGGGTATGGTTGATGACTAAGCTAATGAGCAAGCCTTGATGATCTCACACTTTGGCTTATTAAGAAGGTCCTAAGCCTGCGGTGACACTTGCCATGCTGTTCCAGCACTTGGGAGCCTGAGACAGGAGGATCAGGAAAGGGTTCCAGACTAGCCTGGGTGAAGTAAGACACTGTTTCAACACACACACACACACACACACACACACACACACACACACACACACACCATACCGCATCACACACCACCACCACCACCACCATCATCATCAAACAAGAGACAGAGAGAGGCCTCTGCAGAGAGTCCTCGTACAGTGAGCTCCCCCATCTATACAATAGATGTCTTGCTCCAGAACCCTCCTATATTTGCAGTGACTGTTCTAGTTAGGTTTCTATTGCTGTGATAAACACCATGACCAAAAGCAACTTGGGGAGGAAAGGGTTTATTTCAGCTTACAGTTAGTGTATTATGAAGGGAAGTCACGGCAGGAAAACCAGACAGGAAGAAACCTGGAGGCAGAGACTGAAGTAGAGGCCACAGAAGAACACTGCTTACTGGCTTGCTCACTGTGCTTTCTTATACATCTGCCCAGTACCATCTGCCCATGATTAGTATCATTCACTGTGGGCTAGGGTCTCCCACATCAATCATTAATCAGGTAAATGCTTCACAAACTAGCCTATAACCAAATCTGATAGAGGCCTTTTCTCAGCTGAGTTCCCCTCTTCTCAGATTGGCTTTACCTTTCATCAAATTGAAAAAAAAAAAAAAAAAAACCAACCAGACAAAACCAAAACCAAAACCAAACTAAGAAACCCTAACCAGCACAATGACCAAACCCAACTGAGATTTATAGGTGTAAATGAGGGAGGCCCCAAGAACACACTCCAGCCCTGAAGTGGGCTTGGATCAGCACCTCACACTTTCTACTACCAGAATGATGGAGTTTGTAGTTGTCTTCCCAGCATAGAGTTACAAATGGGGCAGCTGGCAGCTTTTGTCTTTCTTCCCTTGAGAATTTCTTTCCTTTGAGACATAGCTAGGGTGGCAACCCACACCATGGGGCACTGTGGCTGAGTCTTATTCTACTTCAACGAACCTCAGTATTCAATCAGGTATCTGTTTCCTGATGAAGGTACTGTGTCAATGCCAATCCTGATGGTACCAGCCCATATGTCAAGACTGAGGAGAATGCTATAGAAAATTATTTAAATGCAACAGCTTCCATATCTGACGCCCTTTTCTCTACAGAATTGTGGCCTGAAATGTTTTCATGACTAGTTTTCTTAGCTCAGATAATGATAATAAAGTGATAATATCAAGTGTGTTCTTAGTCCGCCAGGCATTAGTGTCGGCCAGTGCTCTGTGTGAATCAGTTCGTCGTCATGTCCAGAACCTGCCTTGAAGTTACCGTTATTGTCCTTCACATTTGAGGAAGAGAACAGAGGGAGCTTGCTGATTGGACACCAGCCAGTTTCCCCCACGGAGTTTGGGAGGGTGTTCACCCCAAACCACTCACAGGGTCAGGTGAACAGCTGGATGCTGGAGCCAACCAGAGTGGATTTTACTTGGAGACCAGTTTTAGAAGGCTTGCACAAAAGCCACTTCAGTGACCTCTCAGTAGACATCTGGGAAAGGAAGATGATTATCATTTCCAAAATCCTCTTTTAAATGTTATTTTATGTGTGTATAGGTATTTTGCCTCTTTATGTGTCTGTGCACACATGTTCTGAGGAGGCCAGAAGAGGTCAGGAATGGGAGTTTCTGATGGTTGTAAGGCTCTATGGGAATGGGAAGGGCCTAGCAATTGAACCTGGGACCTCTGGAAGAGCAGCCGTTGCTCTCCATCACTGAGCCATCTCTCCAGCCCTGGGTCATACCTCTTGATCCTGCAGCTGTGTGCCTCTGTGTGTTCACTTCAGCCTGGCAAGTCCTGTTTCCATTTTGCAATCTCCTCTGGCCATAAGTGCTTATTCTTTTTTTTTTTTTTTCATAAGCAGTAGTTAGAACAGAGATAAGTTTCTTCTCATTGAACTGAAGGAAATCTTACACAGAAAAAAAGCATTGCTCATATTTCCCGGCTAAAGGAAAGACACTTGATCAGGTTCTTTTTTCTTTAAATTATAACTCTTTAATAAAGATTTAATATTTACTCAGAATTGCTTCAACTGAAGGAGATTAGTTAGGAAACCATGAAAAGATGCCAGATCTCCTTTTATTTATTACCTCACCACTTATGAGAAATACATATTTATGAAACACACATTTTGTAATTTTGAAATCTACCTTATTAGTTTGCATATCGGGTTTAATTTCATCAGGTTTACCAAAAATCCAGTTGCTAAACAAAGCCTAAATCTATTAAATATTGACGTGGGTTTTGCCAGGTAGAAGCCTTGTTAATATCGCAGCTTCATAAGGAGCTCTGACATGGGAGGTGACTTAACTTCTCAACTTGAGTGGCTCTGCTTTCTCTCAGACAGGAGGACAGAGAGCGGGTGTTGGACTTGACATTAGCCAGTTTCTTGTACAATGGGGATGCCTGTGAAAGGAAAAAAATGGGCCAAATTAAAACTGGCCTGTGGGCTTTATTTTTTATTTCCTGTAGCTAAAAGTGTATAAGTTGAACTGCACTAAATAAAACACAATAATTTGTTCTTGAAATTAGCAAGCACACGTTCCACCCATAAAACCGCTGTTCTGTGATGTGAGACTGGATTTCATTTCAGTGGTCTTGATTTATTGTTTGGTTTGTTTTATTTTGAGGGGGTAGGGATAAGACGTCTGCAGGACAGATCTATTAAAATGGCCGACAAGAACCGATTTGCAAAGGTTTATTAATCTTTAAAAAGTCTGAGTCAGTGGGTTGAAAACATCTAAATGTTAGGGAAAAGAAATTTAAAGGTCTTAAAATGTATGTGTGAAGCTTGAAACACAGTGTTTGGTGAGAGCTCAGAAAGGCCTTCCCTATCTATTGTACTGTATTCTGTAAGGTCATTCTCTAGGTGCCTGCCTTTTGTACTTAAGAGACAGGGTTCTTTTTGTCTCATCAGAGAGGAACATGGTGAATTAGGAAACATCATCTGGCCTTGGGAGAGAAGAGCTAGACACTGCTCAGCAGCCCTCATTCACCAGGCTCTCTGCTCACCACAGGTGTGTGCAGCTCTGGTAGGAAGGGCACACATGGAAAGACTGGTGAGCATTTCGGTTGGAAGCAGGAGCTGGGGACCTTTGGGCAAAGTTTTAGTTTCTTATGAAAGACAGTTTAAAGCTGTCATAGGAACGCAGATATCTTACTAGTGGTGATTCCATTCTATTTGGGTAAACATACAGAAGAGAGATTCCGGGGTCATGTAACAGTACTAAATATACAGATGAAACCTGAGTGACCAGTGGCGACTGAAGGAAGTGTCAGGAAAGGGAGAGCTGGTAGACACAAGTGTCAAACTGCTTGCTTCCAGACCTGGACTTTACATTGCTGCCCTGTCAAGCAAATAACTTGGTTCTTGGTTGTGGTAAGAACATGACAGAGGCCAAAGAACCTCTGGAAGGTTGAAGAATAAGATTGTTGTAGGTTCCCAGTTGACATCGCCAGTCACCTTCCCCAGATCTACTCTTTATCTGTTAGCTCTATAGACTAGATCCTTCATGGCATCAAAATGGAGACCAGCAGCTCAGGCCCAGTGGAAATAATGCTAACATCTCCCGGCAGTGTACTCTGTAAGTATACCACTACATTTTGTTGTTCATAGTTGGGTTACTTTACTGTCTTGAATCATTCAGATGGCCAGGGAAAGAATGAACTGGTAGGTCAGTCTTAGGTCCCAGGCTTTCTTTGATAAGCATAAGATCTCCCAAAATATGTGGATTGAGAGGAAAAGTTCCCCAAGAGAAAAGGATGATAGATGCTTCCTAGAATTAAGAAGCTGGGGGTTCTTTACAAAGAAGGTATCAAATAGAACAGTAGAAAGCCATAGGGCCAACTCTATGGGTCACAATTGGTGCCACAGGTTGGGACACAGAAATCAAGAATTTGGAGAATTCCCAGGAGTAACCAGAGAACACTGTGAGGGATGAAAGCTTTGAACTATTGGCATTTAAACTGCGTGCTGATTTTTTCCTTCGTTGCAAGGCCTACATTTGATTATGTCTGGAGTGGAGCTCTCAAGAACATATCACATATCACTTATGACACAGTTTTATAAACTTAGGCAGTAAGTTCTCCACACCATTTTATTTAAGCTCACTGTGGTTTGCTCTAGTGAAGTTGTAAAACACTTCATTCGGGTAGAAATACAAATTCACGTATTCTGAGGAAGTAGAGACGACGTCTTTAGGGCACTTAACCTTCGATTTCCTGAGATGGAGCTGAGATCTACATGCACCTATATCTCCTCGTACTCTTCTCGGCATCTGTGACTCTCTCTTCTTGCCCATTCCTCCTGAGCATGGCTTGGCTCCTTCTCTGCTCCTAAAACTGCCACAGGCTGGCCAGTTCTATTTGCATTTAAAAAAAAAAAACACAACCTAGTTTAGTTTTATAAGTCATTTATAATCATATTTAAATTTGTAAGATCAACCAATTCCAACTTTTCATTTAACTTAGATTCCCACATTTTACTTGATTTTTACAATTATTTTCCTATTTCCTTAACTGTATGTTTAGCTTCTTTCTTTTCTTTTTTCTTTTTAATTTTATTACGTGTGTGTGTGTGTGTGTGTGTGTGTGTGCTGTGACTCAGATATAGAGGTCAAAGTATGTCTTACAGGAGTAGATTCTTTTCTTCCACTCTATGTGTGTCCTGGGGCTCAAACTCATGTTCTTCACACTTGGCAACAGACCCTCTACTTGCTCATTTAGTTTCTTCCTTTAAAAAATATTTATTCATCTACTTGTTTTGTGTAAATGGGGCGTGAGGGGCATGTGGGGATGTACATATCACGGCACAATCAAGCAGGGGTCAGAAGACAATTTGCAGTAGTCAGGTCTGCCCTACCTTGTAAGACCCAAGGATTGAACTCAGATCTCCAGGTTCTACAACAGGCACCTTTGCCTGTTCAGCCATCTCCCCAGCTTCTTGCTTAGGTCTTTCTTAATGAAATTATGTTTTTTCATTTGAATATGGCTCTGGACATTATCCATAAATACTTGTCTTCAGGAGGTACTTTTTGCTAATTTTATTATTTTCTTTGCTTCAGAAAATGTGTTAGAAAATTTCCCTGTGCCTATATTTACCAGTACATTTTGTTGTCTTTTTTTTTTTTTTTTTTCTGTTGCCATTGTCCGTTTCTGGCCTTTACGATTCTAAGTCTATAATCTACCTGGGTTGGCGTTCTGCATTTTTGCACTTGTATTTTGGCCAGACATACCGTCAGATTTTTATAAGTATGTTATGAAATTAAGAGGAAAAACGAATCTTTGTAACCATAGTATAGATGTGCATATTTTGACATATATGACAATGCCCTTTACTGTGTGCTAGAGAGAACTTACTGCTCTTGTTCTTTCTATCATGGTTTCTCTTTTGCTAAGGCTGACCTGTGGGAACCTCAATGAGTCAAAACCCCTCACTATGGTTATGGCTTTATCAAACTGTTTTTAACGTGGATAAGAGTTTTATATGTTACTTTACTGATGTGAAAAAATGCAAAGCATACCATTTTACCCCCGTTCACGCTTTGGTCGTGTCTTGTATTCGTTTATCTGACCTTAATTCTGCTGTTCTAAGAGCAGAGCTCATCTGGTTTGTAGTCAGCTCATCTAACAACTACCTTCTTTTCATTTTAACTTTTTTCACTTGTCCTAGTTGTTCTTCTGTAAGTCTCTGTTAGCAAAATTCTGAGGCCTTGGATGTGACATTGTTTCACTAGCTTTAACTGGGCTTCTTCTGTTTTGAAAATTTTATTTTTAATTTAAATTTTTTTATTGTATTTGCCTTTTTATTGAAAAAAAATGTATTTAATACAATACATTCTGATCATGCTTCTCCTCTCCCTTAATTCCTCACAGATCCTCCTGACCTCCCTACTCACCCAACTCTAAACACACACACACACACACACACACACACACACACATATATATATAAAAAATGCCTGTATGTACATAGATATGGTCACTTTAAGTATATACTTGTGTGAAGAACGTGCATACATCTTTGTACATGTGTATATGAATGTTGGAGGATGGCACTGGGTGTCATTCCTCCTCACAAGCGGTCCACTTTGGTTTTGAGACAGGTCTGTCATAAAGAACTAGGTATTTACAGTACAATCAAGTAAGATGGCTGTAGTCCTAGGGATCCCAGTCTAGGGATCCCCCTGACGCTCCTTCCCAATGCTAGCCTTCAGACTACAACTGTGCCCTGTCACATTCGGCTTTTTACATGGGTTATGGGAATCAAACATGTATCATAAATGCTATTTTCTACCACAGTAAATCATTTCTGCTTCAAAAAGTTTTATTTCAAAAACTTTAGGCAGGTGTATTTAGGCATGTATCTGTTCTCTGTTGAAGAGAAAAATCTCTTCATAACCTGCTGGGCACTTAGCCCTGTCTCCCTCCAAATGCAAGGGTTTTCATCCCCTACCTTCAGATTGTACCTCTCTCTTCTTTTCCTGTTAGGCTTCCTGGATTTGTCTTCCATACACTTCCATTTTTACTCACCGTGTGCTCTTCATACATCCTCTCTGTCTTCAGATGTGTTTTGCTCATCTCCTCTTCCACATCATTAACTGAGCGCTCATCACGGTCCAGCCCACTATTCCCTTTTTCTATTTCTACTTAGAAATTATATTTTTAAATCTCAGAAACATTTACATCCTTTGTTCCACTTAAATATTATTTTATATCATTTAATTTTTTTCTTCATTTTATTTCTGGGATCTTGTTTCCCTCTGAGAATATGTTGTCCCCAAGTCAATGTCTTGTTCATTTCCAGGCTGTAGCCACCCTAGGCAGCAGCCAGGAGTTGTGGGCACAGCAAACAGGCCACAGAGGTTCCTGGGCCAGGAGTAAAGACATTCTTGGTTTTAGAAAGCCAGTCTTGCTCAAGGAGTCAAGGAAAAGGTGATCTTTGTCTCAGGGTCCTACAAAGCCAGGCAGTCTAAGCCATCTCTTCACTATTGACCAATAAGATCAATATAAAGCCCTAGGAAAGCCATCCTTAGTTGGCCTTTCATTTGAACCACTTCTTAGGACTTTCATTTGTCCATTGTCTACAGATTGCCTCTAGGTACCAGCAACAGGCCCCCTTCCCTCTCTACAGGATGTGTACAGAATCCTGAAAGCAAGATACTTTCATGAATAATTGGTTGGGAACTTTAGGAACTCTTGAGTCACTGTTTAATGCTAAGACACTTCTATTGGCATGGGAAATGTTTTCTTTCTTCTGTAAAAAAGAGTGTGACAGTGTTTCTGACTTGAGAGTTGGGGTGAGAGGGATTCAGCGGAGACAGGAAAAGTAACACTTCCTATTGCCATGTTTTCAAACTGAATGCAGATGATATATATTATTTTTCTCTAGATAATCCCATATGTTCATTCCCCATTAGCCAACTCCAGGAGATGAGTCATGACCGGTCTAAGCCAGGCATGGAAACTCCATTCCCTCTGCCAGAACATGCATTCCAGCCACTCTGTGACTAGGGAGGGACATAACAAATCCTGGCCAAGAGGATGAAATATATATGTTTCGGAGGGATTCTCTCTTGCTGTTCATATTGGGGGGGATGATTGGATGAGAGATGTCTGGAGCTACGGAAGTCGTTTTGTAATCATGAATCAAAGGAGACCATCACAAGAGCCAACATATCTGAGAAGGTGGATCAGTGTTAGACAGAAAGAATCAGGTTCCTGGTGATAGAGATGAGCCCCTAACATATGCTAAATGATAACAGAGGCAGCGATGGCTTAATTCACAGTAGCTGAGCACTCCGCCCCCTGCTTCTGAAGTAATTTCTAACTCCTACTCAAATTACAGAAAGGCTGAAGATAAACACTATTTTATTTCAAAATATACACAAATGCAAAGACTTTAAACTCCACATGCATTATAATTTTAAATCAGAGCACCAATACAAATTCCTATTTGCAGGAATCTCTGTAGGGCCAGGAGGATGGACAATGACACTATTATTCCCCTGGGAATGGATAAAGAAAGAGTTCCAGAAAGGGGCTGGGAAGACAAACCAATCCTTCCCTGTAATAAGGATCAATAGTCAAGCAGATTATTGCGGCTTCTATAGCTGCTGTTGGGCTATTATTTTTCCACCAGTAACTGAAAAGGAACAAGTTGCTGACGAGCGAGAAGCATGTTGCTGCCGAAGGTGCCACCCTGGGAAACCTCCGGTTTTTACCATTCAGATTCAGGGAGAATTGTAAATATATTTTTCAGCTGAATTAAAATTAAATGAAGCTGTGATTAATAACAGCCAGAGGACTGTGTTATTTTATTATATTTTGAATTTTACCTCTGAGGTATGCTGTTCTTTAAGTATTTTCTTTCCTTCCAAAAGGAAAAATGAGTAAAATATAACACATGCTGCATGCCTGGTAGTTATGCTGTACCAGACTTTGTGTCTAAGCACGTCACAGGCCTTGTCTAGCTAAATCCTTTCAAAATTTCCAAGTGAGTTGTCAAAATTGGCATTTTATGTATAGACAAACTAAGACTAAGAGCCCTTATGTCACTGATGGAAGAAATCCTTACTTTTACTTAGATCTCTCTTGTTTCGTGTGTGTGCTTCATGTAGTATGTGCATCACATGTGTGCCTGGTGCCTGGAGGTCAGAAGGGACATTGGATTCCCTGGAACTGGAGTTAGCAGTACCCATATGGCAAGCCACCATGAGCATGCTGGGAACTGAGCCCAGGTCTTCTGTAATAGCATCCGGTGCTCTAAGCTATCTTTCCAGCCCCAGAAATCAAAGAATGACAGGCAAACAAGGAATGTTAAGAGTGGGAGAAACAATCTTTCTTGGAAAACAGAATACCGATTGGTTATCCAATATCAAATATTCTGCCCTGAAAACATAAGCATGCAAGTAATGTTAAACAAACAGAGCAGGTTGTATTTATACATTTAGGAACACACCACACCACACACACACACACACTCACACACACACACACACACACACACACACACACCACACACACCATGAATGTAAAGACAGTAAAGAAAGAGAGGTCATGACTTTGAATGAGAGAAAAGGGGGATACAAATGGATGGGGTTAAAGGGAGGAAAGAGGATAGAGAAATTATGTAATTTTAATCTTTAAAAAATTAAAGTTATATAAAAATGATATATACATGTTTTGGTATTATTGATTTTAATTTACATACTAATCTTTGAAATTTTTATACAAATGTATTTGATCATCTTCACCACACTTCCCCATCATCTCCCAGATCTACTCTTGTCTCCCTCCCCTACCCACTTTCATTAAAAAAAAGCCATGGAGTCGAATTTGTGCTGTCCAAATACTGTTGGGTATAAGGTCTAGCCCCAAAGAGTGGTCAGCCTACCAGGAATCATACCCTTAATGAAATATAAGTATGCATTGCCAGCAGCTCCTCAGCTAAGGCTGGTACTTGATGCTCATCTCCCACGAAGCACTATGCTATCTCCTAATAATGGAGCTTCATATCTGTCTTTGTCCATTAAATCTGCAGTTCAACAGGATAGTCTGGGTCTTTTGGGTGAGGTGCCTATTTCATAGTGGCATATTTTGAACTTTAAATTAAATTTTCTACTATTTCCTATGACTTTGAAATGGATTTGGCAGAATTAAACTAATCGATTACCAACAGAATATGTTGTAATTTATTTCTCCATTATCAACCAATTCACTGTTTATTAATGGTCACACGTACACTTCAATTCTATTAGATTCTTTAATCAAGTTCAACACAATACTGAAGGTTAAGTGGGGAAAAGACTCAAGGGTGTAGTAGGCACATCACAGATAATTTGGACATAAGACATTACATGCAGTCTCTGGTCCCCCCACATATTGACAAAATATAATTCCAATTTTCACACTGTCACAGTACAAATAGAAGTGTGACTTACGTCTCACAATTTGCATAGCTGATTTCCTTTGACCGTTCCATCATCTGTCAGACACTTATAAAATTGCTTTTTCTATGTGATATCATTCATGTATGCTAAGGCTTGAAAGGGTTTCAGAAGTAAAGCACAGCCCATCACCTGGCACACAAATCCCAACAGATGTAGTCAGACTCAACAAATCCATGAATCGGGCCTCACTGGCTGGCACACCTGCAGCTACTGTCTTGGGAAAGTTCTTGTATTGTTCTGGGTTCCGGGTGTTCCGGTGGCTGGTCATGAATGTTGAAGATATCCCAAGAGCTTGGTGTTGCCCAACACAGAACCCTAGCATGCAGAACTCTAACCTGATAGAATAATGACATAATAAAAAACAAAATTTAGGATAGTTTAAAGATCTTTTCTTTAAATATGATAATAATGAAGGAAACTTAAAGGTCTGCTGGCTTGAGGCCACCTGCTTCACCCTGTGTGGCGGCTAGCTTTATGTCAACTTGACACATGCTAGGGTCATCAGAGAGGAAGGAGTGCCAATTGAGAAAATGCCTCTATAATATTGGGCTGTAGGCAAGCCTGTTTTCATAATTAGTGATTAATATAGGAGGGCCCAGGCCATTGTGGGTGGGACCACTTAGATCTCTACGAGCCAAGAAAGGAGAATGAGCAAGGAGAATCGAAGTGAGGAGATGCCAGACAAACAGAGCCAGACGAAAGCCCAAGGAAACAAATTCCAAGTTAGATGAAGAAGCAGAAGACACTGGAAGATAAGGGAACATGTGGCTTTGGGAGTGACTGGAGGGCATTGGCAGAGAGGATGAAGGAGTGGAAGATAATACGGAAATAGGGGAGAGACACAGCACTCAGATTGAGTGGAGGTCACTGATGGAGAGGAAGAGGAGAGGAAGAGGAGAGGAAGAGGAGAGGAGAGAGGAAGGGGAACTCCTATAGTCTAACTGTGCTGTCTCTCAGTTCCTGTGATGACCTTATATATATATTTACAAGAGATGCCCCCACCATACACACCCAAACACAATGTTAATCTCGTCTCAGAAATCCAAAGGATTTCCATGACACGGAAGGTGGGAGAGAGGATTATCCTGGCCTTTCGTATCCTGAGAATGACGATAGATGCACACAAACACTAGATGTTTCTGAACTGTTCACGAGAGACAGACAGACAGACAGACAGACACACACACACACACACACACACACACAGGAGAGAGAGAGAGAGAGAGAAAGAGAGAGAGAGAGAGAGAGAGAGAGAGAGAAGTATGCTGTGTTTTCTAGAAGGAAACTGTGAGGTAAGAAATAGCTTTCACTTCAACCTGTCTCAGCTTCCTGGCTGCTGTGATTCTCAAACCACATTTCAGTATTTCTGGGTTTTGCCAGACAAAGCAGAATCATGTAGATTGGGAGGTGGGGAGCAGGTGGGAAAAAAATGAAGGGAGGACAAAATCAAGAAACTGGAAGAAAGTTCATTCATGGAGCATCAGAAGAGGCGGGAACTTCCTACCTCAAGAGGAGGTTTTATAGTCAAGCCACTCCCTCCACTTGTCTTTCTCACATCAACAAAAGCTAAGAACTGACCTCATCTTTGATCCACCTGAAGGACTGACTTCCTTCTTTCAAATCCCCTTTCCATTGCTGTCTAAAATTTCGTAAGCTAGAAGTTTTCGTTCCAACTACACATCTGCAGGAATTCTTCTCTGATCTTTATAGAACCTTACAAATCACATCCTCTGTGGCAGTGAAGGGTTACTGAGCACATCTGAAATGCTGGGCATCTGTGTGAGCTGTGGGCAAAACAGAACAGAACAGAACCCTGACGCGTCTACAGCAGCACAGATCTATAGCCAGGAAATTCTTCATCTGTTGTTTTGTTTCATCCCTAAAAGCAACACAAAAGGTAACATGTTCACTGTTCCTTCATGAGCTAAGAGAATCAAGGTTTTGGACAGTCTAAGAGTTTCTCAAGGTCTGCATGCAGAGCAGAGTCCAGATGTGAGCAGATCCCTGGGTTGAGTAGCCTCTTCTGCCCTATGTACTGGAGATAGTCCCAAACTACTTTAGATCAACTTAGTAGTCACAAGGAATATCAGACAATGCCCATTGCACCCATCCAGAAGACCAAGTCATCTCTGTGATGGAGCTCCAGGAGGGAGAAGGTAACCCACACTACTTAGAGATGGCAGGAGCTATCCTCTCCGTCTACATAGCAAGGTTTACAGGAAGTTGTCCACCATCTCTTCTCTACTCTGTTCTTTCTCTAGCTCTATTCATGCTACTGTTACATAGAAATCTGACCCAAGACAGAATGCAGCTGGAGTCATCATCTGTTCCTAACATCCCATCCCTAAAAATAGCAGTTTAAAGTAACAAGCATCAATTATCTCCATTTTAGTGGATAAGAATTCAGGAGCAACTTAGCTGGTGGCTTGGGTTCAGGGTTTCACCTCATCTGATGGTGTGGTGGGTAGAAGGCAGAATGTGATCACCTCGCTTTTGAGGTGACACCAATTCCTTGAAGGCTGTTTGAAGAAAGTGTCAGTTCTTGGTCACTGGTCTCCTGTGGATTGTTTTCATTGTAGCAGATTTCCCTGGAGATGAGGGGAAGGGGCACTAGAGAGTACAAAGAAGAAACCATAACACCTTTTGCATCCTACTACTAGAGAAAGCCCTTACTGTCATGTCTTCTGCCTCCTTTCACTAACTAGAAATGAGTCACTAGGTCTACTTTTGGAAGTAGAAGGTAGCATACATTTTTAAGTATTTAAAAGCCACCCTCAGGGTCAATGCATCATTGAGTGATTGCAATGTTGTTCAGGAAATCTGGGAACTCCAACAACTTTCTGTTAATGAAAACGGTGAGTGAAGTTTGCTTAATGGACAGGCCTACTAAGAGCCAGATGTCAGGGTTTCTCTGATGACACACTGAATGGATTCCAAACGGCACACAGTCCCAGGTACAACAGGCAGATAACTATAGCACATTACACCTTGTGTCCAAGCCAACATAGCTGAGATACTGAGGGCACACTGGCTCACAAGGCTCTGCTTTCAGCTTACAACACTGGGAGGGAGCACGCTGATCTCATCCTCCGAGATTTACACACAAGGAGAGATAGTAACCAGTGGAGCTGGGAGGGAAGAGGCAAGACCAGAGAGCTGAGCGAGACTAGAGAAGAAGTGCCTCTTCTTGCCACCCTGGTGGTGAGATTCATGAAAATCATCCCAAATAGGAATTTTCTTCAAACAGTTGGAGTAAAAGACACGAAAGAACACTTTATGAGAACAGCACCCTGGAGATGGTGGGTGAGAAGCACAGGGCTTCATAAACTTTCACATAGGCCTCTTAGCCATCTTCTTTCTGGAATACTCCAGTCTGAGTTTCACGCTTCTCATGCTAACGGTCTGACTTTGGTCCATCTCAGATGGAAATTCTTGCCCTTGAGGAGCAATGGTAGGGAGATCATGGAGACATACCCGTGGCTTCCCTGTGACAGAGAAGGTAGATTTCATGCCTCACTTTGTCTGGCTTGCTTCCGAGATGCCCATGGCAGCAACTACCTCCAGCCTTCTGTCCCTCAGGGGTGTCTGGCTAGTTGCTCTCAAGCTGGATAAACTCTTTCCTTTTTACTGGTGATCAGAGGGCACCAGTCTTTAAAAAAAAAATAAGACACTTACATTAGTTTTGTTTTTGTTTTTTTTTTTGAGAATTTTACATCTGTACACAATGTATTTTGTATTTTGATCATATTAACTTCCCATCTCCATAACTCCGTTCAGATCCAACTCTCAACCTTCACCCCCAATCTATCCCCTTGTCCCCATATTCTCAAATATGTTGGAGCATCCACTGAAGCATGGTTGGCCTATCAAAGACTATATCCTTAAGGAAATATGACAGTCCCTTCTCTAGAAGTCATCATCTGTCAATAATTTGTGGGTGGGGCTTGTAAGGCCCCCTCCTTCTCTGTTGAAATTCGGACTGGCTTGCTCGTGTGGAGGCACCACAGCTGCTGTGGGTTCCCTGATGCAGTGGCCCTGGTCTGTCCAGATGACTCCACTTCACCCAAGTTCTCCCTGTAGTCCTCCCTGCAGTCTTCCCTGAACTCTAGTTCTCGAAATCTTAGAAGAGGGGTGTGATGTAGGTGTCCTGTTGGTGGCTAAGTATTGCACACTTATTCTCTGCACTTTGATCAGTGGCAAAGCACATGTCTTACCAACAGAAGTCTTTATTCTATGTGGAGTCATCTCAGGGCCACAGCAACTCCCTATTTAGATAGTTGAGATTAAGCAAGTTTACTGGTAGTTCACTGGATATTTTAATTAAGAGTTATTGAGGAGGAAATACATATATTAGAATTTTTAAATAATTACGATCTAGTAAGGCAGCAATTGGTTCTAGAATAGAGGTTTTGCCTGAGTTGGATGTTTCCATGAAAACTTTGAAGTCACTGCAGATTTCAGCAGTGAGGCAAGGTTCTTCAGGTCCGTAGAACACAGTCGTTCAGAGGAGTAAGGTCAAGGATGAAAACAGAAGAAAGATTTTTCTATGGAAACTCCAAGCTTACTCTGTGATGTGATGTCAGCTTGCTATGTCCTGTGTCTTTAAAGGACGGTAGGTCTGGTTGGTTCCAGGGTTTTGTTTCTGAATGTGGTAAAATTCAGAGTGGAACAGACTTATCCAGAAACCAAGGAGAAGCCTAGAACCTTTATTAGCCATCTTCTTTCTCTCTAGCCTTCACTCTGCTCTAGAATGTTGAGTAGATAGTTTACAATATTAAAGTTGGAAAGATAGTATAATTTGGCTTCCCAACCAGACTGCCATACACCGGCCTAGCTTTCTCTGATTGTTTACAGCTCAGTGGCCAATTCAGCTTACCACATGCTTCACCCAACTTACTTCCACCTCACTTTGGGATTACCTCCATAAGAAAAAGACTTTTTTCTTAAAAAGGGAATCTATGTTAGTTAGGGTTTCATTGTTGTGAAAAGACACTGTGACCAAGGCAACTCTTATAAAGGACAACATTTAATTTGGGCTGGCTTCTAGTTTCAGAGGTTTAGTCCATTATCATCATGGCAGGAAACATTGTGTTGGCAGACGTGGTGCTGGAAAAGCAGCTGAGAGTTCTACATTATGATCTGAAGGCAGCCAGAAGGAGACTGTCAGCAACAGCACTGAGCAGAGCCTGAGACAAGGAAGCCTCAAAGCCCACCTCTGCAGTGACGTGCTTCCTCCAATGAGGCCACATCTTCTAATACTGCCCCTGCCTGTGACCAAGCATATTTAAATACAGCAATCTGTGGGAGCCAAACCTATTCAAACCACCACACAATCTAATGCTGATTAAGAGTTTGACCTTTTTCACAATTCTAATTTTTAAAAATGAATAGGTTGAAATTGCTCTTTCAAATGAGAATAAAATGTTGCCTCTATCTGACTTTAAAAATAATGTATACTAAAAAAAAAAATAAAAAAAATAATGTATACTAAATAAAATCTTGGAAATTGCTGTAAGGGCTTTGCTTGGAAGCCTGCTATCCAAGCTGACTTTCCAAAGGTCAAGTATCATATGAATATAACATCCAATAAGCCGTTGCCAATAACGGATGGGAAGAGACTCCTAAGACTACAAGAGGAGGGACCAGGTCTCATCATTTCTTCTTACCTCATGAGGGATATAAAAGAGGCTCCCAGAATTATTAGTGAGAATTGCCCAACCACCTGGATTGTGTACTTTTATTTAACAAAATCTTCCAGTGGCAATTATCATATGTTGAGTACTGTTCTGAAGGATTCTAAGCCATCAAGCCACTTTTTAGGACTGTAAGGGCTCTGTTGTCATTATTGTTTTGCAAACAATGAGTGAAGGCACACTACTAGCAAATGAGCTGAGGCACCCCAGGCTCAGTGACTCAGAACCCATTCTATTGATCACCAAGCTCACCAGTCTTCTGTAATGTGCATCTTAAGTTCTCTGAGAAGTTTTATTTTTTCTTTAATCCCCTATGATTTGTGTAAACTCCTCAACAGACAGGTGTCTCTGAGAGCACAGGGACTCTGCTGTCTGGGAAGCTGTATCAGGCTGGGGCCCCAGGGTTGAACAGTGAGGTCCTACTCAGATACACCGGGGATTTTGCATTTCACACACACACTCCACACACACATACACATACTGTCTTTGTTTGAACAGAGGAGAAAGACCTTTGAGGACAGGGCTGAGGAGTAAGCTGCCACTGTTGTGAGATTGTGTTAGGACACGCTGGAGTTTGAAAGTCTGTAACCATGTGGCTCTGGTTGTGTCCCTATGTGTGAAAAGTGTTCGTTGGTTTATTTATGCTTTCATGGCCCCTGTGTATATGTGTGTACTTGCCATGGGGTTTTCTAACATAAACAGAGAATGCTAGCGTAAACTTCCAATGGGACCTGGTTTCTTCCTGCTGTGTACATTCAAACCCTCCAACCTAAGAATTTTAAATCAACAATTTTCCTTTTCAGAGAGGGTCATTCTTTGTTTGGCAGTGCACAGGCTGATCAGCACAGGCTGATTATTCTCTTAAGGAAGCTGAAGCCCCCCGCGAGATCAGAGTCGTCTGGTATGTGGGTTCCCTAGGCCACAGGCCCACCTCACAAGTGGCCAGGATGTCCCTTAGGCAGGAACCATGAAGCCCTAAAAGCAGGAGTCTTTGCTGCTCCCAACTTCCATTTCCTCAACCCTTAAAATGTCTGGACCCACCAAACTCCACCCTGTTGTTTCCAGGAATGCTTCAGTCCGGCGCTTTACCGGGATCTTCAAAGGCAATGGAGCTTCGCTGCTGCTCCTGCAGCTGTAGCAGATAGGGCATTTGTCAGCTTTTGTCTGTCTGCAGAGGCACCACTCAAAACGCCTCCCTGGAAGGTGATGTCTGAAGTGTTATTCTTAAGGAAGCAAAGAGCAGAAGTGTGGCAGAGCGTTCCTCCAGAATGGGGTTTTCCCCAGCTGTGGGGCTCCAAGGCTGGGAGGGTAAACATGCCCAGCAGAGGGCGCCACCGCGCCGGCGCTTACAACGCTGTGCAAGCCAGGCAGGGGGATGCTCAAAACCACTGAAGAGGGATAATTTCATACTATCCCCCCACCTGCCTCGACCTCCCTCTTTCTCCTCCCTCATCTCCTCTCAGCCTCTTTTCTTCTCCCTCGTTTTCCACCCTGCCTCAGTCTTTCTTTCCGTTCATCTCTAACTCCTAACCCCTCCCTAAGTTGAGCAGGGCACTCCTGGGAGCCTCAAGTCTAGTAACTGAGTGTTAATTATGTCTGAGTGGATTCTAGAGAAAAAGAAAACCATACACTGTATCAGCAGAGAAATGGTTTCACTATGAGGAAACTAATGATGCTTTTATCAGGAACAATATAAAGATTGCTTTTTTACTAGTGTGTGTCCCGTAGGGTTCAGGGCTATGAGATATTTCTGTATCTGGCTTGAGGTTCCTCTGAGCTTTTACATAATCAAATCAATATAGCCATGATTCACCCTCTGGCAACAACTGCTCGCTGCAAGTTTGCTGTTGCTCCTTTAGTGGCTAAAAGGAAAATAAATAAATATAGAAAGGAACTTATTATGAATCGGTAGCCATTGATTTGTTCCGTCTTCTGACTTCCTTTTTAATTGCACAGATACACATGTTCTCACACACAGGCAGCATGATCCCGTAAGTTCACGGTCAGTCAGAAATGAGGTGGCCAGGAGTGCCCGAGGGCTTGCCACTGTCCATTTGGAAGAGACAGCTTGCTGGTTCTGAGAGAATAAAGCAGAGGTGGAAATGGGAGCCGGCCCACTCCCTCTCTGTACATTGTCTGCATCTTCTTTCTCATCCCTGTGAATTCCCTACATTCCGGGCATGATTTTGGCTCTTGCTTTTTCTCTTTCAGTTATCTTGTTTTTGTATCAGGAATTTCCCTCCCCTCCCCTGGCAGAAACCATCTGCTTAGGACCCAGATCTGTCCCCAGGCTGTCAATGAGGCCCCAATCTTTTTCTCCTATCCTGAGAACAACTGGTCTGGATCCACTCTCCTCCCCGCCTCCCACCCCCCCACAGTCCCCCCCCCAAAAAAGCATGGGAGCAAGAAGTAAGAGAGAGCACACATGCAGTGTAGGAAGCAAGCCACCTACAATGCAGGACATGTGTCTTCTCTTCTCTGTCCTGAGCAAGGCGCAGGAAGGAGCTGCAGGGACAGGAAGGAGCTGTGCAGATGGAGCCCGAAGCCCTCAGAACACACCCAACTTGCTGTTGCCTTTCACCACTTTTCCCCTTAAAGTAAATAAACACAGACGGCTTTCAGAGTAACCGGCGCGCGAGAGAAGTCAGTGCCATACAACTGTGTCATCTGCTTTTCATAGGCAAACTGGGATGACCACAAAATACAGCTTTTCTAGTGCCTTGTGTGGCTTAGAATCAACAAAATCAACTGATGAAATAAGTGTGTTAGTCTGTCTGAGGAGAAACCGAGATGGAGCCTCCGGGCGATCGGCTGGTCCCTGGGGAGGGTGGAGTGCTGTGTGTTTTATGCCCTAGTCCCTAACTCAGAGGCCTTGTTCATAGGTGTGCTTCATTTACCTCATCCCCTACAAGAAGAAAAACATGAGAAATAATAGCAGACACAAACAGGAAAGAAAGCCCATTCATGCAATTCAGGTACACTGAGTCTCTGGGGAAATAGTATCACCAAAATGGACAAGTTCCCTCATTCTGAGGGAGTCCTGTTACTGAGACAATTCCCTGACAATAACCCATTCTCCTCTGAAACAGTGAAAGAGAAATTCCGGAAGGCTCTCTCTGGCTAGTGGGGTAAAAATTTGCCCCCGAAGACATCACTTGTGGTTTCTCAGCAATGTTTACAGGCATCAGGACAGACAGGGTCCAGCTGGGGACAGGGGAAGGGAAGGGACTTTCAAACAGACTTAACAAATGTTGATAACAGCCCTAGGCTTGTTAACATACAGAGATCCCCATTAGTGACCATTTAGTAAGCATCTACTATGCACCAAAGACTGTGAGGTGCTTTGTCTATATTATTACAGATATTAACTCTAACCCTCAAGATAATACTGTATGTTTTGCAGTGGATGATGGTCAATGAGGTCCACAACTGGTCAACATTGAGAATAAGAAACTGGGGAGTGTCCAGCCTTTAAATGAGACATCCATATCATATCCGTTCCTCCAAAGGCTCAGGGATCATTGAAGAAGGGATGGAAACACTGTAAGAGCCAGAGGTGGTGGGTTACCACAGTGACTGTGTCGTGGCATCATGCACGAGAATTGTGCAGAATTAAGTCATGTCATACCCCAGTATGGAGGTGAAATGTGGTCATGAGGTCCCTCCCCCTAGCCCACTAGTGGCAGCTACTGGGAGAAGAAGGTATTTAAGTATGGGGTCCTTGGTAAGTCAACCACATTCCATCAGATGGCCCACACCTAAGAGTAGGCAGCAGAAATTAGCTTCAGTGGTTTTTTTTGTTTTTTTGTTTTTACAAGACACAAAGTGAGGCAGGCGGGGAGGATATAAGGGAAGAAATAGAAGTGAGTATAACCAAAGTGTATTCTGCAACATTTCAAAGAATTAATCATAATAATTGAAAACGGTACTGCAAAGAAAGTCTTGATGCTTTCATTTATGGAATTCAGAAAGTTTGCACATCATTTACCCAAGGACGTAAAGCTGGCACAGAGTCTACCGGGGTCCAGCCAAGACTCTTTAATCTCCAAATCTATGTTTTGCTGCCATGCCCACCATACAGCAAGTTTAGAAAACCTGCCAATGTGACCTTGAGGGGCTCCTAGGCAAGCACACGTTATATCATTATGTTCACTTTCCAGAACCAGTGTTCAAAATCATCTTGTTGCTAAATTAAACCTACTATTTTATGGACGCTGCTCTCACAAAAGGGTTAGATCTTAGTGCAAACTAAAAGATCTTGGTATAAGTCAATTACATGAAATATATTGAGGTGGAGGAGATGACAGATGTGATAAGCACCACCAAGGATGCAGAGCACGTACCATGGTCAGCTGTACTGCACTGAAGACCCAGGCAGCAGGAGTTGCTGTTAGGAGGTACTTAGAATTGGGAGCTAAGGACTCTGTGGTCCACGGGTTATCTGCTAGTGATGCCTGCCATGGGATGCTGTGCAGAGTTAGAGGATGCAAGAGGAATAGCTACTCACTTTGTTGAATAGAAATCACTTTGTTCTTCTTGAGCAAGCCCAGCATGCTCCTGCGCCTTCCCCAGAGGAAGAACGGGAGACGAACAGCTACTCTAACGCTTGCATCAATGACTCTCCAACTATGAACTCTTTCCAACAGCTCAAACCATTTGCTCATGATCCTCCATACATATGTTTGTCTTTCTAGGGAGATTATGTATACTTTCTCACAGTTGACTTCGTTTCCAGTGGAGAAGCAGTACTGGGTTAGAATCCTGTCCTAGTCTGAGTGTATCAGAGGCAATGTACTCTTCGAGCAATGGTTTCCTCCTCTTGGCAGTGCGCTTGTAAGACCTAACAGGATGCAAAGTGGAGAACAGCAATTATGATGCTTATGGAGGTCAATGGTGGTGTCTGATGGTCCATCCAATCCCATCACTCTCTGACTCATACAACAGATACCCCACCAAGCTTAAGAAGCACAGCAGCTTTTCCACACTAAGGTTTTCCCTACAACAACAACAACAACAGGCAATTCACGTCTCTGCACACACTTGGAAGGCTTAGCAGCTCTTCCCAGCCTTTGTGGACATCATGGCTCTGGCACGCTTCCCTCAACCCACCAACACACAGACACACAGACTTTGACCACACACTCTCACACCAGAAGAATCAGAAAATACACGAAGAAAAAAAAATCTAATAATACTTACTTGTGGTTTTTTAAACTCCTTGGGGGTAGATAGATACAAGGCAGTAAACCAGCATAAGGAAAGAAAAACAGTTTTTTTCTTTTTTTAAAAAAAAAGCTAATAAAAAAAAATCCCATAGGAAGGAAATGGAAACCCCCCACCCCCAAAATGGAGTTAAATTGTGCGGTTGCTGTTAGCTGCCTTCCTGGAAGGGGGCAGAAGCTGAGAGCATTCGGCACTTAGACTGGAATTGTTTTCTAAACAGATTTTCTTAGTGTGTATTTTTCACATATTTTAACCTTTCTCAAAACACCCTGGCCAAAAGCAGTAAAATTGCCGTGCTATTAAACTTAAATTAGGGGCTTGTGCAGACTGAGGGGCCCAGCTGGTTTCCTCTGGCAATAGGGAGAAGGGAGGGAAAAGTCACCATGCTGTATTGCCCTCAGGTACTTGCCTGGTGCCCCTTTGGTAATCTGGCCCCTGGTTAATAATGGGGAGGCAACGAGAGAGAACACAATGATAGGAAGTTTTTAAAAAAATAATAAATTAAATTTTTTTAAATAAAAGTTATTCATCTCAAGTGGGAAAATAATTACACCTGCATGTTTTCAAACACAGAGATTGAGATGGAAAGCAGTTTTATTCTGTACTTTTAGTGTCAAGGGATGGGAGTGGGTAGGGACTGTCAGGTTCTGGCAGAGTGCTGGGAGGTAGGGCAGATCAGTGTGGAGAGAGGCCCACTTAGAATTTTAGTTTAAGCAATGCTGGGAACAACAGATATTTCACAAGTCATAACAGCCAAAGAAAAGTCATTTGCAGTCTCGTGCTTCTCCTTGGTCTTTGGGGACTCAATAAAAAGTGTTGCCTTTGTCTCTGGGTGCACAAACTCTGGGTGCGCCTGGGAGACACACGAAGTCACCTCCTACTATGACTGCCCGCACAGACAGACAAGGCCAGAGGGTACCCTAGGAAAGCTGTGCTGAGCGGAAAGTGCCTGAGTGGGTTTATTGATCTCATTGGAAAATGGGCATTTCAGCTTCTCTCCACGGAGTCAGCCTGGACGTGTCAGCAAGGCGTCCCTTTGGACCCATCGACCGGAGCTGAAAAATGTACTACATTTCACCTCACTGATTCTGCCTCTGCTGCCTGTGTTGTCTGATGGTCCATCCAGGAAGGAGAGATGGTAGCAGCAGTCATATCCTTCTGTGAATGGCTCTGGCTTGTGTCTGCACTGGGAGCCTGCACACCCTGGTTTGGCTAAGGAAGTGCCGAGGGCCACGGATCCTTGACACAGAGACTGCTGCAGTTGGGAAGAGTCTTTAGCTCCCAGATATTTTGCAGCTATGGGCAAAACATAAAAACAGTCTACTATAGCCTCCCAGCCTTGTGGCTCAAATCTAAGCTTAGACTGTGAGGACATGACCAAAGGAAACAAACGTTTGACCAGACATCTGACAACATCTGTTTACTTTGCTTGTGTGAATGCAGCCTGAGGTGTCTGCTTTTGGCTGGAACGCAAGATGGAGGCCCCTTGTAAACACAGGCCATGCCAAGCACAGTCAAAGCCTACCTAGGTGACTGCCCTCTTCCCTATTGGAACTGCTCACTGTGATAGGTTTCTTCCTGTTCTCAGCAAATCTAAACTTGCAGTAGAAGAGGAAGGAGGTAGACACAAATAAACCAGAGGTTTGGATCATTTTTTTCCCCATTTCTTAGCTCAGGAAACCAAAGGGTCTCAAATAAGTACACACCTCTTTCCATGGCCAGCAAAGGTGATGCTTCCAGAAAGAGTGACTAATGGACCTGTCTTGGAACAGCCTGGAAGCTAAACATATGGAGGGGAAAAAAACAGGGAGGGCGAAGAGGAAGGAAGAAAGAGAGGGCTGGGGAGGTTGGAATGGGGAGGGGAAACAGAGCTGTTTTCACTGGGTCTTTATGAATGTCCAGGCTCTGGACCAGAAGTGGCTGCTGTGGCTGCTGTCTGTCGGTGGCAAATGATGCCTGGGTTATTCTTAGCAAAGTGCTTAGGGAATCTGAGCCAGAGGGGCTGTGGAATGGAAAAACAACAACAAACAAAACAAAGCTTGTTCTGCCTGTCTTCTGGAGATATTCAAAGCTGGATGAAGGAAGTAGTCAGATGGGGCAGAAAGATAGCTGCAAGGTGAACGCCCCAGCCCCCCTGCTGTCTGGCCCCCAAATCATGATTGTTTTATGCGGTTCTTTTCCCCTTGGTGAGGAAAATGGGATGTGGTGTCAATTACTGGGAAAAATATACAAAGTCCTAATGGCTAATCTATTCTTCTAAGTACGAGGAGGGCTACTACACCTAAGAGACTTGATCTAATTGTATAATAAAACTCAAGTCATTTCCAGCCAGCTCGGACATGCCAGGTCTGTCGGAGAACACCGCTGGCTGCTGCGGCTGCTGCTGCCCTAGGCAGGGAGTGGTGAGCTGACCCTGGCAATTGCTTGTGGGTAAAATCCAACAAGGGTCTGAAGAGAATGGGGAATATGGCTGCAGGGAGTAATGAGGACGGCAAAGATGTGGTGCAGTAAATAGTACCTTCTTGTTTTATGTGCCCCTGTGGTGGCTGTTGTTTCCTCAGCTAGAAACATCTATGTCAAGGCCCTAACCTAGGGAGGCACCCCACAGAGCTGTTTCATGGTGTCCCCTCCTTTCTTTTCCCTCGTCCTCCTCGTGTGCAGACCAGATGGTCACTAGAAGAACTCATGATAACAAGGCAGTTTCGCCTCCATCTGTTTTAACTTCGTTCTCCTAGCAACGCTCAGAGGCAAATCCAATGGTCAGTTTGTGGATTATACTTCAAGACAGTGACTTGTTTAAAGTTCTATGGCTAAGAAATGACAGCAGAGCACAAACCTGGATTCCTTCCTCCTTGCTGTCTGTTTCTGCTCTCCCAACTCTTTTGCTGAATAAGGCAGGAGGTCCCCCTGAGCAGCAATCCCTGCAGTCAGAGCATGGTGGGGACCTGAGGTGTGTGTGCAAGGGCTGCTTGTGGGTGTGTGAGAAGCTGCTGGTGGCAGTAGGCATCCTAAAATTAGTTCCCTCCTTTCAAGTCTGTCTGATTTGATCTAAAAACATGAAAGGACTTGAAAACCTCTTGCATGTAAATCCAATGACAGCCTCTAACGCCATCTCAAGAGGCAAAGCCTCTGTTTATTTAAGCATTGGGGATTTTTTTTTTTTAAGAAAAATACAACTGGGAGTAGAAGTCACTGGGTTATAAATGAGCTCTCACCCCACCAAAGGAAAAAAATAATAATTATAATAAAAATAATGGCACCGTATTCTCTGATAAAGCAGTGCCAGAAAGGCTCTTGGGGATCAAGTTTTGTCAGTCCCAGCTTTTACCAATTTAAATTCTTGGCAGAGTATTAAAAAAAAAAAATATAAGGTATTTGAAACTCCAGTCCCTCAGGTACTAAATCTAGGGTTTCCTGGCAAAAGATGAATGTCGTCAGAGCGAAAGCCTCACACCACAGGGCCATATCTCCATGGCCGTTCGTATTTATACTTCATAGACAAATATGTCATTCTTTCAGGATCCCTTTACAGGGCCAATTTTTTTTCCTCGTATGTTACCCACCTCCTTTGGATAAAATGAAGGCTGTCAAGCTCAGGACACAGGCTTTGAGCTAGAAATGGTCTTTTATATCAAAAACCTTGCTTCCCAAAAGCTGTCCCAACTACTAAGCCACAGGGATGATGAAGAGGTAGCACAGGACCTCTGTGGAGATAGTCAGCAAGTACAAGGTCCATGTCACCTGGACCTTTCATGCCTTGGTCTTTTACTGTTGTTCCCTAGAAGAGCAACTATGGACCACAGGGACAACGAGAGCCATCAGTCTTCCAGATGATACTGACAGAGCTTAGCTTGGGAAAGCTTCCATTTTCCCTGCACAGTTAGGGAAGGGAGCTCTGTTAGCAGTGTCTACACTCCATTAGTGAGCATGCTCATGTCCTTGCCTCCTGGAACCTCAGTCTAACATGAAGATTTCCCAGCCTCCTTTCTAAACTTTTTTGCTAGTCTTGCTTTCACATGAATTTCTTTTCTCTCCTAGCCTGTTCATGGAGTTTAAGGTAGCCCAGAAATACCTCAGATAACTCACCCACCATGTCTATAGGCCACACTTTGACCATTATCATATAAGGAAAGATGACATACATATTGAACATCTCATATATTTGGGGTTATATCCTCGGTCCTTGCCCAATTTTAAACTTGGAAGATAAAGTTATGGGAAATTCTACAAATATTTAAGTATTTTGTAACCTTAGAAGGCACTGCATAACATATTGCAATGTGACAATCCTATTCTTTGTCCAGGCTAGAGTTTTATAATTTCACAAGTAGAAAACACATTCTTTACCTTTACAAAAAATAAGTTTCCAGTTACTGTTGAGATCAATACTATATCAACCCTCTATACTTCATACAATATTTATATCATAACCTGAGGTATACAGGGATATCACAGCAGGAATGGAAAATAACTGGTGTAAGGACTTTCAGTGATTCATCAGAGGAACTTTCTACATTTCATGCAAGTACCATGTACAATTTAGCCCACATATCAGCCTTCCCTTAGCCCAGGCTGTTAAGGTGTCACATGACTGGCTAAGGCACCCTGAGAGCCACAGCAGCCTATTGCAGGAGTAGAGTTGACTTATTTTGTTTTTCCTGATCCAGAAATCAAGAATCTTATTCTCTGTCCTTTTTGTCTCATTCTTTTCCTAGATTCTCTTATCTAGTTCCAAAGGGTCAGACATAAGTTCTCTGTGCTCCATGCTGGCCTGACTTTAGAACGTTAATCTCATGTGTCCAGCTCCTGTGTGTGAGCTATGTAAACACGATGCTTTCATACCCAGATTTAATATACCTAGCAAACACTTTCTCCATCACCCACACATGAAGAACTATGGCCACTTTCAAGCACCCCTCTTCTTCAATGTCAACAATAGTACCCTTGCATTAATCCTAATACTTCTATTAACAAAACTCTTGATATGTGCCACGTGCTTTGTTCCATTTGAATTCATAGGCAATGGAGTTCTCATTCAAATTTTATGAAGTATATGTAATGTTTATCAGTCTCACTTTATAGACCAAAGACAAGGTCAGATATAATGGCAAGTGAACGCCCAAGAAGGCCCTCAGAGTGTCAAGCTGTGGAGGATGGGTCTCACTTCAGAACTTCATCTGTCCTTTTCTGTAGCCCATGCCACAAGCTCTCCACTCTGACATTTAGTCCTAAGAAAGCCTCTTAAACTCTTAAACTCATCATCCTATGTCTCTTGTTGTTTCACGTGGGCCTCAGATCTCTTTTTCTATCATATTCTAGAGTTATTACAGAAAGGAGTTTCTATGTCAAAGTAAGGATACTTCTGGCACCAAGAACAGATTTTCCACCTGTCTTCCTCAATGAGCCTGCTCAGACACCACCCACAAAATAGATTAATGTCACTTGAGTCCCCACAGTTCCTGGTATTTTTCTTGGGATACCTCTAACTATCTGACTATCTGGTGACAGTATGCTTGGAGACGGTCAAGAGTGTCTTGTCAACCACTGCCTAGTACACAGTAGAACCTAATAAATGCATATTCAAAAGGAGTCTAAACAATGTTACACTCCTGGGAGAAGTTTATGTAGAGATAATTCCATCTATAATATTAATTAAAATTGTCTTGTGTCTATACATTTGCATCTTCTGAAAGAGAAATTGCCTTACCATACCCTTTCCTTTAAATCTTCGGATCTTTACTGCAGGTCAAAAGTTTAAGGAGCTCTAGAACTGAAGAAGACTTGGATTTGAATTCTCCACTGATTAGTGTGTGAACTTGAATATTTTATTTAACTTCTCTGAGCTCATTTCCTGTCTACAGAATGGAGGCTTTTGGATGATTGGAAGGAATAATAGAATTCATATAAACTTTAGCATAGACCCTGGCATATAGCAATCCCATAAAACAGTGGTGATGGTGGTGTTGCTATTTTCATGGGTACTTTTTCTTCATTTTCTAAGAGCTTGCAGCCAGTACATGGGACACAGATCAGTTTTGTGCTTTCTATCAAATCTTATGTTCAAGTATAGCCACCCCAACAATGTAGACTTACCTTAGACCCCTCCAGGGTCATGTTTCATCATTAATCACAGAAATCAAGTGGTATTATTCCATTCAGTACATACCCTACAGAGCCTAGTCAGAATTGTATCTCCAACTTACAAGTCAGGTGAAGTCACCGATCTGCTTTTAGTTTCTCTACTTATGAAATGGTGTAGATGACACATGTATCATAGGGGTATAGTGAGGATAACATTAAATCAGATGTTATTCATAAAAAAGCCTTTTCAAAAGTGGGCATATAATAAAGGTGAGCTGCCTCCATGTCTTGATGTATCTTCTCTGGTAACACTCAGTCTGCACTTTCTGTCAGCTTCCACACACCTGAAGTAGCAGTCCTCAGACCCAGAGGCAATTAACTTCAGCCTGGAACTTCACTCTTCCCAGATATATAAACTGCCCAAATACCCTTGTCAGTGAATTAGAAAAAAAATATAATAATTCTTATTGTACAGATTCTCTCAGCTTTCTTGGCACCAGCATCAGGGCCATGCTCAGTCCTTGTCTTTCAAGTCCTGATCTCCTTACTTTTTCTGGGGCTGCATGACAGTTACCCAGAGTCATCATGAACCAGCATGGCCCTACTCTCTTCTTAGACCTGCCTCTGTCTTTCTGAGCCAGTAATACCCATCCTACAAGAATCCCTACTGCACTAGAAGCCTTCTCTCTATCAAACTGGTGTATGCTATCCATGCCCTGTAGGACTTCCAAATCTTGAATTCCAACTCTGGTCAGAAAGCACCCCCCCACCCCCGGCAATGTTTCTCACTTAGAGAAAAGAAAGAAGGGTTGTCTTATTTCAGCCGATTTCCTGTTTCTGTGGTGGCTTTTTGCCATTTCTTACTATGTATTCTAAAGAATATCAAGCACCCAAAGAAATAAATGATTAGGAAGATGGTGCAGACAACTAACTGTAATGTAGCTCCCTTCTATTCTCTTAGTCATTTGTACAGGGACTCCTCTTGAGGATGGTTGGAAAGCTATAGAACAGGCAGGGAAAATGGTAACTTGAGGCAATAACTTGAAGAATATGCTCCAAGTAGAGGCTGCATTGGGACAGCAGTGGGGAGAAACTTCTGGTTTCCCAGAGTGAGAACTCAGAATTGAGCTGAGAGCTATCCAGACAAAGTACAAATAGGCCCCTTCCCAAATCTCCAGTGATGTCTACTGTAGGACATGTGGACCATGCCACCAGATGGGCATAAGGACTTGTGAGCTTGGAGCATGCTCAAACCATGGGAATCTCAGAGATTTGAGAGCAGGAGTAAAGCTATTCCCACCCTGCCTCTATGCCTGCTCTGGAGCACATAACTACGACACTCAGCTATAGTGACCACAGGCAGTCAATCATGAAACACAGAACCTGGACCACCTCTTCCTGCTAATGAGGCATCTAAATAACCTCAGCTTTCATCTAGTAACTTTCTCTTCCTGGATAGTCTCATACCCTTCCCCCAAATTATATAATCTCTAGTTTACCCTAAATAATGTATATGCATCCATGTTCACCTCCAGTAAAGAAATATGAACAAACTAAGATCAATTGTCTCAGGGAGCTGCTTCATTAAAGATTGCCATAGGGAAGACCTTCCCCTAAACAATATGTAACACTAAGACTCCTGAAGAAGGCCTTCTCTCCTTCCCCACCCCTCTGCCATTCAGCACTCACTCCCAACTGGACTGGGATCCTGCTTGTCCCAGGAGCTCTGACACCCCAAAGGGATATGAGGACTGCAGACTCCCTGACTTTGCCCACCCTCCCAGAGTGGTCTATGGGTGTAGGAGGAGCTAAGGTGGGAGGAGTTAGGAGAGGAAGAGGAAAAGGAAGAGGAGGAGTTAGGAGAGGAAGAGATAAAAGGAAGAGGAGGAACGAGAGAGAGGCGGAGATGAAGGAGCGATGGAGAAGGGTCAGATGTTCAAGTGTCTGTAGCAGTCAAAGGTAGTTGGTATACCTAGGTTGGGTATTGGGTTACACTTCTGATTGTACGAGTATCTTGTTACTGATCATTGCTAAATATTTAAGCTTTGATTAATCTATAAGAATTAGAGTCTCATTCTCTTACTGGGCCCGCATGGATGGCAGAATGGTCTGGGCAATGCCCTGCCTTGCAGAGACAGCGTGGAAGATTGGCAGACCCATCTCTCACGCTGGCATCTAGTGGGTGGCAGAGTTGGTGTTTCTGGTGGCCGGTTCTAGCTGCAGCATGCACTTGGCCTCAGGTCGAGAAACATGGTGGCTGGGCTAGGCAGAGCCACTGCAGCTTAGATCGTCGGCCTGAGCCAGAGGCCGATTTAAATAATTACTACAACATATGGGTAGCATCCAGACACTGCCAGTGAAGAGTTTACCTGTACACTAAAGCATTTATGTAAATAAAGATTTCCTATAGGGCATGATCTCTGCAAGCAGATTCAGACAGTGCAAAAGTAAGGAGATCTGGAGACATCACAGAGCTGGAGGACAATGGGACCACCTGAATTACAATGACAACAATATCTTCAGTTATAAGGAGAGAAGCCAGATATGCAGCAATTCCCTTATGAACAGCTTTCTAAGGTCTGTTGTCATAGAGCAGATAATCTCACGATGAAAACAATTATGTAGACATTCATCTTGAAAACAGATTCAAACCTCAACCCAACACTTTGTGGTATCATCAGTTCTTACCCAGGGAATTAAAGACAGCTTCAGGGACTCTAAGAAACAAAGGAAGGGAAGGCCATTATAAAGTTATTAAAAGTATGCTAATGATTAAGGAAGAAAGTTCATATAATATCATGAGCTTCATGGGCCACATACTGGGAAGCCTTGCAAACACAAAGTGTAGTTTGGATTTTGTTACCCAGGATGACACTGGAGGTCTTTGAGGACATTTGTGACATAATCCAACTCACTGACAGCCAATCAAGGATAGATTTCAGGAGATACTTTTGAGTCCAGGTGCCACTTAGGAAGTTGTAGATGCAATAGAGGAAGAAAGGAATCAAGACATTTGGTGTATAGTGATTTTTCTTCTGGACATAGCATGATGTCATCTTGGACTTCAAGTGGCCATGGCAACCGAAGTAGAACAATACTGTGGTAGCCAAGTCTATGGTAATAGCAATGGGACTACTGACATTCTCTAGCAATTATCAGAACAGTCCTGCCCAGAAGCCTAGGTATTACATCCTTACCTAGATTCAAGTGATTTGGGGAGAGATTAGCATCTATAAGAAGTAAAAGGTTAATTGAAAGTGGACTCCATTATGAAACTTCCATGAGATTGCCATCATGATAGGAGGTGACTTGGTAGTGATGCAGCTCTTTGGAGGGTCATCCGTGCTCCTCTAGAAAATGCAAAACCTATGCATTGTAGAAAGCTCAATAAGCTCCTTGATCTTACCAAGTTTGTCTTTGATATAATCGTGCTTTAGTTTGTCCTAGGTGACCATCTGGGGTATGGACACGCAGTTGTATCTCCCAAGGAAAAGATAACACAACAGACACAGATGAGAGTTCTTTACAAGACCCCTTCTCACACAGACCGATTGAGAGGACTTGTTCGGTTAAATGTGCATAGAGAGGAAGTCTTGATTCCAGGTAGTCTATCAGAAGGGCTCAGCTTGTGTATCCAACAATAAATTTGCCTTTGATTGTTCCCCACACCCTGCTTTCTCCATTCCCAATACACTTATCAAGGAAATGAACCAAGCAAGCTCCAGTAGAGTTGGTGGCTGGTGGGTTGGAAAAGATGCTGGAAGAGGTCATGTGGGCTTTCTTGCCAGGGGTCAGGAGCTGGAGGTTGTTGTTGGGGGAATGCTGTGATGGCACCTGTGCGATTCTGCTGCGTTATTGATCAAGCCCCATTTGCACGTGAACCTCATAATCAGCTATTGCTTAAGCCCTCACTTCCCCAGTAATTGACTCTTGCATATTGATTAAGATGTTGATATGTCCCAGGATTTCTTGGTGTGATGCAGGCACACCTCCCGGCAGGCTGGGCTGGCAAGGCTCTCACTGTAAGGCTGTCACTGCTTGCTCCTTAATGGATAAAGCTGTCATTTGAGAGCTGGAATGTCTTGCAGGCACAAAGACGAAATTAACTGTTCAATAATGTATGGGACATGGAAAAAACTTTACCCAACAACTTGAATTGATTGCTGTAAGTGTTTTGACTGCATTTGCCTGCTTTGCATAAAGTCAGCGACTTTGGCTAGCCTGAGGTTCACATCCACAAGCCGTTCCTCAGCCTCCTTTAGGGTAAGAGTCAAGAGACTGGAGGCTGCCAGGAAGCAGCTGTCTGGGGGGAAGGAGGGTGGTGGGGTGGGGAGCAGGTGGGCACTGCTGACACCTCTCTGGGGACCCTTGAGTGATCCCTGGTCTTTAAAGCAATGGGTTCCTGGCAGTTGGATGGGATCTTGCTAGAATGCATCTTGGCTGAGTTTGGGGAATCACTGGGCGTGGAATTCCTGGAGCTCTGTGACTTCACTTGTTTCATGCCCTCCTCTCCCTTCACTCTGAGTTAGGCTGATGTCTCACAGAGAGCCTGTCAGTCAGAGCTGCAGGAGGAGACAGCTAGTAGGTCCCACCATCTACCCCCGGCCCCTTCTCATTTCAGCTGGACTTCGTTCATTATCTGGGACTCAGCTAAATGTGTGCTAAGGATCACATAGATTCCAGAAACCACTGGATGTTTCTTTCAGTTCCCCCTCTTTCTGAAAAAGAGGAACCTATCAAGACAGTCTGCCTATATGCTACATCTTTTCTGCCAAGATCAGCCTTTTAAAAACATAACAAGATCCTTTGAACATAGCTCTGTTTTATCACAGGCTCTGTATTGAACTTCTAATCAACACAAGCAGCTGACAAAATAGGAGATTGCAGATTCGGCCGTACGTTATGCATCCTCCTCCTCATGAGTCTGAAAAAAAAAAGTCATAACATTAAAGGAAGAGAAAATAAACAGGCTCCTTTAAAAAACAAATGCATCCCACCAAACCAAGGAAATCCTCTCACACCCAGAGGAAAGCCTGCCGCGTGCCTTGCAGACTGCTGCTTGGTGTTTGGAGCCTCATGGAGGCCATTTCCATAAAACAAATAACCACCTCATTTTTGTCACCCACTAGGAGTGAGGTCTAAGCTGCAGGCCCATGTCCAAGGTTTCTTTCTGCACAGGCCTAGCTGACCACAGTTAAGTCTGGCCTCTTGCCTAAAAGGGAAATGGGGTACAGTCATTGTCTTTTTCCTCTCAGCCTCGCTCTCATGGTCCTGGGTGCTGCTACATTGTCCTCACCTGAGGCCTCCTTCTCCTCCTTGCCTACATCTTCCTTATTTACTTCTTTTCTTCTTTAGCCAACAAAGGGGTGAGTATCTGTGAGGGTCTCCATTTAGTCCTCAAATACTGCTTAAGGAAGGAGGTGCATACTTTCTATCCAGCCTGAAATTGTATCTCCAGAAACTGTCCAAGGATCAGGGCTCTGGGGCAGCAGCCAATGGGTAAAAGTTCTCCCTATCTGGCCAAAGCCAGTTCTCTACTTATGGAGTTTGAAAGCAGATGCTTGAGCAGGGGGTGTAACTCTTGGCCACAGGTGGGGCAGGGCAGGGTTGTGACTAAGAGCCAGATTCTCACCACAGGATGTGGATCCAATACCTGGTAGTGAGTACCGAAAATGTATTGACAGATGGAATGGACAAAGGTTAAGATATGGTGAGGATATAGTTCAGATAATATAGCCCTGGGAAGAAGGGATACAAAGCATGAGAAAACCAGCAGGACTGCAGTCCTTTAGCAAAGATCTTTGAAAGAATACCTTAACTGGTCTTGTAATTACAGATGAATACCCACCAGCACAAACATGATGGAAGACTAGGTCATACTAAGATTTGACAAGGCGTTGGTTTGAAGGTCTCGATGGATGGAGACTTACATGGGCCATAGACAAGAGTAGGGGGTCTTGAAGGCCAATGCATCTCAGCAAGGGGACTTCTGATATTTTAAAACAGAATGGTGAGATCTGTCCTTTGGAAGTGACTATCTGCCATTATGGATAGATGGTAAGTGGGCCAGGGAGCCTGGACACATAGTCAGGAGGGTCACCTGGTTAGAGGAAACAAGAGTCAAAATGAAGAGTGAGGATGGGGCAGTCATCAGACACAGTCCTCACAGGGTTTGCCTGCAGATGGTAAAGATGCAAAGATGGAAGCTGCCAACTCACTCTTCTGTGGTGGTTCAGCCCCCTGGAGGGAGAAAACAGGATACATGGCCAAAGACTAAGGACAATGATAGAATAAGAGTAGTAACTCAGGTGAGCTTAGAAGATGGAGTGACTCTCAAACATTGAGTACATAGAGGAACTTGTCCTCTCCGGAAAAGACTTTAAGCTCTTTTTGTTGCACAAGGAGGAGAGAAGGACTGGGAGAAAGTTAGAGAAATGCACAAATGACAAAGTCCACAGACTCCTGGGACAAAGTCACTTAGGCTTTGTAATGTAGAAATGCTAGGGATTTATTTGTAGAGTTCCAAATCAAGGAGCAAGAGTTGGTATCAAGTGAAACCTGACTCTCCTTAGATGTTCTCCTTTAGTCAGTCATGATTATAATAGAGGGGAGGGAAGGGATAGAGATATGAACTCCCTCCTTCAAGCCCTTTGTAAGGCTACTAATTCTCTAAGTGGAAGACTTCACTGATGATCACCAAGAGTCTACCCCTCAGACTTGCATTGGAATTAAGTTTCAACAAGAATTTTGGAGGCACACAAACATTAGAACCATAGCAGTTTTGACCAACTCTTTGATTTGGTGTAAAAGCCAGATGAGACCAACATCAGCAACACACATTAGCACCTGGGTTTGCAAGAGACCACTTCAGAGTCAAGGCAACATTATAAAGGTAGAGAATTCTGGGGAGACTTCATAAGTATACTAGTTACCTTTCCCTTATAGACTCTCCAGGGATGTAGTGCATAGTTGCCTCTCTGCCTTAGAGAAGAGCCATAAATTAGGTCAGAACTACAATGAATTCTCATAAGTAACCTGGGGACTTCTAGACCTTGGGCGACCAATAGTCAACTCCCCCTATCTGTCTTAGGGCAATTACATTAAGTGACTTGAAATGATAAGAATAGAAATGATTTCTTCTGAGGACCCTGTCAGTACTACTGTAAAGTCATTTATATCTCGTTATGAAACACAAATGTGCTAGACAGTCCCCAAACGACATTTGATGCTATTTCAACAACTGGTTATTTCAGGTGACAGTTAACAGGAAATGACTGTAACTGCCCTGGGGTGGTCACTTTTCTGGGGGAGTGCTGGGCACTGAGTTTCAGTCCCTCACACTCTCTCATCTGGGGCTCTGACAGGAAATGAACCTCATCTGTTTCTCTCACGCACATCCTTTTCTCTCTCCTTTTCTCCTTTCTGCTCTCCATTTTGCCAGTTGAGATTCAGAAAGTTAATTTAAAAGTTATACTTGGAGGGGGAGGGATTCATTTATAATAAGCATACGCATGTCTTCTACAATCCAAATTGTGATGACCAGTGTTAGAAGTGAAGAGAAAAAAAAAAGAGAGAAAACCAAAGATAGTCGAATGACATAGCATTTGTTTGCTTTCTTTCTTCTTTGAGATTCTATGCTTTGTTTTTGAGAATGCTGCAGACAGGGTCCCCAGGTGGACTCGCAGTGTTCCCCAGCACTGTCTGTACCGTAGTCTGTTCACTCATTCTTGGTGAAAGACCTCTGCTGTGGGTCCACAGAGTGGACACCTTGGTGAGCTTGAGGTAGCAAGCAGGGTCCAGCCCAGGCAGGCAGGATTCGAAGCAGTTTCTGTTGACTGGGCTGCTGTGTGCCTTTCTGCTGCTTCGGCTAAGACAGTGAGCAGCGTCTGTTTGATGTCTGGTCTTTGGGAAGGAGACCCAAGAGATCATGAGCTGGGCTTGTCTGGATATCAAAGTCCAAATTAAAAATTTATTCCAGTGTTTGAAAAACTCCTGGCCAAAACCTTCGTATGGATTAAAAAAAAAAATGTACCAATTCTCTGGTTTCTTCAACATCTCCAGTTGAGGATGAGAGGATTTATTTTTAAAAAATAAGCAACTAAAAGCAAGGCCAAATGGCTCCATAGGCAGACACGGGTCAGATGGCTTCTTTGCTAAATCTTCAAGGAAAGCAGTCTGTTTAAACCAGTTTGTGCAAGTGGGAAGCATGTAGTTTAGTAATCATGTTTGAATCCTCTTCTCCCTTCCACTGAGTGTTAGATCGTTTGGTTCTTCACTCAAGCTGGAGGGCAAAGGACAAGAAAGGCCCCCCACTTCCCAGCCCCACCCTCACTACATTCAGCAGAAAGGCAGGGGAGGGATTGTTTTTGTTTTTGTTTTTTAACTTGTCAGTTGCTGAGGGAAATAAAGATGGCAAACTAAACCATCTAACAGTAATGGTGAAATTATTCATCATAATGGAAATTTTATTATACAGCAATAAGTTAAACAAAGGGAGTGAGTGAAAAATAAGCAATAAATTCAATCAGGCCATTAAACAAATTATTTTCAGAAAAAAAGAAACGAACTAGCCTAATGTGAGATACTTTTAGTGAAATACTGAAATGGACATGGAGAGGAGAGACCAACTTTAAGGGAAAAGCAACCAGAGGAAGGGTTGGGACCAATATGTCATGTTCAGAATAAAAGCAGAGAGTAGAAAAGGAGAGGGAGGAGCCACATCAACAGGAAACAGTCCAGTCAGCCTCAGCACTACCAAGGCAAAGCACCCTGGGAAACTGAACGCAGGTCCCAGGGGAACTTGCACAGGCTCTGGAGCCCAAGGACTTCGCTAGCAGAGCTTTGGGAGCGTCATACTTTTAACTTTAATTTGGGTACAGTTTCCCAGTTTATAGTTTGATAGATGTTTGGTGTGAGCCCACCCATGTCTCCATCATTCTAATGTGGCCAGGAGACGCGTCTTTGCTCCTCAGCTCTCTCCGTCACTCCTGTTCTCCAGCAGACGCCCCACTCCAGTCATCTGACATCGTAGACCTGTAGCCCCTGTTTTCAAAGGGCATATATGGCCATACAATAGTTCTTACTGTATCCTCCATTTCTTTAATGTTATATTTATGGTTTGTAACTGTATTAAGCAGGAAGAGGAAGTTTGTTTATTTGCAGTGATTTAGAACACTCCATGTGTCCATACATAGTTTGTATTTGTGTAGTGCTGATAGGCTTCCTGTCGTCTGCTGGTAGAGATGGCACTGTTATGAACATTCCTGCACATATCTCTTAGTGTCTGTATACATTTCTGTGGGTCTGTTCCTAGGGGAATGGTTAAGTCATATGGTGTACATATATCAGCTTCAGTAGACACCGCTGATCCTTTTCTTAAAAGCCGATGTACCTGGCAACCTTCACGCTCACAGTGTGACATCCCTGCTGGTTTACATCCTCGGTGTTGTCAGTTTACCTCCAATTTACAGCAGTGGCTGGACCGATGAATTTGCATATCTTCTAATTTTTTTAAAAAAATAAATTGAGGTTATTTTATTTTTTGAAGAGACTATTCAATTATTTTGCCCATTATTAACGTATTATCTATTGTTGCTTTACATAAGAAAAAATTAAATATTCCAGATAAAAGAGGTATTTGCATACTTACAAATGGGTGTTGTATGTGTGTGCAAGTGTATGTGTGCATATGTGCATGTGTGCATATATGCATGTGTGCTAGTGCAGGCACAAGGTTAATGTCAGGTGTCTTCCTCAATTTCTCTCCACCTTCTGTGTTGAGGCAGGTTCTCTCATTTTGAAATTAGTATTTTTATTCATTCTTTGAGAATTTGTATTTGATCAGATTCGCCTCCACTGTTTCCAGATCTGACCCCCCTCCCTACCCACTCACTGTGTACCTTTCTTTCCTTTTTGAACTCACCAACTCCAATTTGTGTTATCCAAATATTCCTTAATGTGAGCCCTGCCCAGAAGCATGAGTCCCAGAGTTACCCCCTAAGGAAAATGTGCCCCCCCCCCAGAAACTATCCATTGCTAATACCTCCTCAATTACGAATGGGAATTTGTGCCACTATCATGACTTCATGCTGGGATACTATCTGGTTTGAGGCTGCACAGACCTTGTGCACGCTGTCACAATTACTGTGAGGTCATGTGTGTGTCTGCCTGAATGCATCCAGAACATACCTCTCAGGGTAGACACTCACCACCTCTGGCTCTCACACTCTTTCCACTCCCTCTTCTGGAATGATCCCTGAGACTTCAGGGCAGGGGTCTGATGAAGATGAATGAATGAACATTCCGTTAGGACTGAATGAGCACTCCACAGCGGCTTATTCTTGCAGCAGGGCCTCTTGGCATACCAGGGGCCCACCTGGACTTTGGAACACTTTTTTGAATAATATTTTTAATTTGAGAATTTCATACTATGATAATTCTTGATAATATTCATCCCTAGTCTTCCCCTTCCCCGACCCAGTTCCTGCCAGATCCATCTCTCTTCCAATCTCTTCATGCCTAATGTTAAAATATCTCCCCCCGCCCCTCTCTCTCTGACAATCTTGTAGTAGAGATCCTGGTCCTCCTGGTCTTCTGGCTGTAACAATCTTTCCACACCTTCTTCTGTGATGGTCCCTGGGTCTTATAGATCACGGTTTGTGTTGTAAGTATTAATTGGGGGAAGGCTCCCTACAGTCAATCGGTCTCTGTATCTTGACCATGTGGCTTTCACATTTTCTCTTATTTGTGAGTCTGACTCTGTAGATGCAAGTATATAACCTGAAACAATTGTAGATAACAAGAAAGTAAAAATGGGTTATAGCACAGGTGTCATGGGGAGCTACAAGGGCACCAGAGAGGGTAATGGTGGAACACAGCTGGTATGAAAGGGTAGTGGGAAAATGGGTGGGGAGTCTTGCCTGGGGAGAGAGGGAAAAACAAAGAGACAGGGAAGAGATAAATAACACTATGGATGTTTGAAGAAGCCTTTATGAATTATTTTATGGTTACTTAAAACTACTTTATATATATATAAAGTATTCATACATTATTGTATATACATATTAGTTAAAGTTATACCAGGAGGTGCGACAATGCTTCCCCCAAACCATAGATTTTTCAACAAAACCACAGTGCCAGGCATGGGAAGCCTCCTTTCTAATTGTTGGTCAGTGAAGTGTAAAAGACTTCCTAAAACAATATTGGTTATTGCCATTGCTTTATTGCCTTCCAGAAAAAGAATATTAGATTATTATTAAATACACCAGACACTTAGGATACAGGGTTTGGGGAAATTGATCTGGATATGAACAGGAGATCTCTTTACTAAGTACTACCTTGCATAGTATTGAAAGGATTCTGCAAACTGCCAAGGAAGAAAAGCAATTGATAGTTCTACCCAGCAGCCATGTCTACGGACCACAACAATGACCAGCAAGGTGGGATATCCCCAAAGGTGCAGTAATGGTAGTTATATCCTGGCACTATAAACCTATCTAACTACTCAT
Source organism: Mastomys natalensis (assembly GCA_021653895.1). Taxonomy (NCBI): domain Eukaryota; kingdom Metazoa; phylum Chordata; class Mammalia; order Rodentia; family Muridae; genus Mastomys; species Mastomys natalensis. Next base: position 128,706 of record JAJTUV010000233.1, read on the forward strand.
GGCTGGAGAGGCCATGGAACCTAGAAGAGAATCTATTACTTTGAGTTTCCTAAACCAGTATAATCTCTAACTGAATTTGAATACCTACCACTATCACAGATAAGTGTAACTTCCACCCACCTTAAGTTTTTAAATCATGTGGTTATTTATTTTCTTTTTTCATGAGAAGAAGTTCATAATTTCTAGAAGACTAAGTTCTTAGTCTTTCATCTTGTGGTTGATGAGTTTTACATCTTGTTTAGAACAACCCACCCTGAGTTCATGAGGCTATTTTTCTATTTCATATTTTACAAGCTTTATTGTTAAAGTTTTCCCATTAGGCCTAAAATCCATCTATAACTGACTCTTTGAAACAGTGTAAGATAGGTGCGAATCAATTACTTTTCTTTGAGGAATCCAAATAACTGAGCTATTTCTTTAGGAGACCACTCTTTGCACATCACCTTGAGTGAGCCCTTGTACATCAGATACTTCATCTGTAGCTCTGCTTCTGGACTTTCAGGTCTGCTCCATGTGTCCAGGCGTCTCTGATTATACCAGTTCTGCATTGCCTTGAGGACTGTTGAACTTTGAACTTTCTGATTTCTTGTTCTTAGGTTTTGTCTAGACTATGTTTTATCTTTTGTAATTCCATATAAAGTTTAAAATTAGCTGGCTAATTTTCACAAATTTTTAAAAAAATGAAAGAAGAAAGGTAGTGAAAGGGGGATACAGAGGGAGGGAGGAGAGGAACATGCTAGAATTTTCAAGGGTGTTACTCTGAAGCAATAGATCAATTCAAAAATCATTAATATTTTACAATATATGTTTTCCCAATCCAACTTTCATAGTAAATTGCTTAAATCTTGGAAAAAAACATTCTCTGTAAGGTTTTCATATCCAGATATTAGGTGCATAAATCTTGTTAAATTTATTTGTACTGCTATTTAATTTTAAAATACTATTAAAAAGATATCAAATTTGAAGCATTATTTTCTAATATTGTCACAAATAGACAATTAATTTTTTAAAAAAAATATACTAAGTTTTATCAAATATTTTCTTTATATTTTGAGATGGTTATGATTTTTTCTTTATTCTGTTATTCTGATGAATTTTCTTGGCTGATTTCTATGTTAAACCAACCTTGCATTTCTGAAGTAGTGTTGCTTTGTGATATTTGATCCTTTAACTGTATCTATAGATCAGAGTTTTATTTCTGTGACAATGTTGTGTGCTTCAGCGCTTGCATAGTATTGAGATGACCAAGTGAACTGCCCAGCCACCTATAATTCAGGTGCCAAGTGTACTCAGAAGCTCCCTGATTTCAGATCATACCCAAACCTTTGTCCTCATGATATGCTTATCTTTAGGAGATGGAGAATTCAATCAGAAAGCAGAACTGACCACAAATCAGACCAAAGGGGAAAAATCTATAGTTCGAAACTAATTTTCCTTCAAAAGGGAACAGAGAAGATGAATCACCAGTACTAGGTTATAATGTTGGGAGACTCTGAAGGCCAAAATGGTGAACTGTAATTATCATTTATAATGTATATTCATAATCATATTGCTTCTAGAACATCTTCATTATCTTTCACTTTTGAAATGATTGTTGTTCCCAACAGACTGGAGAATCCACTTTTATTAGGCCCAGATCATCAATCCAAACCTTTTAAGGTAAGAGTGTTGCTACCTCAGAAGCCAAAGAGACATTTCCTAGCTGGAAAGTGAGCACTCCGTAGTCATTAGCCTCATGGACCTGCGAGCCAACCCGCCTGTCACGGAGGTTACATTGGCCTCAAATTAACCTGCTCCATTTGCCCACGAACGTTGTCCCTCATTCTACAGACTATGTTGTCAATGGCCTTAGACAAGCCTTGTTTCATACCAGAGCTAAGTTTCCAGGGGAGGGGAAAACGTCTAAATTGAATTTGGTTTTTATAGTTTTATTTGTAATGGAGCCTGTGTTTAAAAGGAAGTCATACTCAGTGCTTTGAAAGGCAAGTATCCATTGTCTCATCTGATTGGTGTCAGAAATCCTCACTTGCAAAGCGGTAATGCCTTTCATTTATTATTGTGGTAGCATCATAAGCCAGACTTGTCTTCTCACCTTCTGCACTCCCTGACTACAGGATGCTTCAGGCACCACTGATCTCCTCACTCCACACTGTCTGGCATTTTCTGTCTCGGTTCTTCCTGACTCCTCTTTTGAGTCCCCCAGGTCTCCCAGTCCTGCCTCCCATGGCTGTTCCTCTGTAGGATTCATGTCCTTTACTATTGCCGTGGTCCATGCGCGTTGACCTGTTTATGTTAAGACTCTTTGGGATCCTCAGGGACAGCTCACCAGTGACCAGGGGCAGAGCAGCTGTATCAACTCAGCTTGGGGAAGCTCAAGTATCCAGTGATCTTGGCTGTGTGGAGTTTGAAATTAAGCCCAGCATATTACTCACGGCAAAACTAGGGGCCAGCCAAGTTAAATAGAGCACTCCCCGAAACATTCACAGACTGATTAGAGAAGGAAGCTCCGACCGAAGAGCTCCTATTTTGTGCCTGCTCCTTATTTTTTTAAACAACATGCTCTCTGCAAGTGAGATGGAGAAAGTGGAAACCTCAAAGAATGATATTTATTAATTTAAAATGCTTCGGCCTGTGAACACATGCCAGGTCCCTTTAACTTGATAACAACGGCCACAATTCAATCAAGCTCTTCCTCTCTTTAGTAAGGGCACTGAGTGCTTTGTAAGTAAGCAGTGTTGCATTTAATCTTCATGTGAACCCATGCTGTAGGTAGCACTACTCTTCCCATCTGCAGGTGGGCAAGGAGAAGCCCAGAGAAAGCCCAGAACACACTTCTAAGTGATGGGATTAGAATGTATCTTCATCTTCTTAGCTGTTCTCATATGGGTGCAAGTGCCCAGGGACACCTGAAGAGGAGTCATGGTATTACACCACGGCTCTGATGGGAAGATGGTTTTGGTTTGGAAGAACTTTGAAGGCCAGGAGTTCAGCAAGCTGGGACACACCCTACTGAATCAGGCAGGGCTTAAGTTTACAGATTATTTTCTGACCAGAAGGGGATGCTTGCCTTGAAGGAAGAAAGGGGATCATTTAATGGACAGAAAATAGTAGTATTCTCTCTGTCTGTGTGTGTATCTTCTCTCTCTCTCTCTCTCTCTCTCTCTCTCTCTCTCTCTCTCTCTCTCTCTTTCTCCCCCCCCACCCCCCACAGAACAGCTGAACTCTTCCCAGGTCATAGGTCATTCTCTCTGTTGGCCTTTCTACCTGGGATTGTTCTGACAAGCCTGAAGCTAAGTCCTTTGTCCTCCATTTGGCCAGGCCTGTTCTATCATTTGATCAGGGTATCACCACTGCCCTCTGCAGCTGAACATCCACATAGACATGTTTATCGGAGCACTGAGAGTCTTGCTTCTAACAAAGCCCTGGGAATTCCATTGTTTTCCATGCTGAAAGTTTTCATTTGAAAAATAGACCTCTTTGTTTAACTAATGAAAAGGAGGGGTTACCACTTGCTTCTCACGCTGGGTAAAAATTCCACGGGGCAGTAATTCTATTTCTCAGTGGAAAATGTTTCGGTTTCTTAATATTGTTTTGCAGGCTGGTCCCTTCCCAGCCCTTACTCCAAGGACCACACATAAATACATGTACACCCTCATGCATGCACAGTGCAGCATTTTCCACCCTTCCCTGTTGAGGGTTAGGGATGGCCACATCCTTTTTCCAACACCTGCAGAACAAAAATGAGGTGGGTCAATAGCTGTCACCCAGCCAGAGACATACTGCTTGTTTGGGAACACAATGCCTTTCCTGGCCACACTCTGGCTCCAGAGGCTGGGTGGGCTGCAGAGGAAGGACACTGGACTCCAAACTTTCCTTGTATATGCCTCTATGTCAAGCAATTTTCTAACCAAATGGAATGGGGTGGTCTATAACAGTCCCTCCTCATGTTAGTACAAAATGGCGTCAAACATGGTGCTGTCACCTTTGGACTTACTGTGTGGTTGATGTGCTGAGTGGTCTAGACCACACAAAACAAATCAGAATATGGCCCCAGGAGGCAACTCAGTAGAAGGAGAAAACTCACACACACTCAGTTCTACAGACCCACTCTGTCACTTAAATATCTCAACTGCTGGGCAAGTAACATATAACCATTTTTAGCCTTAGAGTCTGAAGCTATCACCCAGAGGTGTGCAAGGCCATAGGTAGTATGTCTGAAGAATCTTTGCTTTTCCCTTCTCTTGTTCACTGGCCTTCTGGATGTTGAGCTCCATTCTCATAAAAACAAGCGATCTACAGTTGAGAGCTGGCCAACAGAACTAAGTCACGGCATAGTGTATTCTACGGTTGTAAGATCTACCAGCAGTGAGAACTATGGCATTCAGGAATTTGAAGATTCCTTATCTAGGTCTGTGAGCAGGAACAACACATCTGCCCTGAGTATGTGGCTTAAATGCAGCTCTGCATAAAGCAAGGTGGAGGCATGGGCAAGAAGACCATTATGTGAAAAGAGGCATTTAGAAGATCCACTTGCATTAAATGTAAAGAAAACAACAGCTATCAACATCATGTAAAAAAGAGCCTTAAGGGTAGATAGGATAGTAAGAAACAAGTCAGACCACTTTCAGTTTTAAGTGATGGAAGCCTCACTTCTAAAGTAACCTAAGCAAATAAAATAAATAAATAAGGAATGTATTTGTTCATATAGTCTAGACACTTTTGGTTAGTTGTTCAGCTGAGGCTAAATACACAAAAAATCAGATTATATTGTTAGGGCTAGTCCACTCCCCTCCTCTCTCTCTTTCTCCTCTCTCAGTGTGTGTGTGTGTGTGTGTGTGTGTGTGTGTGTGTGTGGTGTGTCTTAGGAGTCTGCAGAGAGACAACTGGTCTCAGCATGTGAGCACCAAACACTGGAAAAATTCTAATTGTCCCACTCTGGACATGTAACTGATTTTAGGAACAAGTTACAAATTCCTTTGCAGTAGTCAATCAGATAGGTGCCTACTCTGGGCTAAGAAGTATTCAAGCCATTCGATACAATAATGAATAAGGCAGGTGGTGCCCTGGTCCCTAGAGCTCAGGGTCTTGTGAAATGTCAACATTTTAGTTGAGTCCTAATGTATGAGGAACCACACAGAAGCATCACAATGAAAGCAGCATTTGCCCAATTAACAGAAATCCATGAAATAGAATTCTATTTACTGCCGGTTTCCTCATATAATATAAGCATACCCAGCCAGTAGTACAACAGGATGCCCCACCACCACAAAAAGGCATCTCTGAAAACATGTAGCAGACAGCACTTGTCAACAAATCTGTCCTCAGGGAGACAATGTGGAGTTCACTAAAGAAACCTTCTCATCTATCTGACACACAAGGCATGCAGACCAACTCCATCATGGGTAGGGGCAAACAGGACCTAGAGCTCTTTGTAGCTACCCTTCTCAATCCTGCTTCAGGAGGGTTCCAGAAGTCACAAATGTACAGTTGCTATTGAGTTGTCATTGAATTCTAAGGAGACCTTGGAGATCATAACTTAAGAGGTCTTTTTAAGGTGAAAAGGAAGTCCATATGTGTATAGACTTGAGAAAGGGTTTTTTTCTAAAATTCTATATTTGGAGAGAGCAGTATCCATGCTTCTTCATGACTTGGATATGTGGGTTGATAAGGAACTCTTGCCAAATATAATTTACTCAGTATTTGTCCAGTACCTGCAGTATGCCAATACTTTGGTTATATAAAGACAAATATTGCTCTAGCTTTGCTTTGTAGGTAGAGATCTGCAAATAACTCCTCTTAAAACACTGCATAATTGCACCAAGACATACACAGAACAGCTCCCCATAATCTGTGCAGGACACACAGTATGTTTGTTGTGATTTTGAAGGGAATTATTTTTTTTTTTCCTCTTACCTTATGATATCTTTGCAGAGCCTTGGACAAAACCAAGGAGATTCTAGAGCAATGAAGACAGACTCTGGACCATCTGGGCCACTTCTTATTAAGCATGCTTAACCTCTACAGGCCCAAGGTGGTGTACAGCAAGCATCCCCAGGGCTTGCTGGACAATCATTAGTTTTTATTATGCTTCTTACTGTCAGGTACTCTGAAATCCACATGGACGGGTCCTGTGATTTCAGGTTGTCCCCAAAGAGAAACTCAAGAATCAGTGATGAGCGCAGCGGGAGAGGGAGCTCGCTGCCTATCTCAAAAGGGCACATCACCATAATCACAGATAGCTTGTGAGCATATGCAGAAAGAATGCATCCTAGGAGCGAGTGTCAGGAGCTGCCCAGCAGAGAGGCATACACAAGACAGATGCCCCTCCCTGCTTCCCTCTCTCCCACAGAAAGATGCCTCTAAAATATGTGGTAGGACCCCGTTTTATCTCTCAGCACCACAGAACCCCCACCCCAGGAGCCACCTTTGCTGCTATCCCACTAAACCCACCCTGGGTCTCCCCTGGGCTGGACGCTGCCTTCATATTTCATGCGGAATGCAGCAGCTTCCCGGGAGCCTAAGGCATGCCCTGCATTTTGATGCACTGGCCAGCTCTGACACCAGCCAGCTTCAGAGCATGCCTAATGAGGAGGCTGACACCACGTGGAGGAGTCAGGCCAGGCGGTGGAAGCCAGGAGCAGGGTGACTGGAAGGCACTGAGGGGGATCTGGTGAGGAAGATGGCAGATGCCTCTTTGAAAGACGCTACTCTGTCACCAGATGTAAAAAACATGGGCCAATTTAAACCACACCAGGATGGGGCAGACTTTCAGAGAAAAGAGCAGGGAGCAACTTTGGGGAAAGGATAAAATTAAGAGGAAAGAGAAGCTTGCAGTAAAAGGGGTTAGCATCTCTAAGAGCTCACCTTGAAGTGGACAAGGCAGATTCCATTTCTGTTTCTTTCTGTGACTAGCTTCTTTGAGACTGCTTCATTACCTGGAAGATCCCACGGAACACAAAAGTTTTTCCTTCCCTTAAAGCCTCATCTACCTCCATCTCATGAATTATTTCTCAATTCAACTGGTTTTGTCAAGATGAATTGACCTTTGCTTCTTCAGGTGTTGAAATGCACTGAAGGGTAGAGTGGCCACCTATAATCGCCATCCCAAAGCTAGAAGGATGTGGAGGGAACACATGCACACAGCTTTCCAACACTCCTACCCAGTCCAGGCCCATGGGACCAGCCTCCAACTTGAAGGGGTAGGAGCAGCAGATGTGTGAATCAAGACCAAAGCCTCAAGCTTGTACACATTTTACAGATGTGTGAATCAAGACTGACAGAGTTGAATTCAAGACCAAAGTCTCAAGCTTCAAGCCTGTACTCCTTTCCAACGACCTGGTTGCCCACTAAATGACTAAAACCCTTTCTTCTGCTTGAGTGTGTAGAGGATGGAACCACAAGCTATTACTTAGCTTAGGAATATGCCCTACTTTGGACCAGGAATGTCTATCAAGACCTGTTTTCTGGCTTGCAGCAGTTCTGGGAGGTGTTACAACTTCTAAGAGGTGTGGCCTATTGGAAGGAAGTTGGGCACTGGAGGTGTACCCTTGAAGACCAGGACCTCTGCCCCTTCTTGTCTCTACTTTCTTCCCAGGTACTGGGAGTCCCTCCACTGGGAAACACAGTGCCAACCTAGGCCCAGAGCCACCAAGCCAAGGGACTAAAGACTAAACCCTCTCAAGCAGTGAACTCAAATGGATCTTGTCCTCTTTAAGTTAGTTTTCTCAGGAGATCGGTCACAAGGAAGGAAACAGAGTAAGATAATATATTTGAAACATAGCTTTAAATATATAGGAAAGATCATTATATTATGGAATCTAAGTTTCCTTAGAAAGGGTGGTTCCTCTCTCTCCCTGTTTTCCTCTCCCCCACCCCTCTCTCTCTCTCCCTCCCTCCCTCCCTCCCTCTCTTCTTTTCTTCCTTCCTCTCTTCCTTCCTTTTGAGACAGGGTTTTCCCTGTGTAGCCCTGGCTGTGCTGGAACTTGCTCTCTAGACTAGGCTGGCCTCTAAGTCAGAGATGTGACTGTCCCTGCCTCTGGAGAGCTGGATTAAAGGTTTGTGCCACCACTGCCTAGCCTAATTCTCTCTCTCCCTCTCTCTCCCTCTCTCTCCCTCTCTCTCCCTCTCTCTCCCTCTCTCCCTCTCCTCCCTCTCTCTTCCTCTATCTCCCTCTCTCTCCCTCTTCCGTTCTCTGTCTCTCTGTCTCTATCTCTATCTCTGTGTCTCTGTCTGTCTGTCTCTCTCCCTCTCCTGTCTCTCTGTTTTTCTCTCTCTCTCTGTTTCTCTCTGTCTCTCTTTCCCTCTCTTCCTCCTTCCCAACCCCCCTCCAGTGGAATACTACTCAGTTTCTAAAAAGAAGGAAACCTGTGACTGACAAACATGGAGGACAATCCATAAATAAAATGGTCTAGGTACACAAGGACAAGTATTCTTGGAGCTTGCTCATGCACAGACTCCCGAACAACCAAACGCAGAGAAGAATGTGAAGTGATGTAGTTGCTACAAGTAGGGATGTTGGGCAGCAGGATCGTTAGGCGCAGGAACACGTTGAAGACCTAGGACTCAGCACAGTGCCTAAAGCTAATGGCACTCCATTGGGTGCAGCAAAAACAAAACAAACAAACAAACACACAACAACAACAAAAAAACAAAACAAAAACAAAAAACCACCACCACCACCAACAACAACAATAACAAAAAAATTGCTAAGGAGCCAGATCTTATGCTAAGGATTAAAGTACAAACAGGCGTTTGCTCTTTGTTGTTTGGTTGGTTAGGTTTTTGTTTTCTGTATGGAATTACATGTACTCCACATAAGACACTCACTCTTATGTGTTCTTAAGAGATGGTTCTTTCCAAGACCTGACCAATCCCCAATTTAAAACTTTAGGCTTCATATTCTTATTTTTTTTTTCTAATTAGAGGAAATCTCAGGTTCTCCACCCTCCACCTGCCTCTCGTGTTAGATTTCCCCAGTCCTCCCCAGCAGGTGACTGATCACCTTTACACATCCTCAAGTCTAGAAAGTACACCATGTGAAAAGACAGCGCAGCCCTCGGGTCTGAGCTGTCACAGAGGTCTTTGTACTGTCTTCTGTGGAAGCTGCCCCCACAGCACACCCAGCCTGGGAAGGAATCCAAACCCTATTAGACAGACTTTAGTCCCAGCATTAGTTGACTAAAACCCCACAAGCAAGTGCCACATTCTGTGCTATATAAACAGTAGGAAATTTATGTCTTGCAGTTCTGGAGGGTAGAAGTCAAAGGGCTGGTGAGCTGTGAGGGAGAACTGCTCCATCGCCCCATTCCCTCGGTTTCTGATGGTCTCCTAGCAATCGATGGTTCGCCTTGGTCATAGATATTCACTTACATCTTCACTGGGCTCTTCTTATGTGCTTACTGTCTCCAGCCTTCCTCTTTTTACAAGGACAAGCTACATTGTGTTAGTCGTCCACCCTATTTTAGTATGATTTCATCTTAACTGATTATATTTACAATGACTCTTTTCCAAATAAGGTCATATTCTGAGAGGCTGGGAGGTCAGAACTTCAATATATAAGTCTGGAAGGGCCATAGTTCAACCAGCAGCTGGTTCTTGCCTGCCAGTGAGCCTTGGGATATATGAAGAAGACACTGTGTTGTCCCGAGGTTTCTCTTTGTCTGGTTTAACAACCTCCAATTCTTTCTCCAGACTTTTTTTTTTTTTGGTCTTGGATGTCTCTTCTGAATGCTCTCCCTGTTAGTGTCTGGAATGGGGCACACTCTGCCAGCTGGGCTCCAAAAATGTCGCTTCATATCAAGCTCCAGTAAAGTTCACATCCCAGCTGCTTAGGTGTGCAGGGCATACATAGCTCATATTGATTACAGACTCATGCCATTCCTACCAGGTCTCTGCAACATGAAATTGTCTTAAATGTGAATACCCCTATCCAGTAAGCTGACATTTGGTTCTCTTTCCAGAACACCAAAACAGCCCAGGCCAGAAAGAGATACTTCTGGTACACTGTTGGAAACCTCCTGTTTGGGTTTGGGGCATTGCCACATTTTTGTGGGTCTTTTAGTCACTTTCCGATTCCCACTGCTGCAAACCCTGTTCCAGTGTTCGCATCAAATCCATCACTGAAATGAAGATCTATGAAGTGGTCTGAAGCCACCTCATTTGCTAGCCCCTGAAACTGAAGCCTTGAGGTGGAGTTCGTCTGGTGAGCCCAGTTTCTCATAAGCACGCCGTGTTAACTCTTAGCCTCTCAGCAGCGTCCCACCTCGAGCACACACTCCATGAGCCTCATCCCTTATGATTTGTTCCATTTTCTTACAAAATGCTAAAATTCCCAGTGCTCTGTTTTCCCTGGATGAGTTCCAGGGAAATAATGCTTTCCTACTTTGGAAATCTGTCCCACATGTCTTCTTTTAATACTTCTGATAAATGCCCTGCTCATGACTCAGAGTTTGCAGTCCTCTAGTCAGGGGCCTTCGGACACAATTGTTTTTGATCAGTTTCTAATTTGGAGGGAGGGGGGATGGGTCCTTCATTCCTGCTGATCCACATTCTTTCCAGGGGCTCCCTGTCTTGTCTTTTCCCTTACAGATACTTTGTTTTAGCCTATGTGCCCCTGTTATAATAAAATGCCCAAGACAATGATAAAAAGTTTATTTAATTCACAGTTGCAAGGCTAAGAGTACCACACTGGCTTTTGTTTAACGCTGGTGCGGGTTTCATGGTAGATGGGCTCAAAGTGTTGGGAGCAGATGAGATTATACATCAAGAGAGGAAGGGAAAGCCAAGTGTCAATTCTTCCTGATGGGAACTAACCAGGGTCCCACAACCACTACATTGTCTCTTCTGGAAACAGAAGCTTCAATGACCTAAATGCCTCCTTCTAAGCCCCGCCTCTTAAAGGCTCCAAAGCACCTTCCTCATCAGCACACAGGACCACACCTCCAACACATGAATGTTTATGAGATAAACCAGTATAAACCATAACATTTTCAAAGGATTAAGTCAGGGTCAGAAAGAAACCAAAAAGCAGAAACAGGGCATAACCTATCTTTCAGAATTCTTTCTGAGAGGCCAGGAAACATTGAATTATAAGAAGGTTAGGGAACAGAGAGAGGCAGGGAAAGGGATGGTGAGTTACAGCTGTCTCTGCCTTGTGCATGAAGATAGGACAACTCTACCAGCCCAGGGAACATGAATGCCATGAGTCTGGCCTTAATCCTCCCAGGACAAGTTCTGATAGTCTTAGAAAGCAGGAGCCCTAGCATATTTTATATACCCAGAATAAGCCATTAAACTGCCCCCTCTCTTATACACACACACACACACACACACTATACTAAAACAACATTAAGGTTTAGTTATCATCATGTACTATTTAGCAATAATTATGTCAATTTGCTATGATTTATTAGTCTTAAAACTAACAAAGGAATTCTCAACTTTAAAGATACTACTCAAACATCAAACATCAAAATGTTTCATGTGTGTACTATAATTTATACTTACTGAATAAAATCAGTAAGTATTGTCTTACTGTCTTGAATTTCCAACACAAATAAAAGAGGTCACATAAAACAACAGAACAGATATAACCTAAATCGTGTTCCTTATCCTTTCCATTCTATACACTGCTAGGAAAAACTTATTCCTCAAAGGCAGGAATCTGTTCTTTTCATTTGGATTCAGATTTGTTCTCGATGCAAGCTGCAGTCCCTTAACTCTAAAAGAAACATGTCAGAAGTTATATGGATACTATTTTATAAATTAGCTGCCATATGTGGTATAAAGGGTATTAAATGTATATATGCTACAGTTGGACTGTGATCTGTTTTCCAAAGGGTTCATGTACAAAATGCCCAATTGCCAGCTATGGCACACTTCAGAGGTAATGGCCTGGTAGAAGTATAAGTATCCCAGAGAGATACTGTTTTCCTCAGTGTGACTATCAGACTACTGAAACAATAGCCTCCCCACTCCCCCAATTAGAAATTTCCCTGGGACCCTCATGCTGAGAAAAAGAAGACTCCGAACTTGTCTACTAGAAAGAGATTTCATAGCTTTCTAACACCTTGCAGGATAACACTGAAGCCCGGAGAATGATGGGCCAGTGGTGAGTGAGTCCATACCTTGGGCAGGACAGCTTAGATGCACATATCCTTGGCCCTCTATTTAAATGTCAGTGGCCCTCTATTTAAATGTCAACATCATTTAAAGACCTGGAAGATGAACTTGGAGAGGTCCCTGGTTCTCCTTATCCCTCTTCCAAATATGTGTGGCCACAGTGAATACCTGTCCCCCTGCACCCCTCCCCCACTATTCAGATAGCTTTTTTAATTGGCTTGTTGAGGAAGGGTGATTAAACCTGGTTTGAGTCATAGGCTGCGACCCCAAGTTCGATATGAGCAGTAATAAAAATTGTTCAAACATACATAGGTTCAGGAGACTTTCTTTGACCCCCACGTTGGTGGCTACTGCTGGGAAATCCTGGGACTCGTTTGTAATATGGCAGTCTCAAATCAGCCTAGAGTCCTATCTCAGGCAAGGAGGAATTAGGGACTGAATTAAGGATCTATTGTCTATTTAAATTATGCATGTTTTCTTTCCTTTTGTGTATTCATGCTTTATCTCTTATCTGGTTTGCTGTACAGATTTCTGGAGGGCACTGACATCTCAGGCCAACATCCTATTTTAGGATTCTTTGTCTTTCTCCTCTTCCTGTCACCCTGGATGTAGAAAATGCGTAGCATGCGTCAAATCTTCAGCGCATATGTAGTAATGGAGTTACATCTGCGCTCTCTTTCCGACAGACAGCGAAAGGGTAGCTCATCCCTCTGTGTTTGCCCTTGTGAATTGCACCCTCTTCTTTTTTCATTTATTACCTATGCTAGTGGACTTGTTTTTCCCTGAGACAGTTACATAAGACTCTTGATTCTCCAAATCCGCATTAGCTCATCTCCACTCCCTCTGCTTCCTCAGCCTCAGAGGGCCAACACAGGGGAAGGAAGAAACAAAGGCAGGAAGCCCAGAGAAAGCCCCAAAGATTTCAGCTCCCTGGACCCACCTGAGTATGAAGCTCAGGTTCTCGGTATCAAGGGCTTGGTTTCCACATTTCTTCTTCAGAATGGAGGGGACATATCCACATATGAACGGATGTGTCCTAGGAATGGGGTGCAAGCACATCCAGGAGCCAAAGAGAGCTCTCAGGAAACTTCCTTGGCGCTAGTCTGTGTTCCTCAGGGAGAAATTCAGCTCTGTGAGTTGGAGCGATTCCTTGTGCCTATCTCAGACCCCGCAGTTTAGATCTTCATTAAAAGAAGGTCCATCGAGGGGCTTAAACACAAAACTCCCTATAATGGTGAATACTCAGAATTACTTTCCACCTGATACTGCTTCATTTAATTGGACTAAAGCAAGCTCCCCTGGCTCCAGACTCCCTTGAAATCCTGCCCAAATTTGCCTGGCTCCTGCGTGGGCCTGAGTAAATATGCGGCAGGTGCGCCGAGGGGTTGTGAACTGGGCTCCCATGAACCGTAATGTTGCTGCATGACTGATTCTCCCACCTTTCGGCCCTCCCTCAAAATCCCAGGACCATCCCTGCTTATGCAAAGAGTAGGCTCCCCAGTGCCGTCTTAGGAAGAAGTGGTGGAGCAATTTCATTTAATATTGCTACCGCTTCCATTAACCCGACTATATTGCTCTCCGTCCTCAATTTAAGACTCCCTCTTTCTCTTGATTATCGCTGCATTTCAGAGCACCTGAATGTCCTCCCCAGACCTGTAAGTCAGCCTGGAATAAGAGGATGATAGGATGATCAAAAGCCACAGTTCCTTGAGTTCTCTGGCTTTGGAGTAATGCAGCCTTACTGCGCCACCCTGGAGGCCTTCCAAAGCAGCCCAGGAGTTCCCTCTAGGTAGCTCTGGCGTTTTCTGTACATACTGTCTCCTTTATTTCTCTATTCTCCCACCTTCCTCCCTGGGTTTTTCTTTCTTTTCTCCCGGTGGGGAGAGGAGTAGACAGACAACGATGTTGGGACTTTGACTATGGTGCTAGTAAACAGAAGCCCATTGAATGACAGAAGCCCCTTTGACTTACCATGGGGTTATATGAAGATGTGCCCATTATAAGATTAGCTTATTTATCAGGGTACAATCTGTTATGATTTAGACATAAAGCATTACACCCCAAAATTATGTGTTGAAGACTTGGTTCTAAGCTGGTAGATCCAATCACTGAGAAGTGAGTGCTATAAACTTATCAGTGGATTACCTTTTGATAGGTTCATCATTGATTGGATTATTGAGAGGTGGAGGAAACTTTGGAAGCTGCCACCTGATTGGAGGAAGTGGCTTTCTGGTGGCAAGCCTTTGAAGGGTGTGCCATTTCTCTGACCTCCTTCTCTCTTTTTCTGCTTCCTGGGCATTCTGAGGCAAGCAACTTTTTTTCTCCACATACTTCTGCTGGCAGACTGCTCAGCCTCATCACAGACTCATACCCGTAGCAGTAGCCAAGCAGGGTCTGAATCTCTGCAACTGAAATCTCTGTGAGTCAAAGACCATGGCTTCCCTTTATTATAAGATGCTTGCTTAGGTATTGTGCCAGGATGACAGCTACTTAACTCATTGTTAAGACATTGAAAGTCAAAGCTACATCTTCCCTTCTTCCCTTCCCAGTATGGTGCTCTTGGAAGACAAGCTCCAAGCTCCCTCTGGAGAGCAACCCTGGGAAGAAAGCATCATTGAGACAACAGGAAGGAAAATACTGACACATACTGGTCCTCCCCATCACTATCATTAGTGCTGCTCGCTCCACAAGCACGCTATTGACAAGCCTTGAGAATGGCCTTTGGCCTATCCTATCTCTTGCCTGTTGCAGGCAACTCAGTCACAAATGAATGGAAGTCATTTCTCAAAATCTAGAATAATTGCCTTCATAGGTTACAGCCAAATCCTTTGGGCTTTGCGGTCTTCAGGGAGCTGTCTACTACAGCTTGGCCATGTGCTCAGAGGGGAAGAAACTCTCTAAAACCCAAAGTCCAGACCAAGATAGAGAATAAGGTTGAGGTATAAGTCTTCAGTTGGGGCCAATCTGGGCGTGTATGAGTTGAGGAGGCACAGAGGGAAGCAGCTTAGAGTCAGTCAGATTGAATTGGATTCTTAGCTCCCCAGTCTCTATTTACTTGCTTTGAGTCATGGTGGGTAGAATTGGCCAACTGACCTTACTCATGGTCTTATGAAAATTAAAATAAAAAGTATAATCAGAGTGACGGCCTGGAACCAAAAGATGACCTTCATGGATATTTCCTGGGAATGCCTATAAGAGGATGTTTTTATTTTTAAAAGCTGTGCACTGAAGAAACGTCATCATGTCTATAATTTGCTTTTGAATATTCTGGGTGAATTGTGAAGTAGACTCAACTGCTTTCTTCCTTCCCCAGATACCTCTAGCCAGCTCAGCCCTCAATGACTGTTATTCAAAAAATGGGTCAGATCATTCATTGTCATCGTTCTGAAAACATCTTCTTGTCAACAACTCCAAAGTGCAATCTCCACGCCAGACCTCTGACAGTAACTCCAGACTGAGACATTCAGCTGCCAAGTGGATTCCTCAAAGCCAAAGTCTTAAATAAAATGCTCTCTTCCCAGCCCTGTCTTAGCCTGACTCCCTGCACCCCAACCATCTTTCCCACTCAGGTAAACAGAGCCACTGTTCCAGGGATGCTTGAGCCAGAGGCATGTGGGAGAGGCCTAACTCCCTTGCCCTACCCATTGGCTTTCTCTCTTGGTCTTCTGGGAAGGATTTTCCTAGTAGCCACTCCCATATCTGCAGCTGCCTTTACCTGTGTGAAAGCCTACAAAATTCATTCCCTGATTTAACACTTGCCCCTTTTGTAATCCATTCCTATCATAACCATCCTGGTTGTTTATAGAGTGTAAACCAAGCCGTTTTTGTCCTTTCCTAAGCCTTGTGAAGACAATTAGGTCCAAACGGGGCCCATTGGCCTACAAGCCCAGGGATGCATTTCATCTTTCTTTACCCTCTCTCTCCTCTTTCTTCTAGTCTGTTTCTTTTCCACAAAAGGAGCAGATCTCTACACTCTCCAGTGCACTCTGGGATGATGATTGCTCCAGTTCAAGAGCTCTCTCTCTCTCTCTCTCTCTCTCTCTCTCTCTCTCTCTCTTTCCTCTCCTTCTCCTCCTCCTCCTCCTCCTCCTCCTCCTTCTTCTTCTTCCCTCGCTCCTCCTTCTCTTTCCCCTTTTCCATTTCATTTTCTTCCTACTCTTCAGGGCTCAGCTTACATTTATACCTTCAAACAGACCTATCTGCCATCCCTAGCCAAAGCACCCTTGTCTCTTTTCTTTCATAAGGAAATGGCCTGGTATTAATACACATCAGGGTGAGCGTAGTGCTCATTATCCAACTTGTCTATTAATGACTCAAATAAATTAATTTTAACATTCTGCTGCATCATTTATTTATTTTATTTACTTATGTGTGTGTGGGTACTTGTGCCTCTGTGCTCCTGTGGCAGTCAGAGGACAGCAGTGGGAGTCACTTCTCGCCTGCCACTTTCTTGGGATCCAGTGATTGAAAGCAGACCACCAGATCTACTCACCAGCGCCTTTACCCATTGAGCCATGTCACTGCCCCCTACTACCCTTATTGCAAATTATCCTTTCTGAGCCCTGTTCTTCCACTCTCAGCCATTAGGACCAGGCCAACCCCTTCTGCTCACACTGGGCCTAGAGCCCCTTTTCTGGAAGTTGTGCACCCTTCCACACTGCCATGGGCCTATAGCTCTGCCCTACCTCCCAGTGCAACACTTTAGTGTCCTTGAGAGGGAGATCAGCTGACCAGATAGATGAAGTGATACCTATGTACACATATGTGTTTTTTGCATGTGCTCTATCTGTAATCTGACGTTCCTCTGGCCATTCAAGTATCCCTCTAAAACATAGCGCTGCTGCTGTTAGCATCAGACTGTAGGCTCTTGAAGCCTTGTTCTGGGCCTCAGCAGAGGTCCACAATGCTCC
The DNA here is from genome assembly GCA_021653895.1 of Mastomys natalensis. NCBI lineage: Eukaryota > Metazoa > Chordata > Mammalia > Rodentia > Muridae > Mastomys > Mastomys natalensis. Next base: position 145,736 of record JAJTUV010000233.1, read on the forward strand.
CTTCCACAGGTGATTTGCCACTATTGCTCACATCAGCATGTGGGCCAACTTTGAACATGGATTGCTCTCCCTTCCCGGGATGACTCTGCCTTTCCTATCAGTCTATGCTAACGAGAAGTGAATGCTGCAATCTTGGGGCTCACTCTGAGGTCGCAATTACGTAAGGATTATTAATGAAGCAACAATGTCAAAATTGTGTGAAATCAAACTCAGATTTAAGTACTTAAAATAAACAGATATAAAGTAACAGATGTCCCGTTTTGTTCTCAGATGATTTCATCCCTTGTTAAAAATAAATGTCTGGCTTGAAAGGAGAAAAAAAAATACAAGGGACTTTACTCCCATGTTAAAAATTAATTGAATCCAGAGATTGGTAAAACAACTAAGTGCTGTAGGGTTGTGGTTTTTTTCCCCTCTTCTTAAAGCAAAGATATATTTGTGTTGATTTTTATTTCAGCAAGTAATGAATTCATTGCATAGTCCCAACTTTGATAGGCCAAACTCATATCCTTTGAAACCCAAAGGGAAAATTTCTCCGCAGTTATTATGTAGATAAGAAAGGGCCCGGTGTATGTATCTGAGGAGAATATACTTCTAGGTGAAACCCAAAGGGTGCAAGGAAAAAGGCTTTGGAGATAAGACTCCTGCATGTCACTCTCCTCTGCCCAGGCTCCCAGGGAGGGCTTCTGCCTCAGAATCTCAGGGTGGAATTCTCAGAGAAGACTTCTACTGAAATTAGTAATGAAAAAGGCAAATTAGGTCATCTTGCCCGTCCCCCTGCCAGCTTCCTACACTGTGGTTAATTTTCTCCTCCTTTGATCAGACACATCTTAAATGTTTCAAGAGATGGAAATTACACGAGTTGTCTCCCTCCAGAACCCCAATGTCTACTGATGTTGCGGGACTCGATTTTCTGCCTGTGAGACCCCGAGGACTTTTTCAAGTTTGGAAGGTTGTTTGTAAGCCAGCCACTGCCTTTATGTTCCCATTTCTCATCATTTTTCCAGTTTTGGCCCACTTCAGAGGAGCAAGGGGTCTGGGGGAAGGACCATGGTGGCCCTGGGAACATTTGAAGGAAATGGCTGAACTGTAGCACCTGAAGACAAAAGGGGCTCTGATACTGAAGTCCTTGACTAATGGGACACCAGCTCAGCGGCCTCTGAACAAGAAAGCTACACGTAACAGCATTTATCAGAGGAAGTTGTACAGGTTAGAGTAGAAACCATGTGTTTCCAGAATAAAAATACATGTTTCCAAGTTTTTAGGGTCTTAGGGGAGAAAATAAGTTGTGTGTGGTTGTTTTTAAATGAATTAAAATTTTTTGTTTCTCTTGTTTCAGATCCCATCTCTGAACCCCATACCTGGGAAACCCACCATGCAATTACAGTGGAAAATAAAATTGATGATAGTGGTGCCTGTCGTATGATAGAGTGGGTGCCCTTGATAGTACAGAGTCATTAACAGTCATGCGGCCAGAATGAAACACAGAGCTCAAAGTTGTGCTGACAGCCCCAAAAGGAAGCACTCTTTTGCAGTGGGTAGAAATGTGGCTACGGTGTTAAGAGTAGCCTCTTGCTCCTTGCTAGCTTCCATAAGCTCTGCCTCTAACTGAGTGAAGGTTGGTGCTTGAGCCAGAGACCTGGGTACTCTTCCTGTTTCACACAGCGTTTCCATTTACCTTGTCTGCTTTTCCTTCTGCCCTTAGTTACCTATGGAGGAAGACACAAAATGTTCTTGGTCATCTGGTCCTTCATGTCGCTCTTTTGTGGCAGACACTGCTGCCGCCAACAGCCCACACATTTCTTTTCACTTCGTGGAGCATCCTCCATTTTGGCTGTGAGTGTTACTATGCTGGACTGTTAAAACTCAATTAAATGGAAACTTACTTCTCCAACCTGCCTTGAAGCTGAGGTTTGACCATGTAGCTTGGTTCTGGGCAACAGGATATACAAAGACACCGTAACCTAGATGTCTCTGCCTCTATGGCCTTTGCTTCCTCTTTGTTGCCACTTTAAAATTATGGGTATGACACATAGAGAGGAGAATTGGGAATGTGTGTGTGTGTGTGTGTGTGTGTGTGTATTGGAGCAATAAACAACTTACAACTTGACAGAAAGAAAGCCACCATCATATGGCTTTTTGTAACTGCCAAAAGCTTCCTGCCTGATACAAACTATCATGCCGTCAGAGAGTCCATGTTACTCATTCCTTGCAGTGACATGCTGAAGTGAAGGCCAGTGTTAGAGGACAAGGGCTTTAAGTTATGACAAGTTATCAATATCTTCTTTCAAACAAGCTTATCAAATTAATGATTCATTATGATAGCAGGGCCTTAAAGGTCCAGACTAGGATCACACTAAACGAAGCTGAATGGAAGGGGTAGACTCTCCTCAGCACGGGGCTCAGCAATCTTTTCATGGAGCCATTAGGGGCCTGGTTTTGGAGTCACTGAGTTGGGGAAATAGGTGGAGTCTGAGGAGGGCTTGAGAGAGGCTGGGGAGTATGTGGCAGAAACCAAGTCTGCCTTGGATTCTCTTGAGACAGTTTCCTCCTGAGCAGAACTCTCAGGTAGCTCAAGGGCAGCAGGAGAGTCACAAAAAGTGTACCTTGTGGGTGTAGAATTTGATTTGCCAATATCTAACTGCATGTCTGCTGCCTAGGTCTGGTCTCCCCTGAGACTAAATGTTAGCCCTCTCTCAAAACCTCTCCTCCTGATGCTGACATTTCCTCAAGCTCTCAGGGCCTCGTCGCCTTGTACTGAAGCCAACATTTGTAGAGGGCTCTCCACACACTAGGTAGCATTTTCAGCTATTCCCATGTGCCAAGTCCCTTGATCCTCAGCTCTCAGGTTCTATCTCTCTCCTGAGGCCTGGGATGTACCACGTTCTCCTGACAAGACAAGAACCCCATCTGCTGTGTAATAACTCTGGACCTATTCACTCTCCTCCTCCTCTTCTTCTTCCTCCTCTTCTTCCTCTACCCCTTCTTCTCTTTCTTTCAAACCATCACTGCCTGTTGCCTGCTGCTACTGCTGCCACCAAGACAATTAATTCATTAGTTGGAGTATTGAAATAATGGCTACTTTGCTCTCAGTTGCCAGTATTCTGTGAGTACTCTCCATTGGCAGAACCTACCCAAAGCTGGCAAGGAGGTCTGGGAAATGTAGTTTGTAAGCTTCTGAACTCCAAAGAGAAACAGTGAATATGGGCTAAGGTCTAACTAACATAGCGCCGACACTGTTGATTGACACAGATCCTGGGAATTGCTAAGTGCTTGGGTATGTTAATGATCATGTTCATTGGTATCATTATCTTTGTTTTAATTTCTGCAGTTGACAGTAAGTGGCACCACAGTGCAGTTAGTTCTCCATTCTGGTATTCAAGTTCCTCATCTGCACAGTGAAAGGGTTGGCTACATGAGGGCTAGCATCTCTCCCTCTGCAAATCACTCTTTTCTTCCCTCATTTATTCAAACAAGGAACAATTTCCTAGCATCTTGTTCCAGCTGAACACTGGGGATGGGAGGGTAACAGTGGCTGTAACTCAGCAAGATCAGGCTCGTGTGAAAAGTCCCTATCTAGTGACAAAGACAAACAAATGTGTGATTGTGCTGCTTTTTAATCTTGAGTTCACTTTGCTATTAGGGACATGAAAATGGTCTCCCAGCCGAGCGCTCTTTTCCACATACATCTTTCCCAATCTGACTATTCTAGCAAAGCCCTATCAAGGGAAATTTCTTCTGCTTCTTGCAGATGAACATAGCCAACAGTCCCTCTCTTCAATAGCCTCCATTGCCCATTGTCCACCACCCTTCCCCACACTGGCCTCAAAATCAACTTGTCAACAGTGTAGAGGTGAGATGAGTCACAGCATGGGACAGCAGCCTGAGACCTGGTCAGCACCTGCAGAGCCATCAGGGTAATAAGGAATGTAAAAATAGGAATGCTCTGGGTCTCCATGATTTCCCGGTTTGCCCAATCTGTCACTCTGCTAGCCGTGGATTCCCCACTATTACTCATGACCCTAATGTGGGGTGGGAGACCCTGCGTGTTCCATCTCGTATTGCTGCTCGCTCTGAATGCATTTCACATATTGCCGTGGAAACGTCAATTCCCCGAGCCAAGAAGACCCCCGTTTCCCAGAAGCTTCCTCTACAAACTCTAGAATATAGATGAGCCAGGTCCAATCACGCGCTGCATCTGGGCCCAGTGGATTTGCAGCACACCTGCATTGGAGGTAAATCGATTGGCGCTTCTTAATCCTGGCTACCACCAGGCAGGTTCTCCCTACTCATTGAAGCTTAGTAGCAACATGCCCTTCACTGTAAAGAGAATTTTTTGTCCTCTCACTTGGGACTAAAGGTCAAAGTTTAAATCTATATTTAATGCCATTTTCTGAAAACTGGATTTGTGATTCCCTTTATGCTGGTATTACATATCTTAAGGGATTTCAGGGGGAGAAATCTGGGAAGCCCAGTTTCTGAGAGTGACCTTTACTTTAAATGTGTAAATAGGATGGAGCTTGTGTTTCTGGGTTTTAAACCTTCTAATTGTGCTTCCAAAGACAGTTCTGGAAAACATAGGTCTGTGTGGAACGGCTACACGGAAGCCACTTTGAAAAGACGGAGACTTTGACTTGCATCTGACACAGATGAAAGGCCGAAGGTTGGCTTTCTAGGGACAGTTTTTCTGAAGCTTTGTACCTTGAGCCCACATTAGAATATGCAAATAGTGCGGCCTTTAACTGTCTCAGGAAAGGGAAAGTTCACATTTACTTAACTCTACCTTTCCTTTGATTTTTATAAAACATTATTGAAGTGGCGTCAGAATATCATTCAGAATGTCAGTTTTAAAATATTTCAAATATTTACCTAAAGGTTTTTTTCCCCCTCCGGCAGCTTCCATAGTCTGAATGTGGCACTAAAAGCTCATAGAAAATGGACCATCTTGGTACTTCGAGTGCTCAGAGCTGTATATTCAAAGGTGAGGACCAGGGCTTTTCCTTTTGCTCAAGGGTCTTCAGCCGGGACAGACAGATAGTTGGGTGGTCAGATGAGTAAGAGAAAAAATAATTAATTAGTAAGGACATAATAATAGCAACATTAATCAATATGTCCTGACAAGCTAATATTTAAAGAAAACATAAATACATTGATTAATGTGCTATTGTTACTGATTCCAAACTTTCAGATACCTAAAATCCAGCAACTATTTTTTTCTTAAGCAGGCAGGTCCAAGCTAGCCTTGAACTCCTGATCCCCCTGCCTCTACTTCCTAAGAGCTAGAAATACATGTATTCTACCAGGCCCAGCTTATGACTGTTCTTTGTAAATAAGGTGGTTTGTTGTTCTTGCCTATTTGGAAGCAGGACAGACAACTATGGAATGCTAGCTTTCATTACTCAACTGCATTATACAGTCTGTCTCTGGGAAGTTCTGTCTCTGGGAATTGCATCCTATCCTGACCTCATTCCTCCCCAGGATGTTCACGGCAAGGCTAGAGCCTTCGGACCGCCTGCCACTGTCCAGATAACAACTGTACAGGACACATGAAAGAAGGAATGTTTTGCCTTAAAAAGGGAAACTGGGGCCCAGAGAAAGAGGATCTACATGGCCGAGTGTCCAGGGCCAGGTGACAGCCCCAGCCTGTTGGAGCCCATAGCTCTTCTGAGGTCCACTTCGATGTAAGATGAAAGCTCCCTGGGCTCTCTGCATGGAAAAGATGATTCTATAAAGCAAACCCTTTCCGTATCCGTCTGTCAGAAGCCGTCTGTGTTAGAAAGCCAACCCGGGAGCAGGTTGCAGCAGTTGCAGGCTGCTGTTTGCAGCTGCCTTAATGACTGTATCAGGTCTCTTTGTGGTCAGCACTAAGCAGGCAGGATGGACCCAAGTTGTAGAGCCTGGGGCAAATTTGTTCACAGTTTACAGCCACAGTGAACTCCAGTTTTGAGAGAGGCAACTAAATATCTACTTTATGGTCGCCTTAAAGTTCCCTCTGAGACCTTAGCTGTCACCCTCCTGACAGCAACTTCCAGCTTCCCCAAACCCCTCAGGGATAGTCAGCTCTCCAGTGTCTGCCCCTCCTTGCTTTTCCTCCTTGGCCTTTGTTTCCTTATTCTTGCAAGCTGAACTCCTCCCATTGCCTTCTCATCTTTGTCCCCTTGGCCCCAAACAGCTGTCACAGAAGCCACTGTTGACCCTTGCCTTTCCAAAAGATCCCTCTTCCTCTGACATCCTTTATTTAAGCGGGGCTGCCTTAGGCAAGCTGATTAAACAACCTCTCCGCTGCCTCACTTTGTTCCCTGGGGCTTTGTGCTACCTCCGGCTTTCTTCTTACCTCTCCTGTGATCTTTTACCTTCTGTTCTCAGCCCTCCCTTCCATTCCCTCTCTGCACTTTGTTTCCATGTGACCTGTCTATTCTTCCACTTTTAACTATAGCAGACTTGAGGGTATGTCTTTAAACACACACACACACACACACACACTGAACACACTACCTTTCTCCAATTTACTTTTACTTCTCCCTCAGCTCCTCCTTTCTCTTTCGAGGCCAGTTGCCACCATGCCAAACTAAATTCTCTCCCTGCATTGTCTTTGCCTGAGGCCCTTTTGTATTTCATTTCCCTAAATCTCAGGGCCTAAGGTGCTCATCTGATTCGATCTCCTGAGGTCTTATTTCCCTTCCTTTTCCAGAATTCACTCTTCCTCTCCATTCACAGCAAAAACAATGTCTTAATTCTGGACACATCTTGGTTAATGAAATGTTTGACTTTTATGCAGTCGCAGAAGACAGAAACTAAGACTGTCACCTTTAAGGCATCCTTGATGGCTCATCTTGCTGCACATCACTCTAGAAGCATCTTACGTACTGCAGGTATTCAGTAAATATCAGGGTGGCATAGACATAGTTAAGAACATGGTCCCTGGAGTCAAGCAAGGCTAAGGTTCAAATTCTGTCTCATCTCTGGTCATCTTTGGGACTTTGAGAAAGTGACTAATCTCTCTGAGTCTCACCTCCTCTTCTGTAAAAGGTAAATCATAATAGTTCATATCTTATGAGTTTGTGGGAAAATTGAGTGAAATAATGTCTATGCAATTTTCCTTCCAAGCCTGATACAACATATTACTTCAAAATATAATCTCTTATTGAATATTATTCAGTAGACAGAAAATGTCCATGGACAGGACCACAGTGTGTGTGTGTGTGTGTGTCTGTGTGTCTGTGTGTGTCTGTGTGTCTGTGTCTGTGTCTGTGTTAGGCCAGAGGGCAACCTCAGGTGTTCTGGGACAAGATCTTTTTACTAACCTTGAATTTGCCAAATAGGCTGGCCAGCTAGCAAATCCTAGTGATTTTCCCATCTCTGTCCACTCAGTGCTGCTATTACAGTTGTGTGCCACCATCTTGGCTTTTTAATGTGGGTTCTGAGGTTAGAATGGGGGGTCTTTGATCTTGAGTAGCCAACAGTTTAGAAATTAGCCGTCTCCTAAGCCCTCAGATAGCTTCTTCCAGCTTAATGTCTAATTCAAATTTTTATCTTTATTTCATTACTGTGCATGTGTTTATATGCATTTGTGTAAGCACAGTGTGTTTGCAAAAATGTGTGCAGATGTGCAAACCTGTGAACACACACTGACAAAAATTCTCTGCCTTCTTTCTTTGAGGCAGGGTGTCTCACTGAATCTGGAGCTAGGCTGGTGGTCAGAAAGCTCTCCTGGTCCTCCTGTCCTCACCTACCTACATCTAGCAGCAGGGATAAAGGTGCACGGGGCCGCATCCAGACTTTTCTTATGTGTACAACAGCATCTGAACTCGCCTCCTCATATTTCCATAGTAAGTGCTCTTACCCACTGAGCTCTCTCCAGTTTCAATTTCTGGCTTCAAACCTCTGCTTAGTCTAGGCGTAATTGGCAGAAAGCTATTACCATTGCCTTCTAAGAGCAATTTCTAGCCTGTGAGGTACGTTTGAAATGGGAACAGTTCCATGTGATCAGACAGCTGCTGGGTTTCCATGGTAGACTCCTACCTCTTCGATCATCTGCTTTCCCACCTGGAGAGCTCTGGGTACGTAGATGGCATCTTTCGGGACAAGTGAATGTCTTAGGAAAGAATTCTTCTGTATTCCTTGATTCTTACCTCTGCCCAAAGCTCTGGTTACAGTTAATACGGACAAACAAACACACAATTCTTCCATGAGCATTCCACAAATAGTAAACTTAAGTTGGCTAATGAATTCAGTAACACTTGAAAGACAATTGACAAAGGAGAAGGGAATTCAGTATAATTCCAGGTTTAGGCTTTTTTTTTTTTTTTTTTTTTATTCTCTGCTCACTAACCCCAGTTGTGGATGGGCCATTGCTATAACTGATATGGAAGAGTTGGATCTGGAGTGCATTAACCTACCCTAATGTGCTTTCAAGGAAGTAGCATTGTCCAGAGAGCTGAGAAACCAGCACTTCACCGCCTTCTCAGCATTGTTCTCACCAGGCCTGTAAGTGGAAGTCTGAAGCCAAGGTGTTAGCAGTTGTTCCCACGAGAGGAAAGGAGGCCTGATTTCACTGTCTAGCCCGAGAATTGGAAATCTAGACATTTGGACCTCATGATGCTGCATGTGATCATTCTCCTTATTGCTGCTGGTTTCCCTTACCTCAACCTCAGTGTCTTAAAGACAGGAGTGAGTGGACAGAGAGGACTGTCTAGGAACAACATTCATGTTGTCGAGGCAGCATATGGAATGAATGCTCAGTGAATACTTCACTGTGGGACCATCACTGATTACAGACCTCTTGACAACTTCGAGACAGAGTAAATTGATCTGTCGCAGTGATAACTACAAATTTTATTTTACAAAAAAAAAAAAAAAGAGGGAGGAGGAGAGAGGAGGAGGAGGAGGAGGAGGAGGGAGAAGAAGAAGAAGAGAAGAAGAGAAGAAGAAGAAGAAGAAGAAGAAGAAGAAGAAGAAGAAGAAGAAGAAGACTCACATCTTGGGGCTCAAGAAATGGCTCAGCAGTTAAAAAAAAAAAACAAAACAAAACCTTGCTACTCTTCCAGAAGACCCGGTTCAATTCCCAGCACTCACATAGGGACTCACAAGCTTCTGCAACTCCAGTTTCAGGAGCTTCCAAAACCCATTTCTGACCTTCATGTGCCCCAATCATGCACATGGTAGACAGACATGCATGCAGGCAAAAACATACACATGTAAAATACAATTAACTTTATTTTAAAGGTCATATCTGTTAAATGCTCTCTATCACCTGTTCCAACACTCAGTGGACATAACAAGAGAGGGAACAGAAAGTATCTGTGAGTCAAAGGATGAGATTAGTGCTGTGAATCACTGTTTTCTGGACATGACGTGGTCATTGCATTCTGGACTAACAAACAGTTGCAATTACCTTCACCAGACCTGCATAAGATGGGGCCCATCGCCATCCTATCATGGATGCGGGAGGTTTTCATGAGGCCTCAGTCCTTCCTGAAAACTATGGGTAGTCAACAGCTGCTGGGGAGTGGAGTTGTAATCCTCAGGGGTATAGTCACTGGTAAGTTGCCCATGTTCCATTAAACACCGTCATTTCCATGTTCATGCAAACAAACCTGACTAAACACAGCAGGTCACAAAAGTAGAAGGGGAACTTGTGAGGAAGGGGTTTTGCAGGATCGGGGAGGGGACAAGAATGGACTATGATGAAGTACATTGGGTGAATATGATTGGAGTTCACAGTGTGTGTACACATGGGCATGTGATATGAAATTGTGGGTGGATTTTTTTTTCTTAAAGGCTCATATATAGCTGGTTTAGAAATGTCCCAGAGATTCATTTCAGCTTCTTTTTATGAATCAGAAACGAACTATGTATATGATGGAGTCATTCATCAATTTCTAGAGCCACCCACTTCAAGCTCCACCCCCTCACACAGCTTTATGCCATAATTTCCTGTCCATCTCTTAGCATGAATCACATGTTGCCCTTTGCTGCTGAGTCTACAATACACTATGGCATTTCGTGGCCATGGAGTGGTGTTGCTTTCCTGAGCTCTGTTGCAACGGTCACCGAAGACTCTGTGTATATTATAAGAATACACAATCCTAGTCCATATATATGTGATGAAGTCATCTTCTATAAATGAAGAAAATGACTCCAAAAATATGCTTGTGTTTGCTTCTCCAATTGGACCATTTGTGAGGAACTTTTTGCAGTTTCACTCTGCCTCAGACCACCTCACCCATAGGTTGCCTTTCCCCAGCAGCCAGTCACACCTCATTCTTTTCCCTCCAAGAAGACAAAGTAGTGTGAATGGATCATGGAAAGGAAGCAAGTTAAATGTGTCCCCCCCTTTCCTCTGGGAAAGGACTAGGCCTTAAACTTCCCACGCACCCTTCCCCCGTGGTCTTTTTTCCCCTGTGTCTTGAAAAAAACGATTTGAACCCCGTGGAAATGCTCCCCAGGACACTCTCTACCCAACAAGGGAATCCCAACGAGCATGCCCCAGACCCCTTTCTGGGCGGGCAGGCCTCAACTTGAAATCTGGAAAGGACTCTTGCACCCAATCTAATTACACAACCCCCAAAATTTCCCCAGGCTGTGGTCATTTCCCCCCTTTAGTCCACAGGCTTTGAGCCAGTCTCCTCTGTGGTGGTCACTTTTGTTGCCAAAATGTTGGCCCACTCCCCTCTCAGCCCATTTGGCGCATTTCATTTCCTGTTTCCTCCTTGCCACACATTTTGGGCCTGTGCTATGGAAGGCCCCAGTGACTGTCGGGTCAATAAACCATTTGAAATTCATTTGGGACAATTAACCCACTTAAAAGGATGAACAAGTCTATTTCTAGAGACTGTTTAAAAAGTAATTGGTTCAAGTTTAAATCACAAAAGTGTTTAAGGAAAAAGGGGTGAGTACTTTTTTGGGCATATTCAAAATAAGTGACAATCTTTGATCAGCCCAGGAAATGTGAGTTTATCCATCAAGTTTTTATTGAGAGCCTCTGTGTGCCCAGAGCTGGTGGGGAGGGCGGGGGATGAGGGAGAACTTTGAGTCCTGAACCTGCCCCCCAGACTTTTCATCCTGTGGAGAAAATGTTTAAAAAACCCCATGAACCCTTTACCAGCGAGCTGGTCCCGGGGGCCCCGCCAAACTTTAAAAAGTGGACATGGTCATCCCGGTTGGCCCTGACATGCGGGGGCCCAACATAAACAAAATGGTACATATAAAAACCAATGCCCCAGTGAGAGGCCAAAACCAAACTGGGGGAAAAAGTGGAGGAAAAGAGCCTGGCAGGGCCCGTGGACCCAAAATTCGCCCCCCCTTTTTCCCTTTTATTTTGATATTTTTCCCCGTTTTTGGGTTTTTTAATTAATATTTTTTTTGGGTTTTTTTTCCCCCCCGGTTTTTAAATTTTCACCCTCCTTTTTTTAAAAAAAAATTTTTAAATTTTCCCCCCTTTTTTAACTTTTGCCTTGAAAGTAAGTCCTATTGTTAAAGGCTTTCCCCTTTTATTGTTTTGCATAAACAAAAGTCAAAAAATTTTGAACCAACCCAAAAAAGGCTTTCAGATTTTTTAAAAAACCAATTTTCTTAACCCCCTCCATTTCCCTTACAAACAAATTTTTCTTTAAACAAAAAATCCTTTACCCTTTAAATTTTAAATTTAATTTTAAAAAAAAAGGAAAAAAGATTTATAATTCCCAAACCCCCTTCTTTCTTCAAAAACCCCTTTTCCCCCAAAACCCCCCGGGGGGGGGAAAAAAGCCCCCCCAAAACCCCTTCCCCCCCCCCCCTTTTCCCCCCCAAAAGGGAATTTAAAAACATTTTTATTGTTGGGGGGTCCCAAAGCCCTCCCTGGCCCCTTTTCCGAAACCCATTTAAAAAAAAAAACCCCCAAAACCCTAAAAAAAAAATTCCCCTTTTTAAGGAAAAACCCCCGGGGTGGGGAAAAGGGAAAATTTTGTTGGGGATTCCCCAATTCAACCATTTTAAAATTTCTCAGTTAAGAAAATTTAAAACCCCCCACCCACTCCTGGGAATAAAGATTTAAAAAAAAACAAGGAAAAATGCCAAAAAGTTCATCTTTTTAAAAAGGGGAAAATAAAAACCCGTCCCCCCAAAAAAAAAAAAAACAACAAAAAAAAAAAAAAACCCCCCCCCCCCCTTTCCCCCCAAAAAAGATGCATGTAGGCAAAACACCCATACACATAAAATTAAAATTACTCTAGCTTTAAGAATACTTACACAGAGGATGTGGAGAAAGAGAACACTCTTCCATTGTTGGTGGGATTGCAAGATGGTGCAACCACTCTGGAAAACTGTCTGGCAGTTCATCAGAAAATTGGACATATCACTACCTGAGGACCCAGCTATACCACTCCTGGGCATATACCCAGAAGATGCTCTAACATATAACAAGGACATATGCTTCACTATGTTCATAGCAGCCTTATTATAATAGCCAGAAGCTGGAAAGAACCCAGATGCCCTTCAACAGAAAAAAATATGGTACATTTACACAATGGAATATTACTCAGCTATTAAAAACAATGAATTCGATAAATTCTTATGTAAATGGATGGAACTAGAAAATATCATCCTGAGTGAAGTAACCCAATCACAAAAGAACACACATGGTATTCACTCACTGCTTATTGGATTTTAGCCCAGAAGCTTGAAATACCCAAGATTCAACTCACAGACCACATAAAGCTCATGAAGAATGAAGATCAAGTGGGGGGGCTTCAGTCCTTCTTAGAAGGAGTAACAAAATACTCAAGGGAGCAAATATGGATACAAAGTGCAGGACAGAAACTGAAGGAGGGGACATCTGCAGACCATTCCACCTGGTATCCATCTCATGTGCAGTCACCAAAGGTAGACGTTGATGTGGACGTCAGGAAGTGCATGCTGACAGGAGCCTGATACAGCTGTGTCCTTAGAGGTCTGCAAAATTCTGACATATTCAGAGGCAGATGCTGACAGCTAACCATTAAACTGTTCATGAGGTTCCCAATAGAGGAGTTAGAGTGAAACTGAAGGAATTGAAAGAATTTGGGACCCCATGAGGAGAACAACAATACCAACCAACCAGAGCCCCCAGGGTCTAAACCACCAGCCTGGGAGCACTTAGGGAGGGACCCATGGCTCCAGCTATATATGCAAGGGTGTTATAGGTGGGAGAAGAGATCCTTGGTCCCATGAAGGCTGGACATCGTGGGGGGGGGGAAATTCGAGGGTGGGGAGGTGAGGTGAGGTGGGGAGGGGGGTACACCCTTATAGAAGCAGGAGGAAGTGGGATGGGATAGGGAGTTCCTGGGAGGAAGGAGGGAAAATGGGGTAAGGGGGAGAACATCGGAAATGTAAATAAAATATCCAATAAAAAAAATTTAAAATAACACATAAAAAAAAAGAATACTTAAACAGCATTTTAATGATAAAGCTTTAGTTGCTTGGTTAAATAACCTCAAGTATCTAGTTAGAAATTTCAAGTAATTGAGCAACATAATTATTTGAACCAACAAAAGTAATACAGACCTCATAGTGATCAAGGGCTCAGGCTGTGGAACTAAATAAACCTCTAGAGTTCAGGTTACAACTGGGCCACATATTGGCTATGTGATTTTGGCCATGCTACTTAGCTTTTCTGTACCTCAATTTGCCCATCTGTAAAGCAGACATAACATGACTTCCTGAGTCATAAGGCTGTTGGGAGGATTAAATTAACAAAACACATAAATTGTTTAGAATTGAATGCCTATGAAGAGTGCTATTGGAAGAGCGAGGTTGCTACTACTGTTGCTCAAGACTAGGTGTTGTTGTTCTTGTTGTTTGGTTGGTTTTTAATTTGACGTACAGACCCTCCTCCATACCAAGTTAGAGATGAAGCTGTTTGAAATTTTGGCTGTGTTTTAGGTATGAAGTTTGCCCTTTCCTTGTCTACTAATTACCAAGGGGGCATCTACTATGTCGTTGACTTCTTTAATACAAAGATAGGAATTGGAAGTACAAACACAGAATTCTCAGGTTTCTCAGCTAGTGCACAGACACACAGAAAGTGAGAAAGAGAGGGAATAGAGAGATAGACAGATAGATAAACAGACAGACAGACAGACAGACACGACACACACACACACACACACACACACACACACACACACCACACAGTAGTTAGAAACCCAGATATGGTTCCAAGAGTCTAATTCTGAGTCCAGAAGAGAGAATGGGTGAGTTTACAGTGTTGTGATGGTTTGTATATGCTTGGCTCAGGGAATGGAACTATTAGAGGGTGTGGCCCTGTTGGAGTAGGTGTGTGACTGTGAGCTTTAAGACCCTCATCCTAGCTGCCTGGAAGCCAGTCTTCTCTTAGAAGCCTTCAGATGAAGATCTAGACTCTCAGCTCCTCCTGCACCATGCCTGCCTGGATGTTGCCAGGCTCCCACTTGATGATAACAGACTGAACCTCTGAACCTGTAAGCCAGCCCCAATTAAATGTCCTTTTAAGAGTTGTGTTGGTCATGGTATCTTTAACAGCAGTAAAACCCTAACTAAAACATGGTCACTAGCAGTCCACCTGTCCTTCCTTGTTCTTTTGCCCTGGCTTTCTTAGTGCTGACTGGAACATCATTTCTAAACCTGACTGTTGCTGCATTGTGACCAGAGCAGGGCTGTGGATAGAGCAGAAGCAAGGAGAAGAGAGGCCTCCTAAGCCACACTGCTACCTGAACCCACAGTCCAGCCCCACATCTAGAATGTCACATCTCCAGGCTTAGGCTCAAACCCTCCCAGCAGACCAGACTTCAGATAGAATGTTCTCTCCAGCACCCTCTTTTTTCTTCTCCTTTCTCCTAATAGTTGTAATAACAGAACATTTTCTTCATGCTAATAAAGGAATGGTTATAGACAGATATAGCAGAATGTACCAAAGACCTTTATATACCAGCAGAATCTGCCTGACTTGGCCAGCAGAGTGCTCTGCCCCTGCACACAGAACTGCCACCTTACAAACATAAGACTTAGTTAGGAAAGACATTGTACTGGTCAGAATAGGTATGACCCTATTGTGTTACGTGTGTTTGAAAATTCCCGTAGGAATTTGACACTATTAGGAGGTATGGCCTTATTGGAAGAAGTGCGCCACTATGGGGGCAGACTTTGAGGTCTCATATGCTCAAGCTAGGCCTGGTGTGACAGTTGCTTCTGCTGCCTGAGGATCAAAATGTAGAGCCCTCAGCTTCGTCTCCAGTATCATGTCTGCCTGCATGCCGTCATGCTTTCTACCATGAAGATAATGGACTAAACCTCTGAACTGTAAGCCAGTCCCAACTTAGATGTTTTTCTTTACAAGAGTTACTGTGGTCATGGTGTCCCTGCACAGCAATAAAAACCCTAAG
The DNA here is from genome assembly GCA_021653895.1 of Mastomys natalensis. Lineage (NCBI taxonomy): Eukaryota > Metazoa > Chordata > Mammalia > Rodentia > Muridae > Mastomys > Mastomys natalensis. Next base: position 161,113 of record JAJTUV010000233.1, read on the forward strand.
TGAGACAGTGAGTGACAAACTAAGAAGTCTCATAAAGGATCACACAAGCATTCACTGGTAATTATTCCTGGCTTACAATGTACCTGACACTGGCCAAGCACTAGGGATATCATGATGAATGAATGTAGAAGACTCTAGGATGAGTCACAGTTTCCAATGAGGTGAAAAATGAATCTATACAAATGGCTCCTTTGCCACTGAGCATCAATAGTACGCCACCACTGTTAGAGACTCCCAGATATCTCAGCCTGCCCTCTCCACTTCCCTCCAGAGAACAGAAAGATAAACACTCCTTAAAATGCAGTCGGCATGGTTTTCTTTTTGTGCATTGGGAGTGGCCTTAATAGACAACAGGTCCACCTCTCAGATCACTGCCAGAAAGATGAACTATAGGCCATCTATTCTGAACCTACATCCCAAACATCCAGAAAGTTCAGTCACCACTACTGACAGCTAGAGGGAAACTGAGTGTATTAGAAACTTTCTCATCTAAAACACTAGGGTAGCACACGAAGATCCTAGTTTCTAGGTGACCTTCCTGTGACGTTTCACTAGGACAGTGTGTGTGTATGGTATGGTGTGGTGTTGTGTGTGATGTGGTGTGTGATGGTGTGTAGGTGTGTGTGTGTGTGTGTATGTGTGTGGTTGTGTATGTGGTGTGTGGTGTGTGTGTGTGTGGTGTATGGTGTGTGGTTGGTTATGTGTGTGTGTGTGTATGGTGTGTTTGGTATTGTTGTGTGTGTGTTGTGGTGTGGTGTGTGATGGTTGTAGTGTGGTGGTGTGTGGTGTATGGTGTGTGTGTGTTGTGGTGGTGTTGGGTGTGATGTGTGGTGTGTGTGTGTATGGTAGTGTGTGTGGTGTGGTTATGGTGTGGTGGTGATGGTGTGTGGGTTTGTGTGTGATGGTATGGTGTGTATGGGTGTGTATGGTGTGTGGTAGGGTGTGTGTGTGTGTGGTGTGATGTGTTGTTGTGGGTATGTGATGTGTGTGGTGTTATGGTGTTGGTGTTTGTGTGTGGTGTTGGTGTGTGGTGTGGTATGGTGTGTTGTGTGTGGTGTGTATGGTGTGTTGTATGGTGTGTGGTGTGTGTGATGGTGTGGTGTGTTGTGTGTGTTGTATGGGTGTGTGTGGTGTGTGTGTGTGTGTGTATGGTGTGTGTGGTGTGTGTGTATGGTAATGGTGTGTGTGTGGTGTGTGGTGTGTGTGTGTGTTGTGATGTGTGTGTGTGTGTGTGTGTGTGTGTGTGTGGTGTGTATGGTAATGGGGTGTATGGTGTATGGTGTGTGTGTTATGTGTGGTGTGTGTGGTGTGTAGGTGTGTTGTGTGTAGTGGTGTGTGGTGGTGTGGTGTGTGTGAGTGGTAGGTTATGGGTGGTGTAGTTGGTGTGTGTGGTGGTGTGTGTATGGTGTGTGTGGTGTGGTGTGTGTATGGTTTGGTGATTGTGTTGTGTGTGTGTGTGTAGTGGGTGGTATGGTGTAGTGGATGTTGTATGATGTGGGTTTGTGGTGTATTGTGGTTGGGTGTGTGGTATGGTGTATGGTTGTGGTGTGTGTTATGTGTGTGGTGTATAGTGTGTGTGTATGGTGTGTGGTGATTGTTGGTGTAGTTTATGTTGTGAGTGTGAGGTGTGTGTAGGTGGGTTGTGTTGTTGTGAGTGGTGGTGGCATTTGTAGAGGTGATGTTTGGTTGCATAGAAGTGCTTTTTGATGGTTTTATGGTGGTGTGTGTTATGGGTTGCGGCTGGGGTGTCTATGGTTCAGATGCTGATAAGTATTTTCTTAAGTTTTATGCACTATACAGCCGAGCACAAATCTCCCACCATCTAATGGATAGCAGCGAAGCTCCTTCAGCAACCCCACATACCCAACACGCAACTCACAACGACCCAAACCACATTCCGCACAGAGAAGGAGAGAGAGAGAGAGAGAGAGAGAGAGAGAGAGACATGCCGTGGCCAGGTACTGCGCCGCCGTCATTGTCCCGATCCTCCAATGGGAGTGGGGGATGCAGCGGCATTGCAGTCTACCTGGGACTTACAGAGACAATGCTCTTCCTTTCAATGCCATACTGTTTATGCTGCACCGGAGTTGGGGTAGTTTCAGTGGGGTCTGGCTGGCTTTCTTAAAAGGGTAAAAGAAGGGCCAACATTTTGAAAAGTCTTTTTGATTTTTGTGTTTGAAGTGAAGCTTACTCTAGTCTAAAGGATAATTTCAGATTTCTGGGATCTATTATAAATAATATAGAGAATGCTACAGAGCTAGCCAAGTATAGTCTTCCTCTCTTTCACACACACACACATACACACACACATTTACATAAACACACACTCACTCACATACTCATGCACAAACTCATGCACACACACATACCCACAAACTCAAACACCCAAACACATGTCCGCACAGAGAGAGAGAGAGAGAGAGAGAGAGAGAGAGAGAGAGAGAGAAGAGAAGAGAAGAGAAGAGAAGAGAAGAGAAGAGAAGAGAAGAGAAGAGAAGAGAAGAAGAGATTGTCAGCTTACAGAAACACTCTCTACCTGCTTTATACCAAAGGAGTCCTGTCTTCATCTCATAAAAAATTCCAGCTTAGGAAGGCACACTGGCGGTCCTGCCTTTCCTGCTAATGACAGGCTCAATTATGGGGCCTAATCCTGCATTCTTGACACTCCCCTCACCCCTACATAACTTCCAGGGGAGTCAAAGGGCCCTCCCTGGCCCTGCCAGGGTGACATTAGTTATGCGGGAGCAACGCCTGGGGCGTGTTGGTGATTTTAAGGGCCTGCTCCTATAACGACACACACTTGGAAGCCTGAAATGCACACACTTTGACTCTTCACCTTACGCAGAAATAAAAAGCCACAGTAACTCCATTAAAAATATAAAATTCCTCCACAGGAAATGAATACTAGTTTGCTTCCAATTTACATTGGTTTTAAGTTTCACCTTCTCCCCCACCCCCTTTTACTTTTAATATTCATGTCTAATCTATGGAAAGTATTGTCTATAAGGGGAAAAAATAGCACATGCATCTCATTGGGGTCTTGCGTTTTATTTACTAAGCAGGGCAGGACATTTTTGCTTCTCTGCCTCAAGCTCTGTGGTAATTCTTTGCAAATTCACGCGTAGACTGTTCTCTTTAAGTCACCCTGGGCAGATGCCTAATGACCTCTGGCTTATTGAGAAGTGGCCTTGTTTTATGTAAACTAATCATCCAGCCAGCTATATTAATAACGAGACCATAACTCATTTCCATCCTAGGCACACACTGTGCATTATCAGTCTCCTAATTAGTCCCAGGCAATTCCGGGGGCAGGTATTATTAGTTCCAATTTTCTTCACTGCTCCTTGAACTGGAGATTTGGCAAACAGAGGGTCATGCTCCAATGTCCCACAGGCATGCCCCTGCATCCCAACCCAGAGTCCGAGGCCTCCAGACACCGTCCCTCTGGACCTGAGAAGCCTGGGAACTTGCACACCTCTGCTGATCTCAGGCCCCGGGCTTTCCTGAGGGAGAAAGAGCCTGGGTCAGCAGACATCAAGCAAGCCTGCTTAATGGACAAAGTCAATACAGCTTCCCTGGGGAAGAAAATACACTCAAAGCCTGGGTACACTGAGTCCATGCCTGGGGACTGTGCTCTGAGCAGCAGAGACAACCAAACATGCTTCCCTATGCCTTCCTTGTATCCTCTCTTGTCTCTAAGGATGCAGAGAGGTGGCCCCAGAGCTCAACTAGACTGCTGAGCATGCAAAGTCATGGTCTTGATTTGAATGTTCCAAACCTCTTCACTCACCCCTCTGACTCACACAAAATCATAACCCTAGGGTGCTTGATGTGGGTCTCAAATAGAAGCTTCCCTACCCATCCTTCCCTTAGTTGTGAGATTCTGGTCAGTGAGCACCAACCATGAATCTGACTAGGTCTAAGAAGGTTGAATCCCCTGCCTACTCTACTCCATCCCACCTTTGTCCCATGAGAAGGAACATTAGGTCTGGGATTGGGGAAGGGTGTTGAACTCCCACCTGCCCATTAACTAGATGGGTTCTTGGCCTCTCCAATCCTATACTGAACCTACAATGGAGACAGACATACGTGTCCTGTACTCCTTCAGGGTGGAAAAGGGACAACAGCCCTCTTAGTCTTTGTCATAAATTCTGTTCCAGTCAGCACATCGCCATGGCTCACCACAGGGCCTTGAGCATCTGTCTCCTCATCTCCCTCTGTTTCCCTAAGCAACCATGTTAAACTCAATAGTGACATGTCTGCACTCTGTGCCCTTGCCTTGGAGTCTCTCTGTGAAGTTTCTGTGCTGTGACCAGCCATGCCTGAGCCTGTGTGGGAGAAAGTGCCCTCAAGATTCTTGAGATTTTGTATCCTTGTGCTAGAGAGGCTTCTTGGCATTGGGCTGGGGAAGCTATGAGGGATAATTTACTCTCCAGGGCCCCCTTGAAGATCACACCCTCTTCGGGATTTTCCTGAGAGCACACCCTTGCTTGGCTGCTGCCTCCCGCTCCGCGCCAGCCCCTCAGCAGGCTCCTCTAGGAACACAGCCTTAATTAGAACTTGCACACGACCCTCACCTCTGGGTGTTTCTAAAGAACGTCATCCAAAAATAATACCCATGGTTTCAATTACACCCAGCCCAGACTTCTCCAAACTCCAGGTCCATGGAATGAAATCGCTGCTTGACAATGCTTGTGTTTTTCATGGGTGTTTGCAAGGTCAGTGTGCCCCAAAGAGAACTCATGGAGTTCCCACGTTGTCAGTGCCTTTTGGTATTCGCCATCCCAGTGGGTCTCACCCAGTCTCTACCTTCCACCCACCTCACAGGCAGAGTATTAGGAATCTCCCAAGGCCCTTCTTCCCCTCAAGCCTACCTTCTCCCTTGACTGTCCTGTCCTGTCTGAGGCCCCTACACACCATTTCACTGTCCTACTGTTAGTTTTATCTCCTACATGATACTCAGATCTTTTTAGCTGTCTCTGTCACCCTTTGCCCACACCCAGTCAAGTATTGGCCACTCCACTTTTATGTCTACATACTGTCTCTCCGTTTCTGTCACTAGTAATTGTTTAAAACACCGTCTAATCTCATCAAGTTCCAATATAAAACTTTGGTAGGGCTGCATTGCTCCTGAGCGGAGCATGGAGGTACTTGGCATGGCCATTAGCCCTGTGGGATGCAAGCGTGAGTCTCTGCTCCACCACAGGTATGTAATGCTATTGCTGCCTTTTCCCGATGCCTTTTCTTCCCTTCATCTGTTCATCCTTGGCAGGCCACCCCTAGGCTCCACACTACATCCTCAAGATAATTTGTTTTCCTAACCAGGACAAGTTCCCAGAACACCTTGCACCTACTTGAGTATCTGGAGTCTTCCAGTAAATGATAATATAACTGTGCATCTGCAGGATCACATGACTCTACAACTCACATTAAAGTTCCGTGAAGCCAGGAAGCTTGTCTGGTATCATCCTGTTGTCTCCAGTAGCACACACCAGATATGCAATGGGCTATATTATGACTAAGCTTAGAAACAACTCCAATCAAATGAAGAATGAAGCAGGTGGAGCTCACAATCTGTATAAAGGGTTAGGTATAATGAAGAGTCTTGGTAGATGGATGGATCTCCCTAGAAAGTAGAAATACAGTATCCATAGATGGACAAGGGTGTGTATATGTGACTAGAATAGGGGGATGGGGGAGAAAAGGGAGGCGAAGGAAGGAATATTGGAAACTTCAACTAAGGGCCAATTGAAGGGTCATATGGAAACCTAATACAGTAGAAGCATCCTAAAAATCTATACATATATGAAGGAAATCTAAATGAAATTGCCAAGTAATGGGGGAGCTAGAGCTCCAACTGGACATCTCTTATTGCCACACAAGGGGGAACATACAAACCCATAGAGCCTGAGGCAGCATGTTCAGGTTCTGTAGGAATCCATGGTTCTGCATTCTGCAGCACATGGAGTCCCAGCTCTGAGACAAGACATGGACACAAGCCCAATTCTTAACCCTAGAAGCTGCCTCCATTTGCAGATAAAACCTTAGTTTCCCCAGTAAGGTCTCATTGAGTATACAAACCACACTTGGGGCAGGCCTCATACTTAGTAATAGATGGCCAAGACAAAATGAATTCAATGGCATCTTTGAAGTTTCGTTGTCTCATAATATTTTGGGTTTTTTTAACTTTACTGTCAAACACATATATAACACACACACACATGCACACACCCGGGATTTCAATTTTGCTGTGGGATTCCTGAGTATGTAAACATGTGACTCTTTGCATCTACATGTGCTTCTTGTGTTTTTCCTCTGGTATTTTTTCTTCTTATTATTGTTCTGACCAAATCTGATTTGGTTTTATTTTATCTTATTTTATTTCATTTTCTTATTATTCTTTAGATGCCTTGTTTTGTAACAATAGACAGAAAGGGTGTGGATGTGGGTGGATGGGTGGGGCAATGGGGGGAACTTAAAGGAGCTGGGAGAGGGGAACCATAATCAGAATACATTGTTTGAAACAAATTTATTTTTAATGAAAGAAAAAGGAAGAGGAGGAAGAGGAGGAGGAAGAGGAGGGAAAGAGGAGGAGGAGGGGAGGAGGAGGAGGAGGGGAGGGAGAGGAGGAGGAGGAGGAGGGGAGGAAGAGGAGGGAGGAAGAGGAGGGGGGGGAGGAGGAGGAGGAGGGGAGGAGGGGAGGAGGAGGAGGAGGAGGAGGAGAGGAGGGGAGGAAGAGGAGGAGGAGGAAGAGGAGGAGGGGGGAGGAGGAGGAGGGGAGGAGGAGGGGAGGAGGAGGAGGAGGGAGGGGAGGAGGAGGAGAGGAGGGGAGGGAGGGGGAGGAGGAGGAGGAGGAGGAGGAGGAGGGGAGGGAGGAGGAGGAGGGGGGGGGGGAGGAGGAGGAGGAGAAAGAGGAGGAGGGGAGGGGGAGGAGGAGGAAGGCAGCAGCAGCAACAGCAGCAGCAGCAGCAGACTGCCCTGCACAAGCAGGAGCATCATCTCTTCTCCACTAGCATCTAGCTGCTGCACTGCCTCTGTCTATGAAAGCTGGAAAAGCCAGGCGAGTGTGCTGCAAACATACTGCTCTTAAGAGAAGAGCATTGTGGAAATCTGTTCTCAAAACAACAAGCTGGCACCACTAGAATCTTAAAGTGGGTGACACAAAAAGTGTACATTTTTAAATCATCTTTTCAGGTAAAGGAGGAAAGCAGCAATTCTGGAGAGATCCCATGGAATGGCTACAAGGCTTAGCCTAGCTGGACTGCCTCAGTTTACTCTTTTTTATTGGATATTTTATTTACATTTAAGATGTAATCCCCCCCCCAGGAATTCCCTATCCCATCCCCCATCCTCCAGCTTCTATGAGGATATGCCCCCACCCACCCTCCCACTCCCACCTCCCCACCCACTATTTCCCCCACACTGGGGTGTCCAGCTTCACTGGACCAAGGACTTTCTCAGCCACCTATGCCCGACACTGTCATCCTCCCTATATATACAATTGGAGCCATGGGTCCCTCCCTATGTGCTCCCAGGCTGGTGGTTTAGGCCCTGGAAGCTCTGGTTGGTTGGTATTGTTGCTCTCCCCATGGGGCCACAAACCCTTTCAGCTCCTTCAGTCTTCTCTCTCCCTCCTCCATTGGGAATCCCATGATCAGCTCAATGGTTAGCTGTGAGCATCCACCTCTGTATATTTCAGGCTCTGGCAGTCCCTAAGGAAACAGCTATATCAGGCTTCTGTCAGCATGCACTTCCTGGCATCCACATCAGTGTCTACCTTTGGTGAATGCACAAGGGATGGATACTCAGGTGGAGCAGTCTCTGGACAGCCCCTCCTTCAGTTTCTGCCACATGCTTTGTCTCCATATTTGCTCTCATGAGTATTTTGTTACCCCTTCTAAGAAGGACTGAAGCACCCATACTTTGGTCTTCCTTGTTCATGAGCTTCATGTGGTCTGTGAGTTGTAGCTTGGATATTGCGAGCTTTTGGGCTAATATCCAAATATCAGTGAGTGCATACCATGTGTGTTCTTTTGTGATTGGGTTACCTCACTCAGGATGATATTTTCTAGTTCCATCCATTTACCTAAGAATTTCTCAAAGTCATTGTTTTTAATAGTTGAGTAATACTATATTGTGTAAATGTACCACATTTTCTGTATCCATTCCTCTGTTGAAGGTCATCTGGGTTCTTTCCAGCTTCTGGCTATTATAAATAAGTCTGCTATGAACATAGTGGGGCATATGTCCTTGTTATATGTTTGAGCATCTTCTGGGTATATGCCCAGGAGTGGTATAGCTGGGTCCTCAGGTAATGCTATGTCCAATTTTCTGAGAAACCAACAGAAATCAAAAAGATAGATAAACCCTTAGCCAGACTAACCAGAGGGCACAGCAACAGTATACAAATTAATAAAATCAGAACTGAAAAGGGAGAAATAACAACAGAAACTGAGGAAATTCACAAAATCATCATATCCTACTACAAAAGCCTATATGCAACAAAACTGGAAAATCTGGATAAAATGGACAACTTTCTAGACAGATAACAGGTAGTTAAATCAGGAGCAGATAAACCATCTAAACAGTCCCATAACCCCTAAAGAAATAACAGCAGTCATTAAAAGTCTCCCCACAAAAAAAAAAAAAAAAAAAAGCCCAGAACCAGATGGTTTTAGTGCAGAATTCTATCAGACCTTCAAGGAAGACCTAATACCAATTTTTTCAAACTATTCCACAAAATAGAAACAGAAGGAACACTACCCAATTCCTTCTATGAAGCCACAATCACGCTCATATCCAAACCTCACAAAGACCTAACAAAGAAAGAGAACTTCAGACCAATCTCACTTATGAATATCGATGCAAAAATGCTCAATAAAATTCTGGCAAACCGAATCCAAGAACACATCAAAACAATCATCCATCATGATCAAGTGGCTTTATCACAGGAATGCAGGGATAGTTCAATATTTGGAAATCCATCAATGTAATCCACTATATAAACAAACTCAAAAAAAAAACCACATGATCATCTCATTAGATTCTGAGAAAGCATTTGACAAAATTCAACATCCTTTCATGGTAAAAGTCTTGGAAAGATCAGGAATTCAAGGTCCATGCCTAAACATAGTTAAAAGCAATATACAGCAAGCCAGTAGCCAACATCAAATTAAATGAAGAGAAACTTGAAGTATTCCCACTAAAATCAGGGACTAGACAAGGCTGCCCACTCTCTCCCTACCTATTCAATATAGTACTGGAAGTCCTAGCCAGAGCAATTAGACAACAAAAGGAAGTCAAAGGGAATACAAATAGGAAAGGAAGAAGTCAAAATTTCACTATTTGCAGATGATATGATAATATACTTTAGTGACCCTAAAACTTCCACCAGAGAACTCCTAAACCTGACAAACAACTTCAGCAAAGTGGCTGGTTATAAAATCAACTCAAACAAATCAGTAGCCTTCCTCGACTCAGTTTACTCTTATGACACTAGGAAGCACAATCATCCCCACTTCACAGATAAGGCAATTGAGAAACTAAATATCCAAGATGTCACAACCAGTGAGCAGACTTTCAGTACACACTGGCCTGAACTCAAACCTAGTCCTTCTGGCTTCTTATAAGTCCTTTAGCACTTAACTCATCTGATGAACATCGGAAGGTTTGTTTTCTTAAAGAGTGTCCACAAAATGAAGAAGTATTTCCTCTGATCCAAGACAATTAGTGGTTTTTATTTTTTATATTAAAGTGTGTGTATGTGTGTGCATATGAATGTACAGGTGCTTATAGCCTGGACACAAGTGCAGAGGTCAGTGGAGACATCGTATGCCTTCCTCTAGAAAAGCTCTACCTTATTCTCTTGAGATGCTCATTCACTATATGGAAGCTTATGTTTCAGATGGGCTGACCAGTTGGTGAGTTTTCAGGGTCTTTTTATCTCTGTTCCCCACGACAATGTTACAGACATGCATAGACTGAGTGACTGTTTTTCACATGAGGTCTCAGGATTTGAACTCTGATCCTCATACTTGCACAGCAGGTGCCTTCATCTGCTGAGCCACATACCCAGGCCCTTTATTTTTATATAGTGGAATTGAAAGTATGTTGGGGGATGAAGGAGAGGTTCGCCTTTGCTTTTGCTGAGTTCATCGTGTGCCAGTAAGCATTTCTGATGCTGTTGTTGCATGACTCACAATATTGGGTTTGGAAATGAAAAGATCCAGGTTTCAGGCTGGGCTGGTGCTAATACAGAATCTGTTCCAAGCTTCGTCAGCTCCTACCTCACCTGCTACAGAGAATCTGTGAAGCCAGGGGTAGACAACTTGCCCAAACCCAGTTCTGCTTGGTATTTCACGTCACTACCAGCAGTGACCTCAGCCTAAGAATTTCCGGGATGAGAGAGGCCCTATGTTCAGAAAGAAACAGAACATCTTTCCAGGCTTTGCTAGGAGCAGCTTTGATGTTCTGTGATGTTGCATGTTCGGTTTTCTCTCCTGCCAGGCCTGTTTGGCAGTTTCTGACATCTACTCAGACAGTGGGGCAGGAGAGAAAACCACATTCTCAGCTTTGGAAAATACTCTTGAGGAGCTGAGGAGATGCTCAATGGTTAAGTGCACTTGGAGCTCTGGCAGATGACCTGAGTTGGCATCCCAGAACCTTATCAGGCAGCTCACAACAGCCTAGTACTCCAGCTCCAGGGGATCTGACACCTTCTTCTGCCCTCTGCGTGAACCTGCACCCACGTGTGTATAGCACTCAGGTATGCACACACATACCCACCCACTACACACACACACACACACACACACACACACTCATTGAGAGAGAGAGACAAAAACATGTGAGATATATGTATATATTATATATAATATTGTATATTATGTATATATGTATATAATATATGTATACATATGTATATATACATATATATGTATATATGTGTGTATTATGCATATATTATACAATATATGTATAATATATATAATTGAAAAATTAAAAAATAGTATCTTTTAAAAAGAAAATGCTCTTGATAAAAACCATCCAGAGGCAGAAGTTTGACAACACGGTATAGTTTACATATTGTTTTTATAGACTTCCTTTATGGAAAAAGCTTGCTTCTCTCTTTCTGTTATACTCTGTCTCTCAGATCTTCCCTCTTGCCCCAGATCTCAGTTCCATGTCATCTTCTCTGAACATGGATCTTGGCATAGCTGTGCATGTTTTTCAGATCAGTATCCTGAAGTCACAGGCTCCTGAGTCAGTGTCATATCTGAAACCTGAGATTTCTGCCTCTGCAGTCTTCTTTTGAAAGAAAAAAGTGGAAAAAAAAAAACCCTTGGGTCATGCTGGGGATCTTCTAAACAGGCTCCCCAAGAATCACTATGGGCCAGTACTGGAGTATAAATGCATGACAAAACCCTGAATCCTCTCCCTGTGCCAGAGATGGAAGTTTATCTACAAGATGAAGTAAGGAATCTACAGAGTGCTTTCCACTCTGGCTTGTCGGCAGGGCCCTTCTGCCCCTACAAGCTTAGACCCCCCTTCCCCTGGCTGGCCTCTGGGCCCTCATTTCAAGAGACTGTGGCCTGGCTTTACACTTTGGGCAGTTTTTCTGGTGTCCTAATTTCTTGATCACCTGTGCTGACACGATCCTGATTTCCTTCAATATGTCTTCTTTCCACCCCTGGGAAATTGATGTCTGCTCTGGCGTAAGTCCCTCCATCCTTTGCAAAAGAGAGGGAAGGAGAAGGGGGCAAAGCCTTTTAATATTTTTAGCAATGTCTTCATATTCTGTCAATAAATTACCTCTGGCAGCTTTTAGAGACCCCATTGGCTCCTGCACTGACCTCTTGTTCCTTTTGTGCTAGGAAACTGCCTTATTATTTATCTCAGCCTCTCTGGCACTCTCCCTTTCATTCCTCACCTTTGATTTCCTTATCATGCTTTTGCACTTTCTTAACTTTGTCCTATAATTTCTCTAGCTGAATCACCCTTTGATTTTTTTTCATAGTTTCTCGCTTTCCTAGTTTTGATTATTTTCCCCAACCGCTACACATCCTTTCAGAGCTATTTGTTTGGCTTATTTCCCACACTTTATCTATTTGTTGCTAGAGCACATGTATTCTTTGGGCTGTTTCTATACATTTCTGTGATTATGCTTCTCCATCTGCAGATGTTCTTGTGCCCTTGGATTGTCTTCCGGGGACGCACGTTGTTACCCTAGTGACAGGCCTCTCTGTGTGTACTTCTAAGAAGGCCTGTCTCAGGATATCTGTTCCTTCGCCAGATTGTGCTAACAAAATACCACAAGGGTAGCTGTGGAATCTAAGCTGTGGTTCAAGCAACAGAGGTTGATTCCCTCTTGAGCTTTGGGTTGAAGTGCCAGTAGAACTGATCTCTTCTGTGTTCTGGGTCCGAGGCCTGCGTGTGTGCACCCTCTTGCTGCTTCTTTACACGTTCTTGCAAGAACATCCCAAGTTCACATGTGTGGGGGTGCCTGTGTGTGGAGACAACAACCTCTGATGGCTTTCTTTCCTTTGAAATGTTGTTGATCTTATTTGAGACAGGATCTATAAATGGCCTGGAGTGATGCCAATCATACTAGTTGGCTGGCAGAGGTAATTTATTGTCAGTGAGTCCTAAGGGCCACCTGTCTCTGGCTGCCTGACTCCAAGAGGGAGTCTCCACACTCCCTCTTAGCATATGTTCCAGGGACTGAACTCACGCTCGCAAAGCAGACTTTACCAACAGAGCCCATTTTTTTCTGTTCTTACGTCAGTCACGTTGTACTTCCTTACAGTTTCCTTTTTAAATTCATCATCTCTTAAAGGGATCTCTCTCCAAACACTAACATTCTGTGGTATAAGGAGTTATGAATACAACATATGAATTTTGAAGATGGAAATAGAATTTGGTCCATAAGCTGAGCAGTACTCCCTGACATTGGACTATAAGTCAAGATAGAGAACTAGATGGCACAATTTACATGTTAACCAAGTTTCCATAATCTAAATCCTTATCAGTGTAACTGAAAGAATTTACAGGCAGACCTCAACCCTTCTCAAGTGCTCCTATGGGTAAGACAATGAACCCCAAAGGCATAGATCCTGTGTTCCCACTTTGTTCCTAGTTAAGGTTATCATCATCTCTATGATGGAAGACCATGACCAAAATAACCTGGGGATGAAAGAATTCATGTGTCTTACACATCAATATCACTGTTCATCACTGAAGGAAGTCAGGAAGAACTCAGACAGGAGAGGCAGGAACCTCAGTTGCAGGAGCTTAGGCAGAAGTCATGGAGGAATGTTGTTGCTTTCTTATAGTGCCAAGGACCACTGTCCCAGGGATGGCCCACCCACAATGAGTTGAGCCCGCCCACCATTAATCACTAATTACAAAAATACCCCACAGGCTTGCTTGCATCCTGATTTTATGAAGGTAATTTCTCAGTTGAGATTTCCTCCCTTCAGATGACTAGAACTTGTGTCAAGTTGATGTAAAACTAGCTAGCACAACTACTATGACCTGTCAATATGATGGTGGTGTCCTGCCAGGCTCCTTAGCCAGTGTTTATTCTCTAGGTGTCTCTGTTCACTGGATACTGCTGTCAATGCTGGGCACTGCTGCCTCCTCTGCTGGGTATTGTCACATTGTTTGAATCCATCACCTAGCTATTGTCAGACGCCTGCCCTGCCCTGGCCCAGACTAAAGATTTCAATGGCTCAGAGCCACACCATAGTTGGGAAGAAGCCCCTCCCTTTCGATCCTGTGCCCTTCCTTGCTTTTTCCAGTAGCTTCCAGTTCCCCTTCTCTGATGCTCAGGCAGTAGTCCTGTGGATTGGGCCAGATGCACGCAGGCTCTATTGGCCTCTTTGCCATGGAGACAACAATCATCTACAATCATCTACTTAGTCTATCTCTTACTGTGATGAGGTCTCCACAGGGGGCTCCTGAATACCTTCTGTAAAGAGAGTTTGAACTGACACACTCAAGTGTGCTTGTAGTCTTTGTATTGATTCTTTTTTTTTTTTTTTTTTGCACCCTATATCTGCAGGTTAGCATCTTAAAACCCTAAGCCTCATTATGATGATATTAAGAGATAGATAACTGATCATGTGGATGGAACCCTCATGAATAGGGTTAGTGGCCTTATAAAAAGCCATTAGAGGGCTTGCTTACTCTCTGCCTCTGCTCTTTTCCATTAGGGGATAACATCAGAAGACTAGCCTGTGTAAGCCAGAAAGTGGATTCTCACCAGCCATGCTGATACCTTCATTTCTCAAGCACTGGGAGAAATAATATTTACTGGTTAAGCCATCTGGTCCAAATTGGAATTTTTGTTGTAATATCTTGAATCAGAAAGGATGCTGTCCTGTTGGGAGCCAACTCCTAGCAGAAAGGGCTATCATCTTTGCAGCCATCTCAAGGCCATATACCCTGACAAGAGACTTATTTTTCAACAACCCACAACAGCTGAACACACTCTGATAAACATCTTGTTTTTCTCACATATCTTGTTTTGTTGTTTAATGTCCCCCAGCTGCAAGGCACTACGTGGAAAAGTGTCTTCAGTTATGTTCCCCTGCTTGTCCATGGCTGCAAGGCATGTGGTAAAGTGTATATATACCCATGATTTTCTTTCAATAAATGGGACTTGATCACACACCCTGTCTTGTCTCCATTCTTGTCTCTTGCCACTCCATCCCAACTCTCTCTCTCTTGCTAGACCCTGTTGACTGACCCAACAGACCGGGACATCTTGACTCCCAAACGTGGGGCAGTGTGGACCGACTCAAGTGTGTAATTTGGTTTCTGGATTCTGAACATCATTATAGAGCAGTAGAATATATATGCTATGCTGTCAGTTGTCATCTAACACAGCATCTCCCAGTATGCCTTTTTTCCAACATGCTCATGGCTGTAGAGCAGAAAATTGAGAATGAAGGTGACAGTTGATTCAACAGTTAGCCAACTTGTATGCAGCAGTGTATTTACCAGATATGTTATTTCAACAACAAACATGATTATAGTATTAATCTTTAATAATATAGTTTAAATTATTGTGAAGAGTGATCCACAATAAGATAATTTTTATCAAAGTATTTTTGATGATGAGCTAAATGTTTGTACCAATGCCAACTGGGAGCACCAAGCCATTGCATGTTCCTCCAGAGCTTTTACGATGAAGATCTCCTATCATAGGAGTAAGCTCACAGCAGCAAATATGACAGTCTCCATTTTCTACCCATACTCTGCCACACTTTAAAGAGTGACATCATGAAACCATCTGTACTTACCCCACTTGAAGCTACAGGACCAATCTACCAATCAGATGTCAATCTACTAATAGATGTAGATCCAATTATCTGTCCTGAGAATTTGGGAATTTGAGAACACAGAGATGGGTTGAGGCACACCCAGGCATCTTAGGGCTCTTGAGTCAGAAGGCAAGAGAACTGGTCCTCAAGTTGATATCAGAGCAAGCCAGAACTTCAGAAAGAAGGGGATGAGAACCAGGATGGTGTCCCATGCCTAAGATTCTAGCACTTAGGTAGCTGGAGCAGGAGGATTGCTATGAGCTTGTGGTCAACCTGAACTACACAGTAAGTTTCAGACAATCTTGGGTTACAGAGTGAAACTTGTTTCAAGAGGAGGAGAGTCTTAGGCAATGTGGGACATTAGTGATTTTCTAGCTACAGTCTTCAGGGAGCCCTCTGCGACCTCTGACTTTTCTGTAAAAGCATCTGTTGCCCTTTATTGATAACGAGCCCTTAAGCTTTGCTGCTTTAACTAAACTTCTTTGCTCTGCAGCCAGAATCTTAACTACAACCACCCAGTTACCCAACAACAGGCTCATGATACAAATTTTGCATCTTGATCTGTAAATACCCGCACAAGTTCACCATCCACCTTAAGCGTCTTGTAATCCCTGTCTTACAGCTCTGCCTGGTCATCTTTCAGGACACGGTTCATATGTATCGAGTCATAGTGACATTTCTTTCTTTTAAGCACTTCACAGGGATTGCCTGGACCAGAGACCTCTAGAAGTGGGTCCCTGCACCCATATGTGCTCAGTAAATGTCCAAAGAGATGCCTCAATGGCTCTGAAGTGATTGTGGAAACCAACTGTCAGCTGTCAGAGCACCCTCTCTGCTGCCCCACCCCCCAGCCGTCAGGGACTCTTAATCTATGCTGCCTCAGTTAACTCCCCTTCCTCTCACTTCTACCCTTTTTATCCTTCTTTTTTCATCCCCTGGTGTCCAGGATTGCTAGCTTGCTGGGGTGTTCTACTCTATGCAAACTTCAGTATTGCTGGATCAGTGACAATTCCAACTTGACCTCCCTCGGGCAGGGCACACGCTGTTTCCTGGGGTTCTAGAACTCTCTGCTGAGTTTTGGCTCCTCTTAATGGCTCTGTGTCGTTGCCTGGGGTCTGAGATACCTGTGTGGCGCCTCACGACAGCATCCCCCACCTGATCCAGCCATCTGTTTATTTTGGCTGCATCTCCTTCTTTATGCTCCCTCTTCTGAGAGGGAAGAAATAGTAGCTACTTCCTTGCATCAGCCAGAAGTACAGGCTACCCTGTCCACTAAGAAAACAAAAATTGTCTCCAGATCTGTAGTGGCTTCTGTAGGTGGCAGACACCATCGGAGTTTGTTTGAAGAGAAGAAATAACAACACTCACAACAGTAGTTGTCTTCCCAGGCTCTTCACACTCACACCCTTTATTCAGAGCCCACGGCCAATCCATCAGGATGTCTTGCCAACTGCCAGCAATGATTCTGATCTGCTGATTCACCCCCTGTCAGCCTGGGACAGGAGGTGGCTACCGGAGCGTTTCACAGCCTTGAGGTGTCTCTTGTGTTTCACTTTCCTGTTCTCAAATATGAAGGTGTTTTTAAAGACTTTTTTTTTTCCTGTCAGTGCATCTGATGCTCTAGTCTTGGTAGTGATGGTATGGACATCGAGGGAGGAGGCAGGTTAAATACACTGTGGTTGGGACACTTTGACCCTGTTGTGACCTTTCTGACCTGTGTTTTTGTGGGAGAACACAAAGTTTCAGGCTCAATTTAAGAACTGCAAAACAGATTTTCCTGCAGCTAATACTGCTTTAAAAAAACAAAAAACAAGCTCAGTGGCTTGATATGGACCCAGAACAGAATTTCTGGCTAAAATGTCACCTGTCCAGGCTGTGTACTTGTGGTAATGGGTACAGATGCATGGCCAGGTTCAAGTCTTCCCAGCAGTGTCTGGAAATGTTCTTTGTCTCCTCAGATTAGAAAGGAAGCACTTCCCGGCTGGGAGAT
Source organism: Mastomys natalensis (assembly GCA_021653895.1). Lineage (NCBI taxonomy): Eukaryota > Metazoa > Chordata > Mammalia > Rodentia > Muridae > Mastomys > Mastomys natalensis. Next base: position 178,429 of record JAJTUV010000233.1, read on the forward strand.
GTATCCGTGTGGTGATAGCAAGCAAGACACGGCAACGTGCTCTCCCTGGTTCCATCCTTCTGTGCAGCATCAAATATCTGTTGAGGAGATTCCTTAACTTGGGAACAAAATGACACTTATCTAGGACCTGTTATCGATAAGGACAGCTTGCAGTTGTTTGCATCTGACGGCAGAGGACCCAAAGCTGATCTTCCGAAATGAGGAGCTGGGTTTTGTGATTCGGAGCAGGCTAAAAGTATGTGTAATGAAAGAGAAAGGGCACTTAGCAGGGAGGCGGGAGCCTCGATTTCTAACGATAGACTCATTTCTAACAATGCCACTTTGGGCAAATCATTCTATTTCTCTGGCTTCATTAGTGACCTCAGTGGGAGTCATTTTAGTAGAAAAACTGACATCCTAATTGCCAAATCCATAGGCTAATTTTCATTCCTCATCCTCCTTGACAACTCCATTGCACTTGGCAACTCTTAACTGCCCTTTTCTTCTCAAACCTGTCTTTGCTCTGGGCTGGGGGGCTCAAGCCTCTGGGAACTCTCTTGTTCCCCATCCATCTCTCCTTACTGTCCATCGGCAGCCATTTCTGTCACCCTGGGGCAGGGCCACAGATTTTATTCCCCAGGGACTCCACACCTCACACTTAAATTCCACCAGTGATCTCATCCAGTCCCATGTCTTCTTGGCTGGAACATGCCACCTGTAGTTAGAACTCCCAGAATCCTCTCTTGCCGGCTGCTCCCCTTCCCTGGCTGTGCCTAAGAGGCCCCACCCACTCAAACTCTGCCCACCACAAGCTGTGCTCCTGTCCCTGGCATATCTTCTTTCCATCCTGCCCCAATCCCAGGGCCTTTTGTGCCCTCTGCAGCCATTTGGTCTCAGGAGCAAAATTACCTTTGTTTTTTATTATCTTATCTCTTTTATTACCAGGTTGTTTCCAGCTCTCCTGAGTGCAGTCCTTCCCTTGTCACATACCTATTGCTGCTGTCTTTTGGGTCTCTGGGATCTGAATGTTGTGTCTGTTGACCAGTAACTGGACTAGTTAAGACTAGGTCTGGCTGGAGAGATGGTTAACAGCTATTTGTAACTCCGTTCCAAGAAACCTAACATGCTTTTCTGGTCTCCAGGGGCACCAGACACTCGAGTGGCAGGCGATATGCATACATGTAGACGAATACTTATACACATAAACCAAAAAGAAATAAATCTTTTTGGGGCCTGCTGGTGCATACTTTTAATCCCAGCACATCGAAAACAGAGGCAGGCAGATCTCTGTAAATTGAGAACAGTCTGGTCTACATAGTAAGTTCCAGAACAAGCAGGGCTCTACAGTGAAATCCTGTCTCAAAAAAAAATTAAAACAAAAACAAATGAATAATATGTTTAGCTGACATAACAGAAGGTCGAGTTTTCTTTATTTTTTTTTTTTTTGGTTTTTCAGACAGGTTTTCTGTGTAGCCAGCTGTCCTGAACTCACTCGTAGACAGGTGCCTCGAACTCAGAATTGCCTGCCTCTGCCTCCAAGTGTGGATTAAGGCTCACCACCACCGCCTGAGGTCGAGTTCTGAGCTACCAGTTTAGATATTCAATGAGAGAATTCTTTACACAAGATCCAGAACCACATGGAAGCCCCACACTGTCCCCAGAAGGTCTTCATTCCTTCTCTGTCCTGTCAATCATCCTTGACGTGTGCTAGCATCTATGTGCCTCTCACCTCATGCTCACAAAACGGTTGCTCCTCTCGCACATCAGGAAGAAAGGGGAGCACCTGGACGAAAGCACACCTTTCTGTACATGTTCCCTTCAGGAAGCAGAACTTCCACTCAGCACAATGACACCGATCCCACTGTCAGAATCCCGCCGCTTGACTGCTCTTCCTTCAAGAAAGATGGAGAGTGGCAATATTGAATGTGAATCATCTTGGTCTTGTTTTGAATGGCTCTGTGTGGTTGCTTAGGCTCATTCTCCCTTACTGTAAGCCAGGCCATATTCTCCAGAGAAGGTTGTGGAATTGAAAGAGAACATAGTTTCCTAAGTAGGTTTCTATTTCCTACTTCCTACCCTACCCATGGGGCTCTGGATAACTCACACCCCTACAAAACACACAGACACACACACAGACACAGACAGACATAGACACACACCCTGCAACACACACACACAGACACACAAACACACACAGACACACAACACACCCTGCAACACACACACCCTGCATCATACACACAGACACACACAGAGACAACACATACAATACATACATACATACATCATACATACACACACATTGCAACACACACAAACACAGACAACACACACAACAGACACATACACAGACACACACACAGACAGACGACAGACAGAGACACACACACAACAACAGACAGACAGAGACACACACAGACACACACCCCCTGCAAACACACACACAAAGACACACACAGAGAGAACACACATACACACACACACACACGCCCTGCAACATACACACCCTGCAACACACAGAGACACACATACTGCAACACACACAAAAACACAGACACACACACACACACACACACACACACACACACACACAAACTGTTGTTTTCCATCCTGTCACTTGAGTAACGTGCCTCTGAGAACTGCAGCCTGACCACCTTCTCTTCATTTCTGTACTTCATTCATGCATCTACATCAGGAAGCTGACTAATTCAGAACCTTCTCAGTAGAGTTAGGAGACTCTTTTTCTTGGTGCTGACAGCCTGAGAGTAAAAGCCCAGATAATGCTCTGAGGTCTCATGCCTAAAGCATATAGGCATCATGAGTTCTTCCAGAGCTTTATATTGTGGGGAAAAAGCATGTGTTAGGATTCTAATAAAAATCAATGTTATTTAATTTCACAAAGCTTTATTTATTTTTTTATTTATTTTTATTTATTTATTTATTTATTGAGTCAGAGGCTCCCTATACAGCACAGGCTGACCTTGAACTTCTGATCCTATAGCCTTAGCCTCTCAAGTACTGGAACTCTGAGGATACACCATCACACTTGGCTTTTTGGCTGTCAGCTTGTGTCCGTTAACAGGGTGTGGTAATTCGTCTCTACTCACTGGCTCCACTAGAAGGTATGGAAGAGAAATGTTTTGGTTTGTTCAGCAATTTCTAGTATAACTCCTTCCATCATGGTTAATTAACATGCTGCCTCCAAACACAATGAAAGTTAGGCACAATTGGCTCCTGTGGACCTGCCTCGGAAGGGGAACCGTCAGCAGGAGACCTTAGAAGAGAAGATGCTGAGTCAAGTCTGAGCACTCAGACCAAGGCTTAGCAGCCTCCTCTCCCACAATGTCTGCTCTGATCCTCCCTACCCACATCAAAACATACACACACACACATACACAGCCCAGTTCACACTGCCTTTAGATAGTTCTTCTCTTTGGAGTGAACAAGTTCACTTTTCAGCAGTACACAATTCCCTTTCTCATTCACCACACACACCAGTAATGAATGTCCCAGGTGATCCATGGTACCCCTTTGAATCCTTTTCTCATGGAAGAAATACCATCACGGAGTGTCACTTTTTAGCACCAGGAGCACACAGCTTAGAGAGCATTCGGCACATAGTAGGACTAGATGCTCCTTAGTCAGATGCATAGGGGGAAAGAAATGATGTGTTCTCTACTCAGAAACTTCCTCCCTAACCATCTCCACATGATATCCATCATTCAATTTTAATGTCACCCCCTCTACAAATCTCTTCTGGGACTCTCTTAACCCATGAAATCAATAATTGTAATTAGCTATTTCTTCGGAGGTTCTCAAAAACCTTATAAGCAGTAGAATTAATCCAGCTGTAAACATACAATTCATTTACGCAAGACCATGTTAAGCCACAAGCTTCATGAGGTCCCGTGTCTGGTCCAGTGACTGAGGTGGAAGAATAGGCTCAGGCTTGCTCAGTGACTGCAGCGTTCTGCAGACAGTGTCGAACACAAAGGGAATATTTGCAGAAAGTACAAACTTACAAAACCTGGAGTAATTGAAAACATCCTCATGGGAGGGTTAGTTTTATTTTTTCTTTTTCCTGCAATTATTACTATTGTTTTCCCACCGAATTCCTGTTTTCCATATTAGAATACCAAAGGGGGAAAGTGAGAAGCAGCAACATCAACCAACTGCAGCTTCCAGCTGGTTATCATTACTGAAACTCAGGCTTTATCTTTGTGGGTAACCGAAGCCTATGATTTAAGCTATGTCTTGCTCAGCTTGAGTGTCTGGTTCCCGCCTGATACCCTGCTTTACAGAATGCATTTTCCTGGGTGTCAGTACACTTTACGTGTCACATCGGCATAAGTCAGAGAAGTTTGATCTCTGCTGTTAGATTGTTGGCATGTGTCAAATCACCCAGCCCAGAGTGAATGACTATGATGCACAGCAAAGGCAGACTGAGCGTGGTCAGACCACCTACAAGACAACCCTGGTCCCATAGACCAGGAAGGCAAAGACAGAGAGCTGAGTGCTTCCTTCCATACTGTAAGGCTGAGTGACTTTCATGTTCTTGCCAGTGTGTGCAAACACCCATTTTTCTTCCACTCCCTCAGGTTGAGTTGGTAGTTCTAGCTCTCTGTGGGTGGGATGATATATACAATGTTTATACATGGAAACTAACCCAGCAAGTCAGATGTGGAGATTACACAAGATCCTGTCCACTGTAAAAAATAAAATAAAAAAGGAGGGCTATTATATATATTAAATATAATATATATATTATATTCATATAAAATACATGATATATAAATATGATATATTCATATATGTATCATATTTGTAACATATGAATTTGTATCTACATATATTCATCTATATAAATATAACATAACATTATATATTATTATATAATTACATATAATATACAACAATTATATATAATTATATTATTCTATATTATATGTTATAATATTTTGTCATATAGAATTGATATATATTAGTTCTATATTTATATGTAATCGATATGTAATTATATATTTATATATAATTGATATATACTAATATACATATTAATATATTATATAATATATTCCTCTCCTCTCATTGAAAAAAAAATATATATAACACATATATGTGTATTGTGTATCTACACACACACACAATCTGTTTAAGGAGTGAGCCACCCCGACAGGAAGCTAGGGTTCATCCTGGTGGCAGCTTTCTTTGTCACTTCATCTCTTTACCTCTTCTTCTCAGAGTAGACTAGGACAAACTATCACAGAAACAAGCAAACTTGCACCAAGCAAACGGGCACTAGCTGTTCCATATTAAAGGAGAAGCGGGCATAAAGCAATCTCCTCACAGAAAGACGCCCACGCTTGAAATAGTTTCCTAGAAAGACAGACACCATTTCACTGGGTGGACCTCAGCACACTCCAGGGCATTTTTATGACACCTTCCAAATTCTCAGTGGCTGATCTTGTGCTGTGACAGCAGCAGGCCACATTCACTGCACCAGACAAGGCAGAGGGGAGTAAAATTTGTCATGTATGTAAATTGTAATCACGTTGGATGGTCGTATGTGCTCATTTAGGCATTTTAACAGTGTGTGATGCTGTCCTCTCTGCAGGACTAATAAGCATTAGCCATAATGAGGTCAGTCAGTCAGGCATTATCAGGGATTTAATTGGGACATGGGTCTCTGCTGAAGTGAAAATTAATAACTTTTGTCAATGTTCTGGTGAAATGTTCTGTCTTATTAAACTATGAGGGTCAATTAGAAAGCATTATGTAATAAAGTCCCCAGCAGCAGAGCTCAAATTGAGTTATACCACAGTCATTATTCCAGGGCGAATGCATTTGAAAATGGAAAACCAGAGTGCCATATGGAGGATTTGGGTCAGATTTACAAGCATCGCATGTTAAGGCTTCAACAAGAAGGAAACAATTAAATGTAATACTGAAATAAATCAGCGTGAGTGGGCGGTGTAGGGCCAGGAGCCTGGGGCAGGCTGCGGCCCTGGAGCTGTGACACTGCAGAATGGTGATGGTTTAGGAGGCTTGTACAGGCTGTGTCAGGTAGCGCCAGTCCCTGCAAAGCGCTCTGAGTGCTGAAAATCTGGGGCACACCTGGAAGGCGAGGGCCTGCACAGTGACTCATATAAATAACTCTTTATTGTGTGGCTATTAAGACGAGAGATTGCTTTTATTAAAGCGCAAGTTATTGTGGTACAGCAAATTAAAGAATTTTAAAGCATACTAAACAGCCACCGATAGTCCCCACTCGGTCAGGTTTTATGGTACTTTAAACGGGCAGTATATTGTTAGGGAGATATAAAGCCCATGCCAAGGATGGAGGACTGACTAAACAAACTCACAACTCGGCACCTTTTCCAGGCAGAAAGGCTCCCCAGGAGAGGAGAGTTGAAGTTGGGAATATTATCCCTGGCTTGGAGGAAGAGTTGGGGCCAATGTCCTCTCCCCCAAACCCCTATGGCTGGGAAGGTGTTCTTATCTGCCTCTGGAGAGAAGGGTATCTTCAAACAAAAGTTTCATATATATATATATATATATATATATATATATATATATATATATATATAATGATCAAAGGATGTAGAGATAAGGAAGGAGGGAAAGGAAGGAAGAGAAGGAGATATATAACATCTGTAGTGTCTCTCATTAAAGGCCTACAGTTCTACTATTTTTTTGGCTAACCAGCCCAATTTTCTGCAAACATTTCCTCTAGTGAAGGGAGCTGGGATCTGATTACTCCCTCATTATCCTCAGTGGTGGTTACATTTGCCACTTAAAACAAGCCAGAGCAATAGCCTCAGTGTCACCAAACCCCACTAAGAGCCAACTGGCTTGCCTCCTCACAGTGACTGCCTCTCTGGTCTATGCCCCATCACTTCCCACAAGGTGCAATAGTCATATTTCTGCTTGAATTCTCTTTTATCCATTCTCCTCATACCACTTTTTTAAGGAGATCAGATCTTACCGTGTTGCTCAGCTCTTCATTTGCAGGTAGGGTGAAATCTGCTGCTGGATCAGAGTGCACATCACCTCTCCTGATCAGTGATGGAGATCTGGAACCAGGCTTCCTGAGCCTGAACCTCCTCCAGTTGCACAAACATTTAGGATTTCTCTTCATTTGCTTTCTGTTGTTGTGATAACACACTGACCAAAATTAATTCAGGGAGGGAATGGTTTATTTAGTATACACATCTTAGTCCATCATTGAGGAAATTCAGGGCAGAACATGAAGCTGAGACCATGGGGTAGTGTTGCTTCCTGGCATGTTCCCCATTGCTTGCTCAGTTTTCATTTTTTTATACATACAGCTCAGGACCACCTGCCCAGGGTAGAGCCAACCACAATGGGTTGGGCCCTCCCACACCAATCATGAATCAGACTTGCGTAAAGCCAGTCTGATGGAGGCACTTTCTCAACTAAGGTTACCTCTTCCCAGATGACTTAGTTTCTGTCAAGTTGACAAAATGAAAAAGAACAAACAATTGAACCAAGCCTAGCATAGGGGTCTTACTCCCAGAAGGCCGCAACTCTATAGGACATTGTTCTGGAATGCTCTTTCTCTTAAATACCCAGCTGAGTCCCCTCAATTTCATCCATAACAGGCTTTCTTTGGCTATTCCATCTAAGGAAGACCAATCCAAACTGTACACCATGGTGTGTGTCTGAAGTCCCAGCTACTCAGGACATTGAAGTGAGAGGATTGTGAGCTACAGACTCCTCCAGGGAATATCATCAAACTTCTCAGGGAAAAAAGTGAAGTGGCTCATCCAGACACCCACATGTAGGTCCATATGCATTTGTCCAGTAGTGAATAAACTATAAAATAATGATATACTGCAAATGATATACTACAAACTAAAAATAGTGATTCACTACAATTTTATGTTGTTGAGAAAGCATGAGGAAAATGGAAGTCACTGTGCTAAGGAACATACCAAAGATGAAGGCACATAAACAAAACCCAAACTACCATCTTTTTTTTTTTGTATGCTTTGATAACTTTTCTTCTGGCACCTGCTAAAGTATGAAAGTGCTATGATGGCGCAATTCATATCTCTTCTGTCTCCCACTGAACTTGTATCAGTGGGAACAAACATCAGGTATGCAAATCAAGTGATTAACTCATCAGGATAAAGACTTGCCTTAGAAGAAACTCTGAAGTTAACAACTGTCTTAGTTGCTTTTCTGTTGCTGTGACAAAGACATTATGACCAAGGTAACTTACAAAAAAAGTATTTAATTTAGGCTTATGGTCTCAGAAGGCTAGAGTTTATAATGGCAGCTGTTCAAAGGAGCAGTTGTGTAACGGTGAATTAAACCACTTGATGATCCTGGTAGGTTGCAAGTGCATTGTACCTGCCCATGAGCTCTGGATTCACCAATGAAAGACACACATACACCAACTAATTTTGATAAGCCTTGACTAGTTCAATGGCCGGGCACTTCTGAACCACCTCACTGCTAGTACACATCTCCTTTATTCCTGGCTTAACATCTTCTAAATCTATATTTTATCTTTGCTGCCCTGTTACCTCCTCGGCAGCCGCCCTATAGGGCCCTTTCCACCTACATTGTTGGATGCTTTCTCTCCTGAAGCTCTTAAATCTGATTGCTCTTCCTCTGAGTCATGGCAATTCTCCTATCCCTCCATCCCTTGCCTACACAATCTGAAAGTTCCACCTCCATCTCCCTGCCCAGCCATTGGCTATGCGGTAATTCTTTATTACCAGTTGAAGCCAGCTGGGGGCAGGGACCCTCAGGTCTGGAAGCACAGCTTTTGTGAGTCTGTTTAAGACAAAGCATTAAAACTAATTCCTAACACAGTTGAGCTCACATCTTAATCCAAAGGCAGGAGGCAGTGAGAGAAACATCTGGAGTTTTTTCGAAATCTCACACTCCAGGGCTGATGACACACCTCCTCCAACAAGGCCACACCTCCTAATCCTTCCCAAACAGTTCTACCAACTGGGGTAGAACCAAGTATTCAAACCTGTGAACCTATGGGGTGGGAACATTCTCATTCTCATTCAAACCACCACAACAACTTAACTCCCTATGTAAGCACGAAAATACCCCCAATAAGAGTGGAGTTATACATACCAGAAGATTGAAGAACTGGAGAGTAGAGGAGACTGGCATATTCCCAAATCAATCTGGCACCTAGTTCTCCTCAACCACACCTCTCCTTCTCTCCTCTGGCTACATGCTTGTGATTACCCCAATTCATATTTTGAAATGCTAACCCCCAAGTGGATCATAATAGGAGGTAGAGACTTTAGAAGGCCTTTTGGGAACCTTCTTGTGGGATTAGTGTTTTTATCAAGGGGCTCCAAGAGAGCTCTCTCATTCTATCTCTGAAACCCAAAAGAAAGCCCTTGTATTAGTTTTCTACTGCTGTGATTAAACATCATGAACAAAGGAACTTAGAGGAGGAAGAGTTTATTTGGGCTTGCAGTTCCAGAGGGATACAAGTCCATCACCATCACAGCAGAGAAATGTGGCAGTAAGTAGACATGGTTTCAGGATCAGCTGAGAGCTCGCATCTTGAACTGAAGCAGCAGAGTATGTTATGGTTTGAATATGCTTGACCCTGGGAGTAGCACTATTTGGAGGTGTGGCCTTGTTGGAGTAGGTGTGTCACTGAGGGCATGGGCTTTAAGACCCTCACCCTAGCTGCCTGGAAGTGAGTATTCTGCTAGCAGCCTTCAGATGAAGATGTAGAACTCTCAGCTCCTCCTGCAGCATGCCTGCCTGAATGCTGCTATGCTCCTGCCTTGATGATAATGGATCAAACCTCTGAACCTGTAAGCCAGATCCAATTAAATGTTGTCTTTTATAAGAGTTGACTTGGTCATGATATCTGTTCACAGCAGTAAAACTCTAAGACAGTGAATGAACTACGAATAGTGTGTGGCTTTTAAAACATCAAAGCCTGCCCTCTGTGGCACAGTTTCTTCAGCAAGACCATACTTCCCAAGCTTCTCCAACAGTGCCACAAACTGGGGACCAAGGATGCAAATTCCCAAGACTATGGGGGCATCTCATTCAAATCACTGCATGTCACTCCCTGGCCCCCATAATCTTGTGGCCATATCATAAAATAAAACACATTTAGGCTAACTTCAAAACTCCCTGTAGTCTTTCACAGTCTCAACACTGTTTAAAAATCCAAAGTCTCTTCTGAGACTCAAGGCAGTATCTTAATTGGAACCCTTTACAGAATCAAGAAGCGAATCACACACTTTCAACATATAATGACACAGAATATGCATTACAATTTCAAAAGGGAGGAAGAGAGACAGTGAAAAATTGCCGGACCAAAGTAAGACCAAAACTCAATAAGGCCAACACTAAATTCTCTAGCTCTAGTCTAATGTAAAATTTACATTACATGTTTCTGCCCTTCTAGCTTTGATGTCTGTAAAATCCAATCCCTCCTTCTCCTCCCACCTTCTCTGCTTTCTCAGGCTCATTCCACTTCAGTTCTTCACAGCAGATATACCAGGGTTATTCCATTTCCAACATCTTGTAGTCTCCAATACACTGAGACTTCACTGACAGCTTAGAGCTTCACCTAATATCCTCCCAAAACCTCCATACAGGGATTCCACAAACCTGGGCTCAGTGGCTCTCTGAATCAATGGAGAAAGATTCCATGACCCCATTACTTGTCCATACTTCATGACTACATGAGCAATGCTACATGGATAATGCTACCAAGTTCTTCCAGCAGATTAGAATGGAGCTTGGCTTAGGCCATGTCTCTTTACAAAATAGAGGCTTATCTGGGTGGGTCTTGCCCTGAGGGAATCCTCTATTCCACTGCAAGTCAGGTCTCTCCTTATCTCCTTGTCTCTTTCAGCACAAGCCTTGGCTGCAACATTAAGTTTTCTGGTCCTCCTTTTCTCTTCAACTGTTTGTTCCAACTTTTTCCTCTTCAACTCTTTTTCACTGTAGACCTTAATAAGATTGATTACTAATAACAACATGAGAAAGTCAATATTATGCTGTCTTGAAATCTCATTTGTCAAAGAAATTTGTCCATCAGTTTTGAATTTAGCCTCAAGCAAGTCTTTAGGACAAGGACACCAATCAACCACATTCTTTACCAAAACATCACAAGAGTGATCTCTATCCCAGCTACTCATATTATTCCCCTCTGAGACTTCTTGAACTTGGCTTCTACAGTCTATGTTGCTCTCAGTATTATTTTCTAAACTCCTGCTAGGATGACCCAATAAGCTCTTCTTACAGACTTCAATTGCTTTTCTAATTAAAAGCTTCAAAAGCTTCAACATTCCTCCAAAAACAACATAGTCAAGTCTGGCACAGCAATAGCCCATGCCCGAGTACCCACTTCTGTCTTAGATACTTTTCTCTCACTGTGACAAAACTCCATGAGCAAGTGTTTATTTGGGCTCATGGTCACAGAGGAAGGAGTCCATCACCACCATAATAGAAAAACATGGCAGTAGGCAGGCATGGTGACAGGAAGAGCTGATTTCTCATATTTCAAACATCAAATAGAAAACAGAGAGAGAGCAAAGTATAAATGGTATATGACTTTGTAAAACTACAAAGCCTGTTCTCTGTGTCACAGTTCCCAGAGAAAAGACTCACTTACTACGCTTCCCCAAATAGTGCCACAAACTCAGACCAAGTGTAAAAACACCTTGTCCAAACCACCACAGCCTCATGAGAGTCCAAATGTGTAATCCTAAAAGTTACTGAATTTGTAATCAGAAAAGCATTGAACTGATTTGCGTTGAGCAAAGCCAGTCAGTCATAAAATCATACATACATGTTTGTTTCATTCATGTGGAAGTCAAAAGAGAGTGAAATTGTCAGGTGTAATAATCCCAGCACTTTAGACGGAAGAGGAAGGAGGATTACTATAAATTAGATCTCATCTTGGTCTACATTGTAATTTCCAGGCCAGTCAGGCCTACGTAGAAAGGCCATATTAAAAAAAAAAATGTGGTAAGTAATAGTTCCTAAAACCATGATAAAAATGAGAATAAGAAATATTATTCTAAAAAATAAATTTTTGATTTTAAAATTTAAAACATTGGAAGTAATTATTTACACCTGAGATTGCTGGGGTGGGGTGGGGTGGGGTAAGGTGACAACAATCTTTGTCTTAACTCAATGGCAACTTCAGCAGCATCCATTTGCTTCCTTTTCTTTGCAGTTCCTGCTTCTACTGAAGGAAGCTCTGTACTGCAGTTCCATTTGCATCTATCTTGGTCTACCAAAAGAGAAACTGAGGCACAAGTAAGCATGCTGTCAAGTATCCCATGACATTCGAGTTGAAAACCATACTCAGAAGAGGATTCATAAGATAATGCAGGCTGGGAAGAGGGCAGCAGCCTTAGAGCACAGTACATTTGAGCCCAGGCTGCTCCATCTCTCCTAGGCACAGCTATTTACCACGAATACCCTAATACCACACTACACATATTCATTGCTGAGTTCATTCATCTTTCACAAGGCTCTATACACATCAGTCATCTCCTTTGATGCTCCGGTTGACAGGGTGAAAGATGCCTGACATTTTCATTGTCATTTCAGAATGAACTTCCTGTATCTCTTAATGTTGCTTCCCACTATTAACACCATATAAAGTTTCCACATGTTAAAATCACTGTGGCCTATGCCTGAACCAGAACAACAGTATACAAAAATATATCCAGCAATAGTGGTAGATTTGCTGGACATGATGGATGATTCAGAATGGAAATGAACAGGGTCCTGGAGCAAAACTAACCTCTTTACTGGTCCTTCCACTAGTAGAAAAATATTCCTTGCTATTATCAAGACTTTCCCACATTTGACAACTACATATTAAAATGTAACACCCTTCCTAAAAGGATCTTTGTGAAAAACCAATCCATAATGGTCTCTGTATTAGATGAGAGTAGGTGAGACCCAGAGAGGTGAATGTGGCTTGCATGTGTGGGCATGGGTCCTGTTAGGCTGAGTTGTGAGTCCTGAGTGTCTGCTCGCTCCAGGAGGCTGGAGTCATGGCTTGGAGAGGCAGAGGCGCACTGAGAATTTGACTGTGCTCATTCTACGCTGTGCCGGGTGGACACCGAGCTCTGAGAAGCAGCAGGGCTCTGCTCCATCAGTGGGGAGAACACAGTCTGAGACCCCCTCAGGGGCCAGAGCCCTAGGGTTGGGGATCCCCAGGCCAGGAGCCCTTGGGCTCTCAGTGCCGCTGAGAAGCCGCAGAAGGACCTAGACGGGTAAAAGCTGGATCAACCTGCAGCTGAAGGGGGAGTGGAGAAGACAAGCTCCAGCAACAGTGGGGAGGGGGCTCTTGGTCACTGTGACTCACTTGGCTGGGTTTTGGCTGGGTCTCCATAGCTGGAACATAGAGAGGTCATCTGCGGGAGTTTAGACAGCGGCTCGGTAGTTGAAGGCTTTCTCCACGGTTCCCCAGAGCAGGGCCACAAAGATGAGAGGTAGTACATGTCTTAAGATAAGGTCTTAAGATCTTTATTGTTATGGCAGAAAATGGATGAAGCTGTACCCCATATTCTCAGGGTGGCCTGAGGTTAAATACCTATTGAGAGGAGGAGGAGGGAGGGTCTGGGAAGGAAAGCTTAATTGGCTACACCCTCTGGCCTTTAGGTATCTCCTGAATATGGAGATGTCTTGAGGCTCTGAGGCCTATGGTCATGCCCTCTACCTGTGTTATGTGACCAATGGTCACAAACCTCTCTTTGGGAGGAGCTATAGAGAGCTGTCCTACGTGCCTGAAAGGTGCAGATTAATGGAGGTCTTTGGCCTCATATCAGGAGCCTGGAGTCTGGGAGCATGGCGAAATGCATGCCATCCCTTGCAGAGAAACCTGTGAGGTCTCCAACCTGCTGAATCTTTGGTCATCTCTTGCCAGTACTCGACCAGAAACCATGTTGTCCTTTGACGGTCCTACAAATGAACATGAGTGGAACCAAAGTAGAAGGAAATGGCCCAAAGGGTGAAAGGACAAGAAGAAAACAAGGCAAAAAAGGAGGAGGAGGAGAAGGAGGAGGGGGAGGAAGAGAAGAAGAGAGGAGAGGAGGAGGAGGAGGAGGAGGGAGGAGGAGGAGGAGGAGGAGGAGGAGGAGGAGAGGAGGAGGAAACAGACAGATGTAGAAGAAGAAAAAGAAGAAGTTCACAGGCAAATTACATCAGTGTTACCTCCTGGTCAAGGGCATTGACTAGTATTTCATGACCTCTATTGCCTTGATATTCTTTTTTTCTCACTGGAGCCTCAGACTGTAGGCAGTGCAGGGCTCCCTAAAAGAGCCAGTAAATATACCCAGCAGGATTTTGCCTCATGCTGCCTTTTCCCTCTGTGAGCAATAAATTCCGTTTCGAATGCTAGTGGGGGGCTTCCCAACACAAGGGTGTCTGCATCATTTGTGTTACTGGGTTTCCAGGACCACACTTCTGTTTTGGGAGAGAATTTTGACTTCAGGCTCTTTCTGATATGTCACTGCAAAGTAATTTGAGCCAAGAGTTCTTCTGCTTCATTTTGGCTGTTTCTGAGAAGCTGGTATTTTTGCTCATGGAGAAAATGGGAAATTTCAAAACCCTCACATTATCAAGTTGTCAGGGTATCAGTGGGAAAACAAAAATCACAAAATATTTCTCAAGCAGTTTGAACAACTACTTTCAATATTTTCCCCCAGGAATAATAACATTTTATGCATTTTGCATTTTTTTTGTCAAAGTATCTGAAGTTATTCCAGAGAGATTCTGTAAAAGTGATTCAATATCTCATAGTTCCATAGGAAAAAAGTTAGCTTGTAACTACACTCATCTATGGTGAGGGATGAATGGATGGTATCTTTGTTAGGATTTCCATTGCTGTGAAAAGACACCATGACCAAGGCAACTCTTTGAAAGCAGTCAAGGTACCCAGCAGGACATTAATTGGGGCTGGCTTACAGATCAGAGGTTTAGTCCATTATCATCTTGGTGAAAAAACAAAGGCAGTGTGCAGGCAGACATGTTGCTGGAGGAGCCAAGAGCACGCCACAGGCAGGCAGGAGGGAACTGAATCTTCTTCCTGCTGCCATATCTTGAGCATTCAAACCCCACACTCCACATTGACACACATCCTATAAACAAGGCTATACTCCTAAAAAGGCCACTCCCTGTGGGCCAAGCAATCAAACACATAAATCTGTGGAGTCAAAACTATTCAAACACCACAGATGGATGGATGAATAAAAAATATCTATAGAAAGCAAGCTACCAGCTACTGACATTTAATTCTAAAGGACAGTACCTATCAGTCATATATTACTATCATGGCTTGAGAACCAATTCTTTATCTAACTAATGTTGAGATTTTCTTTGTAAAAGTAATATGAGAGCAACATAAAATGCTTTAAAAGAAAGTATCTAGAAGAAAAAAATTAAATTTCATACCCTGTAGTCTACAGAAAAGCCTTTATGCCAAGAGAAATAGACATTGGAGCTCTTATGAGCTCATACATGTTACACAGCTGTATTCTGGCCACACATGCTGCTGATAATCTTTTTTAGGGCCAGAGAGACCCTTGAATATGACCACACAGAATAATTCTTATGATGGAGATGCACTATGACACAGCTGACTTAGAGGAATGGAGATGTTCTTGGGCGTGTCCAACTGAACAAGAGGTGTCTCCAAAAAGACAGGCTGTTCCTGAAGACAGATATTGAAAGCATGGAAGGTACTAAAAATGATGGAACTTCTCTATTGGTTGCCTTGAATGTAGTGAGGTATATATATGTGTTGAAGGGTACTAGATGAATCTGTGGGATCTCAAGAACTAAACTTAGCTCCAGACTCTTTGAAACAAGTTCTTACAACAACAGAGAATTGACTCTGCCAAAAAAAAAAAAAAAAAAAGACTCTACTGTCCATGAGGACAACCTGGCCCAAATTGATTTTTACCTTATGAGACACTGAGCAGAAAAAATAGTCAAGCCTGATGGAATTCCTACATTTCTATGAAATATAAGTGTGCATTGTCTTAAGTGGCTAAGCTTTGAAAACTGTGCTCTATTTTCTGAAACTTTTACCTCCTGTGTGGCAAACTAAAATTTTAAGGATGTGGTGATTTGGATGAAAATGGGTGCCCTAGGCTCATAGGATGGACCACTAATGGAAGTTTGGCCTTGGAGAAAGTGTATCACTGGGATGCGCTTTGAAGTCTCAGAAGCTTAAGCCAGGCCTAATGGCTCATATCTCTCTACCTTCGCCCTCTGATCTAGATGTAGAACTCTTAGCTACCTCTCCAGCACCATGTCTGTCTGCCTTTCTGCTATGCTTCCCACCATGATTGCTAATGAACTAAACCTCTGAACTGAAAGCCAGCCTCATTAAATGTTTTCCTTTATAAGAGTTGCTATGGTCATGGTGTCTGTTCGCAGCAATGGAAACTCCAAGTGAGACGCAGGGTCTACATCTAGTTATTTGATTTGAAAATCGTTATCAGTTGGTACTATTGTACATTGACAAGTTGCCACTCTAAGGGTTTACAGATTAGTTACCCTTCAACGTGAACATCACTTTTTTGTCTTGTTGTCCATTTGTTTTGGCTTCTGTGATCCCATGAGAGTCAGATGAAATAACTGTTTTTAATATTTGCTGTGATATGCAGATGTGGTGAGAACAGCGTGTATCTAAAGGCTCTTTCCCTTTTTTTAATGAAGAACATAATTTAGTCGGTATTGTGTTTCAGACAACACCCTTAATACCTATTGGCTGCATTCCCCCACAAGGGAATTGAAGGGTGTGAAACAGCAGTCAGGGGGAATTGGCTACTCCCTAGCTGGAGGCTACCTGAGACTTGGAAGGGAGCTAAGAGTTAAACTTTGATCTTTAGTGGGAATTTGACCCATATTGGCCTTGCAGTCTGAATAACCTCACACTGGGTTGGCTTTGTGCTTGGCTAGCCATCCATAGGGCCAACTCCATGTACCATGGTTGTGGAAACACTGTCAAGTTTTCAAGCCCCTCTTGAAGAAGAATGGAGAGTTTGTCTCACTGCCCTTGACTAGTGTTGGCTTCATTGAGACGTCTTTTACTTTGACAAATGAAGAAAGGTAACCTTCCTCTGTGCCATAGCAGTGCTGTGGTAAATGATGCTTACTACCGTCTTATTTTAAAATGTTCTGTAAGTAGTTTTTAAAGAGACATTAAAATGATTTTAAGTTCATTCATATGAAGGAGTAAATAGGTATGTTTCTAAATTTCTTATGTGAAATATAAAAAAAAAAGATTCACAATAAATCATACATTAATCAGCTCCCCAAGCCTTCCCCACAAATCAACTCCAAAAGGCAGCCCTCTTGAGTATACCTAGAGGGCTGGGTTCTTCAAAGACAAAAGCAGAGGTGATCCTCACTGCATGACAGTGGGTGGTCAGGCTAGGCCTCTACAGCGGCTCATTTTATAATCCTGTACACTAATTTCCTGAAGCCGCTGAAGCAAAATGCCATAAGCTAAGTGAGTTCAAAACTACATCTGTGTCTTCTAATCACGCTAGAAGCTACGATTCTGATATCAAGGAGTTGGCTGGGCTGGGTCTTTCCAGGGGCTGCGGAGATGGAACCTGTTTCTACATTTTTCCAAGCTTATGTATTTATTAGCAATGACTGGTATCCCTTGTTTTATAGAAAGCGTTTTCTCTGTCTTCATATGGTCTTTCTTCTACATCCAAATTGCCCTATTTCTTGTTTGTTTTAATGAAACCAGTAAGATTAAATTAAACCATTTTTTCTGTTGCTCTGATAAGGCAACTTAAGGAGAACTGGTTTATTTTGGTTCACAGCTCCTGAGGGATATCGTTCACCATGGTGAGAAGACTTAGGGAGCAAATCTGGAAGGCTGGCAATAGGAACAGGAAGCTGGCTTGTCGCACTATATTCACACTCAGCATGCAGACTGAGGACAGGAAATGTGGTCAAGACATAAAGTCTCAATGCCCCACTGTTGTGAACCTTGTCCCCCAAAGAACTCTACCTCCTAAAGGTTCCACAAGCCCTCAAAGACAGAGATGAGGTATTGGGGATGTTTCACATTCAAACCATAATGGGTACATGGTAAGGAACTTTGCCATCCGCCTTTCCTGAGTGAGGTCATATCCACAGAACATGGCAGTTAGGACTTCGATAACACTGAGAGGAAACAGAATTCAACCCATCACATCTTAGCAAGTCACAGAAAATATACCTCGACACTCTGTTCCCAGATCAGCCTAGCCTGACTACCAACTGTCAGTGAGGAGGGGCAGATCGTCTCAGAGCACTTTCTCAGTGCTTGTCCCTTGGTATTTGCTCAGAAGTGGTGGCTAATTATCAACTAAAATGTTTGTTGTGACTTTTCAATACATTCCTATGGGAGACATGACAATCTTAGCTCAGCCATGAACACAGTCATACTCATGGGCTAGCTCAGTGCCCTGGAAGATAGATCAGCTCTTATTCATCAAAGGTCCTGCTGTTTTCCTTGTCCAGTTACTACAGAGCAGTTGTTTGCCAAGACACCAACCTGACTCCCCCACAAAGCCCACTTTTGAGGTCAGCACCTGCCTTCTGCTGCAAGGGCAGTGTTTGAAAAGTGCTGATGTCCCTCTTCATCCACAGTGCCTGGAGTTGGTGCCAAAACTGTCCACTCGAGCAGGGCTCTCCAGACACATCAAGGCTGCTGGAGATGGACCTACAGCCAACCAGGCACAGAAAGTGAGTCCCTGGGCTTCAGCCCTCACACATACACATGTACACACACGCACACACATACACAAATCATGTGTATACCACACACATAGACACATATGCTCACACATATACAACGCACACACATTACACACTATACCTCACTCACAAACCACACCCCTGACACACACAATCACAAACACAAATCACACATCACACATATACCACACACACAAAAACAATACAACACACACACACAACACCACACCACCACACACACACACACACACACGGAAACCCCAATCAGTACTCAAAGAAATTTTAAAAGGAAGGAAAATCACTCAATCTCTTTGATGCTTTTCAAAGGTTCCTTTTAAATCTGAGACAGCACATTCTAAATTCCTAACACATCTGGTGTCACCAGCTCTCCTCCCCCTCTAAGCCCTCTTAATTCCATAATTTAGCAGGTATGAAGACCTGAATGATCTCACTGAGGTGTAATTGGGTATCCTGCCCGATTCAAGTTGGATGTGATGCCCATCTTAGCCTGGTGACTAGTCCCCTGAGCAGAAAGAAAAGGTTTGGTGGCAGGGGAAGGAGGACTTAGCCTTGGACAAGGGAGCAGAGCTGCCTGTGGGAAAATGTTTGCTATCCATTCTGCCCTGACACTCCAGGATCGGAGCACAATTTCTTTTGTGATTGGAGGTAATGTAATCTACAGGAAAATCAATGTGGACTGACAGAGGGCTCACCCAGCTGATCTGCAAACCAGGGACACTGAATCACAGCAGGCTGAAGCCAGGTAGCAGCCAGGCTATTTCTGCTGCATCTGAGAGAGGGTGGCTTTGCAGAGTGCACACTCCAGGGTATTTCTGACTCCCAGAGAACCCAAGAAATGAGTGAACAGCCAAGGGTTGAGTGGCAAAAGAGAGATGGGAGGCGAGAGCAAGTCATGCTCTGTCTCTCTGCAGGGAAAGAGGAGTCAGGAGAACCTGGGTCTGTAAAGACTGTGAAGATAAGAATGGACAAACCAGTACACACAGTATTCTGATTCAAATCGTTTACTGTATTATTTCCTACTTTTAAATCTAAAAAAATATCCAGACTATATACCCACCCACCACTGCAACACATCCATGCAAAAGAATTCTCCAGCATAAACCAAGCAGGAGACTTAACAAAAAAATAACTCTCAACACCCCAAAAACATCTGTGCATCTGCTGGCCTCTCTGCCACTTAGTTCAGCTGACTTCAGCACCCCTACAGCAGCAACGGCAGCAGTTAGCAGGTGTCACCCCAATATGGCTATGAACTGCTTCTCGTGATCTGGAGACATAAATCAGAATAATAGGTCCATGTTATCCCTGCCCCATAGGCCCCCTTCATCGAAGCCACAGCACTGACAGCCTTCTGGCTCCTGGCTGTTTGCCTTAGAGCACTGTGAATACTACGCCTTAACTTTGGGGGATGTTTATCTGGAAACCCACATAGCGCCTCTGTGCAGTCATAATGTACATGATTCTGACTGCATGAGGCATGTGGACAATCGAGTTGAGGAAAGTGATGAGTTAAGATCCAGAAGGCGGACTTAGAGCACTGGGAGGGGAGGATAGTGGTACCCACTGCTCCTTATCACTAATCCCTGGCATCAATCAGCAGGCAGCTGGGCAGGCCCAAGTGGGATGGGCAAAGAGTAAGAAGTCACAGACCCCTCTCAGTTATAACAGAAACAAGTTCTATACAGAGCTGCCTTCCTATCTCCTCTTCTGTCTTTAGGTTCTCCATCTTCCCTACCAACTTCCTGGCAAAGGCTCCCTGCTTCACCCACCATGTTTCTGGCACAAGCCTACCAGGCTAAAGAAGAAGTGACCTGAAGCTCAGCTTTTCAAAGCTTGGGGGCACTTCTGAACCTACATTTGGCTCCATTTTCTTCTCTCTGTACAGTCCCCAGTCTGCAGTGGAGCTGACAAGGGCTCTGGACAGCGGGACAGCAGGATCCAATAAATCTGAGGCCTGTCTAGGTGCTTCATTTATCAAGAGGCCTAATTTACCCGGGCCCTTTAGACTAATTGCAGATTTGCAAAAACTGCTGAGAGTGTAGAACCGTGTATTGTGAGTGTCCCTTGCCATATTTCTGCTAATGTGTTTCATCTGGAGTACATAAAGAGGCAGGGATGCTGATTTTAGACACAGCACTTTGGGGCTAATCCAGCTAAATGATTAGCCCTAAAATTCTGCAGTGATGTCATTTTCCCTACAGTGCTCTGCCAGTCCGCTTGTTTGCTTTACGGTGAGAAGTATGTGCTTCCCCCCATCCTACCCCACCCCTGACTCTCATCACAGAGAGCTCTGCTCTCCATGGCTGACACCAGCAACAACACAAAGTCTCTCCTCTGCTTAAGTCCCTGTTCAAGATGGCCCAGGCTGCCAGCAGAGGCAATAACAGAAAATGTACCTTCTCTTTAAGAACCCTTAGACAAATACCTCTGTTCTCCGCTACTCCACACAGGCCGGTGAGTACTGAGTTCTGCTTCTGAGTGAGGAACAGGACTGGTGAAGTGAGAGAGGAGAGTCCTGGCTTTGTTTGTCAGACACTGTGTGAGCACATGCTCATGGCTCAATCTGCCTGAATGGCATCTCCTCCTCTATAAATAAGCAGGAGTATTTATTTTGTGGGGTGTTTCCAGAAAGCTAGGAAAGGGATTAGCAAAGAACTGGGGGTCACACTGTTCTGGTTGCAACTCTGTCTCTTCTGTACGTTGGTGCCCATTCAGTTTTAACCACAGCTCTCCAAAGCAAGTTCAGGTTCACCTCATCACTGAGAAGACAAGATTATTCACTAGGGCAATTTGCCCAAGGTGCACAGCTGGTGAGGGGAAGACCAGAAGTTCAAACCTGGCTTCCAGCTACTCTGGAGCTGGTCCCTGTAGTCATGACACTAAACAAGAACAAACCTACACAGGGGGTATCTGCCAATAAGGTCACAATCTAGCAGTGTTTTTCTGAGTCAGCTGCTTCTAGAGCAGTGGTTTGCAACCTTCCTAAAGCTGCGACCCCTCATGTTGTGGTGACCTGCCTCCAGCCATAAAATATTTTCCGTGCCACTTTATAAGTGCAATTTTGCTGCTGTTATGGATTGTAATGTAAATAGTTTTGAAGATAGAGGTCTGCCAAAGGGGCCGTGTGACCTATGGGTTAAGAATCATTGCTCTAGGGCCTCCCTCCATCTTGGTGTCCAACTTGGAGAAGAAGAAGCTTCAATATGAGCTTGTAAACCAATGTCCATGATGGAACCGCTGGCCCATCATCTTCAGAAGTTGGCTGTGCTTTGCCTTGTACATGGTGCTCACAGATAGGCAGAATAAAACAGGCTGTGCCTTAAACACCTTCACTAAGTCTTTGATCTCCAGGAAAATGCTACAATATGAACCTTCAGCCTAAACAATAGTTAACCGCAGCCCAGGAGGAGGGGAGGGTGAAGCATTCCCCTTCTCTGTGTTCCCAAAGTCCGGATGCTAAGTCATCTCAGTAATTGACCTGCTTGGTGGGAGCGAGCGTCTGTCCTGATGGCACAAAGCCTGAAGCTGAGACACACCACCCAAAGCCACGGAGGCAACATTTGTCTTGAGTCTCCTATCTCCTAGTAAGAGCAGGGGGCACAGGCCAAACTGCATGATGGATTCCTCACACATCACACCATAAATTCACTGAGGGCCAGGCGCCGTGGGTCTCGCCTGTGTCAGCATGCCAACACGCAGCCTCGGAACCATAACGTAGTGTTCTAGGGGGAGGCTGAAATTAATGAAGCTCTGGATGACATTTTGAGCACGCACACACATATCTCAAGATTATCCCACAAGTATATTTCTTGTGGAGAGAGTAGTTTTTCCATATTAAAAGATGGTATTAACCTTCAATAGTCCATCACTCGCTTTAATCCTTCCCACCTGTAAATATTTCAGATAATAACATCCCATTGGCTGTGCCTATGTCTTACAAATGTGGCTTGCATCCAAATTTGGGGGAAATGGCATGTTGTACCTTTTCTGTTTCAAATCTCCATCAAAACTAAAGAGGGTGCATGAGAGTGCATTGACTTTAGGGTCTTAAATATCTGGGTTCAAGTCCCAGCACTTAGGTTACTAGCCCAAGAGTATTAGAAAAGTTGCTAAAGAAAAGAGTATAGAAAAGTTTTCAGCAACCTATCGGCAGGTATCAGTCCGTAAAAAAGGATTTTGTAGAGTCAGTTTGTTCAGAATGTTTGCAAGTTTGTACTTACCTGCCCAAAGGTTGTGGCCTTGGGTATTTCCACCACCATCAGCATGTTGCAGCACTCTTTTGGCTTCTTTGAGACTTACCAACATTATTCATAAAATTAAAACCATTCCCTCTTTTCCTGGCCTTGGCTTGAGAGGTGTCACCACATTCCTGTCATGGATCAGAAGCACAGCACTATCAAGGATCTGGAGCTAGAAGGGTTGGGTAGCATAGTGAGCGACAACCATTCCAAATCTGTGTTTATTTGATGTGTACAGATTTTAAACCCTAGAGCCAACTTTTAGAAAATAAGTATCTGGACTTATTAGACACCTGGGTTTGCAGTTCTTCTGAATGAGAATTACTGGGCAGGCAGAGCAGTATTCTTACCTGCAGTAGACAGCAGGACCTAGAAAAGACCAGTGGCTGCTCACCACTTCCAACTCTTGCCCAGCACATACCCCTTCCACTCCCTGGAATACCATGGTTCTCTTTGGCCTTTGTGTTAGCAGTACTGATGGTGGAAGCTTCTAAACTCTTACTTCTTAGAGTATTGTGTCTGGGGCAGCAGCACCCAGGAGTATGTCCAAGTGTACTCTCTCAGGCCCATGACCAGATCTACTAATGTTGGAATTTTAACAAGCTCCTCACATGATCAGTATGTGTACACAACAAAGCTCAGATCCTGGATGAGATGGTGGGCCACATCCAAATTCAGTTCAGCCTGCTTTTGCAAACTAAGTTGTCCTGGAACCCAGCCTGAGCCTTATTTATTTCCTATATCATCTATGGCTACCTTCACTTAGAAATGCAAAATTGAGTAGTTGAAATGCCTGCTAGGACTAAGATACTTGCTATCTGGCTGTTTATAGAGAATTTGCCATCCCTGGTTGCAAGAATGCTTTAAGATACATTTTATTACAGGTTCAATGGGACGCAGCACACTGCAGACACACTGCTAAACAATAGACATAAAGAATTTCTACATCTGCCCTGCTGCTTCTCCTTCTCCTCCCTTCCCCATATCCCTTCCCTTCCCCCTCTTCCCTCTTCCTCCCCTTCTTCTTCTTCTTCTCCTTCTTCTCCCTCTTTTCACTTTGTTCTTACCCAAGATTCCTCAAAGCCATGGAGTAAGTCTTCCACAGTGAGCACCTTCCACAGTGAGCATCTTCCACAGTGAGCACATCTTCCACAGTGAGCATCTTCCACATTCGACAGTACCTTCCACAGTGAGCACCTTCCACAGTGAGCACATCTTCCACAGTGAGCATCTTCCACAGTGAGCATCATCTTCCACAGTGAGCACCTTCCACAGTCGAGCACCTTCCACAGTGAGCACCTTCCACAGTGAGCATCATCTTCCACAGTGAGCATCATCTTCCACAGTGAGCACCTTCCACAGTGAGCCTTCCATGACACTTCAAGTGAGCATCCTTCCCAGTGAGCATCTTCCACAGTGAGCACCTTCACAGTGAGCATCATCTTCCACAGTGACATCCACAGTGAGCGTCTTCCACAGTGAGCATCATCTTCCACAGTGAGTCACTTCCACAGTGAGCACCTTCCACAGTGAGCTTTATGAGCTCTTTCCCCAGTGAGCTTCCACAGTGAGCACCTTCCACAGTGAGAACCTTCCACAGTGACCACATACCTTCCACAGTGAGCATCTTCCACAGTGAGCTTCTTCCACAGTGAGCACTTCCACAGCTGCTCTTCAAGTCAAGCTTTTCCCAGTGCTTTTTAATCATCCATTTCCACTGTGCTTTCCATTGAGCTTACCTCAGGATTTGCTCCGGCTTTGCAAGGTGAGGGGATCCCAAGTTGGAGCACAAGTGGACCTCCCATGTCTTACACAGTGAGCTTTCCACAGTGACCGTTTTCCAGTGAGCACCTTCCACAGTGAGTGTCTTCCACATGAGCATCTTCCACAGTGAGCATCTTCCACAGTCGAGCATCTCACAGCCTCTCGGATGTCAAGGCTTTTCTCCCTTTTAAATTTCTTCCCCATGATCCTTCCTCTTTTTTTTGTGCTTGAGTCTTTTAGCTTGACTCAGGTTTTTGCTCCATGCTTTGCAAGGTGAGGGGTGGATCCCAAGGTTGGAGCACAAGCTGGTCTGTCATATAAAGGTCTTTCACCCCAAAGTGACTCCTTGTGCTCTCTATACCAGTGCTTTTCTTAGAGCACAGACTCTCTTCTGCTCCAATCATTGTGTGTCCAGACTCAGGACACCAAAGGCAGCAAAGCACCTTGTCACCTAAAGGCCCCTGCTATCCTGGACAACAGCTATTATCCTAACTCACCTAAGATGTGTTACATCACCCAGTTACTCCTAATCTCAATACTCTTAATCTGGCACTTCTGTATTCACCTTCAGGTGGAAAGCCTTTAAAAACATTGCAATATGGATGAGATTTGAGCCAACAAAGTGTCTAGAGCCATACACAATTTCCATATGTGTGTCTGATGACTTTTCAACTGACCAGTCAACGAAGACTCTTCATCTTCAAAGTGGACTTCAGCGTTTTGGGAGGTGTGCCAGCTGGCAAGGTGTGCACCACATGGGCTAGCACCCTTGGGGAATAGGAGCTTCAGGTGGGCGTAAGGATCTGCACACTCCCTGTAGCACAGCCCCAGATTCCCCACTTCTAAGTGATGAGACCAGAGGCCTCAGGCCATGCAGTTTCTTACTCAGGTCTGCCTGTCTATTCTTCTGGCCTTAGGTTGGCTCCTGACCTATTCAAGTGTGGTCGAAGACTTCACAAACCGTGCTGAGAATCCTGGGTACTTGTGAGCCAGCAAAGGGCTCCCCAGCCTGCTCTTTAGTGAATACATATCTCTATTGGGGGGAATGATCCCCATGGCAGAAGAGGAATCCTTCTTGCCACATTCTCTGTTTCCCACTGCTCTCTCTTTTCTGAAAAGAGACGTAGCCCTTCTCTCACTAACCCTTCCGCGACAGACTATGCCTTCTCAACCATCACTCTGCATCACTACATGCAGCCTTTTCAACTTTCCCCATCAGTCCTGCTTTCTTTTAATTAAATCCATTACTCTTCAATCATTTCCAAATTCCTAGCATCCAGATGAACATCCTTCATATCTTAAAAATTACACAAAAGTATATAGAGCAAATACATGAAAAGGATAACCATACCCGTGTTACTACAGCCCATTAAGCACAGACTTAGCAAGGATTTCTTCTGAAGGAAATGTTCAAAAATGGCGAGTGTGGAGTTCCAGATCTGCTATTTCCTCAGTTATTTGCTAGTTTGGAGCCAGAAGATGAAAGCAGTGATTGACAAAGAACTACCAAAAAATAACAGTAAAATTTATGACAATATTGTATTTATATGATGGGAAAGTCTTTGGACATATATCCACATATCAGCTCATTCATTCCTTATTATGACTCTTGGGGAAGATGACCTTGATGGTGACCATTTTACAAGTGAAAGAACTAAAACAGAAAGAAATTATACATCACATACAAAGCCTCTAATAATACCAGAGAATGTCCCAGAAGTCTTACTATTTTGCTATGAATAGAGTTTTTTTTCTTACCCAGAAGCACATTGAAAAGTCTGTTCAGAGAAGATTTGCTTTTTCTGACTCTCCATCAGACTTCACCTAGCAAAGTGCCTGGAAGACAGTCATACCAGCCAGTGCCTGACTGATGCATCAATCTCACTACCAGCATTGAACAGGGAGTGAGGAAGGGAGTGGGGTAGGCATGAACAGAGATGTCAGGAATTACAGACTCTTACCAAACTATAGAACAATGCAGTATTTACATTTGTTTGCACTGTCATGCCAGGAAACAGGCTTTTATAGACTACATCCCTGTGTGTTTCCCTGCCTTCTTACTCTGATGGGGCTTAGCTCTAGAGAGGCACCAGAAAATCAGAATATGGGAGAAGGAAGTGGGGTTTTGATGTCCAGTTCACTTCCTACTGTACTGCAGGACCACCATAGCTGTGTCTCCTCAGATGATCCCCTTGGTTACTGTTGCCCTCCCTTCCCATTCTGGAATTATTCCTTTTTTGCCTTAGTTTCATGCTAGGACTTCTGATTGGCATGCCATCTGTAAAATTTGGGTCTTAAACATGCACAGGATGTAATGTAAAGGGACCACTATATTCCCATTTCTACGCAGTTTGTCTGTGGGACCACCCTAGTGCTTGGGCATATAGGATATCCATAGGCAAATCTTTCTTGATGCCCATTGGCAACCCACATATTATTTGTCAGATTTTATTCAAAGTAAGAAATGCTATGCTGGACCATTGTGAGTCTGACTTTAACAATCTTATTAAGAGAAACCCAGCCCCTTCTGAGGTTCCATATCCAAATCACATATAAAAAATATGTTAACAATTTATTGAAAAGCCAATCTGTTTAAGATAGCTCCCTTCACTCAGGCCTTGCATACTGGAAGCTTGGGGTATGGGTGAGAGAAATATATAAGACTTATGGGAATGTGGTTGGAATGGGAGGACCAGAATTCCCTCCAAAGGCAAAATTCCAGCTTCAATCACTTCCCTCAAAACCTCAAAGCGAAAACTACTCCCAGCCCCAGGCTTTGCTTGTTTTCTTCCCAAGCCCAGTAAATCAGTCCATTCACAACCACCCAGCCCAGCATCTGATGAAACAGACCTAGGCTCTAAAGAAACCCAGGCCGAGAAAGCCGTCTTCAAACCCAAGCGAGTGTGTGCGAACCTTGGCCAACCTTTCCCAAGTGCTTGGCCCAACACGCAGGTCTGTGCCTGGTTTAGGGTTTCATAGTGGCAATTTCAAAGCCGTCTCATTATTACTGATGACCAGGCTTGCTGAGAGTAATAGTGTTTTATAGCCTACTGCGCAGAGGGCCCCAGGAGCTGTGGGGGATTTGCTGCCTCTGAACCTATGTGAGGCACCAATCATGAAGTAAGCGGAGGGCCACATGCTAAGCTGAAGCTGAATCATGTGGAGGTTACAAAGAGCAGACTGTCAGCTCCTATGCTCCTCTGTAGCTGCATAAACTGGAGCACTGGACCAGGCATGGCCTGCTACACTCACAACAGCCAAACAGCTACAAGAAGCTGTGTTCAGATGTCATGTATTTAGGGGTGGGAACATGACCAAGTGTCCCAGTGCAAAACCAATTCCTTTTCCTTTCTTATTTTATTTTATTTTTTTTAATTAAGAAAATAAAACCCACTGAACTGTCCATGCTGGCATTGAAATCACTCTGTAGCCTAGGTTGACTTGGAATCTGCCTTCCTAGTATCTGGGTTTACAAGATTGTGTTATGGGGCCCTGACAGATATAATTTGAGTTCATAACCTGAGCCTTTGTGGTCAAAACAAGACCTGATCACTGTTATGGTTTGAGTGTAAAATGTCTCCCATAGGCTGGGGAGTCCAGCTTGGCCCTCAACTGTTGATGGTGCTTTGGAAATAGAGCATTGCTGGAGGAAGTGTGTAGCTAGGGCAGAGACAAGTGGGCACAGAGGCTTATGTCTAGGTCCTTCTTCCAGATTAAGAGTCTCTGGATAGGAACTGCCTCTCCAGGATACCTTTCCAACCACAATGAACTGTATCTCCCGAATCACAACCCAAATAAATTCTTCCTGTTTTAAATTGTGTCTGGCAGATATTTGGTTACTCTTTCTTTTTTTTCTTCTTTCTTCTCCTTCCTTCCTTCCTTCCTTCCTTCCTTCCTTCCTTCTCCTTCCTTCCTTCCTTCCTTCCTTCCATTTATCTCTCATTGTTCTGTCTTGGGGCCAAAACCAGGTCCTTGTGCATGCTAAACAAATACTTTAATACTTTAGCACTGA
Source organism: Mastomys natalensis (assembly GCA_021653895.1). Taxonomy (NCBI): domain Eukaryota; kingdom Metazoa; phylum Chordata; class Mammalia; order Rodentia; family Muridae; genus Mastomys; species Mastomys natalensis. Next base: position 207,202 of record JAJTUV010000233.1, read on the forward strand.
GCTACACCACAGTCCTTAGGAACCCCATCCTGTAGCAAACCTGTTTTCCTACCTTTTACTCTTAATCTCCAGTTTTCTAGGACCACTAAAGTCCTCATAAAAATTAGAACTGGAGGTTTGGGGAATAGAAAGAATCACTGAGTTGTCAGATATGTTTTATCCTAAAACAGCTTAGTGTCTGCTAGAGCATAGTGGCCAGGGTTACTCTCATGCTTAGGGCCATACCTGAGAAACCAAAGCACTTGTTTTTGGTATAAATGGAGGTGGGGGAAGAGCACACATATGTATGTGGGCATCTATGTATGTGTGAAGGCAAAGGTGGGTGTCTAGTAAATATCATTATCTCTACTTTAGCTACTCAATAGGAAGCTTGTCGTTTGGCTAATCTAGCCACTTTGCCCTGGGGATCCCTGTCTGTGCCTCCTAAGCACTGGGATTACAGGTTGTTCCTCTGGCTCACCTGATATTTATGTGGGTGCTGGGCACCCAAATGGTGATCCGCAAGATTGCACAGCAAGTGTTTCAACTACGGCCTATCTTCTCAGCCCCAGACAAAGTGTTGTATGTCAGAGGCAAAGTTTTCCTGACCAAAGGGCTAACCAAAGAGGCAAAGGCAAAGTCAGGGCTAACCCTGCTGCCTTGTTGGGTGTGGAAGGACAGATTCATACTCAGTTTTACATTTTATACCTTGTTTGTAAGCTATGGAAATAGCAAAAGCAGTCATGAGCTCTATATAAATAACCTCATGGTGTTTATACTCAGTCTCTGTAAATAGGAGGTAAAAGTCCTTCTGCTCCTACACTCAGGCATGAGTTAACATGTGGAAGAGACCAAGCACGGCTTCCAGTGATGGGAGTAATCGTCACTGGTTATGTCCTTAAAGTCTGTAAGCCACCAGCTCCAGATATGGCCAACTTAGCAACCCACAGCAATGAGAGCGCAGGGCTTTCTCTCTGCTGTCCTCTGTGTGTGACTTGGTCTTTAGGTTTGTTCTTTTTGCAGTTACAAACCACCTACAACCCTTCTCAGTGGCACATTCAGACAAGTCCATTTTGGAGAAGACACATCTCCACTTTGAAAAACAACATAATCTTTCCTAGAAATCCATGAGTTGATTCCCATCATCTCTTCCTGGTTGAGGCCAAGTCACATGTCCTCTGGTAACCAATCACCACCAGACAGGGACAGAAACTATTAGAATCCATGCAGGGTAGTCAGGATGCAACCTAGAACTTGACTAGGATTCTTTCTTTGATGGGTTGATATAAATTACTTATAAACATTATAAATAATGGAGTACTGGCAGGAAGAAGCAGGAAACAGGCCCTTGCAGGTAGTTAACAGTGACTGCCAAGCACATACATTCACACACATGCATACGAGGACACACACACACACATTCTATTCTAGATTTCATCGCATTGTAAAGATTGCTCTGATTGGATATCATTCCCCATGCATCTGAGTCACTGTATGCCAATATTCCTGTAAGACAGCTGCCTAAGGCAAATACTTTCCAAAGATGTAACACCTGAGTTGGGGATGTGGCTCAGTCATGGAGTGCTGAATCAAGTGGTAGATTGAGGCCCTGAAAAAAAAAATGAAGGAAAAGAAACATTATGCAGTGATTTCCCTGGACCAGCCTGCCCCTTTCAACAATCACAATCAAGCTTCATCACAGCAACTTGCTTTGAAACCATGTTTTGTTTTGTTTTGCTTTGTTTTGCTTTGCTTCTGTCTGTATTCCTTTAGTAAAACAGGATGTATTTCCAATGCTTATGGGGCATCTGTATTTCATGGGTGAATGGCCCTCTTACACCCTTGCCCCCCTTTTCTTCCTGCCTTCTAGTCCACTGCCAAGTGAAATCTGTTTCTGTTATTGCTTTGCCACCATTTCACCCCTCTGTGGTTAGGGCTTCCCTGACGCAGCTCCGTTCCCATGAGAGCCATAGCTCCTGCTGCCCCAAATGTACGTTTTCCCCTCCAGTGGGAACTGCAGAGACCAACAAGGACTACCTTGTTCTAGTTCCTTGGCAAGGCCCAGTGTGAAGGTACCACTTTCCCCCTGTGCTGTTCTGGGAACTAGCCCTACAACTTCTTGGATGTCCACCAGCTCCTATAAAGGACTCTAATGCTGCTCCTCTAGCTGGCAGTAGAGAACTGGTATTCATAAGGGACCTAAGTTCTCTGGGGGAGGGTAGGCTTCTCTACAAGGGCATCCACCCTGTTCTGTATGATATTGTCTCATCTGTGGAACTCTGACAGGACACGTTCATAATGGGTGGCCATTGCCTTGGATAAGCCTCCTGGAACCTCCTTCTGCATCAGGTGTGAAGGCAAAGAGCTTGAAGTTGGTACCTCTTCTGGCTACGTCCTATCTTGCTGACTCTCTTTCATCATTGACCTCCCCTCTGCCAACTCCATAGTTTCCTGTCTGCCAAGTTGGGCAAGTTACTGAAGCTCTCTAATCTCAGGGTCTTCACCTGAGACAAAGAAACATGGTTAGTATAGTCAACCTGACACTTAGGAGTCAGATCTCTAGGCACACCCCTGAGAAGTTGTGTGAATAACGTGTGGGCCTGCCTGTGACAGCTTTTCTTAGTTGGGTTTTTTGGCGTGAGAAGATCCATGCTGAATGGAGCAGCACCCTGTCATGAGCTGGACCTGGGACTGAATGGAAAGGAGACAGCAAACTGAGCACGGGCATGCGTGTTAATTCACTGCTCTCTGCTCTTCACTGAGGCTGTAATGTGACTGTCTGCTTGAAGTTTCCAATGCCTTGACTACACAAGGCGGTGAGCCATCATCTGAAATTGTGAGTCAAATAAACCTTTCTCCCTTAAGCTGCCTTGCTTAGGGTATCTTGGCACAGCAACTGAAAAGAAACTAAGGCAGATCATAATGGTGCTTCCCTGTAGGATTACTGTCAGTTACTGGACAAGAACCACTCAGAAGTAAGCCTCATACATGTCAAGCCCTTTCAACTGTCTGGTATTATTGTTGTTATTAATCACTGCACATTGCTGAGCAGTCTCCTCTCTTAGGGTCTTGGAAGATCGTTCCCTAGGAGTGCATGCAGTCTAGAATAGGAGGTATACAACTGGTACTCCAGGGCAGAACTAAAGAGGACTAAGAACTAAGGCAGGCTGCAGCACAGTCATGGAAGGGCATTTGTGGTGATTTGAATGAGAATGGCCCTCGAAGGCTTATATGTTTAAATACTTGCTCCCCAATTAGTGGAACCATTTGAGAAAGATTAGGAGATGTGACCTTATTGGAGCAGATATGTTACTGGGTGGAGACTTTGAGGTTTCAAAAGATGTGAGGTCTTAGCTGATTTTACTGGCATGTACTTGCTCCACAATCATGGATTCTAGCCCTCTGAAACTGTAAGCTATAACCCAATTAAATGCTTCTTTTATATGTTGCTTTGGACGTGGTATTTTATCATAGTAATAGAAAATTAACTAATGCAATATTACTATGTTTTCCATTTCAATAACACAATGCCCGAGGTTGGGTAATTTATAAAGAAGTCTACTTAGTCTATATTTTTGGAGGTCTGAAAGGATGACATTAGTTATGCTTGGCTCTGATGAAGTTCTCCTGACTACATGTGGTTTGGCAGGTAGTGCCGTGATGTAGCATAGGTGTGGGATGGATCACATGACCAGACAAACTACCAAAGAGTCACAGGTCAGATTTGCCATTTTTTAAGCAACTCAGTTCTACAAAAATAACTACCTTGCTCCACAAAGCTAACGTGTATCCCTTTTGAGAACAGCTAGAGGTCTAGTTCCATTGCATCGGACCTTTCTTCTGGAAGGTTGCAACACACCACATCTTCGCTCTGCTGGAGATCTATCTAGCTTTTAGCTCATGGACACACTGGAACCATGTACTCACAAAATACACAGAGGGCAATCCTAGCAGCATGCTGGTGTGCAAGCTGCCCATGGAAACCTAGCCTAACAGCCTAGAGCCTCAGGGGATAGGCAAACTAGTCCTACAGGGCTGAACAGATCTCCATAATGTAAATAACCAGAGTCTGTCCTACAGGTAATTTTACAGTCCTTTTATTGTAACATTATAAAGGATAAGTGTATAGAAGCCAGGAATAAATGTCCAGAGTGTTTCTGTGACACTGTCTGGCTCCAGAGTTAGGTTTCCCCATACTTTATGTACAAGTGCAGCAAAAGCCATGCAGCCTGAGAAGTTAGAAGTGACTTCCTGCTCTTGGGACTCTGTGGAGAGAATGCCACAAGTACTGCTGGAGGCAAAGGGACATCCTGGGGCCCAGCAATGGCTGAGAAGGTGCCCAGCAGATGATCTACACAGAATGTGAATTGCTCTCAGAGCCCTGGAAAACCCTTGGTTCTGGTACTCATGGTTTCAAATCTTAAAATACCCCTTAAAAGTACTGAAAACATACCAGTATACCAGCTATCAGTAGAAATGAAAACTCAGTGGGGAGCCTCTAGCATTAGAAAGTTTAGGTCTTTCCAGTATCATGTGGCTATGAGTTTCTAATTCCTAAGACAATTCAGCATGATAACATTTCAAAAGAATTCGTGAAACTGCTATGAATACTGCTATCACCTAAAGAAATTGTAAGGTGAATTTATGATCAGTGACAGTTGGGCGGCATTGATGGTCTTTCAGCCTGTATGTCTCCACTCAACCTGCTGTTCTAGAAGCGATGTCTTTCAACAAGCGTGGGCTGTCGAGGCTGCCTGTCTTCTGTCCTGCTTCTGTATGTTTGACATTCAGATATACTAACATTTGTCAAAGGAAACAGCAGAGAGGCTCTGGACAGCCAGGCTTGCCTTACTTTATGCCATTCACGGCCTCCAAAAGAAGTTGCACTGAAGTGGAATTTGGGGTAAATTGTTTCATATTTTATGATCTTTTAGAAAATAAAAATCAATACTAACCTCTTTTTATACATAAATTGAGATTCCACATGCCATGTTTGCTTAGATTGAAATATACCTATAAGAACTATTTTATAAACTAGGCAAACACAGAAAGCACACTCATTTATTTATGTGTTTATTCAACAATATTTATTGAATATCCTTTGCATGCAAATCACTGTCACTCTGAGGATCCAGGCCTTCAGTAGCAAGCAGGTCAATGTCTCTGCCTGCCAGGAAATTAAATTGCAGAGGGCTAGGCAGATCTATTAAATAATTGCATAACATAACCTCAGCTAACGGAAAACTCTGTAAGGAAAAGGGGTGAGGGATAGGGCATGGTGAAGGGTCCTGTCACAGATACTTGCTACAAAGCAAATTCCCACAAACCACGACTGACCACAAAAGGACTTTATTACTCCATTCTTCCCATGGTTCAGGAATCTGGGCATGGGTTAGCTGTGTCCTCTGGCTAGATGTTATAAGATATTGTCAAAAGGTCCACAAGAGATGGCGTCTCCTCAAGGCTAAGTGTCCTTTTCCAAGCTCCTGGGTAGAGATTTCTTTGTAGCTATGACACTCAAAGAGACTATATCACCAAGGGTATAAGGAGACAGTCCTTTCGTTCTTCTTTCTCATGTGAGGTCTTATCCTGATTAGGTCAGATCTACCAAGATAGTGTTCCTTTGATTAGTCAAAAGTCAAGTAACTCATAACCTCACTGTGGAGGCTGTATTCAAATTAATTATTGGTTCTTCTTCCACATGGAATTGTATTAGTGGGCATAGATAATAGTGACATAGAAACTGGTCTACCACACAGTTGAACAAAAACCTGAAAATAACTGGGGAGCTGTAATACATAAAGACAAAAGACATGGAATGAATGTTGAATTGTGCAAGAGCCCTGTGGCACAAATTGGTGTATTCAAGAAATCTTGAAATGCCAGTGGCAATAGAGGCTAGTGAATGAAGAGAAACAGTACATGATATAAGATAATAAAATGGCTGACCATTGAGAACTGTGAAAGCTAAATGCAAGGCTGTGCTACCCAATGGTGGAATTTGATTTATATATTTTTAAAGACCTATTTTGTTTACTTGTGAAGAAAACATTGTAGGGGAATTGTAAAATGAAAGCAAAGCGATTAATATAAAAGGCCCACTGAAGTCTAGGCACAAGATGAAATTGCTTTGAAGAAGATGTCACTACTGAATGGGAGAGACAGATTCTTGGCTGGCTTTAAAGGTAGTGTAGATTGGACATACTGCAAATGCAATGGCTGAAGAACATAGACTCTGGGTCCAAACTTCCCTAATTCAAATCCATGCTCTACCATCTACTGTGCATGTGGGATCAAGAAAATTATTTAGATTCTCGGCACAGTGCTGTACTCTTCAGGAAAGTGGGCTGCAATGGTACCTACCAAGTGCACTTTCGTGAGCATTGAACTGAATTTCAGACATGGTGTGTTCAATTCAGCACCAGAGCGTGCAACCTCTTGTGAGTGATACTTATAAGTAGATGGTACATGGCTACTGTTTCTTGATGTAAGATTGGATTGGGTGATGAGCAAAACCCAAGAAATCAACGATGGTTTGACTGGGAAAGAATGGCCTGCAGAAGTCTGAAGAGTGCTTGGATGTCAGCTCTTCTTATAATCATATATTAGATTCAGATGAGACATTGCATATGTTATATGAAGAAAGATTGAGAAAACTTTATAGATAGGCTGGGATCTGAGCCCAGAGTTGCCACTAACTAGCTGTGAGACCTTGAAAAAAATAACCAGATCTCCATGAACAGGTTTGTTCATATGAAAAAAATAGGGTTTTCAATGCATCTTCCAGAATAGTGTAGGGATACCCACCAGAGTTCCCAGCACACACAGAGCACCAGGAAATGGAACATCGTGGACTGACAGCTTGTATTCTCCCAAATTCCATTGTTGAAATTGAAACTTCCAAATTGGTAGTATTGAGAGATGGGGCCTTTGGGATGTGTGTGAATTACAGGGAGTGTGTGACCGAAGTATAGCCATGCATGTGATTAAATCATGAGAGTGGAGTCCTTATGAATGCATTGGTGCCCATGTAAAAGGAACCCCAGAGAGATTTCTTTACTATCCAGCAGGTAAAGGATAGGACCTCCCACTAATATCCTGAGGTGGCACTTGTCAGAACACAGTTATACCAACCCATGAGCTCTGACTGCCAGACTCCAGAATGGAGAGAAATACATTTGTACTGAAAGTAAGCCACCCAAGCCATGTCATTTTGTCACCACAGGCTGAACAGACTAAGACATTGAGGATGCCTTGCCTCTGGAAGGCAGAGAGGATTCTATAGCTCTTCTGGCTGGTATAAAATTATTTGCTTTGTACCGGCTGAGCCAGGGGATCATTTTCAATTCTCTTGACACCCATTTAACACAGCCTGAAGGCAGGTCAGGAAGGTCTCTGAGAAGTGGCTGAGCAGATACTCTGGTTTCTCTGTCCACGCTGCAGGCATTCTAGTTATATCCCAGCAAAGCAGAAGTGACTGTTCTCACCCAGGTGAAATGACAGTGTCACAGGACTCTATAACTTAGCTTCTACCAGCAGCATAGGACCCTTCTCATCCCCTAGAAAGCAAGAAAGGGACAACAACTGTACCCCAAGAATGAGGTGATCAGTTCTAATTATCTCCAACTTATAGAGGAAAAAATGCTATAACTTCTTCAGATTCTAGGCTCAAGTATTTCACAGAATGTAAGAACCAAAACAGACTGCAGGCTGTTTCCTAATGATCTCTTATCATTCTTCCCAGACCAGAGCTCCCAGACCTTCCTGACTTTCTTGAGCCTCCCAGACTATCTCTGTGCTCCTTTGTCTTCATGGCTCCTAGGGCTATCATGGCAGTGCTCACACTTCATCGCTACTGCTTCAAGTTTGGTATCTCTCTCCTACATGGTAAAGTTTGTGAAGAGGAAGCAAGTTATCTTAGGCTGGGTGATTATGAACATGGACACCATGTCCAAGGCAACTCTTACAAAAACACATCATTTAATATGGAGCTTCCTTACAGTTTCAGAGGCTTAATCCATTAATATGGCAAAGAGCATAGTGGTAGGCAGACATGGTGTTGAAAAAGTAGCCAAGAGTTCTGTATCTTGATTTACAAACACACACACATACACACACACACACACACACACACACACACAGAGAGAGAGAGACAGAGACACAGAGAGAGATAGAGAGACAGAGAGACAGAGACAGAGAGGTCCTGAGTCTGAGTTTGAATCTGGTGTGGGTTTTTGAAAACTCAAGTCTACCCTCAGTGGCACACTTCTTCCACCAAGGCCATACCTACTCCATACCTCCTAATCCTTCTCAAATACTGCCACTTCCCAGTGACTAAGCAATCAAATATATGAACCTAGAGAGGTCTTTCTTATTCAGACCACACGTGCCATGATAGACTATGCTTTGAACTATGAGATACACTTTGTTTTAAGTTGCTTTTGTCGAGGTGTTTTATTACGGCAATAGGAAACTAAGACAGAAATTGGTACCAAGCAGTGGAGCCATTGCTGTGACAAATTTGACGATATGGTTCTTAGACCTTTGGAACAGTTTTGTAGATGGAATGTGGAGAAGTTTGGTACTCTGGGATTGAATGCTGGAAGGAGAGATTAATAGGAGGAGAAGAGTAATGCCAAGAGAAACATGGACTGAGGAGCCTTGGCTCATGAAGTTTCCATTCTTCTGGCAGAAATGTAGGTAAGAGGCTATTCCTGTGGCATTTTAGCCATTAATGTGGCCTTATTTTTGGTGTGTCCTGAGAACTTGGGTGAAGTTAAATTTAAAGATACTAGGTTATTCGCTTGGCAGAGGAAAGGTGTGTGAGGGGGTTAAAATTTGGAACCCATAGAGTGCAGACAACAAAGCAGCTATAACTCTCACCACGTCTGGAACCATTGAAGAGAAGCTGGCAGCAGACGCTGACAGTGTTGTCCTGTGACACTGAGTTTAAAGCTGTGAAAGACAGAAGGTTGAGGGGATAGTGGAGAGTAACTGAGGCCAGACAGTGCATGCAGGGGAGGAGTCCATGAAGACAGACCCTCAGAGACCTCTGTATAAAGTCTAAGCTACCATAGAAACCTGGAGATGTTAGAGATATCAGGACAATGGAACATCCACCAAGAAAGGCTCTAGGCATGGATTGGAGCTTCCCAAGAGAAAATCAATGTGTGCTGCAGGAAGCAAAGCTAGAGAACTCACTATGTCTACCTAAGCCTAGCATGTTATATTACCATAGTCCTCAGATGCCAGACATGGAACTGCAGGATCTGGGGTTGCTTTGTGAGGTTAGGTTTTGTCTTGATTTGACCTTCCTTGTGATACACTAATTCTTCCTTTTATGGAGCAGGAAGGTTTACTTTGTGCTATTATATGTTTGAAGTATGAAACTTGATTTGATTTAACTCATGACTATGACACTTTGAGTTTTTAAAGTATTGGAACTGCTAGTGACTATGGGACATTTAAAAGTTGGACTGTATTCTACATTATGAGACAAACATGGGACTATGGGAACAAGGTGTGGAAGGTTATGGCTTCAAAGTGATGTGTTTGGGGTCAAGTTGACAAGGGGTGAAGTTGTGATAGCTAGTATTGATTGATGGAATCCAGAATCACCTGAGGGCCTCTCGACATAACTGTGGGGGTTATCTTGAATAAGTTCATGAATATGGGAAGGTTCATCTTAATTGTGGGCAGGGGTATTCCCTGGAGAAAGGATCCTGGAAGAAGCAAGCTGTGCATCAACATGCATGCCTTCATTTCTTCTACTCATGGTGGATATAATATGACCAGCTGCTTCAAGTGTGTGCTCTGTTTACTTCTCTGCTATGGTGGTCTATGCTTTGAATCGTGGGCTACAGTAACATAAAATAAAGTTTGCTTTTGTCAGAATATTTTGTCTCAACAACAAGAAAAGAAGCTGCTTTGTCAGAATATTTTGTCATAGCAACAAGAAAAGCAATTAAGATGAGAAATTTACCTATAGCACAATCGTCACCAACTGCATTCATGCTAAAAGGGTGGCATGTCATAGGAGGGAATATGTTACCATATATAGTCATCTGAAAGGTGTTTATATGTTATCATTACAGTCTTTATGATGTTTGAGAGACTTTGAGGAAATGTAAGGATTATGGCATTGGATGACGGGAGCCACTGACATATCATTGTTTTTCAAAGCTTTCCTATGAAGCTCAGAGAAACAAGTACCTCCCAATCATTTCAGGAGCCTACCCTCAGAAGGAATGTGGGCACATGGCTAAATGTTCTCCAGTTGCAATTTGGAAATTCTTGATTTTTTTTTCCCCCTTAATCTTGAGGTTTGAAAATGAAGCCTGACAGGACAACAGCAACTAGGTGAGCCCAGGAGACAGCTCTCTGCTGCCAGTGACGTAAGGCATTTGGGGTGCTCTAGGGCACAGAAGTTCAGTGGTCTTGTGAGGTCTGAGAGTTCAGTAAGACCCAACGTGAGTGTGAGGTGTGTTACATCTCCAACTAAGATTAATGGGGGATGCTGACAGCCCTGAGAGTTGATGTCACTTTCATTTGAACCAGAGCTTGTTTCAAACACAGAAAGAGCCAATGACATTCTTAGAAACACAAACAGCCAGTGAACCCCATCGTACCCTTTTGTACCCTTGTCGCCTCAGTTTGTTAAGCAACCACTTCCAGTAAAAATGGTAACTGAAGTAAGGGAGGGCTAGGAAAGCCCTCCTCCCTCTTCCTCTCAGCCCTTCTTCCCCAGCCGTTAGCACTGAGCAGCATGCCAGTAGAACGTGCACAGATCAAGAAGTGAAACAGAGCACTTGACGTAGTTCTTCACAGTGTTTCCACTGTGCTAGTAATAGGATCCACGAGCAAGCTTTGAAATATGAATTGTGTAACTTTGACAATTACATGTGAGTTAAATGTTCTTAATGTTCTAACACAAAATAGAAACGGTAAACGATGTGTGTTCCAAAGTTAAGGTTTCCATGTTTCCTTTTGGCTTTTGTTTGTTTGTTTTTGTTTTCAATTAAAATGCCACTAAATAGCAAGTGGCATACTTCCTGGGCTGCATGTGGTCGCTTATACTATAACTCAGCACTTGGGAAACAGAGAAAGGAGGATTGGCACAAGGCTGAAGCCAGTGAGGTTACAAAGTGAGGTCAGGCAGCCAACAGAAAGAGACAACCAACAAGTCCTGAGGAATCATGAGAAGGAACCATAAAGGGGGAAGAGCAGCTTTGCATGTCTATAATCAATAGTGTGTTTCCATGTTTCTGATGAAAGACTCCTCCATTTGCATTTACACTGTACTCTACACATGTAGCTAACCCAGAGCTGATGCTACTGGCTAGAACGTACGCTTAGGAAAAGTTTGGTTCTTACAGACACTGCACACACAGTGATGGGAGACACTTGTGGAATACCATTATGCCACAACCTGTTCTGGTTCCAACTCACTTCCCAATTCCTTCCCTTTTAGAAATTTCTGCCATCTTTGGGCAAAAATAAAAAAATAAAAAAATAAAGCCCTCCTTCTCCATCCCAAGGTGGAACGGCATAGTTTTAGAAAAGTCAGAGTCACTTGGTATAGAGGATCAGTGGACACACTTGGGGAGTCACTTAATGAGTGTTTTTAAGTCCAAAAGTATGGGTTGTCTGCATAATAACTACATATCTAAATTCATGTAAACGCTTGCAAATATTTGTGCTCTTCGAAGTGTATGCCTGACCTGTATGTGTCAAGGGGGCCCAGCTTGAGGGAAGAGAACACAGGCAGAACTGGATGGTTTGTGGGTGCGCAGACACCAAACGGTCTCTACTTGAAACCCTCCTGGAGAGTACAACCTTTTGACAGAGTGATTTCAGGGGAGAGTGGTTTGAGCATGAGACTTCCCTGTTAGAAATCTTTAGGGAAAATGAAACCAGAGGCTGAGTCCAAGACCAAACTCAAACTCGCCTGTTAAAGAACTCAAGTGAATCTATGACATTCCTAATCAGACTCGCCAGTTGAAAAGTTCATGAGAACTTTGGGGTTCTGTTGCAAAACATGCAGTTAGGCCAGGTTTTGGGCTCTGTTAACAAAAGTCCTTCCCAGTCTGGTGACCGCAAAGACAGCCTGACATTTGTAAGTGTGCATTTCCATGGAAAAAGAAAAAACCGAAAGCCCTGCTTAATTGCATTAGGAGAATTGTACCACATTCCGACAGAGAACACTGACATGCTTTGACAAGCATGAGGAAAACCTGCTCCTCTCAATGCTGGGCCCCTTTCTTTGGGGTCATGGCTATTACCATGGAGATAGCATGCAAAGAACGGGAGAGCTGATTCCCCCACTGAAAACTAAGCTGGCTGCTTTTTCTTAGCAGTAATCACAGTTACCACCCAGCATGCTGCCACCAAGACATCACACTTCCTGTCAGGCACAAGACTGGAATTCTGTTCTGCACAGTGTCCTTATAGCACAGGATCCAAGGCTGTAAGGGCCACTCAACACAAGGAGAGGCTTGAGTCCTAGGGATAGTACAAATAAGTAGAAATCGTGCATATTGACGATTCAATTTTGTTTGTTAAAAAGCAGAAAAACAGTAATAAAAAAAACGTGGAATAAAATCCTTCAAAGGCAGTCTTTCAAAGTACATAGAAAGGACTCTGGGGAAAGAGTTTTAGGAAGGAAGTTGAAAATTATGGACTGTTTCAAACAGGAAAATTGTATAAATGAACATGTCCTAAAAGAGAGTGTTTAACTGTGCTTCATGAAAGCTAAGAACCATATTTTGCAAATACTACACTTCTGACTTCCTAGTTTCATCTTAAATCACCTTCCCCTGCTGTCTTCCACCTCCAAGGCTGAGGCACGAGGCTCATGGCCCCAGGGATACGGCCCAGAACAAAGAGGCCATTGATCAGCCTGAATCTCAAAGCTGACTTCCCTGACCTCCTAAGCAAGAAAATAGTCTTCAAAGCTAAGCATTGTTGAGAAAGAAAGGGATTTTCTAAATTCCTTTAGCTCCCATTAGTATATCGAGAGCCATACCTGGTGGAATAGATTCGAGAAATTTACTATATGCCATTGTGAGAGGGTAGAGAGAGTGTGCTCATAGCCTGAGGGATTGGATCACAAATTCAGGAAGGGTAAGTAGAGATGAGACATGCTGTGTGTGTCCTTGTGTCCTCCATTCTCCCCTTGAGCTATGGGTCCTGACAGTGGCAAGTCATGTTAGATATATCTAAGCAAGGCGACAGCATCAGGAGACTAACATCATACTGTCTTTGAGGATTCCAGAATAAGACTACAAGGCTTAAAGAAGTCTTCTGCACGGTCATTGCCAACAGACTGAACAGCAATGGGGCAGCAGCGCAAAGAGTAGCCTATTGTCTAGCAATGCCCCAGATCCTCTGTATCTTAGGGACAGTAAATTGGGGTCCTAGGGATATGAATCTATTAGAAAGCCTGATGTAGTAGATAAATACCATAGTCAGGATAGAGGTTTTCTCAGATGCCCTGAGACCAGGAAACACAGGCAAGAGCTGAGGGTCAGCACATTATCTCAGAAGCCCAGGTATACAGAGATTGCCCACATAGGACACTCAACAGTAAAGATCAGTAAAGATCCAAAGGACTCCATGTAGATCATCCTCATCAAATGATTCTGAAGCATCCTTAATAATTCCACTCCATCTTGGAATGGAGAATGAGCACTTAACCAAAACAGGAGAGAGACTTCCAAAAGGGAATATTTAAACTATCTCTAAAAACGAATGAAACTTTTAACTAAAAATAAATGATGACAACAGTTGAAATTAGGAGAGACATATATAGCGCTAATTGACAAGTGGGGTGGTATTAAGGAAACTGAGATCAGTGTCTAGAAATACAAGGAGTTTGTGCATGTGGATGGAGTGTGAGCCGGTGACCCACTACATCTTTATCCTCGTGGCTCCTTACCATTCTATTGAGTGCACACATGTCAACTCCCTTTAAGTCAAAGCAAATTTGGTGTTTGGAAGTGTCCTCCGGGAAGCCTAGGGGCACAAGAAACTTGCTTTAATGTCCCTAAAAAGGCAAGAGCAATTTGAAGTTTCAAGATATCCTCTTGAGAAGTCCTCAAGGCTTGTATCCCTTGAATTAAAATCAAAGACTCTGGAAAGACTAGCTGAGCCCCTCATACCCCAAGCAAAAGTGGATATGGACGGCAGCATTCTTTTGGGAGGAGAGTGTTGGTAGTTGTCAGGAGGAAGTAGGGGATGTGGAAGTAAAAATCCGGAGAGCCCATTGCTCTTCTAAAGTCTGTTATGGTAAACTAGGCAGGCAGAGTTTTTCCCAAGAAGAAAGATGAAGAAGTAGCTACCTAGAGCTGGTGAACAGAAATTCAACCCACATCTGTATCCAACCCTGGAGGCCTGCTGGTCTTTGTTTATGAGACTATCCATACCTGGGAGTGTAAGAACACACAGATGCATGTTGAGTCAGCTCTAAAATGTTATTGAACACCATTTAATGTCATAAACTGCATTGATTAAGCTATCCACACTCTGAAGCAGCCCATTCTGCCTCTGCCAGCTCTGCTGTCCTGTAGCAAAGATTTTGAAAATCACGCCCAGCACGAGGAGAAGCCTGGCTTGTTAAGAAAATACACAGAGCCCCGGGAACTTTGTGCTGAAGGTTCTCTGCATACCTGAGCAGGAAAGATTAAAGCATAACGGGCCCCAGTCCCTGTCTGTAGGTCAGGCATTCTGCAGGACAGCACATTTAGGAGGGTCGTTCTCCACTCTTTACCACATGCAACCAAATTTCAGTGAGCATGTACATTTTAGTTTTTAGTTTTGATAAAATCGGGACTCATTCTGTTGAGGTGAGCCAGCCATTCATGATGCAGAGAAGAGTCCAGCTACTTAAAAGACAGAAGAGGTGAGGTCAAGGCCCTGGGCAGAGGGATTGGACAGGATGTAGGGAACTTTGATAAATGTGTAACAACAAGATGTGATGGAAGTAGCCACCTACTCTTCTCAAAGACAACTCCCAAGTTCATAGACTCATAAAGCACAGACTGTAAAATGGGACTAGCTTATTAAATAAAGTACACAAGGGTGGGGTTGAAGAGACTCATGTAGTCCAAATGCATTACTGTCCTAGTCTGATGGACCTCAACTCCTCAACTCTCATCACTATGCTAGACCCGGAGTTGACATCATCGGATCCCACCCCTTCATGCTCCCACTTACAGTGATTGCACTAAAATGAGGGGTAATGCCTGGCTTCTGTGTGCTCCCACTTAAGATAATAGCGCAGATTCTATTTCAGAAAATCATATGCTCTCTGGCTGGAAAAGTCTCAAAATCCACCAAGTCCTCTTCCCCACATTTGATAAAGGACTCCAACCAAAACATTTTTGTTGGGTGGCCCTTCAACACTTGCTGGTCAGATACCCCCACCTTCTACAGCGGCTCATTCTACGACTTCAGCTGTGGCTATAAATGACTAAATTACCCTCAGACAGTTCTCATACTTCACTTGTCATTTGCTATCACACCTCTAACACTAGAGACTAGTTAATTTTTTAAAGTCATTATCTGTGTATGCATAGCACCATAAAGTGAAAAATCACCTTCCAGTGTAGGACTTCCTAAGTCATAGGATTAATTAAGCAACGATTATGGGTTCATACACACAAGCACACACGTTCACACATAGTGTTACTCAGTTTTCCAATTGTCATCAAGAATGGCTTATTTACTCAACCATTGGCTGTTCTTTTCTTTAGAAATTATTAACAGGCTCAGAAGAGATTTGTTTTCAAAGCTCACCAACTTGCCTTGAGGTGAAAAAAAATAGAAAAAGGAAACCTTTGAGTGCAATTTATCATTTTGCCACACTGAGTAAACCAAGACGAGGCACACCCATCAGTTGTTTAAATAAGTGAATGTCAGAATCTACCCCACTCATAGTGTGGAAGTCCTATAGGCACAGCCAGCCAGGTCACAGTGTTACCTTGGTCTGCATGCAAATCATCTGGATACAGACATCTGGTTTTGTACAGGCATTCTCCACTCACGGACTAAAGAAGAAACCATGGGTCTCATCAGCATTTTTAAAGATTAGACTATTTTCTAATGTATTTTCTTATTGCAGTCACACTGACCATAAGACTCAACATCATGCCTATAGTAGTCATTGATTTAATGAGTGTCCTCAACCATCTCAGAAATGACAGGTGGGACATCTGCTAGGATTTAGGAAATATTCTCTTTATTTTCTTGAGTATCAAAGAAATAACATGCAAGGATATTTTTCTCTCCCCACTGACAGCTACTAGGGAAGAGGAACAGTGATACTGAAAGCTACCAGGAGGATTCATTTGCTCTGTTTGAGATCTGAACTTAACCCACTCCCTCCAGCTGCTCTCAATGATCCCAGCTTCCAGGGGGACACATGCTCTCCCCTCAGTTCGCTTCTTCTCCTGGGCATGTTTACTTCCTTAGCTTTGAAGCTCAACCCTGGTGCTGACTTCATTTCAGGCAAGTGAAGCACAGAGGCTGGCTCTAATCTGAAGTTATCTAATTTGGGTTTCTTTAAGCTCCGAGGCTGGTACATTCTCCAAACCCGTTTTATCAGGGAGATGCAGCCTATGAATTATGAACGTCAATAGTATTGGGGAAGATTGACCTTCACACAGACAGATAAATAAGTGATAGGCATGAGACAAATAAGAACATGTAGATAAATAAGTGATAATCCAAAGAAAACTTTTCTTCTCCCCAAATCAGCAGCAGGCAAAGTTGGGAGTCCTTTATTTCTTTTGTAAGAAAGCCTTCCAGAAGTCTCCGAACGACTCATCCTTTACCATGGGCAGTGCCCAGGAAAACTGAGACTGTTCTACCACATTTCCCTAGCGCTTTGGGAAGAATAGATGGCTTATGGCCCGTGATAAGAAAGCCTTTCCTGATTCTGGAAAACCATCGTAGCCTGAGTCTGGCCATGGAGGGCCATGGAGATGGTGGGCCACTCTTCCCCTAGATTCAGCTTCCCAGAACATTTGCATAAATCCTGAGAGAGAAAGGAGAGCCAGTCAGAAGCTCCCAGGGTCACCCTTTTTTGCCAATTCACTGGCAGCCCCTTCTTCAGCTTTGTTCAACTAATTAATCCCTCCAGACACTACATTCACCACATGCAAATTATCACAGAAGGGACCTTTCCCCACTCCTGCTCTTTTTAAAACATACACTTGAATTATACTCTTCTGACATCAGCTTCCAGCCCCACTGAGGGGTTTCCAACTGCCTAATAACAAACAGATTAGAGGCCAGAGGACCATGTATTCTGCGAGTCCTCCTCTGAGTCCAGCTGTGAGGCTGTGCAGTGATTACAGTCAAAGGCCAGCCCAGGCTGCAGTGCGAACTCTGATGTTAAAGTGGAAACTCGGTGGGAAGGTCTCAGGGGACCCAAGAACACTAACTTTGTTGCCCATCACAAATGGATAATATTCTCCATTCTGTCCCTGCTGGTGTCAATTCCAAGTTGGAAAGCGGCCTCCTCTCCTAATTCAAGCTGGGGCCAGAATAGAGCAAGCTTTCTCAGATATTATAAGCCAGTGTGAGCTCAAAAAAGAATTCAGTGCTCAAGGCCAAATAGCTTCAAAGCTAATAACCCTCCAGAGTCGGTGTGAGAGTGCTACAACTGTCAATGTCAACTTACACCATGCACGGTGAGAGCGAAACTTCAATAATGACATCACGAAGGCGAGGGCATAGGGCAGCTGCAGCAGAGGGAAGTGCGTGGCCCTTCAGATCTTTGAAACCTTCAAGGATTTATCTGGACTAACATGTCTCCATGTAGTCATTGCAGTTTTAGGCTACTCTGATTAAGGATTTAACACATTCAAAGGGTTTCAACAGTAGCAAGATGACACGTTTGCAGGAACACTATTGGATTCCATTATCTCTCTCCTCTCTTCTTCTACAGATATAACTCTTCCCCAGCAAGGGGGCTGCTCTATCCTGTTATGTCCTCCCCCAGACCTCCAGACAGGTCTCACTATACGAAAGACTGGCCCAACTTAAAGTCTAACCAGCTCACCGGCCCTGTCTCTTTGTTTATGTCTAGCTTTGATTGTCAAACAGGTCTGGTCCCTACTTTGGCACTTTGAGATTCAGAGTGCAAACCACAGTGGATTTGAGAAAATTCTTCCAGGATACCGCTGAGTCCTGCATGACTTCTTTAACTAATGTAGACATGGAAGGAGCACAGGCTCCTGTTAGAATGTACCAGGAGACGTGTACGGTCAGGGTCACAGTTAAAAAAATAAATTTCACTGAATCCTGGGGAGGAATGGTGGAAAGTAGTAGAACCAGAGTCAGAAGTAGGAGGTCATGGAGGAATTCCTTCTGCCTCCAGGCCCTGTGAGGAGAAGGAATCTGACTGTGCAAGTGGTTGCAGTCTGTAAGGAACCTAACAGGTTCTGCTCACTCAGTGAGCCTGCATACCTGCCGAGCATCACAGAACAGCAAAAGAGCAAAGGAAAGAAGGTTCATGTGGGGGCTTGAGAGTGTGGCTCAGTTGGTAGAATGCTTAAGGCATGGGACGAGCTCACATCATCTACAGCGTTACAGTTCAGGGTGTGGGAGTGTGGCTCCGTTGGTAGGGTACCTAGCTAAGATGCACAAAACCTCAGCGGTTCAATGCTCAGGATCACAAACAAACCAGACATGATGGCACATGTGTGTAATCCTAACAGTAGGGAGTAGAGGCAGGAGGATCAAAAGTTCAACCTCATCCCCAGCCTGAGGAACAGGAGGCTCTGTAGGAGGAGAAACACGATGAGGAGGGCTCATGTGGAGAAGGGAAGGGCAGGAGCCACATGTGTTCCTCAGTAACCTGTATGTGTAGCATCAGATTCTGTGGTCTGGCTTCTCCAGGGATGGAGGCCTGGGGGCTTTGTATCATGAACACAGCATCAGATTACCAAAAAAAGATAATACTGGGGGGATGGAGAAAAAAAGAACTTCACACACAGTGGGGATGTTATTAGATTAATCATCAGTACAATATCGCAGTTCTTCAAAAACCAGAACCAGATCTATTGCATGATCCAGTGATCCCAGTGCTGGGGTTTTACCAGAGGGAGTGTCATCAGCATGCCCAACTCACCTGTGACAACTGCAGCACTGTGTATACTAGCTGTGGTGGTTTGAATGAGAAATGTCCCCCAGGGCTCATGCCTTTGAACATTTGATCTCCCATGGGTGGAGCTGTTTAGAAAAGTCCTGCAACCCTTAGGAAATGGAACCTTGCTGAAGAAAGTTCATCACTGGAGGGGAGTTTAAGGGTTCATAGACTTATCCCACTTCCTGTTCCCTCGCTCTCTCTCTCTGCTTCCTGTGTGTGGAAAATATGACCAGTCACCTCCCTGCTCCTGCCACCACACTTTCCTTGCCTGTTATCATGCCTTCCTCTGTCGTGAACGCTTCTATCTCTCTGGAACCATAATTCAAAATAAATCCTTCTCCCTTCTCTAAGTTGATGTTGTTCACGGTCTTTTACCACAGTGACAGAAGATTAACTAGCACTCTAGCAAAGATATTCATCCACCTCACTGATCACCAACAGGCCAGTGGACAAAGAACGTGTGTATATACACAGCGAATACTATTCAGACATTTATAAACCTTGAAATCCTGCCATTATCGACAGTGCGGATAGCCCTGGAAGATCCTGTGTTAGGTGAAACAAGGTAGGAACACAAAGTCAAACTTCATATGATCTCATTCTTATGTGGAATCTAAAAAAAAGTTGATCTCACGGAAGTTCAATACAGAATAACAATGACCAGGGTCGTAAGAGGCTGATCAAGGAGCACAGTTCTATTGTCTGATAGGAGGGATGAATTCTGATGCTCTGCAGAATGGAAGCTTGGGTAGAATTAAAAATAGCTCATTCTGTATCTCAAAATAGTACAGAAAGGAAAAGGAGTCTGTGTGCTCTTATCACAAAGAAATGATAAATACTTAAGGTGATGGTTATAGTAGTCACTCAAAGTTAGTCACCACTATGGTTGTTTGGCTAGGTATGTCCTCCCCATAGACTCTTGTGTTTGAATGATTGGCCCATGGGAAGTGGCACTATTTGGAGGTGTGGCCTTGTAGGAGTGGGTTTGGCCTTGTCGATGGAAGTGTATCACTGTAGGGGTGGGCTTTGAGGTCTCCTATGCTCAAGCTATGCTCAATGGGGCACACAATCTCTTTCTGTATCAGGTGGACCAAGATGTAGAACTCTCAGCTCCTTCTCCAGCAACAAGTCTGCATGCTGCAACAAAACCCTAAGACACCTACCCACTGTGCACAGTTAACCAAAACATCCCATCATAGCTCATAAATCTGTAGACATATTCTGTGTTAATCAAGGCAGGTTTTAAATGATAAAGATTACACAGGCTATAAAGCCAATAGAACTGCAGTTGTCTTGGACTTACTGAGGAGCGTCTCTGGATTCTTGCCCTATTTACAGCAGGAAGGTAATATCTTAGAGGGTCAAGACTGTGGGACAGTTGAGTAATAACAGCACAGTTAGATCACTTAGCGTAGCATTTGGCCCCTATGTAGTCTCTGAATGTTAGCTGTTATTATGATCATTATCATTATTGCTGTTGTTATAATTCAACTAATAGATTTAATACTTAAGATTATCACTGCATTTTTAAGAAATTTAAGTGCCTGAGTATTTTGTCTATATGTATGTCTGTACACCATGCCTGATGCCTAAGGTGACCAAAAGAGCATATCAGATCCACTGGGACTGGAGTTATAGATGGCTGTGATTCACTATGTAGGTGCTGGGAATTGAACCAACTTTCTTTGGAAAAACAGCCACTACTTTTAACCACTGAGCCACTGGAAAAAAATAGAACTTAAAAAGAGCCTAAAGTTACTGAGAGAAAAGAAAAATACACATGAAGGAGTTAAAACATGTACAGTTCTTCACACGAGTCACAGGCAATACACATCCACACATGACCTTGCAAGGATGGATCACAGGCCGACTTCTGGAATGCTGATGGCATTCCATCAGGAGTACACACACACACACACACACACACACACACACACATCTGGATTTAATTAATTTCCATCATGGTCTTGACAGAGGATTTCTCTACTTTGTTACAATGATGTCACCTTCATGAAAATACAACTTACACAATGAAGTGAACTCATTTTAGGTACATAGTTTTGATGAACTTGGGCAAAAAGTGTTTCCATGCAGTCTACATGACAATAACAGTAGTTCCCATGTGGGCATCACTCTCGAACCAGAAAGATCCCAGGTAACCGTTGTCCTGTTTTCCCCTCCTTGTAGATTAGTTTCCCCTACTCTTGGTCTTCAAACGAAGGGAAGCAATGACATTGATTCTTCTGCTCCAGCCTCCTTTCAGAGTGGCATTTCAGAGGTCCATGATCCCGTGAGTATGGATGCTTTGCTCCCTCCTCACTATATGGCAGTGGGCTATATGGATATACCACATGCTGATACATCCATCCACCAATGTTTTGATTGTTTCCATTAGGGAGTTATTACAAAGATGCTACAAACATGTGTTTCATGTGTTTTCATTTCTCTTGGGTAAATATATAGAAGTTGTTTGTGGTTTAATGAGAAGTATCCCCCAGAGGCTCATGTAATTGAGGACTTAATCCCTCACTAGTGGTGCTGTTTCAGGAGGTTATGGAATCTTAGGTGACAGAGTCTTGATGGAGGAAGTATGTCACTGGAGTGGGCTTTGATGATGCATAGCTTTGTTCTGCTTCCTGTTCTTCCTGTTTCTGTGTGTGTTGGAGATGTGACCTCTCACCTTCCTGTTCTAGCTACCTGCTGCCTGCTGACATAGACTCACCCTCTGGGACCATGACAGTGTAAATTCTTTCCTTTCTAAGTTGCTTTGGGGCCTAGTTCTTTATCACAGGCAGAGAAAATTAACTGAGACAGAAGTGTGACTTTTTAATTGTAGAAAAAACTGCCGAGCAATTCTCTAAGGGAAGTTTGGCCTGACTAGAATCCTCGCACTTACATGGCAATGGCATCATCTCCTGATGAAGACAGCCAAGTAGGGATCATGGTGGGGGTAGGAGAACCTGTCTTAGCTGGGGAGGAATGTCCTATCGCTAACACGTTTTGAATGGTGGATACATGGTGATACAAAAAGCATATTTCTTCCAGTGGTTTTCATTGCTGTATTTAAGTTCCCTACAGATAGTGTATTCCCTCACTTGGGCACCTTTTGTAGACCACTGCTGACAAACAGTGGTCAGATCACAACTGTCAGTGTTAGCTACTTTAGTGTAGATGACGTGCTATCTTACTGTGGTTTGAATTTGCCTTTTCCAGAATGCCAATGAAGTTGAAGTCATTGTGAGGTAAAATTCAAAAAGGATTTTCGCCTATTTTTAACTGGGCTGTGGATGCAATCACCCTGTATTATAAGAGTTTGTTGTGCATCCTAGATTTAAGTACCTTGCCAGCTACACATACAGCAAATGCCCCTTCCCAGCATGTGGTTCCTTATGTTTGCTATCCTGAGCTGTCCCATTAATTCTTATCATGTTGACTTTAATGGGCATTAGACCTCTGCCTTGACTCCGTCCAACCAGTCAATCAGCTTCTACTATTGAAGTGTGAGCTCCACAGGGTCCTAGATGACAGAGGCTCTGTTCTGTGCTCCTTTGTCTAACATTACTGTCTCCATTTTTAAACCCCAAGATGATCTAGGAAGCTGTCCTCTGACCCATATGCTGTAAGAAACAGTTGAATCCAGCCCAGCTTTTGATGTCATGTGAACCCCAGAGTGCCTAAGGTAGGCTTCTCCAGAGACCCTCTCTCATCCTAACCTTAATCCCACATCACAGCAAGGGGCCAAATTCCGAGCTTTATTCTACTTGCACAATTTCCAAAGCTCTTCTGTATCACGGCTCCCATCTTCAGGTTTCTTTGTCAACTTCCTCATCTCCATACATGAAATCTGGAACCTGTGTTGAAGCAGTTTAAAGCCAATCTGAGATTCCATCAGCGCTCTTCCCAAGGAGCCCGGGAACTCTGCACCTTCTAGCAAACAGCTGTAGGAGTCAAGGTGCTGGGTAGCAAGAGGTGCAGCTCAGTAATGGGGTGTTGGCTGGCAAGAGACAGGAAGGTAAGTGGGAGGCAGAGGAGCCCAGGACCTGTAAAAACTGGCCCATGTGCCACCCTAGGATGCTATTAGTATCTAACTCGTGGGCAGATTGTAAGGATTAAAAGAGATGCTACATAAAAGGCACTTGGTATAGTGTCTGGCACCAAATAATTGCTCAATAACTGTTAGCTATTAGATCAGGATCCCTTTTATCTGACACGATATAGACTGGTGTTGGTCAGTTAATGGAAAAAGTTGGTTAAAGAGAGAAATCAGAGAAAATTATACTATCCACCTTCAACATTTCATTTTAACTTAAAACATATAAGTGTGCATCCACTCACTCTCCTTTGATGTAGATCCAATGCTTTTCCTTTGAGTACGGGCCATGGATGGGCGTGCCCAGCTGTCTTCCGGAGTTAACCACACCCACCCAGTAATGCATCCTTTAGCATTTCCAGTTTTCATTTCCTTGAAGAGGTGCAGAAATTCAGGCTTTCAGAGTAAGAAAGATGAAGAGATTCACTCTAAATGTGTCCAACCACGCCCCCAATCTTTAATTCTATTTCACCCACGCTCCACTCATCAGCAAGGCTTTCTAGCAACCCAGGGCCATTTCATCTTCTAAGAAATATTTAATGTGGTTCACATAGGAGTGAAGACTCATCTTCCCGCTTTCACTCCATGATGTTTACAGAACATTTCATTACGTTGCTTCATTTCAATAAGGCTTGCACCAAGATAAAGAGGATGTGAAATAGGCATGGAACAAAGACTCTGGACTGCTAACAAGCATACTTCACCTGGAGGAGATGCAGTGTGTACACGGAAGGAATATGCTAGAGAAGGTTGTGTTAGGATGGGTAACTCGGAGAGAGGGTGATGAAGGAGGGCGCCAGGCTCATTCACTATGACCTGGATTTCAGTAAATATACCTTTGAACAACATCTGTTACCTAGGAGGTGGATTAAGTAAATGGAGTCTCTACATCTGATGTCTGCACAGTATTTGTTGTTGAGTTTAGTCCTGACCTTTGAGGTTAGTGCTACAGTTCTAGGGGAAAATCAGTGACATAAGGCTTTAGAGGTGTCAAAGTCTGGGTTCTAGTCCTGACTCTGCCACTTACATACCTGCTGATGTTGATAGTAATCCTGACTTAAGCTTCTAGAAGAACAGTCTGACAGTCTGAACCGAGAATTTTGTCCACACAGCCCATGAACTCGCAATGAACTGGCATGGAAAAGCTCTGTGCACTCTAGGGTTAGCCTCAGACACAGTGGTTTCTCTTGTCATTTCATTGGTTCCCATAAACTCAGATGCCAAATGTCAGGACATGTCACATTCTAGGGCCTTCAAATTCCAAGCCCCAGTGCTCAGGAGAAGAAAGGGCAAAGGCAAGAACCTGCTGTCCATTCCTCTCAGCGTCTCATCTTTTCCTCCCTCTGACCTTTGTCTGCTGCCAGTACGGTTTATCAGGTTCAACCCTCTCATCTGGGTTCTGGGCACCCTTGGGGCAGGACCAGACATCCCTGTTAGGTCAACAGGCCTGTTCCTCACAAACACAGCTACTGCCAGATCCACACCCATTCTCAACATACCTCTTCTGGGTGTGGGGATGCTTGGGATATGAAAGAAACAGTCTCCAGGACTTCTAATCACCCTGCACCTGCAAGCCTTGGGGGGAGGGGGGTGTTTCTAAAGAGCAAGGAGAAGCAGGCGAGATCTTATATTCAAAGCAGACCTTTAAGGTAAGTGGAATCAGGAGCCCATTACTTGCTTGTGGTTCCCATTGCCAGAGATGCCCCTTTGCCCCAACTGGTATACCGCATCAGCTTTCTGAAACACAGATCTCACACCTCAAAAGCCAGTTACACAATACATGCCAGCATGTTCCAGCCATGGATTTGGGGGGATGAGAGGAAAGAAAGAGAGAGCATTTGCATGAGAAGAACACATAAGAACATAAGACGTCCAGGAGCCTCCAGGACTTGGATGTAAGGAGAGATTGAAGGATTGAAGGGGTATCTCCACACAACTGTGATGTTCCCAAAGGGAACTTACACTCCAGATGTAGCTCACAGATAATAAGTACCTGCCTAACAGCCATTCTCTCTCTCTCTCTCTCTCTCTCTCTCTCTCTCTCTCTCTATCTATCTATCTCTATCTCTCTCTCTCTCTCCAGGATGATCATATTGACATTCTGAACATTTTTACTCTCTATTTAAATTCAACCCTGATTTTTCCTCTCTCCATCTGTGTTCCTTTGGCAGAAACTTTTACTCAAAGAATGAAGGAGCAAAGGGTCGTTCTAGGAAGGATTCCAGGATGCAGGCCAAATTGGGACCTCTCTGCACTAGTAATGCGCTCCTGTCAGAGTGGCCTGGCCACTGGCTTCCTTGTATAACATGCCTATGACGTACAACAGATATGGTGGAAAAGGAGGGTTGGTCTGCAGATCTTCCCCTCCTATGCTTGCTTTCAGACCAGCTCAGAGTGACTCTACATCAGGGCTCTGGTGTAATCTTCTTTCAGTTTTGGTCAGGCAGCAAACCTACTGTCTCTGTTGTATAGTGTTACAACAGAGGCAGACACTCAGCGGAAGCCTGCACAGACCATGCCTGAAGTTCTAGCCACACCTCTTTGGTAACATAAAAGGAAGTAGCATCTGTACAGATCCATTTGGAAGAAGAGGAACACATGCTGTGTGTTCATCATTATCCACTGAGGCCCAGGGTGGGTTCCCGTGACTGCCACACAGCACACACTAGTGACTTTACCCTGATATTGCTCTCTAAAAGAAATTACTCCCGATGACTTAAGACACCTTTTTGGATTTTCCCCACAGGCATGCTCACAGGCTCTTGTGGAAGCAAGAAGTACATGGCCCACAGAATCCCATGTTTGCCCCTTGTAGGACCTTTAAGCACTTTAGTTAATTCTGTCTTTAAACTTAATGTAGACCTGTGCAGGATTACATAGGACCTGAAAACAAGTCTTGGCACAGGCTCCAGCAGTGACAGTCACTCATCTTTTCTGCTATGACTTACTATTCCTGTCTTTGGAAGGTTCCAGGTACCACCTTATGGGTAGGAACGAAGCTAGCAGAGAAGCCCGAGCCTCAGGGAGGGCCACCGGGTAAAGATGCAATTTAGTACAAGACACAAAGTTCTCAATGCTCTCTCCTCCCACCTTTAGCCTCCTCTGGCTGGTCCCTGGAGTCCTCCATGATGCAGTAGGAGGCCACAGCACAGTTTTTATGGCTCTAAGTGATCCAGGAAGCAGCCCATGGCTGCCCGTCATTGCTAGAAAGGCCAAGTTGTGCTAATAGGAAGTGATGGTTGATCCCATTTACTTGGAAAGGTTCAGGAAGATGGGCTTTAACAGAGGCTCACACTCCTGCAGTTCCTCTCCTCTGGGCCCAGAGGGAGGAGTGTGAAACGTGGTTGTGCTGTGTTGCAGGGCAGAGCATCAGAATTTAGGAAGAGGATAACGAAAGGTGGTGGGATGGTCTCTGACCCCTCCTCATGGGTCACCAAGGACTATGCTGCTGTCATCAGGCTTTCATTCGGAGTGTAAGGAGAAGTGAGGAGGAGCAATGTGGGAAGGATGAAACTAGCTATCTAGCAGTAGTATGCACATGCACTACTGTTGCTGTCCTGGTGATGCTCAAACGAAGACTGAAGATGCCCTGCCTGTCCTGAATTTGGGCAGTTTAGCATCTAAATGTCACAATGGCATCAACAGTTTGAGAAATATAAAACTAAACTCTGTCGCCATTAGTCTGCCAGCTCACAGTGGAGATGTGGTGTCCACTGTCCCTTCAGATTCTCCATGTCTTTCTGCAGCAGCTGGGAGAGCTGATGTCATTTCTCAGTTCCAGGAAGGGTAGGCCACTGGCCTCCTCTAGGACTCAGTGTACACACAGTAGAAGGCTCTCTGCCAACAGCTAAGGCAATCCTCCTGACAAGATTTGAATAGCACATGCCTGCATCCAGCTCTTTCTTTATCCCTCCTTAGATGAACTGATGGGTCACCTGGTTTCTCAGGCAGCAGTCCCTAGAACACAGCTCAGAAACTCCTACCCACTGACAATCTCCTCAGGTAGACCTAAAATGGTAGGAGACATCTGTCAGTTTACAATCCACCTCACCCCAAAATCTGCTGCTGCTGCTGGTTTTGTCTACTCTTTTTGAGGACTCTGCTCTGCTCCTGGGGACAGAGATGTCCTCCTCCTCCTCCTCCTCCTCCTCTTCCTCCTAACCATGTGTGTATGTGTGCATATGGGTGTGTGTGTGTGTGTGTGTGTGTGTGTGTGTGTATGTGTGGGTATAGTATTTTTTCCAGCATATGTGTGTGTGTTTAGGTTGTGTGCATGTGTGTATGTGTGTGTTCAAGCATGTGTGTGTATGCTTGCATGCACACACGATATAACAGAGCACTACACATAGAATAGTTTCTGTCTATGAGATCACTTACCCCAGGCAGGGACAGCAGGTACCTAATATTTTTTTTATTTATCTGAGAATAAACAGGAAGTAGGTGTCCTGGGTACAATTTATAGCCCTACTGCAGTCAGAATTACACAGAACCAAAAGAGACATCAGCAGAAACAAATGTGTATAGAAAGGCCAGGTGGCTTGCTTCAAGCCTTAACAGGAAGTTCAGGTAGAAACAAGAAGAGATGGCACGATTAATTGCACCCCAGAACCACGATGTCTCTGGTTATCTCTATCCTATCTATATACCACATGAAATGAAGGGCTAACAGGGAAGACAGAAAGAGGTAGCTCAAGGTCCTAGAAGCCAGAGAACTTTGGGGCAAACTCTAGACTGTTCCCCACTGTGCAAGCTCATTCATGAAGAAAGCCCAGTGGGGGACAAACTCTTGCAAACAGTGCACAGAGCCCTGGCTCCCTGCCTCTGCATCCACATCTGTTGACTAGGAACAGCGGAGTCTCCTACACTGTCCCTGTAGGGAAGAGTCTGTCAAAGAAGCTGTGTGAAACACCAAGTACAATGTCTCACGTAAAGTGGCTACTCCGTGGATGCTATTGTTCATCAGACTGCCAATTTAAAGATGGGGGGAAGCCACACCTTGCAGAAAAGAAGGTTAAAAACAGGTCTGAGAGAAGAGATGTCAGCGCCTGAGGAGACAGCTCTCCAGGAGATGAAGAATGACCTTGAGAGAGACTCACCCGGGAGGTGCTGGCGAGGTGAGTGGCTGACGTTTAGCTGAGCCAGGCTTTCTGGGCCTCACTCTGAGGCCCCTCAGCCTGGGAAGGGTGCCCTGCGTGTGGGCTGCCAGCTTCAAGGCGCCGCGTAATTACTTAGCTGTTTACTAGCACCAGACATCCAGGGTGCACTTCAGCCATCAATTAGCTCTGCTCATGGCCCCCCTGTGAGGCTCAGTGGTGTCAGAACTCCCATTTTTCAGCCAAGGAAACTAAGGTGTAAACAGGTTAAGCAACCAGCCCAAGGTCACACCTTGAGTCAAGCGGTCACCAGGCGCCCAGACTGCGTCCTTGCTGACTCCCTGGCCTGTCCTTAGCCCACTGGCCCATGCCGCTGCCCATAAAACCCACCGTTTATATCTCATCAGAACTCCAGGTAGTGCACCCGGGACATTAGGAGCTGTACAGAAAGGCCATTCAGCTGATTTCCAAGGCACTATAGGGTTTTTAAAGAAATCTTTAACCCCTTGATTTGAGAGGGCAACCGGGGGCAACCTGACTTTAGCAGTTTCTTTACCGGGCTTCCAGAACTGCTCCTAAACGTGCTCCCAGGGTCCGAATCTCAGCTTACCTTTTCTCTCTTTCCTCCATTATACGGTCGGCACGAGCACGTCCCCTCAAGTTCCTGCGCTGAAACCTAATCTCCAGTGTGATGCTACTCTATTACAGGGTGGGCATTTGCAAGGTAATTTAATACTGCAACAGAGCTGTCCAAATGGTATGACCGGCTTCACACAACAGGCTCTTCTACTCTGTGCGAGGACAGTCTCTCTGGCCAGAAAGTGGGCCTCACTAGACCCTGGAGCTGCCAACACCTCTTTACCTAGGACTTCTCAGACACTGGCACCAAAACATTAATGTAGCTATATATAACACACCCCCCTCATGACTGTTGCTGTATTCTGAATATACTAAGCCACTGTGACAGACACATGTGCTAGATCTACCTGCAAACCACAAGTGGGACCACTTAGGAGACCCTGAGTTGGTCACCACACATAGGCCTCCACTCTAGCTTGCCCCCAGTCCCTGAACTTTTCTACTGATTGGCATGTGGAGGAAACACGGGTTCTCCGTTAGAAAGGTCTCTGCAGGTGTTATGGGAAGCTGTCTGGGGCAGGCAGTGATATACTTCAGTGGTCTGGTGACCCTCCAATCATATAGAACCTGCCCTGGAGTCCCTGCTCTAGCCACATGCTTCCTTAGTTTGTCTGTGTTCCAGATTTTACATGAGTATTGCTGTTCAAGACTTTAAGTGACCTGCTATGTATCTGCCTATCTTCTGTCTGTCTGTGTGTCTTTCTGCCTGCCTGTCTGTCTGTTTTTTCCTTCCCCACATCCCTTCGCTAACCCGTTTTCACCTCCCTAAAATATCTTGTCAGTATTTCTGATCTTTCTACCTGGGCAACCAATTCTGGGCCCTCATCAGAACTTACCAGTAACCAGACCACTGTAACAAGTGTTCTAACTTGCATATCTGCACCTCAGATCATACAGCAGCCAGAAGGCCCCATTCTAAAATGCATAGACCCTACTTTAAAAATCTGCTTCCTATATTGCCTAGGAATGAAGTTTGAGTTCCTTAATTTGGACTTCCAGGTCTCAGCATCCTTTCTAGCCTTTTTCTGCCTTGCATCCCTCTTTGTGGTCATGTTGATTCATTCACAGAACTCAGCTCTCAGGTTCCTATCTGGACCTCAGTACTCCCTGGGAAGAAAGCCCTTTGCCTCATTTCTTCACATGCCTTCCTCTTTCTTTTCCACTCAAGTTACAAAGTTATCCTTATTGCTCAGGCTGGACCAAAGAGGGGGACTTTTGCATTACCATATAGGTCTTAGTTAGGTTTTCTGTTGCTGTGAAGAGATCTCATGATCAAGGCAACTTTAATAAAGGAAAGCATTTAATTGGGTCTGACTTACAGTCCAGAGGTTTAGTCCATCATTGTCATAGTGGGAAACATGGTGGTACACAGGCAGACACTGTGCTGGAAAAAGAGCCAAGACTTCTACATCTGGATTCAAAGGCAGCAGAAATGAATGCCACCCTAGGTCTACCTTGAGCATCTGAGACCTCAAAGCTAGCCCCTACAGTGACACACTTCCTCACATAAAGCCACACCTACTCCAAGAAGGCCACAGCTATTAATAGTGCCATTCTCTATGGGCTAACGTGTCCAAACTCGTAAGTCTATGGACCATTCCTATTCAAGCTATTCCTATTCAAACCATAACACTTTACACAAGCTGCATCAACACCCGTTTATACTTGGGGGTCTCTTTTTCTGGTGGCCACTGACCTGTCCTCTCACAGTGCCCCATGCAGAATACCTTGAGACCTATCTGATTCTATGTCTTTCACAACTGATAAGTTAGTATAATAAAGGAAGAGTTCCAACAAGATGTCCTAAACTGGAAGAGAAATTTGGGTTTCTGTATTCAGAATACTCAAGCCAACTCTTATTTGTTGTTGGTTGGTTGGTTGGTTTTTTGGGTTTTTGTTTGTTGTTGTTGAGAAGGCAGAAACACTCCATTATCTTTGGAACACAGTTTCTTCCCTGGTAAGTCAAGAGGTATGGGGTGGCACAGCAGTTTGCAGATGGTTGGGAAACTGGGTCGGGGTCGTTTGGTTCTGATATTAGGACAAGGAAAGGCCTGGGAGACAAAGGCTCTGAACTCTCAGCCTCCAGCATCTGCCCATCTTTAGACAGGGATGGCCTACTTTTGTCTATTTTTACCAAATAGAGTTTTACATGAAATATTACTTGAGTAAAACTACAGCCAAACAATAGTCAAGAATCACTGGTCCTGCAACAGTACCAAGTGGGGACATGGCAGAGAGGGCCAAGGTCCTTTTGATGTCCTCTCAGTTGCACATCTGTGGCCTCAATGTGTAAGATCCCTTCAACACCTATACAAATGGGGCACCTTGAATGAAGCACTTCTGCAGACCAATAAGCTGGAACCCAGAGAAGCAGCCCTTTTCTTGTGACCTTTGAAAATCTCCAGGGGCCTCAGGCATGGAAGGCTGCTCTGGCAGAAAAGTTCAGGCTGTCCGCTGCAGCTGGGTGGTAGATTGCTAATTGCAGAAAACAGGCAGGCAAGGAAGGAGGAGGGCTGGGGCCCTGTGGCAGTAAGAAGACTAGGCAAATCCCACCTGCTTCCAGCTACATCTGCTTGCAGCCCAAGGGGGAAGGGCTGGTCAGAAGGAACTTACAACCTGCTTTGTCCCAGAGCATGCCAGATCCAACCCTATTCCCAAAACTAAGCCAACCACCTCCAGGCACTCAAGGGAATGAGTCTCTTTTCCAGGGTCGGTGGGGAAGTAGGAAGCAGCCCATGGTAGGGTTGTTTGTTTTCTGGGTATTAGTTACCTACTGTCTATATCCTCCTCTGTAGCACACCTGGAACCAGCCCCAGGACCTAGCACTCACATCTAGGTCCTAGAAGGCACAGTCATGTCTACCTATAAACCCGCTCTGTAGTCTGGTAACTCCTGGGATCTTGGTTAGGCAAGTGAATGCATTTAAGCCTCAGGTTTTTGTTTCTATAAATTGGGACAAGCTTTAGCAATTTCAAAGCAAAGAGTAGACATGAAACTAAATCAAGATCCTAGGGTGGCAGGAATTGAGAAAATATGACATCATTTTCCTTGCACTGAATTGACTAGTGTGGCAATGTCAGGTCCTTCTGTCAGCCTCCCACCATGAGCTAGTCCTAGGCCCTGCTGTTTCTGATTCTCAATCCTCCCTCTTTCCATTGCCCTGCTGGCTGATGTGTGTGTGTGTGTGTGTGTGTGTGTGTGTGTGTGCGGTGTGTGTGCTGGTGTGTGTGTGTGTGTGTGTGTGTGTGGTGTGGTCTGTGTATGTGTGTATGTGTATGTCCACCAGCACCCAGTCTTGGATGGTTTTTTATGTGCATTCACAGACTATTTAGAACAACCTGTTGCAACACCCTTTTGGGGGGCCACAGGACTAAAGAGCTGAAGACAGATCCAACTCAAACCCAGCGAGAAGACAGGCTATTTTTAGGAACAACCAGAGTCCTTGAGCACCAAACCTCTGATTGTGAAGGCACAGGGGCCTAGAAAGGGGATAGGAAGTAGGAGTGCTTTTATTTGGAAGACTCTACTGAAGAAGAACACTTCCACTCATTCTTTATCATGTAGAATGTTCCTGGACAAAGTAAAAGGACATTACCATGACCTGCACTTACACTGAGAGTGTTACAGCTGCTGTGTAACTGATCGCAACTGTGCATCACTGCTTTGCCAGTGACCAAGTGCTGTGTGAAGTGCACGTTTTCCACCCCACGGTGGTAAGGCCAGTCCACCATGGACTGAAAACCCTGAACTGGAGCCAGATCCAATCCCCCTTCTACTAAATTGTGTCTCAGAACTTTTGTCACAGTGACAAAAAAATCAAATCAAAACCAAACCAATCAAAAACAACAAAAGAAAAACCCACCACCACCAATAACAACAACAATAAAACAAAAAGACTACACACAGGGGACATAGTGATGGCAGTCTGAGAAGAGTTATTTTCCAAATGATTAGAAGCAGATCTGTTTCCCAGGGGAGTGTCTGGTCAGACCCTCCTGGCAGGAAAGATGAGGGGACCCTGGAGGGCTGGCTGCTAGCTATGACGGTCCCAGCTGGCCAGGATAAACACAGGCCATGTACTCATTTGCAGAGAGACCTACAGTTGACATCTTTGATTTCTGCTCAGGCAGAGGAGGCATTAGACTGGGTCTTTGGCCCCTAGATGCTATATTCTAATTCAGTTCTCATTCATACCCTAAATGGTACCATCGAGGTGCCCTATGAGACCCTAAGGGCAGAGCTCATGGAGGTCCAGGGTGCTCTGTAGCTTCCATAGGCTTGGAAACTGGCTGCCTCCAGGCTCTCTTTGAAAACTTCCCTGTCATCTTGACTCAGTTTGTCTAGACCTGGGTGGCACCCACTGGCAGTGCAATGCAAAGCTGTCAGCTTTGTTTCCTTGGTTCATAGTCTCAAGGCTTCAGGAGACTGGACCAGGGCACCGAAGGAGATAGACTGGTTAGGAACAAGAAGACACTGCCTTGGTGGGCCTTCTGTGACAGCTTTGACCACTGGACTGCCCAGGGCAGGATCTCCATGGGAAGAAGCCAGAACACATCCTTTTTGGAGTTTCTGCTACATTCAAAAGCAAAACCACAGCATGGGGTCATAAACTGTGCTTTATTTAGTGTTTACTTTGAAGAAGTAAATAACTCCACAAAAGACACAGCAACATGGGGCAGTGCAATGGTCAGGTGTCCATACCCTCTGGTACGACTCCAGTTTCAGGGTATTAAGGATATAATGTATAATGAATATATCTTCCATGTCTGCTAGGACAGCGCTATAGCTCTACAGACCATTCTGAAAGGAATACACAGTTCTGACCTGAACATCATCTATGACAGTTCCTATTGATGGAGAAGAATTTGGAGCATAGTGACAAGGGATTTGTTGCATTCACCCCTCAGAATGGCCCCTAATTCCCACTTCATATCTCCTCAGCCAATTCCCCAGGTGGCCCAGTTGAGTTTCCAACAATGTCAACCACTGTGTTGGTCCCAACTTTGAAACCCTCAGTTTTTTCCATCCTTGCAGCTACACAAAGTAGGGGCTCTCACACACTCAGAAATGGTCATGGATTTAAACACTGTCCCCTTCAGACAGAGCCTACTTTATAGACTAGAAACTGGCAGAAGTAACAAGTAGCATTTGAAATCAGGACATTGAAGGTACAACCCTTCCACTTATTGTGCCCTTTGTCAACTGGTTATGTCCAAGACCTCCAGGCCACCCTTGTTTCTTGACTTCTCATCTCTCCAAAGCTTTGTAATTTGCTAATCTGATTCCATTTAATTGTTCCCAACTCTGCACAGTCATGACTGTCTTTAACAAGCTCTCTCCCCATATTCTCATCCTTCCACTTCCCTCATCCCTGTCTCTGTGGACACCACTCACACAGCAATACTGATGTCTCTCCCATGTGCTTTTTCTCCGGTGCATGGATCTGAGCCAAGTGTCCAGCTTTCTTTTCATTGCCACCTCTGGGTCATCGTCCTTGTCTTCACTCTAGCAACTCATGCTCGGAGGCTCTATCTTGGCTGGACTGTTCATTCAGGCTGTCTTCCTGTTTCTTAGCTGATGGTTAACTTTAAACAATGCCAATCTTAAGAATAAACTGGCTACAAACCAATGAAACAAGTTTTGTGACTGACCAGTCCTTATCTAGACCATTCAGTGTATGCTCTGATAGACTGTTTCATCCTAATCTACCAAAGGTTTGTTCTTTTCTTCCTCTTCTTTCTCTTCCTTCTCCCCAATCTCTCCTTCTTCTCTTCCTCCTACTCCT
The DNA here is from genome assembly GCA_021653895.1 of Mastomys natalensis. NCBI lineage: Eukaryota > Metazoa > Chordata > Mammalia > Rodentia > Muridae > Mastomys > Mastomys natalensis. The sequence goes on from JAJTUV010000233.1 coordinate 241,941, forward strand.
CCTTCTCTTTCTTGTTGTTGTTGTTGTTGTTGGACCAAACCAAGGCCTTACTCATGGTAGGCAAATGCTCCATCACTGAGTTAAATCTTCATCCCTATCCAGGCGTGTTGTTTGAGATGGTCTTGCTGTATGGCTCATGTTGCCCTCAAACTTGTGATCTTTTGTCTCAGTCCACTAAAGCAATTTCTCAACTAGACCTACCATGTAAAAATTGGATGCAGGCTAGATAGAGTGAATTTTATAGAACATTTTCAGCTTTTCACAGATGCAGGAGCTACTCTTTCAACTCAAAGCCGAGGCATCCCAGAGCCTGTTCAGGACATCCCAGGGCATATAGGAGAACATGCCTGAACTGTGCTGCAAATAAAAATGCTGACCAGACTCAGGCAGATGAGGATGCAGAGAAAACCTGGCATGTCTAAATGCATTGACATGATCCCTGAGAGCGAGCCTCAGTGTTGGGAAGATGGTGGCAGGACTGACTGTATATTGCCATAATGTAGGCATTCTTCTACAGCGCCTGAGGTGGGCTAGGTGCTACACATCTGCTTCTCCCACTGCCAGCTGTGTGACTTGCATGGGTCACATGCCCTCTCTGTGTCCTCAGAGTCCTCAAGTAAAAGTAACAGTCTGTTACTATATTTCATAGTAAGGTTGTCTTGAGCCATTAATGATGTACCAAAGAACAGTGTATGAAACCATACATGGCCATGGTTACTATTGTGATGTTTGACTGATAGTGGGCACACATCTTGCTATTACCTAGTTTTATTTTGTTAAAAGAAGCTAAAAGTCTACTGTTTTTATTTGTGCGTGTTATACACGTATGAGTGCATGTGTGTGTCCGTATGTTTATTTTTTTCTGTGACTTTTCTAATCTTGAAGCATTCATTACTTTGAAGAACTGTGCAGGTTAAGCAAAAGAGTTTGCTGCCTGCCGGCTGCACTACATCTGGACTGGTGCCTGAGATTTTCCACCAGTGTCTCCTGGGCTGTGACCTGGGCTCCTTGCTCACCTCAGCATGTTTCAGGAGGAGAAAGGACACCTGGGTGCAAAGGGGTGTGTCTGGCTGGTAATTCTGGTTACAGTGACAGGTGTATTGAGTTTGCTTCTGCAGGTAATTGTTTAAATGTTTACGGCGGCTTTACCACATCCTCTGTTAAACATATCATGGAGACTGTCATTGCAAATTTGTAATGTGGGGAATATTTAAATGATTTACTAGGTGAAGTGCAGCTTCTGATTCAGTCAGAGCTAATCCAATGCTATCAGTGATGTTGCTAACCCAAATGGGAGTCCATGGCATTGGGAGGTGATGCATTTGAGCGGCAGGCTGATGTACTTGACTAGGAAGGTGATGGATCTAGTTCACACTGAAGAACTCCAATTCCCTTATGCTGAGTGTTTGCTTCTGCATGTGATGCATGAGTTTTAACAGTATAACTAGCAATGGAGAGAGTAGCACAGGTCCTCCTGATCAGCCTAGACCTGCCTGCTGTATGGCAGCTGCCCACCACCAGGAGGCTTGCCTTAGATTATCACAGGACCACAAGAGCAAAGAGAGAACAAATCTACCTCTCCATGCATCACATGACACTTGTATATTCCATCATCACTATTCTTCTGAGACCTATAGGTGGTCTTCTATTTATTGTTGTAACTGCCTGGCAGTCTACAGCCAGGACACTGTGTTAAGACTCTTGTAAGTATCCCATCTGACAAGCCTTCCCAAGCCAGATGTAGTGGTTTTTAACACCATATGAAAGACTGGTTTTCATGTTCCTGTGATGGTCAAAGAAGAATTCTTCTCACTGAACAGGTGTTCAGCCCCTTCCAGTAATCCATGTTCAATCCCAGGTAGGATAACAACCTCCCTTCCAAGACAGGAGTTATTCAACTCCCTTTTCCATGGAATGTCCATTTGCCCCTAATGGAAGCCATCCCTGCCCATCTCAGTTCAAACCATGGAGGATAGCATCCTCCTAGCAAAATCTTGATGGTGAACCTTGTCATATGAGTGGTTCCATAGCAGGGAGGTTCCTATTCTGCTGTCTCCAGAAGCTGGCTTTGCACCTGATACATGGGAGACATGTAAGCTTGTAGGAGAAACACATTAATAACAATCATAGAAATTAGCATGTGCTGAGCTTCAGGTTCAGATTGCCTTGTAAGAATAAAATCCCAATGCTAGGTTAGGCATGGTGAACATGGTCCTAAAATCTAGACCTCAGGAAATGAAGGCAGGATCTTGAATCCAAAAACAGTCTGTGTTATGCAGCAAGAAAGATTCACTCTCAAAAAATGAATAACAAACAGGCAAACAAAAACTTTACAAGTGCTTTATCATTTTCAGTCCTTAGAACATGTCATATGTGAGAAGATTAACAATTCTGCATGAGAGAACTAAGGCTAGGTGAAAAGAAAGGGCAGCTGTAGAGTTTCACATTGATAGAATTACATTCTAGTCTAGGTTTCTAAGATCCTCAAACCAAGCTATTGATTGTCACATCATCATCCAGTGTCCCAGAGGCAGTCAGACTGAGATCTCTAGATGTATGAGAGAGACAGACAGACAGACAGGCAGACACACATACACACATACACACACACACAGAGAGAGAGAGAGAGAGAGAGAGAGAGAGAGAGAGAGAGAGAGAGAGAGCGCCTATTACTCAATGCAAACAACTAGACGGGAAGCTGAGACCCAAGGGACCATTACAGACAGATTTCCTGAAGGAAGGTTTTGATCTAGTCCTGAAGGGAAAGAAAGTGTCCACCCATGACCAGCACTACTGGCCTCATGCTTCTCCTTAGTCAGGGAGTCAGGAGACTGCATGAGTGATGACTGGTCCTTCTGATGACAGAAAACCCAGGGGCTTTGTGGTTCAAAGTAGAGCCTGGGCAGAGCTACAGGCAGAAATAAAAGGAATTCCACCCCAATTAGCTCAGTACTTCTTAGGGTCTTAGGCCCAAGCTCAGACTGAGTGCTGGTATTCCCATGACAATGGAAAATGGAAGCCACATCTCTTGTTCACTCTGCCCATATCTTGTTTACAATCACCCCACCTATTCCTGTTACACACTGGAGTTCCAGAGCGCACACCTTTAGCCCTACAGATGCTTTTAGCTAGTAGAGCACCCTTGGAGGATGACCTCATGGATTTAACCTATCCCTCCCCAAGTCTCCATGAGGATTTTCCCAGGATGAAACCCATAGGAATGGCATTTGGGACAGAGATCTCCTTTACAGTGGCCCAGGCCATCTCCCTAGGCATTCTGAGTCTGTAGCCATGAAATCAGAAATGCTACAAGTGCTCTCCTGAAGCTTGGGACCACTGCCTGGCACAGTGTGAGGAGGGGTGAAGCCTGCCAGAGGGTTTCAGTCTCACACCAGACAGTACCTCCAGTCTTCCGCTAAGACATGATTTAGCTCCTCCTTCCTCTGTTCTCATCCCTAACCTCAAGAAAGCCCATAAATCTTCAGGTTCTGGTGGCCTGTTATTGGTTCCAGAGGGTGTAGGCTGCCACAGGCACTTCAGGCTCTGCTAGGGGTGTGAGAGGTTCAGCACACTGAACCAGAGAGGACCTGACAGGCACCTCCATCTCAGAAGCATGAAGACACTGGGCACACGTGGTGAACCAGATACCTCGGTGCTCCTGATCTTGTTTGATTCACTGAATCTTAACCATCAGGAATGGAGATCGAGGCTTGGAGTGCTTAGGGGGCTTACCAAGACTCTACAATCCTAAGTAAACCCTTGAAGACTACATGGAACCTAGGACATGCATCCCACCCTATGGTGAGTGACCAGGAAGCATGACAGGCCATTTGGATCAAGTACATTTTTGTGCTGTCCACTCTCACCACCCAAGCAGAAGCCAACTCCAGCACAGCATTGGTGATGGGCCAGACAGCCAATTCCTTAGAGGCTCAGTAAGGAGCAGCTGCCTGGTCCATTCCTGCTGCTTCTCAAGGCCACAGTGGTGGCCCTGGCTGCACACATTTTTCCCAGGCTGAGGCGGCAAGTGGGGGGTCCTCAAATGCAGACAAAGATGTAGCTCAGCCCTGCAAATGGCTTTGAAAATGGGGCCTTCGGGATTCCACTTGGCTGACACACTCTGCCCTGGCCCAGACCTTGTCCCCCAGAGACATCCCCCAGCCCCTGCTGGCCAGCTGTGCCTCCCACTGCCGCCCACACCAAAGCCCTGACCACACGGAAATGGTTGCTCAGTCCAGAATTCCCCATCACACCCCTTCCCACACAGGGAGGGGTAATAGCAGGGACAATGGCAGCAGGGACTCTGAAGGTACTCGGCCCCTTGTGTGCCAAGCAGAAAGGACTTTCCTTCATTTCCTCTTGAGAGAGAGCTCTGTTCTGAACCTGAGGGTGCTAAGGCATCAAATTCTACCTAGCAGTGTCAGACCACCTGGGCAGCACCTGCCGGAGGATCAGAGAAGGCCCAGTCACTATCAGGCCAGCAGGCTTCCAGTGGGGCACCCCCAGGCACACACACTTTCCCAAAACTGCTGCCCAGACATCACCTCGAGAACACGGTTTTCTAGCCATTCTCCCTTATACAGCCTTTCCTAAAGGTAATCTGTGCAGGCAAATACTGGTGGTTTCTAGTTTCCCACAAAATAAAGGTTCTGACCATCTTGACTCTGACTTTTCCATTTCCCTGGATTGTAAAATCCTCAGGGCACCAACCATGGGATTCCCAGAAAGAGTCTGGCAGGAATAGAAGGAAGGACTAAGGTAAGTGGTACACCCTTGCAAACCCCTGTTCCTCCTCACCTGCCCATCTCCCCACCTGCCAGCTTGCCCACCCCCTGCCTGTCCACCCCCTGCCTGCCCACCTCCCTGCCTTCCCACCTCCTTGTCTGCCTACCTCCCACCTTCCCACCTGTCCATCAGCCTGTCTGCCCACCTGCCTATCTTCAGGTCAAAATGCAGATGTCTCCAGGACATCACAAGTATGGGTAAACAAATTTCAAAGAGAAAGCCTAAATTTTCATATTTTCATTTTTAAAATAAAAGTTCTAATTTAGCATGTTATCATCATCATCATCATCATCATCATCATTTTGAGGGCATCTCTCAAAAACTTTTACAAAATAATTTGGATGAAAAATTTCTAAACCAAAGATTCAACATACCAAAAAGTACACACTTTGTGAATCTTTTAGGCCGTGGTGAAAACCAAACAAGACACCTTTAGATAGCCACTTACAAGTGCCCGGGAGGCTACACACTCTCACACTCCTCAGGCCACAAGCTGGAAAACAGAGCTCTCTTAGGCCGCCCTTTCTCCAAGGCGTAGTCGAGGACTGCTGAGGGACTGATGGACTGTTGGGAATGATCTCTAAGAGGAAAAACACCCAGTGAACTTCCCATGGTTTCTCTGCAGCAGAGAGAGGGGCTCCCCAGTTCCAGACAGATGTGGGGGTTTCCCATAGGAAGAAGCTGAATTCAGCTCTGATGATCCTATAGAAATACAAATCTTAATGCTAGAGCAACGAAGCGGAGTGAGGCCAGGACAGAGCCAGAGAGAAGCCCTTTACTGGGGAATATTCTGCTGTGCTGATCTCTGTCTGGAGAAATCTGAAGGTGAGAGGCTGGAGAAGTCTAGCCTGGGGAGGGGACAAAAGTGACCAGAGAGAGGACGCAGGTGATTTATTCCCATGGGCCAAGCAAAACTTCAGTAGGGTGGATCTGGTTTTAACAAGGTCTCCAGCTAAGAGACCTTGACAGAGGCAAAGCGACTCTGGCAAAATGGAAGGAGGTAGTCCAGAGACTAAGGCAGGTTAGAACATGTCAATGGGACTGTGTCTCCCAGGCCAAGGAAAGGCATGGCAGGGGACCCTAAGGGAGCCACCGAAAACTCCATTCCAAATAATGGAGCCAACATTTCTATCTAGGGACCTATGGTCCTATGGCCACACCACAACCAATCATGCAGAGAGATGTGCATTCGCCCCCACCCCCATCCCCACTCCAAGGAGCCAGGACTGCAGTCAGTAGAAAAGAAGGAGCAAGGGGAATAAGAAAGATGTTCCCAGCCCCCTCCACTGCATAGAGCTCAGCTGGGACCAGTGGTGCAGTGTGAAGCTTTGCTATTAGACTGGACTGGGATTTCCTTTTTTAAACACATGTTAACAGTGTGTCAGGAAAGCAGCTGCTAGGAACTGTGCATTGCTCACAGTTGGGATGGTGAATCCTAACTCATAACGTGATCAACAGTGATGAGACCCGTCTCTGGGCAGACCACAGAATGTTTCTTCTGATGCCCCTGACCTGATAATGCACAACCTCCAACATTATCAGAGGATAGAAACACATTTGAGGAGCCACAGTTGACATAGGAAGTCCTATTCCATGCCAGAAGTTGAGCTCTACTCACTATAAAAACCATGAAGCAAGAGTGGGGTTTTGAGACGGTAGGCTCACAGTGCCTACAGAGCGGTACAGAGTAGAAAGGCAGGTGACCTGCATGTGGGGCAACATCCCTATAATACTTGAGGCTATAAAGACCCCAGACTGTCTACCTAGGGACACGGAAGCACAAGGGTCCAACAGAGTCATTGCAGAGAGTCTGGGCTTGGTCTCTACCTCAGCTTCTAAGTGGTCCTGCTCTGGGGATATAGATAGAGACTTGAGATGCTCATGACAGCCTACAGCCTGGTCAATTCCTTCTAACCCTTTTCTATTTGGCTTCAGGAGCATGAGCTCATGTGAGCACTCATACGCGTGCGCACACACACATGAGAGAGAGAGAGAGACAGAGACAGAGACAAAGAGAGACAGAGAGAGAGAAAGAGAGAGAGAAAGAGAGAGAGAGAAAGAGAGAGTTTTTCATGACTCCCCAGGAGCTCCAAGTACTGGGACCTAGTACTCCCTACTACGTGTTGGTCCCTAAGGCCATCCATCCTACTGTACACTAAGTCATCTGATTACTGTTCCCCTGATTAGGTCTCTTTCTTGCTTCTCTATGATGGAGTGGGGTGAGGTTGGGTGGGGGGTGGGCAGGAAGGACAAAATTCCTAAGTGGGAATTAAAATTCTCACTGTCTGGCCCTACTGCATGTTGAGAGAGAGCTGGTGGCACCTTCACTCACTGGCTGCTTATAACCCACCCCCCCATTTCAATAGAGCCTGCTCCACTTCTCATGCATTGTGACTTCTGCCCCTCCCCTGGAGCAGGGACATGACAGGCAGTGCTCACAAAGAGGCCGATGGTATTAGTCAGCTTGGTTGTCACAGCAGGCAACCACAGACTGGCAGCTGAAACAGCAGATGTTTGTTTTCTCACAGTCTGGAGCTGGATGTCTAATCAAGGTAGCAATAGGGTCTGTGTCTGGTGACCAAGCCTGACTTGCAGGTGGCTGCCTGCTCACTGGGCCCTTGGTATTAAAGATCTCAGCTTTGCCACCTCATTTAGCATCACCTCTGTAAAGGTTCTATCTCGAGCACAGTCACATTGGGATGCTTGACTTCAACTTCACACAATCCTCAGAGCGTCCCTCATCCATCCGCTCACGGTTCAAGGCCACGGTGCCAAGGAATGCCATCAAAAGTCAGCCTTAAGAAGAGCTTAACACGAATTCTGAGGGCTCCCATGACATTCCTCAATTCTCACAGCATCTTGGGAAGCAAGTGCTGTTTCTAGCACTTTCCTCGCCTTCTCCTCACTCTTCACGTGCTTCCCTCAGAACTGCTCTGCAGCTCACACCTCTTCAATCTGGACAAAATACTCCCTATCTCTCCTGAGAGACGCTATGCATTCTGGGCACTGCAGGGTTCATCAGTCAATGGACACTACTAGGCCATTGACAGAAAATGATTCAGCAGCAATAGTTGGGGGGTGGGGTGGGACAGAGCAGTGACACAGAGAACATTTCCAATTACTGTACTCTGGTCCTTCATGGGGCAGGGATTATCTATTCACAGGAATTGTAGGCAGGTAGATAGGCAACACGGGCATCTTAAGACATGTGAAATGTGGCTGTTTCTTGTGTGCTAGAATCCTCCAATGCATTCAGACAACTAAGACAAGATGACAGAGGCTCAGGGCTAAAAGGGTACCAGGGGAGACTGAAAGGTGCCTCCTGCCTTAAGACATTGATGGCCTATAGGGAGAGAGATACATAATTAGCCAACCATAGTATAGTTGAAGTGCCCAGATTAAATTATGTATCATATGCTTCCAGCTCCCTGGAAGAAAAACATTTATTCTGCCAGGGAAGTGGGGAGTACATTAGAAACGAGGGAACTGGGGCTCAATGGTTAACAAGATGGAAAGGTTTGCCTGAGGTCAGTGGCATAGTCCAAGCAGATTTGGATACTGGGCTAGTGCTCTGTGCCTCCAAGGTTTGAGAGAGTCCATCCCCTGCCTTCTTTCTGATAATTCTGATGCTTAACATCCTGGGAGAAGATGCCGGCAGAACCTCTCCAGGGTCTCTGGAATGGAATCAGGTGGCCAGTGCCTTCTGTGTGCTAAAGCCTCTTGTGCAGTGTGGCAGGAGTTGGGAAGGAGGGTCAGGGGTGCACCTGGACTGGTCTCCTAAGCAGACAGGAAGTGATGCCTCCTGGGCTCTTCTCAGCAGCTGTTTCTTGCTTGGCATGCTTTAGACAAACAGGCAGATGTCCTCAGGGTGACCTTCCTGACTCAGAGAGTTTGGGAACTGAGGTATTCACTCCCTGGGGTGGAGGGGAGAGGCAAGGACAGGACACAAGCTGCTGACTCATTTCTTCTCTGTGCCTCCCTGTCCTGATTTTTCAAAGCACTGAAGAGAACTGGTATATGAAGACACTGTCCCAGAATGAGCCCCAGGACACAAAGATGGTTTCCATCCTTTGCCCACACTGCCGTCCTCTTCCAAAGATGGTAGCAGATAGTGAACAGTGCCATGCCTTCCGGACACAGCTGTCCTGAGGAAGTCTGTACGGTGGGACATTGAGGAGGAGAAAGAGAGAGACATGATATGGTGGCCTATCAGAGTGACAGCCAGACTGAAAATTCTACATGTGATTTCACTGGACTGGAGTTAAAGTCAAGCATACACTTTTGTTCTTAAATGTTTCAGAGAAGGAGTGTGTATTGTATATGTCCACCCTCGAGGGCAACTTTGTGGCTGTGTATCCTATGCTGCCACACAGGTCTGCATGTAAAAGGACTCCTCCGTGACCTTGTACCTGGAGCTTCCCTCTCCTATTAGTCTCTGTTTAGGGCAAGAACTTCCAGACCCTTTGTGACCTGTGCTCCATTGTCAGCAGCTCAGAGTGGGCCATGGATGCTAGCATGGAGAATTAGGCCACCCCATTGGAATGTCCCTGTCCTATCACAGAAGCTCTCTGAGTGACTCTTAACACCTATTTTTGGCAATAGCCCAAGGACTGGAAACAAACATTCCAGAAACCTAGACTGTGCTAAGTTTTCAGGAACACAGTCACCAGAGGAAAATCATGGCATTGATGCTTAGCCTTTGTCTTTTCCTCTAGTCCCCCACTGCCCCTCATGCTTCCTCCTGTTGGGGAAAGGAAAAACTATGGAACATGGACTAAAGGATAAGCTGCTGTCCCCCCCCCCCAGCTCCTGGCAGAGTCACATGGTGTAGTAAGTTCTTCCCCAGAGTGCTCAGCCTGTTTTCATGCAGTATTCACAATGGTAGGAGGCTCTGGGGTTTGCAAGAATTAAGCAAGACTGTGCAAAACAAGCATTACCACAGTCTAGCATGTTCTGGTGTCGACAAAAGTGATCTTGTTGTTATTTACAGTGCTTCTTATCTTGCCGTAGACTAAAGAAATCCCTACCTTTGTTCTGAATTCGGCTAACACCCTATGACTCTAGCTATGGTCCTGAAGGATCAGAGCCACCTGGGAACTCATTAAAAAAGCAGACCCTGTCCTTGCCCCAGAGCCACGGAATCTGGGACTGCATTTCAACAAAGCTTCATGTGACTCACGGGGGTATTAGTGTTTGAGACACGCCACAATTCCTGGTGCACACAACTGACCTTGGGCTCTGTCTTGTCACTTCCTAATCTCAGTCAGGATGATTCTGTCAAAAGCACAGTCAAGTCCATCATGATAGATTTGTCCAGAGTCTGCAGTCTTTCTTGAAGGCGTACTGTTTGACCAGGGTAGACTAGGTAAAGAACATCAGCAATGGGAAGGACATATTGAAGTGGCGAATGGGAGAACATTCTGGAAGTAGTCCTAAGAGGAGGTCAGGGATCAAAGTAGATGTGAAGACAGGCTCACCATGTACTCGTTTCAGAGCTTAGTCAACTCAGCCACCAAACAGATATCACAAGTGGGAAGGGAGAGGGAGGAAAGACAAGTCAGGCTTCCTACTTTGGAGTAATAGGCCGGCAGTACTTTTATAAAAGCTAGGTAAGACAGAAGGAGGGGGTGATTGAGGCAAATAAAGAGTGCCTTCCATTTGGGGTTTCTGTTTCAATGGGATATCAATGAAAGGATTCTAACAAGAAGAGCGAGGTTCTTGTGGCATTTAATTCACATCTCTTTGTCGGAACTTCCTACTTTTGGAGACCTGGGGGGCCCTGGAGTTAAAACACCATGGCTTAGAATCTGGGACCTTCCTTCTTAGCAGCTGGGGGGAAATTGATTGGCTTCTGTAGCCTCTGCTGTTGTATCTGTATGCTTGCCTGTCTCACAGGTTGAGTGAAGTGAATGGGTGCATTCTAACTCTCCACAAACATGTCTGGTGTGTGGAGAGCAGTCAGTAAGTAGGGGGCATCATGACAGTTATCCATATGTCTCCCTTCCCAATGAAATGGTGAGGTCCTCAGGGACAGGGTAACTACAGCAAGTGTCTTTGTGTTGACTAGCACAGTGAAGGTACATAATATGGACCAGAGAGACCATAACAGATGTGGTTCATTGGGGTGGGGCCAGGAGGCCACCATGATATACAGATGTCAGCCCCTTTACAAATGCCCTTCCATTCCCTGCTCCCGTTTTCTTAATCACAGCTTACTGACTTTTAGGTAATGAGTCTGTGCTCATTCTTCTTGTAGTTTAAGCTCATCTATGGACTACTCTGCCAACTGAACCTGACTCGGGAAAATCTACTTTCTCCATTGGTTGGTGCCGACCCTCTGTACCTGAGGAAAAGGTATATCTGAAGATTCTGCCATTCGTCTGACCGAGATGGTCTGTGTGAGGGAAACAGCATACAGACACCGATGTCTCTGGAATTCGGGAACCAAGTTGAGTTTTAGTAAAGCCGAGTCTATGACAACTCTGGAGCACTAGCCTATCAGAGAGGAAACCGAGAAGATAGCAGATATATGTGACTACAGAAGTCAACAGAGGATGTTCAGAAGAGATGGGGGTACCCTCAGGCCCTCTGCACCCACTCCAGATGGGGCTTGCCTCAGAATCAACAGAGCTGAGGGGCCTGAGGTCAAGACTCAGACACACATGCAAAAAGAAACTGAGAGTCAGCCACGAGCCTGGGTCAGGTAGTGACTCGGGTATATTCCCTAGACTCAGGGTCCAAGCTACAGATTGGGTATTCCCCATTATCCGCCTAACTTTGCTCTTTAATGAATCAATAGATCAAAGAAAACTCACATACAGTTTGCTGAGCAAAGGAACTTATTGGAGTTCCTTACAGAGCATAGCTGACCCCTAGGAGCTGCATCATTGAAAAATCCGAAACCAGTATGAACAACTTACAGAGAGCTATACTACCAAGAAGCCCCCCAATCAGATTTTTACTATAGCACCCCCAAGACCACATCTAGCTAGAGCCAGAAGGAATGGGGACACACCTCCCACTGGAAGGGAATGTTAACCACTTGGTTCACCATAGACATAGCTATTGCAGTAATGTACTTACCTCATGGCCAACTGAACATCAAAGTCACAAGTCACTCAACTCCCTGCCTAGTAATTGTCATGTCAGGCCCCAAGACACACCCATACTTCATGCCTCAATAAGGCACCTCTCTCAGTCGTCTTAGCACCAGTAGCCAGTCTCATTTGCTGGGATAAGTACAATCAGTTCTTAAGGGACACCTCGACAGATTCGGGTAAATTGTCAGCCACAAGTCAAGAGTTCTCTGTGAGCCATCCAGGTAGACTATAGACATAACTGGAATACTAGTGAGATGCAGAATTTAGCTCCCTTGAAACTGCTAAGTGTTAGAGACTGAAAGAGTCTGGGAGAGTTTCTACTTCTTCCTATGTAATCAGCTTGTGTGTTTGTGTCTATGAACAAGTATATGTATGTATGAATACATATGCATGTGTATGTTTATATATACTATTTTGTGTGTGCTACCTTTTCTTTGTAGTTCAGAGTCATTTTAGGGAAGAGCAAGACTTTTCCCTAAATTCCCTGAATTTGAGAGAATTCACTTCTAGTAAGGCTCAGTATGAAATTTTAAAACTGCCCTAAAAGTTCCCTATCTCACCCCACCACTAACCAGTATCAAGGTTCCAGTTCATGTTTAGGAGGTTGTTTTTGTTAATTAATAAAATAAGGCTTTCTGGAGTACTATGCAAGAAAAGAGCAGCCCTCCACCAGTGCCCATTCCTTTTAATCTTTCTACTCTTCAGAGGGCAGCAGGTTTCAGAATGTTCTGCATGGTATCTGTCACTCCAGGTCCTCCACTCAGCCTCCAGGCCACACTGGGGCTCTGGACACGTGGAAGGAAAGGAAACCACTGGACTTTAAAAGAAGAACTGAAACAAGAGAACTTCAGCCCACACTGAAGATTCCCACATGTTCTGAATGCTCACATTAGTTTGCTGTTTTAAACATTTTGCTCTTATTTTAAAAGCCATACATATTCTTTGAATTAGAATTTAAAATATAAAGACAAAATAACTTTTTTTTATGATCCAGAGAGAACCCTTATCATTTTCTTCCCTATCCTGGGAACTGAATTTCATACCTCAAGCATTCTGGGTAAACTCTCGACCACTGAACTATGTTACCAGTCCTCTTTTCTTTAGGGAGAAAAGAAAAAGTTCCACTAAGTTGTCCAAACTGGCCTTGAACTAGTAATTCTCTGCCTCAGGCCTCCTGAGGAACTGGAGTTACAACCCATACTCATTTTTGAGTGTACGCTTATATCTTCTTAGACTTCTTAGTGTAGTGATAAATTTAAACCATAGCACCATGCCTACATTGTTTAATATTTTTATATTATTACATCTTGAACATAAATGTAGGTCATGATGGGGAAAGGAGATTTGTTTGACCAACCTACTATTGTTACAGCTTTGTACCACACAGACTTTCTGGCCTCTTCCAACTTTTAAGAATCACTAGTACTAGTTGAAACACTTCCCTTACTGCTCAGATAATCAAGCTTCAGTTTGTGTTGCTTGCAACTGAGAATGCTGGTGAACACAGCCAACTCAACTATTCCCAGCTGTCTCCATTTAAGTGTGTGGTATAGTAGGCAATAGCACAATTTTGTGCATTACCTGATTAGTTCCTTGTCATTAGTCTTAAGAGCGGGATTCCTGATCATAGCCTTCACAGGTGTGAGGCATAACTCAGGGGAGCCTGCCACATTGTGTGAGAGCTTCTGTGTTGCAATAAAGAGAACCCAGAACAAAAGTCCCAGATGTGTAGCTTGGATCTTTACATACAGCAGTTTCCAGTGTCATGACTCCCATCCATGACATGAGGTTATAACTATCACACAGATACAGATGAGAAAGATAGAGCAGCAGGCTGTGCCTCTTTTCCCTATCTACAGAGCTGAGACATTGCAAAGCTACTTGAGATTTAGCTGGGTACTCTGCCGTTCTGCACCCCACCCCACAACACAGTCACTCCATTTTTCTCCTCCAGGCTCTTGATGGGCTGTATCTCAAGCTCCTTTTGAGTTCATCCAAGGGAGCTCATCAGCAAGAATTGGAAGTGTGAGGACACAGTATTGATTTCTCCTCCTTCTCCCCAAAAGGCCACTCTGCTTAGCATATCCTCATCTGGGTTGGAAAGTTGCTCCTTCCACTTGTGTTCTTCAAGTCTAAGGACAGAAAAGGTTTCAGGAAGCACCACCCTCCTAAAGAAAAGAGGACCTCTCCCCATGCTGCTATCTCCATCTCTTTTCTCTTGGTATACTCAGAGAAGAGTGAGTCTGTCTGGAGCCAAAGTGCACACTTCCCCATCACCCTGATTGCACACATATGTATGCTTTGCTCACACCAGTCCTAGTGAGGGTGCACTTGGAAGAGCACTGTGATGAGAGTCAAGCTAGAGCCTTATCTCTCTTGAGCTTTGTCTCTTCATCTAAAACATCAGGAACTAGACTAGAAGTTGTCAAAGTCATGTGTCCCAGGAGAAAGGACAGGCAAGTGGCATGCCAGCAGATGCAATATTTCCATCTAGACCAAGATACATCTGTAAGCCAGTATGTCCATGACTGGAGAGAAGGGAGCCTCTTTGGAAGCAGAGTTTGGGGACCTTTTATCCCTATGTATTTAGAACCTTTGCTGTTTGTACTTGTCCAGATTTGGATGGCAAAACAGTCTATCCTCTGTGGAAATTATGACTTATTTTTCCAGCTGGTCTGCCAGTTGCCAAGAAATGTCATCTGAATATCATTATTTAATCAAAGATTAGTCCACGCCTGTGACATAGGCTGCAACTATTATCTTCTTTGATTCTTTACATAAGCACACATTTTCTGCAAAGATTAGACCTGCATTTGTACAGGCCAACAAATGGCCCATAGTAGAGTCTACTGACCCAGAAAGGTTGCGGCCTCTTGTATCTTCAAGAATATGAATGGGTGCTAGGGTGTGTATGTGAGTAGGAGGCTATGTATATGAGTGTGTGTAAGTTTTTTATTTTATTTTTTTCAGTGCTGAGAATCAAACCTAGAGCTTCACAAATGAATTCTAGACAGGCAATGCTCTACCACTGAGCTACATACTCAACACAATCTGATACCTCTGAACTCATTTCTTGAAAAACGTCACAGAAGAGACCTTTCCTTAATCACAAAGCGTCTCAACAAGGACTTCCATTTTACAGTTGATTTTCAGTTTTATTTTGTTTTTCCAGGCCTAGGTGATGAAATATTCTAGAATAGAGGACTTTAGACTGCTCCCACGACATCCGAAATAGCTCCAGCCTTCTAATGCTCCATGTGACATGCAAGCTAACTTCCTGTACTGCTGTCAGAACTTTCTAGAACATCTGTTTGAAGCTTTTGTTAGACAGCTCAGATGACAATTTATTTCAGGTTGATTCTGGTGCATCATGGTCCCTGGTATCCTCAGATAAGAGCTTATTGCAGGCTCAGGGCTTGTTCCCTTGTTATTGAAGTTTCTTTAGATATTTTCATATTTTTTTGGCCTCTTCATCTGTGTCTGCTACAAGTAACCAAATGACTGTCAGTAAAGAGGAACATGGTGACAAAAACTTGGACCTGGGGGCTGGAGAGATGGCCTAGTGGTTAAATGTGTTGTCTATTCTTTCAGAAGACCTGAGTTCAGTTCCCAGCCTGCACATGCTGCCTCACAGCCATCTATAACTCCAGTTTCAGGGGATCTGAAGCCCTCTTCTGACCTGCAAGGACACTAGGCTTGCATGTGATGCACAGACATGCATGCAGGCAAAACACTCATACATATAAAATAAAATTAAAGCAAAACCAAAAACACTTGGCACTATTTCCCACTTGAGTCTTCTCAGATGCAGATGAGGCAAGAGAAGTTTTGGGGCTTTGTTGTTGTTGTTTGTTTGTTTGTTTAAGAGACAATAATTATGGAGAACCTGATTTACCAAGTTAAAAAAAATGTCCATTTCCATTTTCCAATCTTTTCTTATGTCCAAAGCCATGAGAAAAGAAATCATAATAATAATCAGCTGGATCTTTATGCCAGGGCTCCTCCCCTTCGCTGGCTATCTGGAATGTCATAGGCATATAAGCATACTTTCAAACCAAACAACAAGTGCTTGAGTGTACAGGTGGAGAAAGATGGTTCCCAAAGTAAATCTTCAAAGTGATCTTTGGAAAGAGGGGAAGGAAGAGGCCCTGCAGTTGCATTTATTATATAATAAAAGATATAAAATCTCTCTCCTGCCTGAGAGATCTAGTCTTCAGATCAAGTTGAAAAGTCCTCCACAGCTCCTCTGGGTAGATGAGTGAAGACTGGCCGTGGAGGAGAGCTTTGCCAGGGAGGCGGTGCTCAGACTCATCCCATTTGAACTTCAGGTCCGGTTCCACGATTTTCTCACACTGATGTGCCCACCTCTACCTGGCACTCCCTGAGGTAATGGGGAGGATGACTGAAGGAAGAGAATGACGAGAAGCCCACCCATATATGTTTTAAGGTCCAGTTGGTAAGAGTAGAGTGACTCATGAGAATGTCAGACAAGGATGACAATGGGAAAGAAATCAAACAGATGGGGGAAGGGCTAAGCAAAGGCATGGGGGACTCGAGGTTGGGGAGAACAGGAAACATGTTTGTAAGATCTCCAGGATTTTGGGGGCTGTTATAAAGAGTCTTTCATAAGGCCTATTATACTTCTGGGGTTTACATCACTATTTGATCTGAGCCCCAACAGGACGGCTACATCTGCTACTAAGCTGTGTTGTAAATGTCTTTAATTTTTATATTTCATCTGAAGGGAGTTGTTAAAGCGAGTTTACAGGGTGATGGCTCTTTGAATAAAAGCCATCAATACTGGAGCAGAGCTCTGTATGACACTTAATTTTCGCTCTAATAAGCCCTCCTAAAACATTACAAGATTTAGAGCCCTTTTTCCCTTCCTTTTTTCTTTTTCCCTTTAACTTCCCTTCCCTCCTTGCAGCTTTCTCCGCTAGCCATCTTCTGAGCGCTCCCCCCTTTTTTGCCTTCCTTAAAGGACAGATTTGAAGGGAGCCTTTCTGCCCAGATGCGTCACTTCTCCGTTCACCGCCAGCCAGATGTGCTCTTGACTTCTGAACAGGAGAAATGTTTCTTTGAAGTTTTTCAAAGACTTTGCTTTTATTTAGAATTTTTTCCCCTTTCTCTCTTCCTCATATTTAACTGGTTGGGAAGCCCCAGGAGGGGTTTTCGCCTGGGCCTCTTTTCTTTTCCTGGGGCATAAAAGGAATGGGATCAGAGGCTCTCTGTTCCCAGAGAGCCTTCTTGTTTCTGCCCTCAACGACTCCAAGTATTTTCTATCGGAGCCGCTGTCCCCAGGAGCAAAGGGAAGATGGCTTTGGATTTGCCCTAGAAGCACAACTATTAAATGAACAGAATGGTTCTGATGGGAGTGGGGGCTGGAAAGCACCCTACCCCTTTTTCTGAATATCTATCTTATTCTCCTGTCTGGGCAAAAGGAAGCCCCCTCTTTTCTCTCTGTATGCCAGACATGTTTTCTCGATATCAACAAAAGACCAGTAATGGGAATTCAGAGGCACAACAGAAAAAAAAAAACAGGCACCCAAACATTAAACCAGAAGTCCCTCCCAAAGCTAGAGTGCCATAATCATCTGTGTCCCCCTCACTGCCATCCCCCTCCCCAGCATCCAGCTGGCAAGCTACTCAGTTTGCTTTGGCTGATCAGTGGGTTTAAAGGCTGGCTGAGAACACTAACGCTGTGGGAGGTGGCAGTGACAGGGAGCTGGAAGGCTTGCTTGGAGAGACATGTCTCTTGTGTGGTGTGTTGGTATGAAGGGTTTGGAGTATGAAGTGTAAGTCATTGTCCAGGTCCCTAGTGGACTGTAATTTCACAAAGGACAGCATTCCACTGTCATGTTTCCAGACCCTATCAAAGTACCAGGGACTCTGGCCATACAGTGGGAAATACCTGTTGCCTGCATGCTTATTTTCTTTTGACAACAGCCACGAGACTTTGGGAGAGAAGTGTGTTCAGGTCAGAAACATGGGGTTTTGGTTTTAGTGAGTTTTCAGAGAAAATAATAATTAGGGGGTTCTCTGGCAATTTATTACTCCTTGAAAATATTTGTATTTCCTAAAAATCTCTGCAATTTCTGAGGAAGCAAAGTAGGCTTAGATGTGAAGACTTTGCTTTTTTTGTTTTATATAAAAATGCATTGATTAAAACTCAAGAGTATTTTTGTGTGCTGGATTTCATTTATCTAATGTGGAATATGTTCACTCCTATATCCTAGTTTGAGCGTTCATTTGACTAACTTCTAAAGGCTGAACCACCGAAAGTAGAACTAACCCAGTTTGGATACACCACAGGGTCCCT
This sequence comes from Mastomys natalensis, assembly GCA_021653895.1. Lineage (NCBI taxonomy): Eukaryota > Metazoa > Chordata > Mammalia > Rodentia > Muridae > Mastomys > Mastomys natalensis. The sequence continues at coordinate 260,145 of JAJTUV010000233.1, forward strand.
GCCTGAATCCTAACACCACACTGCAGATAACCAGGATGGTGGCAGAGACGGTGTCTGGGTCCACCCTGTTCCTCTTATCAGCTTGCTCTCAGTTCATAAGCAACATGTACACATGCCTTCACTCCTCACTCAGGATTAACCCTGAAATTGCCTTTGTCTAGCTACGGAAGAGACAGCTTACCAAACATTCCAAACCCCGTACTCCTCTCAGCTTCCATTGTATTGATATTAGGGCTCTGCAAATCAAGTCAACAGACTATGGCATGGGACACTTGTATGTCGTCAGAAGTCTTCATGTCTTCTCCAGTCTTCTCTTTTCTTCAGATCCCAAGGGTCATATACATTTTAAGATGCAACTATGAGAAAGCATGTATCAGTTTCATTCATGCTAAGACCGGATGACTGAGTTGATCGGAGCCTCCTGCCAAGCATCTTAGATGTAGGATGTGGGCAAGCAAATTTCTATGACTTAAGTCCCTAGCTTGCCTTACTCGAGCTTTCCTGTCAGTTTCAGTCTACATCCTCCTACTTCAACACGTCTCTCTACCCGATTAAAGTGGTTCTCTGTTGCCTACACAACAACATATAAGCACCAACACCAGATTCACAGAATCCTCCTTGACGGAAACTTATTCTTGCCTTTCCAACTGTGTCCCAGCTCTTGCCCTCAGCCCCAGCTAAGCCCAGTAATCCTGGGTGGTCATGCCTTCTCCTCTAGCTATATCCAAGTTTTCTTCCAGAAGGCCCCACTTCCCACCCCACATCCCAATTGTGGCTCCAACACACAAAAGCTCCAGGACAGAGTCACCCATGGCACTCTGTCCCTGTGGCTCTATGTAGACGACATAGCACACAACTGATCCCTCAACACCTGGTGCTTTCTGTAGTGGTTAGCTCTGCCTTCAGAACATGCTCCGCCAAGTCTAGAAACTCTTTAACAGCACAATTCTCATCTAATTCAGAAACTGGCCCAGCACCCACACAAGGCACTCAAGAACGTTCCGTTGAAAGTATACATAAACAGTGAGACAGCATCTCAGAGACCTGGTAGGTCTGATGGTAAGTACTTTATTGTGTGGCCTACTGAGTGCTTAAAACTTACTTTGGGAGTAAGCTCTTTAAAAGCACTTCCAAGATGTCTGTTCAATGCCAGCTCTGGGGTTTCTGATTCTACAGCGCTAGAGTGGGTGATGGGGTTACACATTTTAACAAGAACACAGGGAGATTCCGATCCAAGAGATCTGCAAGCCACATTGAGAAACACCGAGGCACATGAATATTGAATGTGTGTTTGTGAGTGCTCTTAGTATATGGATGAAATGCACCAGTTTGAGTTGCTGGTGTGCAATGCTTTCCAGGGATAGCGATACGTTTTATCTCACTTGTCAACACCAATACATCGGTAGGGGCTGTCCAGAGGACCATTTTAAGTAGGTCTCCAGGGCCACATCTGGACTACACAGGAAAATGTCCTGTGATTGATTGATGATGTCTACCACAGGACCAAGGGGAGAGTGGTGGCCTGTGTACCAGGTGCCTGCCGGGATAGCTAGTCCCCTAGTCTGCAGACCCACAGTACTTGGAAATGAAGATCAAAGGATCATTTGAGACTTAATCCAGGCCTCAACCAGAATGGCTTCACCGTGGACTTCCTCAGGTGACTCTGTAGCAAGAGAAAATAAAATCAAGATGTTCGGTAAAGGCATGACTGAGAGGAGCTGCAGTGTTGCTTGAGCGAGCTCTGGCTGTTCGTGTCCACAGCCTCCGTTTCCTCCTTCAGTGGTACCTTGACTTTCCTTTCCCTGAATTTGCTCCTTTGTGTCCCCTTCTGGTCTTATTCTAGAGGTGTGCACTATCACACCCTCAATCCCAGAGGTGCGTCCCAGGCACTTACATCAAGGGGTGTGTCCTGTGTGAGAGCCCCTGGATGCTCTTCTTGAGTGTAAAGTCAGCCCCTCTATCATTTTGTTACCATCAGAGAAGAAACTGACGCTGATGAGGGGGCCCGTAAGCAGGATAGGGATCACATCAACACTGCCTAAGCAAGCTAGTGAAGTGGAAAGAAGCTGGGCATGGGGACAGCCTTGAGCCATGGATCGGGTCTGACCTGACAGCTATCCTACCACTAGATTCTTCAATATGTGAAATGATACATTGTCTTCATTTTCTAATGGGTTGCTTTAGTCATTTGTTTTCAAACAGATGCTATCAATTATGGGAGGGGAGAAGAGGACTTAGTAGTACTTGATCCTAGTAGAGTCCAGACAGAGCAGTGACTCTGACTGGCCAGCCTGAGTCGATGTGTATCTTAGTGTGGCACTGTCCTCCATTCATTGTTGCAGTTTTCCTCCAGCAAAACCTTCTGGAAGGAAAGGAAACAGGAAGTGACCAGTCTGCAAGGTGCTACCATAGTCCTCCAGCATCTGCTCCTCACCAGGCAGTGATACCTCAGCTTTAACTAGCTAACTGCTAAAGGTCTCTGGAGGTGCCACTTGCTGAATGTCTTTTGAACATAGAAGCCTGTCATTACACAAATAAAAATGTAAAAATAAATAGCCAACAAATTATGCATAACAAGAGTTGTTAGTTCACACATCAGCATCCAAATCAACGACTGCATCTTTGTGGTTGAGTTGCTGTTTTGTGCGTTATCACATTCTATTGTGTTTTTTATAATTTTGAGCCACTTTCCCAGTCCCAGCTGAATAGGGAGACTTTAACACTAGGAACCTTTACCTTTGTCAGTGTGAACTTTGTCCAGAGAAGTCTGAAGAGTAACCACCCTGCAGCACAGGGACGCCGACCTCTGCATGGCTTCTTTCTCCTTTTTCTTCCCTCCATTGGTCATCACTTCTCTTGTAGATTAAAGGTGAAATCGATGTGTATGAGACTGTCAGCAAGCTGGAAAAGTAATCACTTAAATAAGGACACTCAGAAAGATCACTCAGTGTTATAGCAATTTTAGATGTTTCAAAACATCACTTTTGTTCAGCCGGGTAAACGGCAAATACTGTGTTCAGATTCTTGGAGGAATGGCGCTCTCCTTCATACTCAGCTGGCCCCTTGGGTAACAACACTTGTCATTTTATATTTTCTACTCTCTGTCTTTATGTCTCTCTGTCTGACTCTTTCTCTATGTGTGGGCATGCACACTCTAACCAAGCACAGACAGAGATTAGACAGACAGACAGAGAGACAGGGCAGGTGGAAGAGTAGAGACTATCCAAGAAGGAAGACTTTCACATTGTCTTCTCAAACCGATAATGTTAGTTTCCTCAGTTTGGGGGGGAAAAAAAAACTGTCGAAATTTGGAAAAGAAACAGTTTCCAAATGCACAGAACTTTCCAGTCTCTAAAAATGAGCGCTGATTCTGCAGGCTGCCCCCCAACCCCCACTCGTTTCTTTTCCCCACCAAAATTATGCCGTCTGGTTTCCTACCTTATGAAACACCATCGATCCACTTGGAAGAGAGTGGGTTGTAAATTAATGCATGCGTCGTTGTCTCCCATCGGATGGTGGAGGCTGGAAAGCCACAGCTTTTAGGATGTTAAATATTTATAGTCATTGTTTCAACCAAAATAAGGGCTTGCACAGACAACAGGATGCATGCTGCAGTGGAGAAGTCTGCCTTGTGTACTGTGTCTTTTGAGACTTTCAAATGACAGTGTCCATACAGACCAATGCCTCACACAGAGAAGCTTAAAATGTTCCCCAGAAGATAAATGCAGGAGACCACCAGTCTCCCTGGGAAGTGTTCCCTACACCCTGGAAATGAAGGGCTCAATTATATTATTCAATTTTCCACTTGAATTCTGGCAGACTTGTGCACCTTCTCACCCCTCCCCTCAGCTGTGGAGAAAGACTTTGCTCCTTGCCTTTGCTTCTGACAGTCATCACCATGGATCAGCATTGCAAACCATAATTGTCTTATCTTGGCTATCATTACTGCTGGAATTTTGGATGCCTGAGGTGAAATACCTGAAATTTGTTGTTAACTAAAAACCTCTCAGCAATTACAGATTTGCCAAAGCTTGGAGATATTTTTTTGAACATAGAATACTATTTTAGAGGATAAAGCTGAATTCTCTTTTGGATAAAATAACCATGAGGAAGTGTGTTTACCTCTCAATCATGCAAAGGAATGCAAGATAACGTTCAGTTTTCATAGCCAAAAATGGTAGGGAGCAAATCGCACCGACAATGTAACTTGTAATTAAAAGTTGTCGGGTGAGATTTGAATCCCTGAGAAGAAACTTGATAGCAAGCTTGTCTCTGAGAGAGCAGCTGGGTCCCAGGAGGAGTATATACTCACTGCCTGGCTCCATCAAGAGAGTTTCTGAGTATTAAAACTTGTGAGTTAGAGATCAAGTAATTGCTCATGTCCCCACCTTAATCTTTAAAACGTTTCAATTGGTTTACAAAGTAAAGGCAAAGGAAAAATAAGGTGAGCAGAATTTAAGAGTAGAGAGAAAAAGATTAACTCACCAAATGACTGCCATTAGAGATTCCAGGTTAGCCCATGATGAGAGGGCCATAGGTTTAGGCTTTGAACTTCCTAGACAACTCCATGAAAAGGGAACATAGAAGGTTTTTTATCTAGGGTCTGCATATCTAAAACAAAAATAAATTATCTGTTCAGAGAAGGACACAATGATTCCTGATGTTGTGGCCGATACTGCATTTCTCCTAAGGGTCCTTGTACGTAACAAACTCCATCTTCTAAGGCATCCTTGATCACAGTGATGAGTTTCATAGTCTGTCTCCTGTGAGCAGAAGAGGCCACAAGAGTTGCTGGGCTTCCTAAGAAGTTTTCAAAGTCTATATAAGGTTAGGACAGTGAAATCTGATTTACCTCTTCAGAGCACTGTGGTGCACACACTTAACTCTTCTGCAAAGTGCAAATGCTAGGCCAACAGAACTTGATTGAGTTTTGCAATCATGAAGGTTAGAAATGTCTGAAGAATGGACACATGCTGCCTTTCAGAATTTGCGTTCCAAGAAGATTTCCCTGGATTTGCTGTGACCCCATTATCCCACAGTTGAACAGACTACATTTTCCAGACTCTGATGATAGTTGCTTTGTCTTCAGCCATATGGCCAAGATCCTTTTTGATTTATACCATGACCAGGCTTTTCTGAGTGTGAAGGTGATGCTTTAAATGCCTCTGACACTTGTCTGCCTTCCTGCACTTGAGACATCTGACCATCTTTCTGAAGATGTCATCTATCATCCCTCAAGTTCCTTTTTATAGTTGGATATATATATATAATTATATTATATATATAGTGTCCACCCAGTCCCTGGGCCACAGCTGATTTTTCTAGGATTGCACATGGTCAAAACTGGCCCACTAAAAATTCTTATTGGGAGAATAGAGCTGGACAAATAATTTCTGTTTTTTCAAGTTCCTAATACAGTCATAAGTGGGCCTGGGGACTCCATGGTTGAGCCTGTAGCCATGTGGTGGCAGCCAGACTGGAGAGTGGAGGTCTGCACAAAGGCAGGCACAGGAAGGAGGAGCAGGTTAGCCAGTTGTCCAATTGTGGCCCTAGTCCAAGGCCATGCTCGTGACTTGCTAATTCTGCATTGACAATTCAACCTTACTTTCTGTCAGGCAGGAATCTCTTGGGAAGTGCACACTTCTACCCATGCCCTCAAATGGTTCACCTAAAATACCCTAGGTTTGCAAACTGAAGAAAATCTACAGCCCTGTTAATTACTCCTGTGTGTTTCCCGGAAGGACCCTACTTGATTGGCAGTTCATGTGACCGAAGATTCTCATAGGTGTACAAATAGCAGATGGAGAGAGTAGCAAATTCCAGGATTATGAACATCAGCTAGGGCCATGCATTAGTTCCACCACTGCCAGCCACAGGCTGACATGGAGCCCAGTTTTACTGTGACACACAATGCAAATCACAGGGCTCCCTGACCTTGGCATTTAAGGTACATGTTTAATCAGGGCCATTTGGCAGTTTGTATAATTTAGAAGCAATTATATCAGAATGAAGAGTCAAAGTAGTATTTTTAGAGTCACTGTATGGTGGGAAGTCTCCCCTAAAGAACGAGATGTCTCCAATGTTCAGCTTTACAGTCAAAATGGAAGAGCAGACTTTTGTGTTACATAATGTAGACTGGTTTTGAATATGGGCCTTCATGCCTTAAGAACCTATTCTGGAATCCTGGAGAGCAAAAGCTTAGCTTGTATAAATAGGAACTGTTAGCAAGGAGCTAAATCTCTGTCATAGCACAACCATACATCATTGATTCGAAGATGCTGTCCTCCAGTGTTTTAACACCCTGGTAACGGATAGTGACTGGTGTGGTGGGATCCTGCTACTGGCAGCCCCTGTCTTTCTCAATGGTAGATAAAATGATAGAATTACAAGAATGCTTTTAACTTGACATAATGTTGCATTAAAAGCAGGAGGCATTTTTTAGTTGCCATGATAATTTCAGGTAGCTCTCTCTCTCCTCTCTCTCTTCTCCTCTCTCTCCCCCTCACACACACACACACACACACACACACACACACACACACCATCACCACAACCACTACTAACAACAACAACTAATAGAGAAATGTTTTTGAAATTCCAGTGCAGGCCTAAGGACTCCAGCTGCTACTGGAAGAACCAGGTTTCTAGAATACTGGGTATTCTAGAAAGCACTCCAGAAGTCTACAGATTGAATTAGGCTCAGCAGAAACCTAAGTAGTTAACAGTCCAGCTACTGCCAGACAGTTGTTCTCACCATTTCCAGGCATCAAAAACAAAACAAAACAAAAATCCATCCTGGGTTAGGGCACAGAAGGAATAATGGAAAACAGTAAGGAACTAGTGTATTTATCATCAGGATAGGACCTCCCTGTTCTCAGTCAGTGCCTCTTGGGACAGGAGTAGATTGATGGGCCCTCAGCCTCTGTTCAACTCTACTACTTGGTCAAGCTTTTTCCCATTGACTCTGAGAAACCTACAAACAAAATAGATTGACCAGCTACGGCCCAATCACCCAGCCCAGGAGATAAAATACTCTAGTTCCCCCTGACCTTGAACATGCCAGCTTCTCTCTTAACCCTTTAGGAGCTGGACATAATCTCCCTTTCTCCTCTCCTCTACTGCCCATCCCATTCTCATGATGCTCTCCTTGTCTATACTGAGCTGTCTGTCAAAGCTAGAACAAAAATCCTTCTCTATCCCATCCCACCATCAGCCTCTATAACAGTAAAGCTTCCTAATCAGAGGTAAGCTATTTGGGCTCTAAATACCCTTGGCTCTTCTTTGGGACTGCTTCTGTGTCTGGTATAAATTTGTTCCCTAACATAGGGCTACAAATAATGCCACTTAGAATTCTTTTTAACCTTCTAAATACAACTGTGATCAGTAACGGATGTGATCTCATCAGTAGGTCTGTGGTGGTGGAATTTAGGCATCCTGGAGCTGGAGGAACAAGGTTCGAATCCTGCCTCTTCTATTCACCACCCATAAGACCTTGGTCAAGAGACTTCTTCCTGCTTCAGTATTGCTTATTTTGAAAAGAGATTTGTTTAAATAATATGCACAATGAACTGAACACGGTGCTTGCCATTCACTAGAACTTAGATGATGCAATTTATCACTCTGGTTGGCTTTCCTTCATGCTGTAAATTGGGTTCTGTCAAAATCTTAGGACTTCTTTAGCACCAAGGAAACAGAAGGTTCCTCATTTTCGGTGCCTTTCTATTACAGGGTACCATGATGAGAACTGTTCTCTACTAGTCCCAGAGGTCTGGAGGTGTAACACAGATGGTGTTTTCTCCTTCCAGGCTCCCAAGCACTGGAGACTAACCACCAATCCAGATGTTCTGGGACCACTGTCTGAGAGTGCTGCCTATCCTGGGAAGGACAGAGGAGTCAGAAAAGTCTTTAAATTCAGAGTAAGTTCATCTGTTTCAGCTCCCACACTTTCTACCCAAACACCAGGCACCACTCTCTCCCAGACAAATACTGTGTGAATCCCTGCTGACCCTGTGTGTGGCTATTACACATAACTAACTCTTTTGCTTAGAATTAAGGGTGTCCGGAATTATAGGCAATAGTGTCCTTTAATGCTTCTGTGTCTCCTTCAACAGGAAAAACATGAGTCGTTTTGATTGTCCTGGCATGATTCTGTCCTGTTTTGGGATTCCTGTGCTTCTCTTTGTCACTAGATGACAGGCTCCTTGGGGTCTCAGCTGTGATAATTCACCTAAGCTTTGCCTCTGGAATATACACAAAGACTCCTCATTCTGAGTGTTTGCAGCAGACAGCATCCATATAACCGTCCCATACTCTGATTTTCTTTTCTCTGTTCCTTTTATCCTTGAACCAATGGAAATAAAATGCTCTCACATGAGTCCAGACAGTGGCTTAGTCCAAGACTGGGTTCTACAGTCCCTCAACCCCGCCTGCTATCAGTCCCCTATCCCTCCCTCACCTCAACTTAATGAGCAAATAAGGAAAGAAAATTAAAGCTAAAAAAATTAAACAGCTTTAGTGAAGATCAATAGAATTCTATAAAGCTCTGGGCTGTAGTATTGAGTGAGCAGAGAGTAAGCCCCTGCACACTGCATGTTAAGTTAACTTGTGAGAGAAATATGCTCCTTCCCAGCTGCACACCTTGCCCTCTATTGTGAACCAGGAAGCAGGGGACACAAATTAAAATAATGTTGATTTAGTTTTTCAAGGGAGTACCCAGGAGCATTTTCTGCATGGCCAACCAAAAACTTCAGCCCTGGCTGCAGAATGCCTTTCTCTGAACAATACAAAGAGAATATTTGATCCCAGAGCTTTGCTCACAAGTGGGTTTTTATTTGGATTTTGGGTTTTGTGTCTTTCATGCTTTCCTTTTAGGTTTCGAAATCTTAAATGCCAACTTGAAAATTCCCTTTTCAGCACAACGTCTCTGCTCTACTCCAGCGGCATCCTGAGGAATCAGGATCATTAGTCTTAGCAGTACCTGATCCAGACATGGCGCAGGTGGGAGGCAGGGAGGAAAGCATGCTATGTGAGTAGGTTCCATGAGGCCACTGTGGTTTTGGCTTGGTTTTCAGTAGTGACTAGAACACAGAAAATCACGTCATCAGTTTTGCTCCTGACAATTCAGCCACCTGCTCAAATGCTGCAGATGCCACACTTAAATTCTGACTGTGGTGAGCATCCATCAGAAGCCAATCAAGGCCAAGAGATTAGTCCTTGTTAAGTAGAAGCAGCCAAGGTCACAGGGAAAGCAACCAAGGGCTTGGAGTAGAACTGGTAGATTGGGGCATAGCTGTGAGCAAACTTTCACTCCGCCCCCCACCTATGCAAAATTATGACCTAGTCAATTAACCTCTTCCACTTCATTTTCTCATCTTGAAGACAGGAATTATAATGTCTCCCCTATAGAATGGCTTTGAATGAAAAAGAGTGGTTAAGAAGAATATTTTGCTAAATAAATATTCAGCAAATACTGGTTTCCTTCTAAAGGAAATGAACCATGAAAAGTAGACCGCAGCTGGAGAATCATATACCAAGATGAACACAAAGCTGACTTTGCAATGCTTGGTGTTTAACACAAAAGGAAGAGCGGATGAATATGAATGGCAAAATAGCACAACCAATCATTTGTTACCAATCTTATAGAACTTTTTCACACTACAAAATCAACTCTCACTGTGCAGTAGCGGTATATGTCTTTAATCCCAGCACTCAGGAAGCAGAGGCAGGTGGATCTCTGAGTTTGAGATCAGCCTGGTCTATAGCCTGAGTTTCAGGACAGCCAGGGATGCACAGAGGAGCCCTGTCTTGAAAAAAAAAAAAAAGAAAAAAACAAACAAACAAAATAAAATAATTCTCATTAAATGTGGAATGTTTAGGAATAGTCGATGAAGGAAATGAAAATCAACCAGAAGCACCCAGCTGGAGATTGCTAGCATTGCTGGTTTGGAATGTAACTATCTGGGAATTTGTTGACATATTTGTGAAAATATTCTTTAATATTGTAGCATGATGGAATCTTCAGACACCTCTTAATGACCTTTTTTTTGTTTGTTTATTTAACAATGGATCATTATCATCTTTCTACGTCATTTAATGTCGTTCTATTATGTGAGTTAAAATCTCAAAACTATTGCATTGATTGAATATATTCTAACTTATTTTAAAGGATACCTTCAGGCTCTTTTCAATGTGCCCCTTTAGGAATGATACAACAGGCACCTATCTATAGATCAACACCCTATATAATGTTCTTCCTAGGTAGTTTTGCTTTTGAATACTTCCTGATACTACATCCCTGGGTAGTAGCATTGCTGTGTCAAAGTCTGAGGTCTACTACAATGGGAGATGAAAGTAAGGATGGCATAGAAACAAACTTCATTCAGCCTTCCCAGTGATTAGACTCCTCTTTCAGAGAAAATGGGCCCACAGTCCCAGCACCAGTTGTAAGAAGAACTAGGGGTGACCTTGGAAGTAGCCCAAAGCAGGCCACCTACAGGAGAACCGGGTGTGGAACAGAACAGAGTCAGATTTCAAGTAGATGCCTTCACCTCTCGCTATTTGACCCCAGGCAAGTATTTTAATGACAGCAGCAAGGCTCTGAGAACTCCATGAAAAGATCTTTTCCGTGTATGAGGTGGGGTGGTTGTTGTGTGCTTCTAATGAAAGGTCGTCTGTGAAAATGCTCTGCAAAGAGCAAATGAAACCAGGAAGGAGCTTTCCTGGGAGCAGCTCAGGGCAATTGAGCAGCTCTTCTCAAACCTCCAGAGACCACCCTCTCAGTGTGTGGCTTTAAGCTTTTGTTTGAAATAATACCAATTCCCAGAACATCAGACACACCCGTGGTCAAAAGTAAGTAGGGCCCACACCCAAGCCAAGGGTGTTGGGAATCCTGGTCCCTTTCTGTTCACAGTTGTACACTGGGTCTGCCTTCTCTATCTTTTCCCTTCCTGTGCAATCTATTAATTGTGAAGAAGGAAAGTTATAAACTCTACACTCCCTCCCTAAAGCAATCATGGGGGACATTCTCCCACTCAATGGCATCTGATGGAGAGAAAGGAAACAAAGACGTGATTCCTACTTTATTTAGGTCCTTGAGGTCATTGCTATTTCCTGATACCAAATAATTTTTGCTCTGTTGAGATCTTAAGAGAATTGGCAAAGGTAGATGTCCTTCTTGAAGCCTGGCACTTTATCGGATATCATTGATTTTTTTCTTGCTACCTGGATTCTTCCAGGGCATATTCTTATCTACGATGGGCCCAGGTGAGTGGTGATTCAGAAGAAACCAAGAAGAGCCACTGAGAAGTATAATGTCTCTCCTCTGCTCTGCTAGTATGATAAGACTTATGGGACTATAGTGCATTTCTTTTGGCCAAAAAAGAAAACAAAATCTTCTAAGGCCAGCCCTCAGGGGCTTTAGCAGCAATCTGGGCATAGATGGGGTCATGTAGCTTGATGGGGACGTGTGTGCTGCAGAGAGGGAAAATGCTAAGATGTAAAAGGTTGGAAAGGAGCAACTTCTCAAGAAATACTTAACTCTTCTCTCCACTGTTAGAGAAGTGCAGTACTCCAGCTCTCCCCTTTACTGCATGTGACACCCTGGGCAAACTGGGTAACTTTTAAACCATAAGAGGGGAATATAGCAATTTCCCTCTCAGACTGGTTACGAGGGTGAAGTGGGCTAGTGTTGATAGAATACATGTGGCAGCAGCAGCCTTTCTGTTTGATCACTTTGCACACGTCCCGCTCCTGGGTAGGTGACTCAGGTTGAGCCAAGAGCATCACCAGCCTCTTTTAGAAATTAGGAAAAGACAGGTGGAGTCATCCTAACACTAAGCACAGTCCTAAACCAAACTCAGGAACCTGCTTCCTGCCTCCCAGGGGTGTCTTCTCCTTGTGTGTTCCTGAGTCAGAAGCAGAGAGGGAGCACAGCAGCAGCCCTTTTATACAAGCATCAATCCCATTCATAAAGCCCAATCACCTTCTAAAAGCCCTGTATCTCAATACTATCCCATTGTGGATTAGAATCTAGATGTGAACTTGAGAAAGATCTAGATATTCCATCTATAACATGGGTCAGAATAGCCTATTTAGCTGATACTGCCAACCAAGAGATTGTGGCTCTTGTCAGACACCCTCCACCTGGCCTCATAGGAACTCAGGTGCATCCTCCACATGGGGCTGGCATCACTCTGGGAAGGCTCTTCTCTTGGACAGGGGCCCAACTGGGCTGCACTCCAAGGAGCTCAATAGCTTACCATCTTCATTTCCCAGCTTGAGGTCTGCACTAGTTCTCCTCCAGCCTGTCTCCTCATTCTGTCTCTTCTGTCTGTCTTTCTTCTTAGGACTTCTCAGTCTTGATGCCTCCATGTACTAACATTTCATTTGCTGAGAATTTCTTTACCACACGCACCAGTAAATATGTCAGCAAGGCTCTAGACATCTCTCTGACAACCATTTGGGTAGAGAATAGGTTGGGGGTTCAGGCCTAGTCAGTCCTGCTTTAGCAACCTCAGACCTGGACATACCCCACCATGGAAGTATTTCTGTGTGAAAGTATGTTCTAGTATGAAAGAATGGAAGCATAATTCACATGCAAGTTCTTTTCAGTGAAACTTCTATTCGCTGACTCCAGCTCTTATCATGGGCTGAACACTGTTCTAAGAAATTTGCAGAAGCCATTTGATTCTCAATACTCCTCCCATTTGCAAGCAAGTAAATGAAAGTATAGTGGTTGAGTGATGTGACCAAGCTCTTCCAGCTGGAAAGTGGTAGAATAGAGATTAAAAGAACCCATGGTGTCTCGGTGGGGTTTCTAGACTCACAGTCATAAGTCTCCAGTACCTCTCTGACTTCTCAGATACAAGCTGGAAGTAAAAATGGACAGAAGGTTCAGAAAAGTCATAATTTTAGCCATCCCTTATCAGGTGTTGGCCCCAGTCTTTAGAAGGTAGAAGTATTTATTGCTCATTACCCCCAGATTTTAGACAACAAAAATTCCACAGGTAATAGTCAAGGTTCTCTTTAATATAGCATCACATATATAGATCTCTTAGAACTCTGCCAGCTATTTATCAACAGTAAATGGAAGCTTCAAGAATAGGAAGCTCATGGCTTAGAAGGAAGTGAAGTGGCCAGAAAATTAACCCTCATAACACAGCAGTATTTGATTTATGTAGCAAATTCTACAAATATTTATTGGATGCCTACTATGGGTCTAGAGAATGAGAATATAGCTATCAAACTGAAAAAGGTCAAGATCCTGACATATGGGAAATTTCTGAAACTGGATGGAAAAGCATTGCCTAGAAAGAAGGAGTTCCAGTTGTCCTTTGCTGCATGACAATCTTTCCTAAACTTAGTTACTTAAGAGGACAGCATCCTTTCTTTGTGTATGAAATTGGTGGGACTCGGTAATAGATGCTCACTCTGGTCTATATACACTGTTTTCTCAGGCAGCTACATCCATTGGGAACTCCACTGGGGAACTAGTGCATCTAAGAGCTGGTACTCCTCAGAATTCTCCATGTATCTTCTTTCTCCAGCCAACTGCAACTGACCTGCAAGAAAAGATCCCAAGAGTACAAACCCCATTATGCCATCATTTTTTATCAAGGGTAATTTCTTATCACATCCCTGTAGGCATTATTCTTGCTGGTATCTCATGACTAACTCTGGAATCTATATGGAAAGGAGCCACAATTAGAACAACATGTCACATCAAGGAATGGGGTACCAATGGAACAGCACCACACTAGATCAGTTCTGTTCCTGCCACCCATGAGCCTCCCCCCAGAAGCTTCAACAAAGCAGAAGGCCATGGATGAGGGGCCTCCCAAATCCAAAGGGAAAACACCTCCCCTAATCAGAATACAATTTTCTTTCCTTATGTTATATTTGAAGAATCCATTCAAGAAGCTCCAGGCAGGTACCCCACTCCAAAAGCCTCTCTGCACTCTTGTTACTTGTTTTGTTCTTCGGAGGCAACCAATTCTTATCTGACTAGAACCAACACATGGCTACTTAACCTGCATCTGAGACCTGATGTATATGATTTGGTGTTAACTGGACCAGTGTGACAAGGTGAATGCAAACCATTGCTGTCCTGGAGATCCTTGGACAGTCCACAGAAGTTAGCCAAACAGGCTGGTATGAAGTCTCTGTGCACAGAAGAGCAGTCCCCATGGGTTACTAGGAACATTTTGGTTGCTATGCGGGGAATCCTTTGGAGGAGAGGAGCTGACTAAGATCTGGAGTGTAGATGACATGAATCAGAGGGTTTCTGGCTTCCTGGAGCTAGAGGCAAGGTTCAGTCCTTCAAGCAGGACAGCCTCCAAATCATGTGTTCTTAACTCCCATTTCATCCTTTAACACTTGTTAGCCAGCTATTTCTTTCCACAAAGGGGCCCAGTGAACTCAACAGCTAGGAAAAAGCTCCCCCGTCCCATCACATTATTTTCCTCAAGGTAATGAATACAGAATGATCTACCTAATTGAAGGGGGCAAAGGGCCAGAGAACACTGAAGGAAGGGACTGTCGACATTTCCAAAAATTCTTATTCCATCACATAGACTTGTACAGCCTAGCCAAGCAGTGAAGTACTCAGTGGTCTCCTCTCACTGGCAACAAACCATTGCATTGTATTTGTAAGTCAAGGACCTCTCCAGGTATTTTTATAGAGAGAGTGAGTGGGTGGAGCAGGAGCTACCTGACTTGTAGTCAGGATTCTGGCATCCAGACTGGGAAAAGTGAGGTAAGTCGCTCCCATTATAAACAGTTGCTTCATTGGCAACTACAGATTCGCAGAAGGATAGGCTGTGACATCCTGTCTTCCTGACATGATCAGAATTGTATTTGGAGGCAATTCATCTGGCAGCAGTGTCTAGTTTGATTTGGAGATGGGAGATGGAATAATGATCCCCTCAAATTATAATAGCATCAGGGTGACCCTGTGCTAGGCACTTGATGTAGATGCTTCCATTCTATCCTCACATACCTGTGAGATAAGGTATTGTTTTCCATTCTGTACAGATAAGGAAATTGAAATCCAACAGATCTAGACATTTGCCCAAGGGTTAAACTGTACATAAGCAGTAGAGTCAAGATCAAATTCAGATCCATCTGACTCTAAATCCCCTGCTTCTCTCTGTTCAGAGGCTATTACAATAGCACAGATAGGAGATAATGAAAGCCAGAGCCAGGGCACCAAGGCAAACACTGTAAAGAAAACAGTAGACAGAAGACCCGTATCAGAGGAAACTGAGGGACTGGACTGTGGAGTCCTTAAGGTGGGGTGGGCTGTGGAAGTGGTGCTGAGTTCTTCTTGTCAGGCCCGAGGTAAGTTTGCAACTGAATTCACCGAAAGGCAAAGAGGAACAAAGACAGAAGAAAAGGTAAACAGGCTGGAGGAAGCTTTACTAGTTACAGATTCAATGCTTTGTTTTCCCCCAAAGAAGTTATGAATCTGCTGTATTTGCTAGGTCAGGAATAGCGTAACTATACATCCTTTTAAGCCCAGTTCTTTTGTTGTATTTGTACAATCTTCCATTCAAGAAATGGGTGCTGAGGGGCAGAAACAAGGAGCCAGGAATCCTTGAAATCTGGGAAATTATTGGTTGCTCCTTCATAACAAAAGTTGTACCTTGCAACAGCTCACTAGTCCTTAAGGCTAGGCAGTTCATTCATCTTAGTGCAATGCCTTCACCTGGCCAACATCACACATGCACTTTGAGACAATGGTACTGACAGTGTCACTCAAGAAACTTTGACCACCTGGGCTCAGACTCTAAGACTGATGTGGGTCATTAAGCAACTCCCTTAAGAGACTTCTTTAACTAGGTCTTCAGTGAATTACATAAGAAGGACCTGGATCAGTACATTCAAATACACTAGATAATAGCATTGGTATCAGTGTTTAAAACCCTGCGATTCTTATCTGGAAATCTTATCTTCCCTTGACCTCCAGGCCCCAGGCTTGGTAGATAGGATTATCTGTGTTATTAGACATAGAATTTTGCAGGCCAGAAGCTTAATCTCATTGATTTGGACATTTAATACACACAGTTCTCTGAGCCTGCTTGTCTCCATCTTTATAGCATCCCTTCTGCTTACATGATTTGGCCTGCTACATAGTCTGAGTCTGTGTGGGTGCCAGGAGCCCCATGGAGACATCATCATTTTAGCACAGTACCTCCTTCCTCCTAGGAGACCCTCACTTTGTTCCCTTCAGCTTTGCTGAGAAATGCTAAGCTGGCTTCTGTTTCCCACTCTCCAGCCAACTCTGTGTCAGCCATAGATAATCCAAGAATGTTGTAACACTCATTAAGAAGGTCAAAAAGAGAGCAATTTGGAAGCTCTGACTGTGAGGAGAGGTCCTGGAATCAAATTCTTCGGCTTCTTCACTGGTCCTTCCTCTCTTGAAGTTCCAATGCAGGCTTCATCTTCTTCCTACATCAATGCATTTCCTTAGTTTCTGGGTCCAAAAAGAGAAAGGCTTCCTTCTGAGACCCTCTCTGCTGCAGGCTTTAGCAGCTGCCTGTATACCTGCCTCTGGATGGAGAGAGGAACTCCCAGTTTCTTTCTCAGAATGCTGCCCAGGAGTCTTGCTCTAGTAATTTCCAGTTGACAGCCGACTTGACTGCATACTTTTTGAAAAGCCATAGTTCTATTGTTAGGAAAGTCTGATCCCTGGCCTCCTGTCTTCTCTTTCAGTTGATCATTCTTAAACTCTTCTTTTTGTTCTAGATGACTCCTTCTTCTTCTCCTAACTCTTGAGAGAATTTTCTCACAGGCTTACCTTTGACTAGCCTCTGTCTCCCCTTCCTTATGCTTCTGTGGGACTCCTCACCCTCACACAAGCATGTAGCAGCTAGGCCCAGTTTGAAGCTTGACTTGACTCAACTGACTGTAACCTGTTCAAGTCTAACCTTTGGACCTCAAAGTGGCCATCTCTTGTCTCTGAAGCCTCTTATTTTACTCTTCCTAATTTCTTCTTGCTCATGACTCTATTGAAATTGCTCCTCTATGGCAACAACACTGGTGTGGCTCATCTGCAGTGCCACCACATCAAACCAAGAAGTCTCAAACTCAGTGACCTACACCAACCTTAGTAACTTTATTTTTCCTCCCGTCTGTTTCTCCAAGGGGGTGTGATTTGTAGTAATGTTAGCTCACAGTGCAGACTCACCAGTGTCTGAAGCCATCTCTCTGATTTCCAGGGCTTTATGATTCACGGAACCCTGAGGGTTTGCTTCCCTTTCTTCCTGTCATCACTGCTAGCAATCTGGGGCTTCCAGATTTATATCTCAATGCTCACGATCACATGCTGACTTTTCTCTCCTCAAAGTGTCTCAAGTGTGCTCCATTTAGACATTGCTTCAACCTTGGGTGGCTATTAGATGCTATCGAATGACTACTGGATGTCTATCAGTTGCTATTGGATGACTATTGGATACTATTGGATGAATATTGGCTGTTACTGGATAACTATTGGATGACTTTGAGCACTTTATTCTCTGTTCACTACAATTATCAACCTTTGAAGGACAGAGACAGGAACTATCCTCAGCATTTCTCTTGTGGTACCACGTCAATAGAAGACATAATAGTTTGGAAATATTCACCAGTGATTCCACATGAGCAGAGTTCTGAGGCATGGCCTCTCTGGAGGTTATTTCTGGAGCAGTGGTGATGGAAGCCTATCTACTCATGCGAAGCATCTCTCTGGACCCCTGGAAGTTACTGTTGGGCTACTTTCAAACTCACTCTTGTTGTTCTGGCTTAATCTTTATGTTCCCTAGTGTCTCTCAGTGGTGTCTTACTCTCAGTCTAAATACTTTCTGGGGCAGATTGTGGGTCTTTAGGTAATGTAAGGACTATCCAAAGATGAGGCCCAAACAATTCTCACAACCATGGATGGAGAAGTATGTTACACCCAGAGATCATCCCCAGGACAAACAAGTGACTGATTACTTGTTCACAGGGGGCCAAGTTCCCAATTCAAACTAAACATAATTTGTATTTTTGAATGCTTTTTTCTTCAACGGGAGAAAAGTCCATTCATATTGAAGAAAATCAAAGTTGGACAGTCCTTAGTTTTGCGGCCATTAGCTTAAAAAAGAGAGAGATTAAAGACAAATGTGCCCATGAGTATCAAAGTGATTAAGCAGCCATGCTTCTTACCCTGTGGGAGGTCATTACCTTGAAGAATGCAGCAGTCTTGGTAGCCCCTATTAACGACACCTATTGACTGTATCTGTTTTCTAAATCCCTCCCCATAAAGATAGAACCTGCTCCTAATGGCCACCAAGCTCTGGCACAAAGTAAGCTCTCAAATCCCACTCCACTTACTCGGTATTGGTGATGGAGGTTATGACCCCTGCTCTGTACATAAAGCCTGATACCAGGTTTATACTTGACCTCACAGTGTCAAATCTGAGGAGATCAAGCACATAACAAAGGTGAAAACAGGTCTGTGACTGACTTCAAAGCAGACCTCTCCCAAACCCCTGCCTCTGGCAGAGTGCTCTGGAGGCCCTGTTGGCACTAAAGGACTGAGAAACCGGAAGGCAATGTACTTCCGTTGTAGCAGGGTACTTCCGTTTTGAGAAAAGATGAGCAGAGCACGAGGGGACTTGAGATAAATTATTTGCCCATGAAACTCAGTTTCCTCATCTAAAATACATTGTCCTCGAAGGTCTGTTATGAGGGATAAGTACTGTGGAGTGCGAATTGAAAGCTTACTTTGTGCCAGGCACAAGTCCAACTATTTACAGCCATTAAATCAGCGGATACTCTCAACAAATCCAAGACAAGTATTATTGTCCCTGTTTTACATGGGAAGAGACTGGGGAACAAAAGGCCAAGTAATTTGTGAAGGTTACCCAGCTCATCATCAACAATTGACCCATGCAGCCAGCAGCCAGGGAGGCTATAGCTCCCGAAGTTGGGAGTCAAAAGAGGAGACGAACCGTGAGGAGCCAAGAGTCCGTGAAGAACCGTGGGATAGGCAAGGATCACCTTCGGAAGGACAGAAATCATATATCGCTTTTCATGCTCCTTTTCATACTATGAGAGGGTGTAGATTGTGTGTGAACATGTTTTTTTTTTTTTTTTTTTTGTATGTTTGTTTTGTGTTTGCCTATGTTTGAATATGTTTGTGCTAATATACTTCTCTGTGAGCCTGTATATGTTTCTGTGAGTGATATATGTATGCTTGTGAGTATATATGTGGATATCTATGTGTGTATCTATGTGACTATATATGTGACTGTGTGTGTTTGTGTGTGTGTGTGTGTGTGAGAGAGAGAGAGAGAGAAAGAGAGAGAGAGACTGTGTGTGTGTGTGTGTGTGTGTGAGAGAGAGAGAGAGAGAGAGAGAGAGAGAGAGAGAGAGAGAGAGAAGAAGAGGATAAAGAAGCTTGGCAGCGGGTACCTACTGTGGTTTGTCAACACTCCTTGTGCCTGCCCTTTACCCTTTACCCCATACACACACTGAGGCCATAACCTTAGCAAAGCTCCCCAGGCTGCTGATCTCCTGTTCTCTCTGCCACCCCATTTATTTTTCTTCTAAGTAGCTACAGTTGGTCTGTTTTGTTTACTGGGACATTGATTAGATCCTGTTGGGAGGAGATCATTCTAGTGCTTTAAAAATCCTACAATCTTGTCTGTGGGTAAGATGCTTCCCATATCTACCACAAAGATTATTTGACTAATAAGGCTTTTAAGAGTCAGACAGCAAAGAGTTTGTAATCGGTACCTTCTGGCAGAAGCTTAAACTTAGCAAGAAACTAGTTCTCTTTGGCCGGCCTGTCAGTGTTTGGGAAGAGCATCTTCTGTGTTACAATCTAAAGTTGCTGTAGAAGTGATGTGTCAGCTCCTTAGGGATGTTAGTCTAGTGAAAGGACAAACATGGGAGGGGCACAGGTGGCTCAGAGGTAAAATACATGTTGGAAAGACTGAAGAGGGGGGGTTCCAGGACTGTGGTCCCTTAAGTCAGTACTCAAACATCTGTAACAGCTGTGTGCCTGCTTCTCTAGCAGCTCTGCTCTAAACAGTGACTCCAGTTACCTACGGCTTCTAGAACTCTCCATCCAAGCTTTCCTATTCTGCTCTGTATTCTCAATACCAAGGAAAGCCTGAGGTCAACTGCGTCATGTACATTTGCTCCCATCCACTCAACAGGGGTGTGTGTGTGTGTGTGTGTGTGTGTGTGTGTGTGTGTGTGTGTGTATTGTATTCATTACTGTAGACTCACAAAAAAGAGACACAGACACAGGAATGCTCACTAGGGCCTTCCTGACAACCAAGCAGATAGGATTGGGGGCTCAGAACATCCCTTCTCTTCCTGGCTTTCCTGGAAAACGATGATCTGGAAAGTCTGTTTTCCTCTTTTTAAAGGTACAAGGCACAGAAAGTTTTGTATTCTGCTTCCCCTGGCCTTTGGTAAAATGCCACACTCAAGGTCACCCTCCCACTCGAGCACATCCTGTCAGCATCCCTGCTGGCCCTTCTAGGGAGCTTTTGATTCGAAGGCTTAAGATGCTGAAAACTTGAGGCTTTCTGAGAACGGATCAACACTGACCTCCCCCAGGGACTGGGCTGGTCCGGTCGGATGGGAATCATTCAATAAACATTACTAGGAAGAATAAGTATCCGTGGTTGGTGTGATGAGAGATGATGTATCTTAGAACTTTCCTGAAGATATCCCATGGCCCTGTCACCCATTGCCTCCATACTGTGAAACCAACAGCACTTCAAGAAAATATAAAGCAAGAAACAGGTTGGACACAGACTATAATAGAAATTCGTGATTCAACTGTACATTCATAATTCATTTCATACAAAATAGCTTCAGTAGAAACAAGGCTGTCTCCCACCACCAAGCATATGTCTTTCATTAATGCACCCTGGCCTGCACAAGGTGCAAGAACTCCCTCGTCCTTCTCCCAATCTCCATCAACTGTCTACCACCAGGGTTTTGTGGTTCTGAGAGAGCTGCAAGCCCCACACTTCTGTGCAAGACGAATGGCTTGTCAATAACATTAGCCAGCATTATGGGCTGCTTCAGGGGTAAGCAGAATCAATAGGACCAAGAAAACAGTCTAATAAGTTGACATGGTCATCCTCAGCACAGCTCACATTACAAGAAATGTGTTTCCTTAAGGAACCAGCATCGGGGTTGCTCAGGTGCTTCACACCCAGATGTCCTGACCAAGATTTATAGCTTTGTGCTTAGCTGGTGCAATAAGGTCAGCCTGGAAGTGAAATGGCAAATGGGGTTAACTGCAGAATAAATGGGTGAGTTGAGCCACTCTGTTGATAGCCATCGAAGCACAAGGCTGGAGGAGCCTTGGTAGGACTGTGGTCTCAAAGAACAGCCATTCTTGGTAACTCTGGACAATCTCCAGGGGAAAGAACCTGCTGAGCTCTGGTTATAACCCCTGCTCTAAGGGCCTGTCACTGATCCTGAAGAGTGGCTTTCCTTCTGTCTGTACTACTCACCTTCCCCCAGTCATCCCTGGGAGAGCAAAAACAGAGCAGTCATTTGACCTTGTACTAAGTCAGCTGCTCCCCTTGGTTCATTGGTCTGCTCCTCCAAGGAGCTCCCTGCTACCGAGGAAGAGGGAAGACACAGCAAGAGCCCTCATTCTGGCCCAGCCAGACTTTCCAACCACTGCTAGACCTGGCAGCAGGCTTCTTCCCAGAGTTGCTGTCTTCCTCTTAGAGCAATACTCTACTCCAACATTATGGAGCCTTCAGCAGAATCCAGTGAGCACTCATGTCATTAATCTTAGTTCTTATGAGCTCAGACACTCCTCTCCACCCTGTACCCACAAGTGCACATCAAGCACTGAGTGAATATTGTGGGCAATTAGAGAAAGCAATGGCCTTGGTCCCCAAAGAGAAGGAGGAAGCAAATGCAGGAAGACATCAAGCAGCTGTCTGTCAGTCCTGGGGAAATGCGCCCCTTCTTCTGTCAGGAGTGTATGCAGTGAGGACCTACTAGATGCTCAGCACTGCAAGCAACTACAAGGTCATAGCTGGCTTTGCAAAAGTGCATGCTCTTCTAGGAGAGGGAGAATGTGAGTGGGCATACAGTCTCAGGAGATGCTCGGATGGCTAAGGTGAAGGAAGGCAGGGCGACAAAGGAAAGCTACTGCTTCAAATCTTTGGGGGTGGGGTTGTCACCAAGCTTAAGGAAAAATAGGAAAGCAAAGAGAGGTTTTTAAGAAGACACATTTTGAGTATATTTTAGGAAGCAGTGGTAAGTGGGTCGGGGAGACAGAAAGACTGAGCAGAGAGGACATTAAAAGGGAGCAGGATCTGGGGGACCTGGAGCTGAGGAGTGTCTTTAGAGGGCTTGGGTTTAGCAGACATATGTTCTTCTCATCAGGACCCTTCAGCTTCTTTCTGGAGGAAGACATGGAAAAGGGGAAATAGAGACAAGTTGGAACTAAGAGGCTCACAGCAGAGACAGTGGGGTGTGTTTGGAGGAAGAGACAGAACAATGAGGGGGTTGAGGGTCCTCTTGGCCAGTGCTTTAGGCATGAGCAGCCGGATAAGGATGAGCCGTTTTCCTCAGATACAGACTGACTGGACACGGTGAACTCAGGGGTGAGTTGAACCAGGGAAGCCCCTGAGTGGCTCAGTCAAGATCAAGGAGTCACTGGTATAGTAAGTTTGGGGCCATGGAGTGTTTGAGACCAAGGAGATGCTTAAAGTCATCCTGCTGATAATGGTGACGGTGTTTAGCATCATTTGCTTGGATGAGTTAGTTTAAGGACAGAGTAAAAACTCCTGAGGAGAGACCCAGGATTGTGCAGGAAAGTCCACCAGGGGGGAGGACAGGGTGGATCCAACAGGGAAGGCAGAAGCGCAGTGGACAAAGAGATCATTTGAAGAAGAAGTTTCAGGCTCATGGAAGACAGCAATTAGCTTTATCTGGAGGCAGGTGGAATTGACTGTAAACCTTGAGGAAAGAGACAGTTGTGACATTCAGGTCTGAGCAGAAAGAGTATAAGGGTGAAGGCTGGGTCTGAGAATATTAATTATTTGTCTCCTCAGTGTGACCAAAACCTGAGAAGCAACTTAAGGGAGGAGACATTTTGGCTCACATGTTGAGGGGATTACAGTCCTTCCTTGCATAGAAAGGATAGGGAATGATGTTTTCATCTATGGCAATAAAAACTGGTAGCACAGATTGCTCCATCTTGTGAATCCGGAAGTATCTTGTGAATCCGGAAGTAGAGAGCTTAGGCTAGATTTGTAAGTGCAAGCACACATCACACACACACACACACACACACACACACACACACACACACCAGAAGAAAGGAAAAAAAAAATTTTCTCATTCACAATCCAACCTTCATACATATTTCCTTAACTTTTCCAAACACCAAACACTGGGGACCAAGTGCTCAAACACATTAGCCTGTGGGGACATTTCACACTCCAACTATTTTGCTGAACTAAAGTAGAATGCATGGGGTAGGGGGTTACAGGACAAGCAGAGCCTAGAATGGTGGTTTGGAGCCAGAGCCTAAATGAATGTGAATGAGTAGATGGTGGTGGTGGTGGGTGACCTAAAAGAAAGCCACCAAATAATGCAAGAGCCATTACGAGATGGAGACACCATCACAATAGGCATCTGTGAGATTCCCAACCAAAGTGCCCATTGCCTCATGCACAGACTAGAACCACAGTGGGAGACATTGGAGCAATTCCATAGAGTCTAAGCTTCTGCATGCAACTGTGCCACTTTTGGTCTACCCTAACTCACCTTCCTACACCCTTCCTGGACTGAAAGGTAGGAAGGTGGGAATCACAGCTCTGAGGGTTTGGGCAATGGAGAAGTTGACTTTGGAGATAAGTGGGGAGCAAGTGTACCCCAGTATGAATGAGTGTTCATGCCATGAACATAAGCAGAGACCCCAATGCCTTAGATCCTCCGTAGGAATGCCAGCACCTTGCCCTGGTCCAAGTGTGGATGTTGACACTGTAAGCAGGAAGTGTCTACCATAGCTGTGTCTTCTCAGGGACTGCAGCATGAGGCTGCTCCTCTATAGAGACCCCCTACTAATATTAGCTCCCCCACCACCTTAATTAGCTCCATATAATAAATATACTGAGTTTCTGGGCTGCTGGAGCATCTCCATAAGAGTTCACAGCCCACCTGATCCCAGCTTTTCTGTATGTGTATCTGTCATTTCATTATTCAGCATTGCCCCAGTCAGAGAATTGCAAAGCCATACAGGTTAGGTTATGGCAGAGATTCAGTTAGCTCGGGCTGGTTTATACAACATATGTGGGCGGTTCTCAGTCACCTTGTGCCTCTTGTGGCCACAAGCTGGTGTCCTGAGGCAAACAGGGTCAGAGGTCATACCTAGGAGTGGTCTGTTCTGGAAATGGTGGATGAGAATCAGGTTTTAAATGTGTAGAGTCAGAAGCTCCGATGTGGAAAGATTTTCTAAAACTTATACTAAAATTTCAAATAGACTATTTAAAAGATGTTTTCGATTTGGGAGTCAGCCTAGAAGGGAAAATGACATTAGGGGAGTTTTACATCTAAAAGCAACACTTATTCTAAATAATCAAAATTTTCCTGTATGAGTAAGGTAAAAAAAAATATTTGTTCTACATGATTACTGTTTAAACTTGTAGAAAATTGGATCAGGAAGTCATGAGACAGAGTGAAAAAGGATAACTGACTAGAAATAAATGGGATAAAATACTCCCTACGTTTAGCAGTCTAGATTATAAATGTAAAATAACATCAAAGTATCCATCTTAGAATGCTTAGAATTAACATAGATATGCACACACACACAAACACCACACACACACACACACTCACACACACAAATTATATAGAGACAACAAAGGAAATAAAAATATCATGTACTCATCCCATAAATGAGAAAAGACATTGAAATTAAACCATATTTTTTTCTAATTGGGTGTCTGTTGTCAATAATATTTTGAGGAAACAAAATGGCTGGAAAGGAAGCAAAATGAATCTTCCTTTACAGAAAACAGTTTTCAAATATGTGTGTAAAGTGTAGTGTGTGTGCTCTGGGAACATCAATTTGCCTAAGAATCAATTCTAAGACTATAACTGTTCAATGCTAGGATTCACATGTAAGACTGTCCACTGATGATTGTCACTACTAAGACAATTAGGTGCGTCTAGTTTTGTAAATAGAGGGTGGTCCAACAGGTTGTAGAGTGAGTATTCTCTGGAATGCCAAACCAGGGCTTTGTTTTACATGAGTTGAATCTCTGTGGTTTAGCACAGTAGAGAAAGTTTTCTCTATGGTGAAGCAAAAAGAGGATAGCAGTTTAGTAAAGCGTCTCATGGCAACAAGCCATTTTCATTGTTTCAGGTTTAGAAGTGGAGCACAAATGAGATGGATACATCCTAAGCCACTAATGATGAACATCCTTGGACATGCGGAGAAGAGGTGACCATAGACAACCTTACAGTTCTACTCTATACAGCTAAACAATTATCTGAGTGCCATATTAAGCAGATAATCCTTTTGTGATGTGGACAAAAAAATGATAATTCCCTGTTGAAAAATAAATAACTTCATAACAGAAAAAAGGCTTTGGGGGGGAGTTTTTCAAATTCATTTATCATTGACTACAATAAATTTTAGTTGGATTCAAGTTAGGCATAAAAATATTATATAAACACTAAAAAGGAAATAAATTATTAATAATCTCTGGAGAGAAAAGAATGTCCAAACCCAAGGCAACAAAATAAATGGCAAGGAAAATATATCTTTATATTTAACCTGAAAAACAGAAAGCTGGCTTTTGTGCACCAAACCATTATCAGTAAAATTTGGGATTTTTTTCACAACTCTGCCAGAAAAATAGTTACTACTATTGATCATTGAAGCATTTATAGAAAATGTTAAGAGAAACTATAAGAACTCAATTTAAAACTAGCCAAAGAAGGTATGCAGGTGGCTAGCACAATGGTTTTTTTTTTTTTTAAGCACCCTATTTATTATCAATTTCTAAAAGGAACACACAAAAAACACAGAGCTTCTGTTTCTGTGTCCTGAGTGATCACATTATTCTAGCTCCTCAGTTCTGCCTCTGTTTATCACTGGAACTTTTCCTCGAATCAACAGAAGGAACAAGGTAGACACCAAGAGGGAGCCCAGCTCCACCATCGTCCAAGGGCCTTAACATCTTCCCTACCTTCACGGCAAAGGAAACAGCACGTAACTCTTCCAGAAACCCATTACTTTACTGAGGGAAATATAATGGGAAACAGGAGTGTGCTGTTTGTATTTTTTAAATTAAGTATTATGATGTTTTTAATGACATCATTTTGGTATTAGCTGCTGAGAAATGTATTACAATGAAGTGTTTGTCAGGCACTGTTGGAGACAGTCATGCGTTCTTGCAAGACCCTGGCACAGGACAGGTTAGTCTGTGCTGTACTGTATATAAAAGGTGTACACTAGATCAGGGTAGGAGAAGATGAGTCCATCAATGTAAACCCAAAGACTAGATGAGACGATACATTAGTTTCCTGTTGCTACTCATAAACTTACCATTTCAACCTTCTTCAGGTCAGATGTCCCACAAGTTCTATTAAAAGAAATCAAGATATTGACAGGACTTCATTATCTGAAACTCTGGGTAGAAATCTGCTTCTTGGCTCATTCAGCTCATGGGCAGGATTCGGTGTCATTCAGTTCTAGGACAAGTAGCTTAGCCTTTGGTAACATTTAGCCAGAGTTTGCTTTAATCCAGTGGTTCTTAACCTTCCTAATACTGAGACCTTTTAATACGGTTCCTCACGTGATGGTGATCCCGAGCCATGAGATTATTTCTGTTGCTACCTTATAACTGTATGGATAACATCATAACTGTTACAAATCATAAAGTAAATATCTGTTTTCCCGTGATCTTTTAGGAGTCACAACCCACAGATTGAGAACTGCTGATCTAGAAGATAAAATAGAGACACTAGCAACCTGGTGAGCACCTGGATCCAAAGGATGGAGAGAGAGAGAGAGAGAGAGAGAGAGAGAGAGAGAGAGAGAGAGAGAGAAGAGAGAGAGGACATCTTTGTGACTACAGTTGACCAAGAGATTTCAGGGATGATGAAGGCAAACATCCAGCTTTATCCTCCTCTTGTTCTTTGCTGTAGTCCCTCTCTGACGTTATCTTTTGTCTGCAGTTGTTGTGTCAGAAGGAACTGGGCAGGGATGTGTCCATACTTAGTAAAAGGGAAATTAGCCCTTTTACTAAGAAAGCAAGCATTACCCAATGCTTCATCTGTGAGTTCTAATCAACTCTCATCATCACAGCTTAAGAATGTCATTCACTTCCTAAAACAAGTGCTTTATATGTACAACTTAGTCAATATTTACAAATAAATTAGTTATTATTCTTGTCGTTCTAATTTCAGGAATGAAGCTCATTAATTCAACCATTTTTCTGAGTTTATTGGTGAGAGCAAGTTAAGTTGCTTGGTTACCAAAGTTGCAAGAGAAGCTGGAAGGTTAGTTGTCTATGAAGGTGGAGCTTCCCAAGGACCCCAAGTCCACAGGGTACCTGAGTGTCTTTAAGGATTAGAGGTTCTATGATTCCTTGCCATTTCTAGCTATTCTCCTTGATATTAACTCTCCAAACAAAAGAGCACATTGCACCAGTCCGAACCCAAAAGCATGCAAATCTAGTTATTTCCTGTTAAGCTAGACATTAAGGAGATTTGCAAAAATGTCAAATGGTATATCTCTCTCTTTTCTTTGAAAACATAGATGTCTTCCAGAAATTATTTATTATTTATGCTACCATGTAATGGATTTTTTATTGTTAATTTTAAGTAATATAAGTATATTTTAGATTTTCATATGTAATTTATCTGTGTAAACATCAATAAATATAACCCTTATAAACAAAAGCTCTTTGGTATCTTTAACAATATTTAAAAGTATAAAAAAGATCTGAGACATCGTTTTTCATTTAAAATCAAATCAAATATCAGTCAACTATGACATTTGGGGAAAAATACAGCCCACTAGCATCTTGATAAAGACTGTTTTCAATGTAGTATCTGTCACTCTTTTTTGCACTCTACCAAGAGGTTAAAAACTTGTAACAAAGACTGCAAGGACATAAAACACATTTACTAACTGGCCTTTTCAGAAAAAAAAACAAAAAACAAAAACAACATCAGCCTCGATTTAGACATACTTGTTTCATCACCCAGGGCTTGATACTTGTCATCTTGGTGAAAAATACCAGGTCTCTATTAAGGGTCGGGAGGCAGATCTAACCTTTGACCTGTAAAGCTTGTTTACAAGTAGGGAGTTTAGGGTAAAGTCGTAAACAGACAATAAGTTGCTATTGTGCTCCCAGCAGCTAGGACAGGGCCTTCCATGGTATTTACTGTAGGTACTCCATAAGTAATGTTTGAATATATAAGCAAATGAATGAAGCTATTGTGTGTTCTGATGCTCAACCTAAACTGATCCCTGTGCCTCCTTTCTCTCATTAATGAACATCTTTGAAATTATCTAAGGACCCATATTGATTCTTGTCCTCTGGAGTTTGATCTGGTAATCTGTGAGTTCCCTTCCTGTTTCAACACTCAGAGTTTGCTAACAAGCATCAGTCTTCATAAAATTCTCGCCATTGGCTTGCTCCCACCAAGCATCCTGCCAGAGGACTTCTTAACCTAAGGAAGCATCTTTTGCCACACCAGGGTACCACCATACCCTGTTTCTATGATGGAGAAGGTAGGCAGATTCTACTTAAAATACATTGGTTCAAACAAGTCTTATTTTTTGCACAGTATTGCTAGTCAAACTATTTGAAAATCAACAGGGGCCATGATTGCATGGAAATTAGCACAAACAAGCATATAGCTGTACTTAGGCACCTAAGCTGAAGGTAAACCATGCCTTGCCTTCCTGCAGGTATTGGGGACGAACTTTCTACACTCTTCCTTTGGGAATAAATAATAATTAGCACATTATAAACCACTGTTTCCACACTCTAGTGCAGTTCATTACAAAAGATCCTTCTGCAGATCCCACTCTCTAACAACGTCCTATGGTCCCATTCTGATGAGGCCATTGGAGAAGGTATGCAGAATGAAGGACAGGTCAGGAAGCCTGCCCATTCTACAGAAACATCCTCCTTATGTATCTTGTGGTTCTGTGTATTGATTGAGTGAAGAAGACGCATACTTATCTCTCCCTGAACTTCCTGCAAAGCATTTGTGGTGCTACCTGAAAGCCACAATCACAGAACATCAGGGATACAAGAATGGACAGTTTATTCATTCATTTGGCAAGTGTTTCCTGAGTGCTACTCCAAGTAAGGGGTTGTGATGTACAGAGATTTAGAGAAGAAAGAGATAAAATCCCAGTCCATTGACCTGTGGAACTTGTTGCTTTGTGAAAGATACAAGCCTGTACATGGACATGTCCAGTAGATCCAATGTGGGTGGTACGTGCTGAGCAGGAGCCTGAGGAAACACTGGGAAAGATTCCAAACTTCTGCAAGCTAGGTCAGGGCAGGCTTTGTTCAGATGCAGCATCCAACTCGTCTCCAACACCAGTAAGGAGCTTTAGACTTTATCCTAAGGAAGACCCACTGACATTTTTTTAAAGCAAAAAAAAAGTGACCAGTTAAGATGAGCATTTCAAAATATCTGCTGAGACCAACCTGGTTCAAAGAGTCCAGGGGAAGAAAGAGGATAAGTGAAGGATTCAGTCATTTCTGGCTAAGAACATCCCTTACCCAGAGCATCTGAGGGACCCTGACAGTGTCTTCTAGTTGTTGAAGGCCAGTCCTCCATGGGGCTCATCTTTCTTAACCAGCCCTTCCAGAGCATGACTGTCCTTGGAGATCTTCTAGAACCTCTTAGAGTTGGGTAAGACAACAGAAAGACCAAAGGGGACTGGTCACAGGACCCAAAAGAACCTCAAACTGAATCTATATAAAATGTTGGTTTTGCAAATAACCTATGCTCATTCATCCTCACCCTACACTTTCAGCATCTCTAGATTATGTCTGTTACTACCTTCAAATACACAGGGATACTACACAAGCAGTTGTTTTGTTATCCTACCAAGTTATTCAGGAAATACAGGTGAAAAACATCTACATATGTTTTGCAGAGACATTTGATTGACTGATTTTATAAATACTTTGTGTATTTAGTTGAATTTATACCTAAAGAGGGTCAATTGGTATTCTCATCATCACTGTAGAGATGCACACATGGGAACAGAGAGAAGCCTATTCCTAGAAAGTGGCAGATCTTGGCAGGGAACCCTATTTACCAGGCTCTAGAGCTCTGCCTCAGCTGCTTGGCCATGCTGAGGGGGTCATGCTCCATCCAATTCAGGACCTGAAGCCTTTCTTATGCTGGAGTCTATTACAGGTAAGAATTTGAAATAAAGTTCCTAGACTCCTTGTTTTCCTTTTGTAAGGAATCCTCAACTTTAGAACCCCCTTGCCTGTGGTTTGAAATGGTATCGACTTCCTTGGTCAAGTAATTTGTTTTGAGAATTTCTAAATATGTAATATTACTTTTGCTTATTTGTATCCAAATATGGACTTCAAAGCAATGAGTTAGGAATGAGCAAATAACAGGACATCCAAATATTTCTTCCATGATTCTTTCTGGGGTTATACCATTTGCATGGCCCATGTGGACATTTGTGGAAGGAAATGTACCAATGAGGCAGGACCAGATGCCTCTTTATCCAGAGTCAGGCCATTGGAGGTAACTGCCATCTCCAAGTTATAGTCTTCCCAGGAATAACCAGTGGCCCCAAGGGGGGCCTCTTCCTCTCTTCCTGAAGCTCACAGTTGAACTCCAGGCCGGCTCCTTGAAGGCTGGCCTGGTGTTAATTATGATGCAATCCCCCAGCCATGCAGCCTCAGCAACAATTTCAGGAGTCAGGGTCCTTGTGCAAGGCCATTAACACTAAACATGTTTTAATCCATAATTGTGTGAGATTTATTTAATTTAGGGGCTTATTTATAGTTCGATCGGAATTGTAATGTATTTTCAGCTCTCCGCACTGGGATCTGTCAATTTTTACGGCATCTTTTAATTGTGTTCTTCTAGACCAGGTGCAAGCAGTTTTCCAAAGCAGGCTGATCAGAGAAGGCCCCCTGTCATGTGGCGCAGTGGGGGAGGGGTGCTGGCCTCACACAGACATCACTCTGTGGCATTATGGGGCAGAGGTACTGAAACTGGATCCTGATTCTCTGAACCCATGGCTTACAGGTCACAGTCAAGAGCCCAGCCTGGCCAGCCTCTCCCTTCCTGCTCTGTGAGATCTTGTGTGCCAGAATGAACTTCCCCAAATCTCTCTACTCATATCCCTCTGCCCCTTTCTTTACTCCTTTGACCATTTAACAAACATTTACTGAAAGCCTGGTCTACATCAGCTCTGAGGATACAAACAAAAGCTTGCGAAGCAGTGGCCAACCTTTCAGGGCTTCTCGGTACTACAGAGAAATGTACTGTTGAGAGATAGTTACTACCACTTACTGAGCATCTAGTCAGCACCAGGAAGATAGCACTGGAAGATACATGACAGCCACGATGCTCGTAGGTACTGGGAATTTGCTTTAAACTAATTCATGTAAATGACTAAAATCTGACTACAAGCTATATGAAGACAGCAAGTCGGTCAGTGCAGGCATTTGGTCTACAAGCCTACCTGATTTGTTGATAGCTTTTTGACAGATGGTGAGGAATGTTTTACTAATGATGAACATTTCTTCTCCTTATTACTTCTTGAGTGTCAATGATTTTCAGACTCCATAAGGGTATTTTGAGAAGCTTTCTTGCATCTTTAAGCACTTAGTGTGGTTCCCCCACGTTATTTCTTCCCAGATCATATACTGCCACAAGCTACAAGTCATGGCATAAAAACATCAGAAATTGTGGTAAAAGCAGAGTGCAGGGAATGAGAGGTGGTCCTGCCAGCTGGGAACAGGCATTGCAGAGAGGTTCATTCAGATATGGTCATTCAGAGGAAGCTGTCAACCAACACTGCTACAAGCAAGATGCTCATGAAGTCACAGGCACTGGCCATGCAGTTCAGTACTGCTGGAGACCAGGATGATGCCAAACACGCTATCAATAAACAGAAAACAAATTTAAAAATGATCAGATATGATAAAAGAAGATATCACGGATAAGGCTACACTGATTAAGAGAGCTAATACTGTTTGGCTAGGAAACACAGAGAAAACATTGTTATCTGAACTCTACCAACATCATTGAGCTCAAGATTTTTGTTAGGAAATCCACAGAGAGGTGGGGAGAAAGGCTAGTCTTGCCTCATAGGGGATATATCTAGGGGGATTTAAATAACCCAGGATTCCTAGTTATGAATGCTAAGAAAAGAAAGGTGAAGAATGCTTCTGGTGAAAGGCTACTTTCCTCTAAGTTTTTAGATGAGGGCCAGCATGCAAAGTGGAAATGGCTAAAAGCGGCAAAATATTGCCCCAAAAGGAGTGAGCTTTCACTCTGTACTCTTCAACAAGGGTCTCCTCTGATACAAAGAAAGCAATATAATTGAGACAACTCAACATGGCTATGAAGCTCCCCACCCAGGTAGCCCAGCTATATAGTGGAAGGAAAAGACCACATTTTGAGGTATATGAAGATGCAGCATCATGCAGAGGACACTGGAGCCGGTAGGAAGAGTAGGTGCTTTCTCTAGGAATCTATTGAGAGCCTCCTGTGTGCTAAATACTATGGAGGGTTAGAAAAGATGGGAACCAAAACATACTGTCCTTAATACTTTAATAGAAAATTGTGGCTAACCTGACTAGCATAGAAACAGCGGGGCAGCCAGCTTGGCCAACCAGAGAAGGAATATACTATGATATTATATAGACTAATCTACTTCCTTTAATATCTAATTGTCCTTGAATAGGGTGCATTATTTCATCACTTCTCTGAGCCTCAGATTAACAGAGATAATGCCAACAGTTAGCTTGTGGATGAGGAGTGGATTAAAGAGAACTCTTGTACGTATCCTACACAAGGTTGGGATTCTGCAAGTGATCATGGCTTATACTAAGAAATAAAATCTTCTGTGGGAACAGAACCGAAGCCTGGAGGTGAGATGTGACAGAGTCATGCGATGAATCCCAGGAATCAGGCTTCAGAGACCATGCAGAGCAGCTTTTATTGTATAGCACATAAGTTTATATACAGTGGTTGGATTTATTCCAAGCCCCTAAATCCTCAGCCAATTGTATCTTGCCACACTGTCTCCATGCCCCAATGAAAGCCTTGCCTGACTAGGTAACTCAGAAGTAGGGAGATGGGGTGGGGGCCAGCAGAGAGGTGTTAGGACTTCTGTGAAGACAGGGAAGTGACCGCTGCCCTGGACTTGGTTCCTTGTTGCTGTCTCACTAGTGTTCCAAGAGCCATCTTAGATCCAATGCCATGTAAGGTAGATCAGGAGTCACAGGAGCCTGTGATACCTTGCTCTCCATCCCATGTTTTCCTTCACAAGGTTGACCTCCACATCCCCCACAATCTCCAGAGATTTGATGGTTTAGAAGTTGAGGGACTCCAAGATATCAGACTCAAAGAAGGTTAAAGAGAGAGTGTGTATCTTTAAGAGATGAGTTGGGTGAGGGAGATTGATATGGGGGCAGGAAAAGTTCAGGTTCTAGAGATGCTCTGATCTCTACATTCTAGAGATTCTTGAGGATGCCTAGTCTCTCTAAACAGACTTTGGGTAAGTCTTTCTTTTTCTAAGACTCATAAATTAGGAGTAAGAAGTTCTTGTTAGTAGATAATCCTCTGTAGGTTAACTTAGAAAACTGTGAAGTACCTTGGATGCCATCTAAGAAGGAAAATTTTACTCCTTGGGAGGTACCCCAGTGCCCTGGGATGGTCATACTAGTGGGAGAAGCCTGAGAGAGCATTGTGTGTGTGTGTGTGTGTGTGTGTGTGTGTGTGTGTGTGTGTGTAAAGGGCCGTGAAACAAGATGGAACAAGAAACCAAGGGAAGGGACAGAAATGAGTACTATTTCTGATATGGGTAGAAGAAAGAGAAGATGCTTTTGATCCTTTGGGGTTCACAAAATTCAGGGCAGAGAAGCAGAACAAGGAGGAAGAGAATTAGTATGGATTACACTGAGTAAGCCTAAAATTCCAGAACATTCATAAGTAGGAGCCATTTTGCCACTGTGTCCCCGGTACCCACAGAGAGTGACTGATGGTATGGTGTCAGTGTAGGAACAGCTTGGTAAAAGCAAGAACTGGACATGTGGATTGGATTGAAATTTCTATGAGTGAAATGACATGAAGAATCAGACCAAGGAGATCCCTAAAGAACAATGAGAAACACTGGTTCCAGGAAAGAGAAATCCAATGAAGTGTCCAGGGGAGTTTCAGTCAGGGACTTTGGCTATCAATCTTGATGGATGGAGAAGGGATCCTTTACTTACAGGAGGTACATGGATGACCTTGGCAAGATCATCAAAGTGACAAGTGAAGAACTAAAGTTGTGAGCATTGGAAGCCAATGGAGTAAGCTGTGAGGAAGGGAGGGTAAAGAAAAGAAGAACTAAGTATTCAAGAAGACCTGAGTTTGAGAAGAGGAAGTTGAACGGGTGGGAGTGTGTACAGACGACTTTGTTTACAATTCATCATTTCACTCAGAAGGCATCAGCAGAGAGAAAGAAAGATGTGAGGAAGAGAGAATTTTCAGGAGAGAAGAAACTGGGCCCAGGAGCTGCAGACAAGAGAAGAAAGCAGAAGACGTCCATCCAAGTCTGACATAGAGCATTGAGAACAATAATTAGCAAGATTCATGCCCTGTGTGCCGTGTGAATTATCTTCATACCTAACTGGAGGACCAATATTGGCTTCCTTCTGAAATGAATCAGCTATGACATACAGGCTACTCCCTCCTTGATGTCTCATAGAAGAGAGTGAAAGAGGAGACCACTGTCAAACAACACTGCTAAGAGAGAGTGTAAATGTGACAGGTGTACTTGTGGCAAGACCCTATGTTTTAGAGTCTCAAGAGGGTAGCAGTCACATGTCCTGTTTGTATACCATATCCTTGGTTTTCCAAGGACTGGTGTTTTCTGATGTGAACAGTCAGAATGTAATTTAAATAAGGTTCTTTATCTCAATTTATATAGTCAGCATTACGTGTGTGTAAACCTAATGACCTGTACTCCTAATGTACTGCTCTGTTTAATTTTTATAGTACTTGAAACTTTCTGTGCATTTTAATTATGCAAGTACTACATGAATATATTCTCGTGGTTAAAATTTTTCTAACAAAATAGGTTTTTATCTTTAGTTCTTTACTCAGCCCTTTTCCCACCCAAGGGAAATGTACATACATATTCAAACTTGTAATTATATTTTGGAGATGTTTTCTATCAAAATTTTAGATATTGTTTTTCACCTTGTTCTGTAAACTTGGTTATAGATGTTATAAATCCTTCTATGTTATTATATTCAAATACACCAGAATTTAAAATTATTCATTTTCATTATGTATGTGGTGTGTGGGGGTGTGTTTTCATGTGCCATGGCACAGATGTGGAGTTCAGAGAACAACTTTGTGGAGTGGGTTCTCTCTTTTAACCTTTTCATGTGTCCTGGGGTTTGATCTCAGGTTACCATGCTTATATGGCAAGTGAGTTAATCCTTTGAGCCATCTTGGTAACTCCCAAGGTTGTTTTAAAATGATGCATGGACTCTTAAAGAATCTGGAGAAAACATACCTTATAACTGCCTTCCTTATAATAAAGACTGGTCCCCATTTTGTATTATGATCAGAATACCAAGCAGTGTGTTTCAGTCCCTTTTCCTGGCACTTATTAACTGTTGTGTTCTTGTTGAGAAGACTCTTTCCTTCTGAGAGTCATCTATTGACTAAATGTGTATTTCTTCATCACACCTTTGCTTTGTTTGACACTGGTATTAGAATTGTGAAGAGTGATGGGGGAAAGCAGGCATGGTTTAGTGAATAGGGTATTCACTTGTATTTAAAGATCTTGAAGAGGGGCCATGTCTTTACATTGTCAGCAAGATAATAGCTGGGCCATCATGCTCTTGAGACTTTCAAGAAAGTGATATGGTTTTCAACATATGACAAAATTTGCCTAAGTCCCCAGCCTTGTCTCTCTTGGGAGTCTTTGGGGGAGCATTCCTTTATCTAAGCCTCCAGATGCTGCCTCCACTGAGTTGGTTCTTATAGCTCATGTCTACAGTAAGGAGTGTTGTCAGTGTTCCTCACAGTAATGTTTACACACTCTCTCCATGGACAGATACAAAGGTAACCTTCCTAGCAACACCTAGAGTTTTAGTACTGGCTGGTGGTGGAAGTCCTTGCCTACTTGGGAATTTTATACTAACTCACTGTCTTCCAAACAGTTGCTCAATACATTTCCTTCCACCTCATCCATTAGCAATTCAAGAGAATAATTCTCCCATCTTTGATTCTGCATCCACTTTGTTTCCACTTCTCAGAGAAGACTTTTGAAGTGACTTACGAAACAGACACTATCTGTCTTAGTTTTACTGCTGTGAATAGACACCATGACCAAGGGCAACTCTTATATGGGGCTGGCTTACAGGTTCAGAGGTTCAGTCCATTATCACCAAGGCAGGAAGCATGGCAGCATTCAGGCAGGCATGGTACAGGCAGAGCTGAGAGTTCTACATTTTCATCCGAAGGCTGCTAGTAGAAGACTGACTTCCAGGCAGCTAGGATGAAGGTCTTAAAGCCCATGCCCACATTGACACACCTATTCCAACAAGGCCACACCTCCAAATAGTGCCACTCCCTGGGCCAAGTATATTCAAACCATGATACTATCCTTCAGAGGTGTGTTGGCACTGCTGAGTCCATAGCGTTTTGTACATAGATAGATAACTACATTCTCCTGGGGTACATTGGGAAATTCACATAGTAGCCCAATGGCTGCATCCTTAATGAAAAAGACTTTCCACATAGTAGCCCAGAGGCTGCACTGTTGTCAAGATTGGATTGATGGGATTTGAGAAAGGACAGAAGGAAATGTGTTTCACAGGAATATCCTTCCTCAATAGAAGGAAAATGATTTTAAAAGACAAAGACATTTGAGATGAGTATGAACTGCTTCTCTTGGCCTCAGGTAATGAGAGGCTGGATCCCCAAATTATCTCTTTGCTATGGGTCAGCCAACACCTGGCACCACCACCAGGTTCTGCCTGACCTCCTCTAAAAAGCCCTTGAGGTGAATTCTCCTTGGAATTTGTTGGTTGACCTGCTTTCTGATGTAAGGATTCTTTTCAGCCTGTGAACCACGACTGAAGGCCTGGGCATCCTGAGCAGATGTGAGTACAAATGTGGAGCCCCTTTACTTTAGAGGAAGTCAGGCAACTGTACTGAGCTCCATTTCCTTAAGAGAGAAAATAACTGTATTCTGAAAGCTACAGCTATTTTATTTTGATTATATAGTTCAAAAATAATAGTTTCCTTGTTTTTAAATACATTAAAATAAAATATGTAACTTTCGAAAAGAAATAAATCTATTTAAAACCAGATTTGTTGCATTCACAACACACACACACACACACACACACACACACACACACACTTGTTGACAATTTTTTATTGTCTAAACCTGCCTTGAGTGTTTTCAAAAACCATTCTCTCCCAGTGGAAGATTTCTCTGATCAATTTTTAACATTCGGTGATTTGGAAAAAAAAAAAAAAAAAAACCACAACTAGGATCAATATAAATAATCTCTCTAACAAACACAGCATAGAAATTGTAAAAACTGAATAGGAATTGTAGAGAATTAGCTGATATGGCCCTAGGGTTCCTGTGCTCAAGCAGATGTTGGACCTTAAACACCCAGTGAGGACCCAGCACAGCCCCTGAGTAAGCTGCAAGAAAGTGAAGCTTAAGGAAGAAGGACGGTAGGCTCTTTATTATATGTTTGGATGAATTTTATATATGAAAATGAGATTTTAATCCAATGTTACTAAGTCCCTGAACCCTTTCTCATAGTTGAGAATTCCTGTCTGTGGAATCTCGGCAAAAGTGGAAGTGGGCAATGGTAGCAACCTTCAGTCTTTGTGTCTACCAAATATTTATTTCTGGATACTCTGCAGCCTCCAGACTTGCAGGATCCAGGCTAAGCAGCAGTCCAGTCCAGAACACTGCTGTTCTTGAGGTAGAAGGAAGGCTGGTGCATAGTACATGTTGGCTCTTGAAGTTTCTGTT
The DNA here is from genome assembly GCA_021653895.1 of Mastomys natalensis. NCBI lineage: Eukaryota > Metazoa > Chordata > Mammalia > Rodentia > Muridae > Mastomys > Mastomys natalensis. The sequence continues at coordinate 298,408 of JAJTUV010000233.1, forward strand.
CATATTTCATTGGCCAAAGTAAGAAACATGGCTAATTTTCCTATCAGAGAGGCATCGAAGCACAATCTTTCCTTAGGAACAATAGTAGGTATTGGGGACGAAAGCAATTCCTGTATGCAGAACCACCACCAACACCCCTCCACTCCCCAGTTAAGAACCTACAAAGACAACTCTGGCAAGAAACAGGTCACCCAAGACTTCCCCACTTGGAATCTTGGGATTGAAAGTCATCTCAGTAAACAAGCAAATGTCATGTGGGGCCTAAGGGTGTCATTCAGTTGTGAATTCCAATGCTTAGAGTCAAGAAGATGGAGCCAAGTTCTCCTAGACCAGCTCTACAGTGGGAGTTTTGCCTCGAGATTGAAGCTCTGCTGTCTAGTACTTGAGTTTAGTAATCCCACACAAGTTGCTCTTCCTCTCTTCTGTGCAACTGTCAGTTGTCGTCCACTGCTTCCAGCTAAGAACCTGGTGGCACAGGGGGCATCGAAGTTAACCCAGGCATTGCTTAGACACAGTTTCTGCTCACAAGAGACTGTTGTCTAGCCTACTCAGAAACAGTTTTCACTGAAAGACATTGGGTGAGCAACCTGAGTAGGAGAGGCCTGCTTGAGTCTTGGCTCTGTGAACTTATTAAATTGCAAAGCAATGGAGCATACCCAAACACAGACACACACATACACACATACTCAAGCACTCATATGCACATATATATATATATACACACATATGCACACGAGTGCACATGGGCACGCACACACACACACGCACACACACAAACACACACACACACTACTTTGTTAACAGATTAAGATCTAGGTAATGTGAGCTCTGAAGAGTAAAGATGGCAGGCAGTGAGGTTTCATTAGGCACACCACATCCTCTAGTTTGCTCAGGAGAGTCCCAGGAACCCCTGTCATGGACATGTTAATATAATTATTTTTATGCCTTTTTTTCACTCTAAAATATGTCCTGACTTAGACAGAAAATTAAGTGGTTGTTCACCTCTAATGGGAATGGTCCTAGATCAGAAGTCAGGAGATTTGCATTTTAATCACAATTCTGCCATCGATTGGTGGAATGACCTCAGGTGAATCCAGTGACCTTTCTGTACCTCAGCTTCCTCATCTAAAAATTAGGAGAGGGGATGTCACTGAGGTCATCAGTTAACACATTCAAAGTGTGTTCTGGTTTTCAGGGCAGCAGAACAGCCTCCTCCATCTGCCAAGCAAGAAAAGGCTCAAAGTGGACACTGACTGTCCAGGGCTCTCTGCTTCTATTTCCTTCATGCCTTGGGCTGGACCCAAGGATTTTGTTTGGGAAAACTATTGTAAAGGAAGCAATACACATATATGCTTTTGAAAGTCACCAGTCTGGATAATTTCTGAGGGACACAGAGGGTCAGGAACCCGTGCATTTGCTTTCTCCCATACACTGGCAAGGAGCAGACTGTGGGGTGTCATTAAGAACCTGGGGGAGGGGAAGATGGCTATGTCATGTCTCAGAGCCATTTTCTCTATCTAAAAGATAATCGCCAGCTCCTTACTTTTACCAAGCAAGACAAGCTGACATTGCATTGACTTGATTATTTTAATTGTTTGTAACTCACTTTTCTATCTCCTAACCCCTTCTACATCTGTCTACAAAATGGCAGCAACTAGACCCAAACTTTCCTGTTTTTCTGCCTCTGCTCTTGGGGTCCCTCAATTTACCTAGGCCAAGCCTGATTTCAGTGTGAGCTCACCTCTTCTCTGAGATCTCCCTAATCTGCCACAGCTCTGGGGGATGACTCCTTCACCCCAATCTTCAGCACTGTGATTAACAGTATTAGTGGCTCTGTGCTGTAGTCTTCCAGCTCTGAAGTCAAGATTCAAGAGATGGTAGGGCCTTCTTCCTTTGCCAACTGGATCGCTGTTCACAGTGTCAATGGTGCTAATTCCAGAGATATTAGCATTAGGGAAAGAATGGACTTGCCCCTTCCTGCATGTCTGCTGTTCCTATCAATGTGGCTCAGACAGAGGTTACTTTAAATCTCCCCCTGCTTTCCCCATTTCCATAGCTGGGACCATCTCAGAGGTACCAGTGGCAAAGCTGTGCACTTCTTCAGAGATGAGCGTTCCAGGTCTCTCAAGCACCTCTTGGCAGCTACATATGAGAGCTGTTGCCTGGCAATGCCACCTACTCTGGCATAAACATCAGCTCCCTAAAGTGCTTTATCCACGTACAGGCAGCAGGGCCAGGCCATGCTGAGTTCCATGGGGCCTCCTCTTGGCTCTCCTCAAGTTCTCAGGATCTAGTATCCTTTTATTCCCAAGGTCTGGGTGGTATAGCTACTGCTTATGCTTACCAGTTCTCTTTTCTAGTCTTTCAACACCTCTAGCCTAATCCTAGTTTTCCTTCCTTACATGGCAATACCTAGTGACATTTCTTTTTATCCAGGCTGGACTCTGAAGGGTCTACTTTGACAGTCATTTGCTATGATATATTCATGGGAGTAGTCAGTCATCTGTGTTGGAGATATCATTATTTCACTCCCAAATACATCTAAGAAATGAACAGAAATTCATTTGTTGAGAAAATAGAACATTTGTGACCAGAAGGAAGAGGGGACATTGACAAGAACAAGACTTTAGATGAACAGGCATGGGTTTACATTCAAGTTCTGTTGATTTGGGAAACCTGTTTTCTCAGCTCTAGAGAGGGGCACTCATTTCCATCTCATGGGAATGTGGGTTTGGAGGAAGAAAATAGGAGATGTACCTTGTGCAGGGCTGTGTATATGGATGAGACTCACAACTAGCTCCCTTCCTTCCCTCTGTCTGTTCATTCTGAACATTTGGTAGTTCTTATGTTCACTGGGGACATCATCGTCCCTTGGTAATTCTTTGCCCTTTTAGTTATTTATTGTAGAAAACGAGTACACTAACAAAAGAACTAGATTAAGAGTCAAGATTACAGTAAAATAAGACACTATGGTGACCGTCTTCACATTCTCCTTTATGATTGTTTGCTCTTATGGACCACACTCAAATGCACATACTTGTGCCTTGACTCTTCCTCATTTAATAAGTTTTCTTCTCTTTGATACGAGATTTGTTAATGAGTCTCAAACCTCAAAGCTTGGGAGATGGCTCTGTCAGTAAAGTACTGTGCACACATCAGAACCTGAGTTTGGATTCCTGACATCCAGATAAAAAGTTGAACACAGAACTGAGGAGACAAAGGCAAGCAAATCCGTGGAGTTTGCTAGCCAGTCAGCCAGCCCGGTAGGATCAACAAATTTCATGTTCAGAGAGAGACCCTTGGAGAGTGATTGAGGAAGACCCTCCCTTCAACCTCTGACCTCCACAAAAACATGCACACATGCGTGTACACATTTCATATCCACACACATAAATCACATGTGCACGTCCATGCACATAGGTGCACATGCATGCACATATACATATAGAATAAAGTAAAAACTAAGCTTCATATTCATTTCATCCATGCACCTTTGTATTCTAGAACAACTGTGGGGTGCAGTGTATCTTTATCCATCTCACTTGCTACACAGTCTTTCTCCTCTTGAACAATGTTAGTCTTCAATATGTAATTACTACCTTTTCTTTGAAATGGATCTCATTGTCACCTGCTACCTGCAGTCAGGAGTTCATACTCCATCAGCCTTTGGCCAGTGTTATAAAAAAAAAATAACATAGCATGACCTGTTTGTTTGGAGACTAAAAGTCATGCAGTTTTACCTAACAACAAAAGCTGTGTGTGGTGGTCACTGTGGTCTTTATGTCTAGGATATGCCTCATGGCACTCCAGTATGGGCAATACCTCTTATTCCAAATTCTGAAACAGTTTTCCTAATTTCCATTTTTTCCTATGCTTTCTGGAGTCCTCTCTCTTGGGATTGTACACTCTGAGCTGCCTCTCTTCATTATCTCCCAAAGGCTTGTGTTGTACTTATCTTCTCTCCTTGGTTTTTCTTCCCAACTCAGCTCTTGCTTTGAAGCATCAGCTCATCCATGGGCTTGGCAGTGCAGATAGAACATCTAAGGGGATCTTCCTGCTGATACCCTTGTGTCTCAGGGGTGTTGCCACTTTTGTGTGTATGTAGAACAATATAGAAGGAGGAGGTAAAGATCTGGGGGTTCACTCTTGGTGGCTTATGTCACAATAACTCCTCCTCTGCCTCCATTATCAGACTTTTAAAAGTATTCTCCAACATAAAGGATCTTTGGAAACTCCAGATGGATCCTGACCATGGTCACAGGTAGCATCTCCTGCCATATTGTCCTATGTCCCTTCCCCTTCCAGAATCCTTCAATCTGGATGCAGGGACTGTCTAAACCTTGAGCTGATTTAAATCAATGGGTTTTCTGACAGAGTTTTGTTTTAAACCTTATAATTTTGATATCGAGGACTTTGCTTCCTTTTAATCGTGTTCTTGTAATAGAAAAACAGCAAACCTGAGCTATGGTGTTTACAAGGTTAGGGGATAAAGGAAGAAGGCTTCATTCCCACAACTAGGGTTTTTGTTTACCAGTTCTGCCAAATACCAGTTGTATTTCATACATGTAGATTTGTCACCACCACCCAGGATCCTGCATAGTTTCATCACGGGAAAGCTTATCTGTCATCAATTTACCTGGCCTTCCATGTTTGTCTTGCGTCCTGCTTGTATCCCCTAGAACAGTGGTTCTCAACTGTTCTAATGCCCTGACTTTTCTATACAGTTCCTCATGTTGAGCTGACCCCCCAACCATAAAATTAATTTTGTTGCTGCTTTAAGACTGTAATTTTCTAGTTATGAATCATAATGAAAATATCTGATACACAGGATATCTGATATGTGACCCCAACAGGGTCGTGACCCACAGGTTGAGAACCACTGCTCTAGAGAATTTCAGAAATGGGAGCAAATGTGTTACTTTTGTTTCATATATTTTCTTTACATACATTGATAAAAGCATCAGATTTGATATTTTCATTAAAAACAAACAAACAACAACAAACAAACAACCTAATGGAAATAGGGCTTCGTACTGTGTCTGACTCTCCTTTACTGCTGCTCTTCCATTTCTTGGGCTTCCAATTTATTTTTTTTCACGTCCTTTCCCTTCGTTCTGAGGAGTTAGCAGCGCGTTGGGGCCATTCAATGTTGGAAGGAAAGGAGAACATTTTTAATTCACCTCCATTCTGAATATTTTCCTGTATTTAGAGTTCTGGGTTGACAAATCTATCTATTTCAAAGTGTTCCACTTCCTTCTGCCTCTCCTGGAGAAACATGCAGCCAGCCAATGTTCTGAAACAAACACAACATTGGGATTTTTTCTCAGACTTTTTTTCTTTACCTGTAAAAGTCAGGTTTTTAATGATGCTGGGGTGTGTGTTCTTTGGCTTCTTTTGGTTTAGATTTGCTGAGAACATTTTTGATAGCTTTTTGAATACTTTGAATTTCCTTATTTCTTCTCTATTGTAGGGCTCAATCACGTACACTCAGGTTACTGTTACTGTTTCATGGATCCCCGGCATACTGCTTAACTTTTTTTTCTTGATGTTGTTCAGATAGGATAATTACTAAGATCTGTCTCCAAGACAATGACTCCTCTGTCATTCACAATTTACTGACCCAGTGACATTTTAGTTTAATTATCGTATTGTACTGGTCTAAACATTATATTTGGTTCTTTTTAATATTTCATGTCTCTGTTGAGATCTTCTGGTTTTCTGTTAGTTTCTATAGCATTTGCAGCATTTAACTAACATTGTCTCTTTTTTGGATTATATCTACTTTATCATTTCTGTATTGCTGTCAGTTGATTGCCTTCTCCCATGTAAAAAGAGATTGTTCTTCATAGGCTCGAAACTTCTGGACTGTGTCCTGTATATTTGGAACACTATACTGCATGAGTTACACACAGCTGTATTACAACTTACTTCAGCTATCAGTTTCTTGAAACAAAAACATTTATTGTGCCACAATTTCTTCAGAGCCTAGATGAATCTTCTCATTCAGGATCCCTCAGTGGTCTAAACAACCAATGTGTTGGCCGGTGGTTTTAATCTGAAGGCTCTTTCTGGAAAGATCAGCATCCAAGCTCCTTTGGTGGCTTTTGGCGTTCATTTTCTTAGTGTTGAACTGAGCATCTCAGAAGCTCCTTTCAGTTCTTTATGCTGTGATCTTCTCTCAGATGGAAGCTCATTTATGAAGGTGTTCAAGTCAGGAGGGACACGTCTGAGAGCACTGTATATGGTGAGTATAGAGACAGAGAGTGGAGAGCCACATGAGAGAGTTAACCAGTTGATATGGCAGATGTCAGGATGCTTTGTAACCTGATCAGGAAAGTAATATCAGCTTTATCACAGTCTATTTGTAAAGAGTAAGTCAGATACACCTTCCATTTAAAGAGCACAGGTCACACACAGGTTTGAAAGCTGGTGCGTGAGGATTACAGCTGTCTTAGAAATGTGCCCGCCGATAGAAAGAACTCAAATACCAACCACTGGATGGTTTGAATAAACAAAAATGGGACCCATACTTTACATAGAATATTGTTCAGCTTTAAAAGAAAGCTATTTGCTATACTATGCATGAGTCTTGAAGACATCATGAAAGTGAAATACATCAGACACGGAAAGACACATAGGATACAATTTCATTTTCTGAGACACCCAGGGTATCCCAAGACACAAAGACAAAGAAGAATGGTATGAAGAGGAGTTCATGTTTAGTGGATGGGGGTTCCATTGGGGAAGATGCAAAAGTTCTAGAAATAACTGGTGGGGATTGCTGTCCAATACAAGCAAACACTTAAAATAGTAAATTCTATGTTACATATATTAAACCATAATTTTAAGAAAAGAAGAAGAGGAATGAAAAGGTAGAAGGGAGAGGAGAACATTTGAAAAATTGGCCTGTTAAATACACTATATGATCCCAAGTCTTGCTCTCTCTGGTCTGATCTTGGGTCTTTTAGGAGCAGAGGGTTACCTTAAGACAAATCCACACCACATGCAAACAGGAGCCCCAAAGGGCACAGAAATGGCATGAAGAAACAACACTCACAAAGACAGAAATCCCTTTTTGAGGTTGACCTGAGGAGCATACATTTTACCAAGAAACAGAGCAGAGTGGCCTGGAGAAGATGCATGTGAATGATACAAAGGTGGGGGGCACTTGTGCTGAGGCCATCGAGGCCCTTGTGGAGCCTAAGCAGGTTAAGCCCAAGGTACCAACGGGTCCCAGCAGCAAACTCCACCAACTTGCTTTTGCTGATTACCCCAAGCTTGGGAAGTAGATTCATGGCTACATGACAAGGGTTGGAAGTTCTGACGACCAAGGACAGAGGCCCAAACCAAGGCAGGGACTGCAGATCCAGCCCAGGCCTTGGTTTCTGCTCCAGTTCAGTTCAGTCTCCCAAAGATGCCCAAGGTTCTGTGAAGGCCCATAGGAAAGGCCTTAGTCTATCAGTGTAAAGACAGAGGGATTGGCACAATCTCTGATTTTACACTCACTTCTTCACTATTTGCTGATTGCTGGTGTCTGGTGCTGTTTTCTTATGAATACACTTGAGGAAGTATCTGAAAACAAAATAAAACAACAAACAACAATAAAAACCAAAAAAGGCCTCAAGCCTGGTTGAAAGCTTATGGATGCTATTGATGTTTTTAGGCAGATATTTGATACGTATTTATGTGGAAAGTTCCAGTTTCCATTGTTGTTCATCAGTTTTAAAGCCTTAACTGGGTTCCACCCAAACACCACCCAGTAGTCAGCATGGGACTTCTATATTGGTCCATCCCACAGCATACTTTTAAGTTCAGCTCCATACACGCTCATCTTGGACATAAGCCTAGAAATCAGAGTTTGAAGGAGTCCCTTTCTCAAGGACTTTCCTTTCTGGGGCTCTCTGGAACATTACTAGGTTTGCTTTCTTTGGCTTCTATGGCTCTGATCTCTAGACCCAAGTGATAAGACAGCAATAAAGAAGCAACCCTCACTTCCCCTTCTTTTTTATACATATTTTTAATTAATTCTTTGAGAATTTTATATGAAGTATTTTGATGATATTCATTCCACCATCTCTTCCCAGAGCTACACTCTGTGTCCCTACTCATCCAACTTCATATCTTAAAAAAAAAAAAAAAAAAATTTAACCCACCGAGACCAACTTGTGTTGTCCACATACTCTTAGGTGCGGGGTCATCCACTGAAGTGTGTTTGACCCACCAGGGCCATACCTGATTCCTCCAGCAGCTTGCAAATAGATCCTCAGTTAAGGGTGTGACTCTGCTCCCATCTCCATGGTAGGACTTTGTGTGACTGAGCTTCTGTGGGTCTTGTGGATGCTGTCACAATCACTAGCCATTTACCTGTGCAATGTTGTGTCTGGAAATTACCATTTTCTCTGTAGCCCTCCACTTCCTCTGGCTCTTACTATCTTTCTGCCCTCTCCTCTGGGATGATCCCTGAGCTTTGGTGGGATGGCATCTGAATAGATTGTCTCATTTAGGACTGAGCACCCCACAGTCTTTTGCTCTCTGAATGATGACCAGTTATGGCCCTCCATGTGATTCATCATCTACTACAAAAGAAGCTTCCGTGATGGGAGCTGAGAATTGTACCATTCTGAGGGCATAACAGTCAGTAGGAGTCAGTTTAATACTATGTTCATTGTATTAAAGCAGAATAATGGTAGTAGGCTCACTCCTAGGGCCTATTGCCTGTCTAGCCATAGGTTCTTGGTCTTGGTAATGAGTTGGTATGAGTTCTATCTTGCAATGCGGGTCTTACTTATCACCAAAAAGTGGTTGGATACTCTTGTCATATTTATGCCATTATCACATCAGTGAACCTATATTGCCATGCCAATCAGTATTTAGCTTGCAGGGTCCATGCCTGGGTAAGATGGATGACTGTGCTTCTCCTTTGGTAATGTGTGTAGCACCTTCCAGAACTATAAAAATCAACCCATTAAAGATGAAGCGTTCAGGTCAGCACCAGCCTGATTTCTGCATGTTCTGTATCTCAGGAATGTGGTAGCTTCAACAACAGAGTTTCATTATCAAGTTCTGGAGAATAACCAAGAACAATGGCAGTAGTCTGTAATGTCCCCACATTCTTGTCAGAATTCCTAGCTTCCCTTTTCATAAGGTGTTGGCCCCTGTGGGCTTCCATTGTTGTTGGGCTTAAGGGGAAAATGAAGAATGATAGCAAATTTCTCCCTGAGCATTTACTATGTTTGTCTTCAGTCCATGTCCACTGGGCTTCATCTGAAGGTCTATCTTGTCCTGTCCTGATGTTTCTCTGTTGGATTTATACTTCTGTTGAGAAAGCAGGACCAAACATAGGGAAAGAATCTTCAACTGCTGCCATCTCATGGTGCTTTGGCTTCTGGTCTTCTTTCACATGTCATTTTGGTCCAGCTCTTAATTGGATGCTTCATGCAGCTTCTGCCTAGATGTATTCATTTGGGGAGATGGGTCAGCCGCTGTGCTGGAAGCCAACTGTTCTTCGTTTGTTCATTCATTCATTCATTCATTCATTCATTCAACCATTCATCATTCATTATTTTACCCTATAGCCTAGGCTTGCCCTGACCTTGTTGGTAATTCTCCTACCATGGCCTCCATGCTAGGTTTACAGGTGTGGAGCTACACTCAGCTTTATCTCACTTCAAATCATCAAGCTTCTCTTGACTGTACCTTGCCAGAAAGCTCGAACTACTCCCAGAATCCACTCACCCACTGACTCTGATAAGAAAGAGGGAACACTCACTGCACATCCAAGGCCATGTGAAGGACATATTACATCTTCAAGGTGTTTAGAACACAATTCCCATGTGAGAGGGACATGGTTCCTGGATTTCACATGCAGAGTGTGTCCACACTCAGCACACAGAAGATAGATGAGAAATCTGAAGGGCTTTGTGTTCTTGAAAAGATGAGTAAGCTTGTGAGCCTGAATCAAGCCTCCCTTTCCTGCTCTGGAAGGGAGGCTGAGGGCACTAGGAAGAAGCCTGTTTTCAAGCACAGGTTTGTGGTTTTTGAAAGGACAGAAAGCATAACAACTTGTAGGGCCACTCTCCGCTGAAGAGCGATTGACACGCCATCTGAAAACAATCAAGAAGTGTCTTGTTTTCAGCCAGCAGAGGACTTCGTGAAAGTTTGGAAGAAAATTCTCCACTTAAGAGGAAAATAAGGAAAATTGAAACAGAGAGCACTGGAAAGAACAAACATGGGAGATTCTGAGAGTGCTTTGGGTTGTTAATGGCACTTACATTTGCAAAATGAATCTCTTTAAAAACCTGGAAGTGACCTAATAATTAAAGACAGCACATGTCCCCAAACCTGAGAACCATTAAATTCAAATGCTTATAACCATTTTTTTTGAAGCCTTCTAAAAACAAGAAGTTGTGACACAACAGACAGAACTCTGGATTTTAGATAATCAAAGACACATATAATAGTTTTTCTTTCTTTTTTCGTTTTTGTTTTTGTTTTTGTTTTGTCTTGCATTTGGAAAAAAATCAGAGTGCAGGATAATCCTGGAGAAGAATCAAAATTTATTGAATATCTTATATGGAAGAAAGAAAGATGGTGCCAGTGAAGCAAACAAGAATTGAAGTGAGCATCATGCAAGGAAGAGCAGAAGAGCGACTGGCAGGAACGCGCATATGACAGTCCTGCAGTTGGACGGCTGCTGGCCGAGGTAAGACAGACCAGGACAGGTTGGTGAGAACACTATGACAAAAAAAAAAAAAAACAAAACACCAAACCTGGCTCTGGCAAGGGAAGACTGAGGGAAGGAAAGTGTGCCCCTTGCCTGGGTGGCTGCTGAGGTAGCATAGAGGTGCTACGTCACTCATCTGTCTGTGGGGATGACCGGTAGATGACTGAATTTCTGGTTTCTGACTATGCCTTTGAGATTTGTCTCTGTTTGTTTGTTTGTTTGTTTGTTTGTTTTTACAGCTGTCCTCATCATAAACATGTATTCTTTTCTCTCCCGGGGTTGAATGATTTCTATTTGCATCTTAAGGAGCATGCCACTTGCTTGTCAGGCAGCACATAGCTTCTGAGGTTGTGTTAGGTCACCACTAGTTCCTTGGAAGGGCATGTACTGCATAACCCCCTGTAGGCTGAAACAGAGCAGTGGGTCTGGCACATGCTAGACCTCCAACCAAATGGCATTTGCAAACAGCAGCTCAGCAAAATGCTTGAGAAGTTGCAAGGTACCGCCATTGCCAGGCTTGGGGTAGCATGCTAAAGCCGAGATCATTATGTTCCTACCATGCCAACGTGGTGCAATTAGCCTAACCCGATCATTTCCTCTGGCCATATGTTGGTCTTTAGGGGAGGGAAAGCTTCATATGCCTGATGGCTTTGAGCTCTGCCTGGCCCTGCTTTGAGCACGTTTTTTGCCAGTAAGAAAAGGTAAAGTGGAAAAGTGAGCCTGGGCAATCCTGGAGAACTTAGGGCAGGCTCACATACTTGTGGAGCTGTGCTTTTTACCTCATCTCTTCCCAAGGAAGCCTTCAGATGAAGGTCAAGACAGTCGCATTGTGGGCAAGGCTGACTCCCCCGCCTCTGCCCTCCCATACAAATAAAATCAATGTTAGGACCTAGAACACCATAAGTTATGTTTCTGGGCCGTGTAGCCTTTATTCCATTGGAGACCTATCAATGTGAACTAGCACTGTTGGGAAATCTCTTCAGCACCCCTCCTAATCAATACCTCTGTTCATTATACATCTCTGATGAATATGGGTAATGATTGGGTGTCCACGACTCAGGTGACTAAAAATAACTGTGTCTTGCTGAGGATCGATAGCGTTCCCCAAGTATCACTTCAGGCAATTCGATATTCTCAGCAGCCCCTCCCAAAGCCTGGTCACTGTGGTCCTTTCTTGTCCCCACTGATAGATCAGCTTCATCCTCAGCATTTATTAAATTAGCAGCACTTAATCTGCTGCCCCATTGTCAATGAACACAGAGCAAACCAGCAGGGAGCAAGGCTCACCATAGCTCAGGACAGTGTCTGACCACACCCCAGGCTGTTTTGATAAGCTTTGTGCCAGCATCATCTTCACGGGTGCCTTTTCACTAACCAGAAGGTATCTCATCATTTAATAACATTTAAAACGACTTTTCTTTTCTTAAAGAAAAGGAGCTGTGTGAGGGAGAATTCTTGCCAATTACAGACGTGTTATGACAGATGAAGAGATCATAATTATGCCTGGATTCCCTGTGGGAGTGCATTAACACATCAGGGACATTCATAACTACACGTCTCCGAGGTGGTTGCTTTCCACCAAATCACTGAACCTTCCGTTTCTTTGCCTTTACCCCAAATATATCTCTGAGTGCTTGGAAACCAAAGGAAGACGCCCCACCAAAGTTTGGTGACTGGCACTTTTAATGCCATGGGAGGGATCACTGGTCAGCCATGTCTGCAGCTGGGCAGCTACTGGGACTGCCCTTAAGCAGCCTGCCCAGAGATGTGGGCCAGTGGGTTGCTCTAGTGTATATAGGCTATGGTTTTGCATATAGGCCAGAGGAAACAGGGTAAGTAAGCAATCTGGCTCTGGGTATAGAAAACAGAGAGCACCAAGTCTAAGGGGAGATGGTGATGGTCTCCAGTAGGCTTTTAAAAGCATGATTGGCTTAAGCGCTAGGGCAAGATTAAACTCTGAGGAGACAAAAGCAACTTCACTATGCTTCCTTTTGTCCCACATCAGTGAAAGAAATGTCATAGAAAACAACAACTTTCCTTCTGATCGTTTTATTTCTAGATTCTAACTAGCACAATCTACAGAAGAAAAAAAAAAACTAGCAAAAGAATATAAACTGAATGGCCAGCATTTAGCATGAGACATGTATAGTCATCACACCTGTGGTATACATATTGGGGCATCAGGGGAGAATTGCATGTGAAGGGAGCTATAGCACAAAGACCAGGGTTCTTCCTCTTGTTTTCCTCTCCTGAAAAAGGCATGATAAAGGCGTTTGGGGGGGCACTTCCTGAAAAGACAGAGAAGAGGTACCCAAAGAACGAGCTTTGCTAAGGAAACCTTGGGGTAGTGTCTGCTTGGCTCTGTTGGGACTGGCTTTGTGAGTCCACTCCAGCTTTAGAATCTGAACAGGAGTTGAGATGGCCTCCTGAGAAATCTGCTGATAATACCATGATCCAGTCCCCACAGGAGCCTAGGGCAACAAGAAAGAGGGCAAAGGCACTGGGCTCCACAGGTAGAGCTCTGAAAGATTACTTGGGCTCACCAACGTTTCTTCAAGTCAAAAGGCCAGAAGCTTTCAGTGACTGATAAATCTTTAATATAAAAATTGTACAAGAATTTTGATACAAATTACAAGAGGTATTTGGACAAAATATGAATAAAATTCCATTTACATCCCCAAACCCTTATGCATTTTATGCAAAAGACATACTGTAGACAGTTATAGTACAGAAAATACAACGAAGGAAATAGTAAATAAACAATTTCAATTACCTTAGACTACTAATAGAAACAAACCACAAAGTGAAACGAAAACAAAACCCTCGATTAAAATACATACAGTATTCATGAAGCTACCAACGTCACAATTATTAGGTCGGGGATGCAAGCTGTCCCATCTCTTGGTGCAGTTGCCTTTCCTGATACAGATTTTGGTTCTACCACAGGCTTGGTGGAAGAGACCTTGATGCAAATGAGAATAGAAACAAAGAAGACCAAACCCCTAAGGTCTAGGTGAGAAAGGGACATATCTGGTTAACAATTCCTTTCCCTCAAAACATTTCCATTTCCTTTATCCATGGATAAAGGATATATCCATATCATTCGATATGGTATATAAAAGCTGAGTCTAGTGATTTTGTTCTTAGAGATGCACTGGAGGGTTTGAGCAGGGATTGGGGAGATTCCATATTCTCTTGGCCAGCTGAGGTACCTTGCCACTGCCCATGGACCCAAGTCTGGCCCAGTTTCTTTATCTCTCTTGCCCCCACCAACCCCAACCCACACTGAGCTCTCCTGCAACTCTTGAGACTGGCAGTGGTGGGATGAGGGAAGTTTCCTCTTGAGACAGGAGAACCAAAGTTTGCACAGGAAAGTGAGCGTACTGTATACAAGGAATCCTAGTCCTATCTTGTTAATACATACTACTAGAACATCTCATTTGCTTAATTCATGTTATGTAAACCTGGGCAGGGTAGAACACTCACATGTCCAACGTGATCAAAACCAAGCCATGTGAGGGAGTGTTCTACCCACTTGCCCTAGAAAAGATTTATTTGTTTTTTTTTTTTTTTGGAGGGGAGTGGGCAACATTAGGAGGGCAAAGGGCAAGAGTGAGGGTAGGCGAGAAGCAGAGGAGATCAAGACAGGCAATGAGAAAAATGAAGGACTCTGTACAAAGACATGCAGAAATGCTCCAAGCAGAGTATGAATTTAGAAGAATCAACAGTCAGTCTTGGTTTATACATCTCAAGTGAACCTATTAACTCAGCACATGGGCCAGGAGTTCAGGAGCATTGTGCCTTGTGACTCAGGGCTTACACAAGCCACAGTGCTGATTCAGGAATTGGCAGGGGGATGCTTTGTCTCCTAGCAAAGAAGAGGCAGGAAAGTTAGTGCCACAAAGACAGTGCCAGGTCAGCTCACCGTGCAGGGTGGATGGGAGAACAGCACAGGGGCTGCAGTTTTCACCTTCTTGAAAACCTTTCCAGAGCCAGCAGAGTAGAGCGCTCTCCCACACCCAAGTGGTCTCCCCAGAGCATGCTCTCTACCCTTGAATTCCACAACAGAAGTGGGCAGAGCCGGTTAATAATTGATGCCTTTGCCATCTTAGAGGTGTCTTTAGGCAGCATCACATTTGGCAACAGGAAGCCTTATAAAATCTTGGTATAGCACTTAGACTCTATCTTGAAGAAATATACTTTTATAATATCTACTTCTCTCCATTTCTGTTAAAATACCATTTTCTGTTCTTCCTTCCCTTCAACAACTCTTAGCTAAAGAAAGCATTTTGACTATAAAATGTCCTACATATCCCCATTACTCAGAGTCCAGGGGACAAAGCTAGTATTAGCTTGCAGAATTTGTGCAATTTTGGCAACTAAATTTTTAATTACAGCTTTATTAAGATGTTTGGTAACTGCTTATTATAAATACACATGAGAGAAATTAAAAACAAAAGTCAACACACTGTCTTTACTCACACCGAAGTCCTTTTTCAAAGTGCTTTTCTCTTCAGTCCTTAGACTGTTTCACGAAGTGACTTAGCACAAGGTATTAACATAGACCTGATGCTACTTGTCCCAAAATCTGTCTTCCTTTCCTTGCAAGTCTACAACAAAGACACACCTCCATGTGTCGCTCTCAGTTGACTAAAACCTTATTTGGAAGATGACTGCTCATAGCAGGGTCTGCCATAGGAATTGGGAGGAAGCGGGATATCCCTCAGCCAAGCAGAGGGGCTGCAAATGCAGCCCTCATTTCATTTAACCCAAACTGGCCACTGTTGAGCCACCTTCTAAGTTGCCCTGTACTCAGAAATAGCCAACACGACACATTAGGGGATTCCAAGTGTTCTGGGGTGTGACATTTTCACCATCCTTCCCTGCAGCCTCTGTTCTCTGATTTTGTAAAGCTCACACTATCCTTATACCTTTCTCATATTCCTAAAATGGAGAATTTGTCTTTCAAATGTAAGATCTTCACTGTTTTAATGGCTACAGTTCAAAGAATAGAGCCTTATTTTATTCTGATTGTCAGCTCAGTTTGGCAAACAAAGGTTCATCCATCTTGTTAAATATGGATTTGGAGTCCGTTATTGAAAGATACATGTGTACATTTAGCAAAGGGTTTAACGCTAAAGATTCCCGAAACAGTGTTTTTCAGCCACCATTCACAAGCAGTTTGTTTACAACACACACACACACACACTTTTTGACCAGGAAGAAAAGTATTTTAATCCTTTCTTCACAGAATATGGGCAACCTCCTCCTATTTGTGCGTGGAAATTTTCTTCAATTGCACGACCACACCCAACACTCCCTAAATGGATGAACATGGGATTGAATTACTACTTCAAAGTAACAGAGAATAGTCAGACAGTAACTCTCTCTACTGACCCTTTATGTAAGACGTCATCTGTCCACTTAATAGCTGGGGAGAGCACATGGAAGTAGCCTACTGTTTCCTACAAACACAGTAGTTGTGTATATGTGCTCAGAGGAAAGAAACGGGGAGGTGGAGGAGAGAGGGGATGACAGAAGAGGCAGGAGAGATGGAGGAGGCAGGCTGATTGTGAATGATTGCGTACAGCAGGCAACTGGTGGGAAAGCCTGGCCCTCTACTCAATTTCCCCTTCACCAGGGATAAACAGGCAATTACGCATCCTTTTATATTTGATGGCCAAGTGCTGAACTGGAAAGCACACTATTAGTTTGTGTCCCTTCAGGGCCAGGGCAATAAGTAGCCAGGAGAACTGGGGCTGAAGCAGAGAGGGTGTTGTCTGCTGTTAGTGTGACAGTCTTGTCAGCAGCGTTCACATTACTGGAAGGTAATAAAGTGACAAGTACGTTATTAGAAAGATATGAGGTGAAATTGAACCAAAGCTTCTTGCTGCTCAGCCTGGCTTTTGCCTTTCCTCTTTGTAATGGTCCGCTATTTGTTACAAACTGAGCCTTGTCCTGAACCCTGTTTGTGTTTTTTTCCCTGCAGTAAAGGTCAAATGAATTTACAAGAACACTTTGGAGAAGAATATAGATAGTCTTATGATAACTAAAGTGTGTTCCTTCAAATGTATGAGATATATATAGATATATATCTCATACTATATATATTATATATATAAAATGAACAATAGCATTCAGGTTGGTGTACTTGTAAAAGTGCCTAACATTTTGAGTCCTGTTATCAGGGATTTGGAGTTTTAAAAAATAAATGCACAAAAGACATTATCTGTCATCCAATTATTTCAGAAGGGCTATAAAATAATTTTGTGTAACTTGTGGGAAGACCGAGGGTAAGTGAACAGGAGGGAGGCTGAATGTGTGGGCAGGAGCATGGAACAGGGCCTCCTTGCCAGCTGTAAAGTGGGAGCTACAGAATATATAGTGAGCTCTCTGTGACTCTAGGAAGGAGTGGGAGCTATGGAATATCACTATAGTGAGCTCTCTGTGACAACAGGGTAGACATGAGCCCAGGACATATCAGATAGATTTTAACAGGGTCAGGAGCAAGAATGTTAAAATTCTCAGAGAAATATGAAACCAGTTACCTCTGTGCCTCAGCTTCCATTTTGATCACAAGATCATCAGCCACAGGGGTTTGTGATTACAACTTTCTAGGATGCTGCAGCACAAAGAGAGAGGGCACTTGCATCTTCTCCATCTCTCAAGTGTGGGTTTGCTCACTGGCCTTTTAACCTAGGTGACTCCTCTGTCTTTGTGGTCCCAAGGGAACCCTGGCCATTACTTCTCACTGAAAAAGAACAACCCCGAACTCCTACCTGCCTTCTATGGCTATCATGACCATAAGAACTTCTTAAGACATTTTTAAGTCCTCCCATGGTGTATGCAGTGACTCACCTGGTCACAGGGAACTCTGCAGGACACTGGTGGATGCAGTGGCATCCACTATAAGGCAGAGCTGACTTAGATTTTTCTCCTGAACAGACACTTGTCATGCATTAGCTGCTTTCATTTTCTGCTACACTCAAATCAGGACCAGAGTCAGTTCTGTCCTTCTACAAGAACTGCAGCCTCTCCAGTGTTTTGTTTGCTTGGTGTTTTGCCTTTTTTTGCCCTCTTTATTCAGTTAGATCCCTCCTGCTAAAAACCAAAGGCTGGGAGAGAAAGAGAAAATCCACTAATTTAAATATTTCTAGTTTGGAGAAAGGTGGAGTAATTAAATTTGCCATTATTTTAAAAAGCTCTGAAGAACAGGGTGTGGTCACAGATGGAAGCCCATCTCTCTCCTGGGTGTCTCGTTCCTTTACAATAGCAGATGCTACATGTCTTAGGACAGGTGGATTCTATTTACTGTCATTCAACTTAACATAATGCCAACAGACTAGATGTGATCAAGGGCTGCTCAGGTATGCGGTGTCCATCTCAGTCTGATTATTAGCTTGTCTGTGTTTGAACTGCCAAGGGCCCTCCCTCGTTCTCATCTATGTGCCTGGCATGTATCTATGTAGTACATAGAGAGGAGAAAGACGCCATTTTATTACGTGGCATGCATGATTTCTCCCAACAGGGGCATGCTTCTCAGCCAGCCCTTTCTTCATAGATTCAGATCCTTTCTTTCCAAACAATGTGTACACTAACTGGTTGTAACTGGTTAGATGTCTCCTTCCTCTTACTGGAAAGTTATGACCAAAGAAGTCACACCACTAGGTCAGTGACACTGATTTTCTAGAAAGAAGTTAGTTATGTTGAGAAGGAAAATGTTTAAACCTTAAGAAGGATCAGACTGACCAGGGCAGTTGAACTACGACTGGGGATGAGCTACACGGAGCTGGTCTAACTTCAATACAATTACCAGCAGAAGAGTGTAGGGCTCTTTCACCACATTTTCAAAGCCAGATTACTTATCTTTTTCCTTGCTGTCTTCCTTCCCCTCCACAGCATGCAGATATCCCCCAAAGTGGACACAACCTTTCTCATATTTACAAAAACAGTTTAAAGTGATCAAAACAGCACACTGGAGAACATCCGTAACTAATGTCGCCTTATTCTGTACTCATAAAACTTGGGCAAAAACCAATCAAATGGGAGAAAGCTACTTGGATGAAGACTTAGGTTCGTATTGCCAGCTAGAAAAGGATGGATGTAGCTAGAAACTGTCTAGGGTCAGGTAACTCTTATGAATACAAAGGGGGTCGGAATGGGCAGAGAAGAAGATCTTAGCCTCTCCATCCCATCACCTGCATGGAAGCCCTGGAGCTTCCGTCCAGGAGAAACACCAGCAAGTGAACACACTGCACTTGGACACACCCAAGAACAAGCCATACTTTGGGAGCACAACTGTACATCTCACGATTTCACTTCTCATCTCCTACATCCACCAACTTCCCCGTTCCTTTTAAGCAAAAGGCTTTATATTGGAACACGTGGTTGTGAAAAGGCTACCAAAACAACTGGGGTGTGAGGCACAAAAGAAGCAGTTAATAAGGGC
The DNA here is from genome assembly GCA_021653895.1 of Mastomys natalensis. Taxonomy (NCBI): domain Eukaryota; kingdom Metazoa; phylum Chordata; class Mammalia; order Rodentia; family Muridae; genus Mastomys; species Mastomys natalensis. The sequence goes on from JAJTUV010000233.1 coordinate 317,580, forward strand.
ACACTTAGAAAGTGCCAGCTGCCCGGCTTCTAGTGCCATTTCCGTGAAACAGGCACACACTCACGGTTCCTAGCAAGAACAGCTTCTTCAATCTTCTTACTCCTGTACCTTTTTGAGCTGGCTATAGACATTAGCCAGGAGTGTGGCAAGTGACAAATGCTTCTCCTGAGCCTGGTTTGCTGGCTGATATGACCTCCTGACAGCTAGGTGACTCACTCAGGATGACCATTTACTTACATTCACTTAAACAGACTAAACACTGAGTTTTGTAGAGATGAATTCTCACATCTCTAAGAATGTAACACTTGAAAGTTGTCCAAACACAGATGCTTATTAAATGTTCAGAAAATAAGGTGTAGTTTTAGTCTACACACACTCCAAAACAGTTTCCATAATTTCTGCTGAGATTTTAACAATGTGTTTCAATCCTCTTTGAATGCAGCACTTGGTTAACAAGGCAACAGCGCAATACAGAGAACGCTAAGAGGGCCAAATGTTTGCAAACAAATGTTCATTATTCTAGTTCAATCTTTCACAAACATATTGTACAGAGTCTTCTGTTATAAAACGAAGGGACACGCGTTTGTTCAGTTTAACATGACAACAAAGCAAAGCAACTAAGGTTTGGGAAAATCAAAGGGACAAGGAAACAGAAACAGTTATTACTAATTCCTCAGCTTTTACCGTAAACATTTGGCATTTAACAGACATTGTGTGTGATAAGTTTCTTCTGTCCTGCAAATGCTTTTGGACTTTCCTCAAGGTGGAATGAAGAAGCAAGCAGAGCCCGCGGCATCTTCAGAAGGAGACAAAGATACAGCTTTGAGAACACTTAGCTTATCTCTAATAGTCTACTGCTCAGAAAGTCTAAAAAATAGAAAAAAAAATCCGGAACCCCCAATGAATGATTCTTAATTTTGGAAAAAAACAAATAAATACTGTGAGGTACAATAAGTCGCACAGGAATAATAACAGAAACATATCGACAGCTTCCTTTGGCAAACGTAACGGAAGTGAATGCTGATGTGAACACAGAAAAAAAATTTACAAAACATGAAAAATGGAAATGATATGAGAAATTGTTAAAAACAAAGGGCGTTTCTAAGTTTTACACTGATAGGAGAAATGTTTGAGGCCATGAAATGAAGAAAAGAAATACATTCTCTTTCTATTATGTAGGTTGACAAAATACTAGCGTTCACCCCACTGCCCCCCACCCCAAAGGAAAAAAAAAAGACAATTAAAAAAAAAAAAAAACAGTCCACAAGCACACCCCAGCAGTTCTGGCTACATACGGAGCTGAGTAAATATCCTCCTTTAGTCGGTATGCTGTGGTAGCCGAGGCTGCCGATGTGGTTAACCAGCTCAGGCAACATGTGTAAACATCAGAAACAAAAACAAAACAAAAAGGTTCGGAGCAGTCTCCCCCTTGCTCTCACTCTCGATTGCTTGGTTTCAGGCTTGCTTTCATTTCTCTCTGACAAATTCGTGTGGGGAAACACAAAACACTACACAGGGAGACCCTGTCTTCCTCTCTTCTGCCGCCTGGAGAAGAGTGCTGCTCAGTTCAAGTTCAGCACGTGTATTCAGAGCTTCCAAGAAGAGCCGCTGGGACACTTTGATTTTGTCTATTAAGCAGGCCTGACTTGCAGCGCTACTGCAGAATTTGCGACAAACAACAGACCAATCCAGCTTGGACTTTCTTTTCAAAGGATAAGGGTTAGCTAGACGTTGGAAATGAGTGTTCAGTCTCTTAGTGTATGCAGCTTTGTTCCTTTAGTGAGTAATCTGGGCTACTGTGTCCTGAAATATTATCCTGCCTCTACAAAAGAAATGCCTTGGCTCTTTCACACCGCGGGATTTTGTTTTCTGTGATTTAATGTGTACAGAGGAAGGATGCAATGTTGATTCTAATAACATTTGAAAGATTCAAAAGAATGACTGTGTGTGTGTGTGTGTGTGTGTGTTAAGCAGTTTTCTGGTGGCCAAAAAGTTGGCATGTGTCTATGTTGAGTGACTAATTGTATTTTCTTTTCTGAAAACTTGTGCAAAGTTGGCAGTTTTGTGTTAACACGAATACTTTTTGTTTGGCATTTGTGCCCTTTACTGACCAGACCATTTTTATACAAGTGGGTTGTTTAAAAATGAAAGATACTCACTGAAGTATGGGGATAGTTTACGGATAAAAGGAAGCAGGAGTATTACACATCCCCTTGTAGTGTATGAACAAAGTGCATGACTGGATTTCTGTACTAGTACAGGACTTTTTAAAAACTCAGATCTGTGCTGTGAAGCATGCCAGCACATCTTCACCACTATATCTAACAGGTAGTAAAAACAAGACCATGTTCTGTTTTTTGTTTTTTTGTTTTTGTTTTTTTTAAAGAAAATGTGCATTAATGCTAACAAAAATGAATAGAACTAGCCAGCAAACTATTTATTTCCTGCATATCTAACAGCTGGATGTAACTGCCAAAATTAAAGAAGAGTTAAACAACCATCAATACAATTGTTTTACATCATTGGCCTCTCAAGGCTAAATATTTACAGGTGAATCTGCCATGCTTTAATTAAAGATTCTCTCAAAACCTTAAAGTTCACAAAAGACAACTATAAGAAGTTCCTTTTTGTTTCTTTTCTCTTTTTTTCCCTTTTATTTATTTATTTATTTTGCAGGCAACAGTCATAGGTACAACAAAATGTCTCTTTGGAGAAGACCAAGAATTATTCTATCAAAATTGGGGTTTGTTGCACGCTTTGTGTGTTGTGTTTGTGTGTGTGTATGTGTGTGCTGAAAGGGGCACTCTGTTTTTACCCCAAGTAAAAGATCCACCCTCTCCCAAAAACTATAAAGGAAAAAGAAAAAAAATTCAAAAGCACCTAGTATTTATCATTTTTATCTAAAGAAAAGAAAAATGTGTGTGTGCACAAGTGTAGACACAGAGGCATACACATGTACACACACATATGTGCCCCACTATGGAAGCACACACTGGCTATGGCAGTTCAAACATGTAGGCCATCTGGTGAGAGCTGGCATTTGGAGTGTCCATTCTGGACTAATCTATTGAAGTGAAGGGAAGGTTTTTGTGGAGATTAGGGTTCTGACTGTGCCTGTTTCGGCTTCGCACAGAGGAGAACATCATGTTACAGCCGGGGACTTTGCACTTGTGCATCTCTCGCAAATGCACAGTTTTGTAGTGGACCCTCAGGGTCCCCTTGTTGCTGTACATTTTGTGGCAAATGTTGCACATGATCCCACCATTGCTCCCAGACAAACTGCTGAACATAAGAGATCCTGAAACTTCAGCTCCGAGGCTGCCGGGGAGGGTGGGGGCCTCAGCCTTGTGAGCGGATTCCCCACTGTCACTTGCACCATCGATGTCGTCAAGAAGAATCCCCTCGTCACTGCCTGCATCGGATTCTCTGGAGGAATGGATACTGCTGCTGGACTGGAGGCTGGAGGTGGTACTCAGGTCAAGGACCATGTAGTCCTCTGCCATGCCTCTCCCATACCCGTTCAGGTGGGAGTCTTCCGTCCCTGCGGGAGAAGAGGCATCTTCCCTGACATCGAGCCCCAGAGGGTGCTGGGCACCATAGATCTTCATCAAAAATTCATCCCGGAGGTCCTTGCTAAGGGAGGGCTGCGATGAGTCCAGGCCCATGTCATCGAGTTCTTTGGTCAACAGTTTACGATGCAGGTTTATGTTGGCACTGTGTCTAGGAAAACAAGAGGGAAGGGGGGAGGTGCACAGGGAGTGGGGAGGGGTGAGAAAAAGGAGAGAATTTTAAAATTGATTCAACTTTCATTAAGCACCAAATAAGCACATTCATTCCTAATTACACCATTAGAAAAGCAAGCATTCCCCTCCATCCTCAGGATCTGGGAGTGAGTGCAGGTGGGAGGTGCAAAGGGGGGGACTTTCCATTAACGTAATTTTTATGAATAAGCTCTTCAAGCACAGGATGAATGCAAACCCTGGCACTCTTTTCTCAATGGCTGTTCCGTTAGTGCGTCAGCCACAGAGGACCTTGTAGCACACAGCTTTTACATTAAGTAAGTGCAGGAGAATAAACATGAAACAGGGTAAAAGAATGGAAATTCTCTCCTTGTCTAAATGGAATAGTCTAAATGTGCTTAAAAATCGGAAAATACCAGCAAATAAACTGTTTCTGGTGCAGCAAATACTGTGTAAAAAGATTAGTATTTTCAAAAAATAAATGGTCTACATAATTTAGGCTTAACTTTAAAAAAAATTTCTTCCTCACTCTCCTGTATTTCATGTTTTAAGGTTTTTGTTTTTTTTTAAAGTCTTAGAAATTATTTGAAATAGTAAAGAGATGCTTTCTCAAACCTGTTTGGAATCCCGTCAAATCTAATAGCAAAATACATTTACTTTTTCAAAAGTTACTACATTTTATAGTATTGAACTGTCTTCATAAAATAATTCTACTTCAAGATTTAATTATTTAAATCATAAGCTGATAAATTATTTTCTAAAATATATAACCCCTACCTCCACCCATAAAAAATTCAAATGGATAAAATTAATGCACAGTAAGTTAAAAAAAAAAAAAGAAATCAAGCACAATGACATATATTCCCTTTATTTGGCGAACAGAACCCCTCTTTGACAAGCAAAACCTCACTGAAAAGCTTTGCTTGTGTTTAAAAGGGTGAAATTCATTCCCAGAGCATCTACAGGGACCTCACTTGCAAAGTCCATGTCACTGTTTATCTGAAAACATTGCCTTTGTATTTACATCCCCCATTGACTTTTAAAGCACCCTTGGGCATATACCTCTCTCCACCTGCAAACGCTCAGATGTTTGCCAAGTCCCTAAATTGAAAGCTACCCTCCAAAAAATAAAGTGATATAGAAACAGGAAATAAAACTTGCCAGCAGTGGAAGCCGGCATCACAGAGAAGTTAATTGTGATAGTAGAAACGACCTAAATGGCCAGCATTAAGTTCATGAGAGCTCCTACTTATAATGAAAAGTCACTTCAATTGGCACCAAGTATAGCTAACATTTCCTAGAGATGTGTGAGAGGTATGTGCCCCGGGACAAGAAAGGTGGAGAGGCTTCCCACCTTTCCACACAAGACAATCAGCACTCTGGGTTGAGGGGGTGAGAGGGGGACAGCCCTCTCCACACTGCACTTGGGAAGGCTGAGCTTACCTTGTGACAATAAGATCAGCTTTCTAATCTTTTGCTAAATCGATCACAAAAGAAAGCAAGAATGGGAGACAGAGAGAGAGAAAGAGGGAGAAAGAGAGAGAGAGAAAACAAATTCACATTCTAGACATCTGGTTTTTAAAAACTTAAACAATAAAATAGGGATTTAAAATGTCTGATCACAAAATTATTTTCTGTCATAAGTGATCATCCGTATGTTGTCTTGACTTTCAGATCACCTGAATATTCCATAAACCATAAATCAAATTAGCTAAAACCAAATTTACAGTACCAGCATCATCCATAAATGAGTTCCAGACAGATGCATGCAGTGTGTGGATGTATAAATGTAGATAAACAGACGCTGGCACAACAGTCCTGTTCTGAGACTCACCCTCTCTGCCCCAATATCCCCCTGCCACTTGTTCCTGGTGTCAGGTGACTCAAGTATACGCTGCTAAGCAGAGTGCAGAAAAATGTCCACTGTGAAGTTTTTATGATGACATGTCGGGGAGACACACACCACCAAGGTTTAACAAGAAGGAACGTGGAAATAGTTAGAATGTGTATCGCTCTTCTATTGATGAAACAATCTGCCAACTGTAAGCAGCTCATGAAACCCTATCGTCATTCATTACTTCTAACACCACCCTTCCTTAGTTTCATAAGCACACATTCGACTGCAGTCTAGACCTCTGTGCTGTTGCTCACACATCCGCAGTCACTGCTTCCTAGGTTCGCTGCTGGGAAAACAGCAGCCAGACACACAAAAGTTGCATCAAGACAGACTGAATAGGAAAGAATAAATTAACATTGACAAGAGGGTATGCTGATCACCCAGAGGGACACCTCTGCCATAAGATGACTTGTGAATTTACACATCTCCACTGATATGTTACCAGGAAGAGATTTTTCTCTTCATTTCTCACATGCAGCAGAAGAGGCCTGTAATCTAATTAGATGATGTACCAGCCCTCAATATCTGTCAACCAAACGATGTGCAGAAATGTGGAGACCAGCTCTGGCACTCCGTGCAACAGTGTCCCTTTTCCGCTGTCAGCAGTACTGTTGGCCTCTGCTAATATAATTACATTGACTTTTATTCAATTAAGTGCCATCCCTCGCTTACAAAAAAAAAGCTACTTTATCAATTGATTCAGGTGTAATGTAATAATAAAGATGAACTCATGGGAGTGCATTAACTCTGCTGTTCATAACTTCAGTGCATGGGTTCACTCACGGCAGTCGATTTCCATTATGCAACCACAGTTCAAGAGAATTGATTCTTTTATGTTCATTTCTTAATCTATTTCATTTTTGTTTAATAATCTTCCTAAATGCCATATGCAAAACACATGGATGGGGATGAGGAGAATGGGCTGGGGAAAGCCTGCTGGTTCAGCCCCACGCGTTGGACTTGGGAGTCTCTGACTGCCATGGTGTTGCTAGGGTTGGAAAAAGACAAGAGCAGGGAAGTGGCTGGCTGAGGTTCTTTAGCAGACACTCCTGGTCCTGTTCCTCAGGTTAGCGTTCTCCCTCTGCAGAATGGACAGAGGGAGCACTTGGCTTTATCAAAGACCTATTGTCAGACCCTCTAATCAGTCAGTTCAAACCACTGACTGTCATAAAAAATACTGTCCTCATGAGATTCAAAGACCCGAGGTTAATAGCAATTTGAAGAATATTACAAGTTTAATTGGATCAGCAAGACTGAAGATGTAAAAGGAAGAAAGACAGAAAGAACTCACTATTGACAATCAGATGCTGAGAGAAAAGAAGCCCAAAGACAGGAGGGAAGCCATAGCTTGCTGTAAATACGAAGACCCCCAGCACAAGGATCAGTTGTTCAGGGATTTACATGCTTGTTTTTGAGAAAGAAAGAAATCCAGTGTTCCAAACATTTACCTTAAGAAGAGAAGACTAATAATTTATCAAAGTTTAGACTAAGAACATGAAGAATATCAAAAGCTGCTTCTGCTTGCCTTGAATAAGTAGGTGATATAGCTATGAAGAAGGATATTATCCACACACATACAAAGAAGGGACTGAGATAAAGAGTTCCTGGGTACAAAGGTAAGAATTCATACACTGGCCTAACATTTAGCCATACTGTCAGGAATACAGATAAGTTGTAAGTCAGCTTGTGGGAGAACAAGTAGAAGCCTTGACAAAAAGATTGTATGCAATCAGTAACACATACAAGTCTAGCACAAGTTTTCCTCAACCCAGTGCAGAAGACAGGCATGAGATAGAAGTGTTTCTCTTGTGTTTGTGTAATGACAATAGTGACAGGGCAAAGCGGAGACTCTAGTAGAGTTCAAGGCACATCACAGAATGTAGGCTCAAAATACTTATCTACCCTGGGCTACGTACAGAGTTACAAACGTTCTCTGAGTTTCTTCCCTCAACATCGAATCTGCCAAAACTTAAACACACAAAAATCAAAACGTAATAAGGTTTTAGATCCAGGGCAGGGTATTAATACCTTAACTTCTGTCTTATTTGAATGGTGACTGAAATTCCTGTCACTGGACTGAAGTGTCATGCCCTGTACTTTTCTGTTTCTTGGAGGAAACCTTACCGGTAGAATCACAGAGCACAGAAGATGTATCAGATGCCCAAAGACAGGGAAAGCAAGTGCTCTGGGCTGTGTTCTCATTTCCCCCTCTTGCTCAAATGCCCCAGGTGAGCTAATGCAATGTCTGACAAGCAAAAATTTAAACAAAAACAGAGTACAAGTTTGGTTTTTAAATACAGGGGAAGAACAGGTGCTTTTGTTGTTAGTTATTCATTTTAAAGAAATGGATCAGGTTAATGTATCAGAAGGAGGCAATGTGATGGTGACTTTCACCTGTCAACCTGAGAGCTAGAGAGATCTAGGATCACCTGAGAGGTGGGCCTCTGAGCATATGTGTGATGATCTTAATTAGGTTAATTGAAGTGGGAGATTTGCCTGCAGTGGGTGGTACCATTCCCTAGGCCATACTGCATAAAAAGGAGAAAGTAAGCTGAACATAGGCATCTACTGTCTCTGCTTCCTGACTGGATGCAATGCAAGCAGCTGCTTCAGGCTTTTGCTGCCCAACTTTCCTACCATGGTTGACTATTCCTTGAACTCTGAGGTAAATAAAGCCTTACTTCATTAAGGGTCTTTGACAAGTATTTTATCACAGCAATAGAAAAGTAACTGTGACAGCCAGTCAGAAAATGATTTCACAAATTCATGAATCAAGCTAATATGTTATACAAAATACTTAATTCTTAATTAGTTGTGTGCTATTCCAAGCTTAGTGAATTAATATTACACAATTCTTTGGTTAAAATGGAATTAAGGCTTCATTATTGATTTCGTTTTGCATTTACTTTCCTGCTCCACTTTGTCATCTACCACAAATATATGCCAAATATTTTCAATACTGTCTAAAATGATCATAGTGATATGTCCACAGAAGATGGTGTCCCTGTCTCTCTGTCTCTCTTTCTGTCTCTCTCTCTCTCTCTCTCTCTCTCTCTGTCTCTCTCTCTCTCTCTCCTCTCTCTCTTCTCTCTCTCTCTCTCTCTCTCTCTCTCTCTCTGTGTGTGTGTGTGTGTGTGTGTGTGTGTGTGTGTAGTGGCAGTCATCCCTTGGTATCACTTAAGGGTTAGTTCAGCATACACCCTCAACCAAAATTCAGATTCTTAAAAGTCCCTTATATAAACTGGTAACAGTATTTTCATAACAATCCTATATTAATATATTAAGTCATGTCTATATTACTTATGATTTCCATACAAGACATGTTATACAAATAGTTGTACTGTATCATATAGGAAATAGTGACAAGAAAACTACTTTTTATGTGTTGGATGCTGTTGGGTGCAGTCATGGTTTTTCTTTAACATTTTCTGTCTGTGGTTGGTTGAATCCATGAATAAAGAATTGCTGGACATGAAGCATCAGACGTCTACGTGCATGAGGAGAGGGAGAAGGGATTTTAAATCAAATCTAGGAAAGTATATGTGCCTGATGTGACTGCAGCGTTAATTCCGAACAGAAATGTAAACCCATTCTCCAAATCCTCAGAAATAAAAGATTAAAGGCCTGCTTCTCATTCGCTTTCAGCTGAGCTGCTCTGATACTGACTGTTCCATTCATAGCAAGGTGTCTGTATTACTATTTACTAATCAATCATGTGCTTACACCTAAATGAGTTAAATGACATTTAGCACTACCCCCTTTCTGAAAGCAAAACAAAACATAACTGTAGTTGTTCCAGAATTTTCACGAAAGACTCTCTCCAGACAGTCTGAATATCCTCCCCTAGCAGAGGAAGAAATCCAATATAAAAGTCCAGTGGGTAATTCTCAAAACCTCAAAAAGGAATGCATACTTAATGCAAGAAGTAAGAACTAAGCAAATTCTTGCAAATTAACAAAATATGAAATTCAGTTATTTCAACCCCTTTCAATATAAAACAAATCATCCATACTGGTCACGCAGGCAGTTCCCTCTGCATTCAAATCATTCACTTGAAGATAAGCTCCCACCAAACTCTTTAGGGGATTAACTAATTTACTGCACAGATACGGCACGTCTGTTGTAATAACAGGTAGGATGTATTGGGGTCGACCATTTATCAGAATTAGACTTCTTTTCTCAATTCACAGTGAATTATGCTGCCTACACGACTCCTCTCTCTCAGAGCCCGCCATCCCTTATGGCCCCTAACGTGGCAGGCAAACAAAATTGACAGTCTCATCTTGTCAACAAGGGGTGATTCTCTTGAGAAGCCATTTAACTTTGCAGAGGAAGCAATGTATTAATGTGCTTGTCCCAGGAATGTTAATCATCTTCAGGCTTCCGATCTAACTTTGACATGAACAAAATCACCAAATTTGTTTACTAAATGAATCGTAATATGCTAATAAGAAAGCATGACATATATGGAAAAGCCAAACAGATGGTTTGTTTACTCCACTTTGCAACTTTATAAATGCTGTAACTCTGAAGATGTTAGTGAGAATTATTGGTTTGTTGGCAGAGGCAAACATGTCTTTTGCATACTAAATTTGGCACTACAGTTAGAAAACAATTTGTCATTGCTATGGAATGCATAAAAATGTTAACACAGTGATGGCATTTGGGAGGGCAGATGGGTAGATGGAGTATGTGTATGCTGCATTGTCAGGTTAAGTATGAATTGATATCCAACGCAGCTTGCTCCCTAACCACTTTAAGGCTGAGTTGTGTCTCACACAAAGGCTTTTCAAGGGTGCTGTTTATTCAGTCATACCTGTTGCACTATAATGGAAGGGGAGTGGTACACTGCGAATGGGTGATGCTTCCACAGCTTTGGGACATTTTCTGAATCAAGAGGCTCATCCAGTGCTCAGTTACTGAGGTATTGTTGCTTAAAGGAAAGAAAAGCCTCCTTTAAAGATAATCTGAGCTGTAATTTTACGTTTTATATCTACCCGGGCTGGAAAAAAGAAACAACCTTCACATATTCTGCTCCATATTCTATTGTATAATTTAAATAATTCAGAAGATTTCCCCCCCCAATAACAGGAATAAACTCTTTTCACATTCAAATATGTCTTCCATTTTACGTTTTCGTTTTTTCCCGTGTAAAATATGGGGCACTGATTTCTTTCTGAGATTATTTTAAAAGAAAATTATTTCTGAGAGGAAATTATTTTAAATGTTTTGTATCATTCAAGACAGTTACTTGGTGATCTTATGAGATGACATCAGGGTTTTCTAAGTTCCCCCATGTAAAGAGACAGCACCTTGCAGGGCTATCTATATTACTTAGCCTTGGCTTTATCAAGAACTGTGTGTGGAAAACCAAAGTAATGAACCTGAAAACGCAGGTGAGTGTAATCTCATCTTCATATTTGTTCATATGCTGTCAAGCCTGCCAGTTGAAACATGGCATACTTCAATTAGCTCACTAGTATTATACCTGTGCTGCTAAACATTTTAACTTACAGAAACATCCAAATGATGTTTGTGAATTTTTCCTTGTAGTCATACATGCAAAATATTTTAATAAGTAATATTTCAATAATATTATTTAATATTTCAATATTTAATATTTCAATAAGTTGCTTCTTGCTCCTAATGTCACTAGCCACTCCTCACATGCTATTCTGACATATATAGTTGACACTACCACTAATCTTGTAGAGCTTCCAGGCATTCTGCTGTATATTGCTAAACTTTTTACCTACTGGCAGACTGTAAAAGAGAAGGTAAAGTGGTCTTAAAGAACCACCAAGTTCTTGCTGTCCAAGGATCACTTTGGAGCAAGAAACATTAGTGTTGTCCCAGCCTGGCGCTTATATCTCATTTGAAACATCTCATTCCTCACCAACAAAGAAAATTTCAATAAAGTACTTTTACTGGTTTAACAACCTTGAGCTCCTGGGATTGTCAAAGTGCTAAGCCTTTTCCAAGGAGAGAAGAAATCAGCAGCTCAAATATAATTAACCTTCCATTCTCAATGCAAACTGCCACGCAAAGGAGCTCTGCGGTCTATTAGTGAAGTTATAATGGCCAACAGGCAGAAGCAAAATTGGTCAAAAAGTTGGCTGCTGCTGTCATATTTTTGGAATTATGATTAATGGTACTAATAATGTGGATGATTACTGATATGTGTATCTCCAGCAGTTTATCATATTGCTCTGGCTGCCTACATCCACAATAAACAGGATGCTATCATTTACTTCTTTATTGAAGGCAACCCTTCTCTTGAAGGAGCATATTCTAATTACTTCGTAATGTTTTATGTCTTAAACATTTTGCAGCTCTGGACCTTGCCAACTGCTTCATGTCTAGCATTGATTAATTACTGAAGGTTTAATCAAAATTTAGAACCTAATGTAGTCATTTATGAGCACACCACAGTGCCAAAGTACTTAGGCTCTGCTCCCGAGTTTGGAGAGTGTCGGTTCAAAATCAAATCCCAGTCAGGCCTGAAGATCCAAGAATTTTCACCTTGGGTGCTCTGAGGTTGCCAATTCCATCTCTGCTGATGAATGGAAGGTAATCTAACTACAGGTAAACAACAGTCTTACCTTCCCTCTCACCAGGGGTCCCTTCCTCCTCCCCCACGAGCCCCACGTCCACAGAGCTGCACAGTCTGCTGCTCTGGGAAGAAGCTGGTGCTTTTGAATACTTGTCATGAGAACATAGTTTTTGAAGTGGTTAAACAAGTGAAAAATAATTTGCTGGGACAAATACATAAGTTTTATTTTTTTTAATGTGGATTTTTTTATGGTTCTGTCATACAACCATTCACCGTTGAAGTTAAGTGTTTTTTTAATACCATTAGTGAACTGCTGAAATGGATGCTAATATAGCTTGGAGTGCTAATGTCAAGTCCTGGTAATAAAAAAGACAGACTGCTGAATGAAATAATTTCAAGTAAAAAATAGAACAAAAGTGCTTGTGCTCTCTCTCTCTCTCTCTCTCTCTCTCTCTCTCTCTCTCTCTCTCTCTTTCTCTCTCTCTCCACTTTTATTGAATTGGGACTGACTGAGCCAATTGCTTTAGAAGTCTGTAAAACACAATTACTAGTGAGCAAAGTGACCCACCAGTGCCCCCTCAGTGACAGTTACAGCAGCTCCCCTCATCCAGCCGTCAGCCTTCAGAGGCTTCCTTCCCAGGGCCTGTTCTTAGCTCTATGTCTGCAGTTTTACTTAGAAAAGCTTCCTGTATCCCACTGTGATGGGAGTATATATTTCTAAAATATATCTGGGTATTTCTGTTTAAGTGTGTTTCCACATATAAACACACACATGTAGCACTGGTGCTCTTACATAAGAACATGAGTATGGCTCAGAGTAGCCAAGGATAATTCAGATGTATCTATGCACCAGTGACACTGAGCCGTCACCTACAAGCCTTCAGGTAGAATCGCTTGGCTTTTCTTCTCTCTCTTTCCCAGGGTAAAGTCAAAATTAGAGCAAGCAAGAAAAAGAATTAAATTGGAATGGGTAACATTTTCCCCCTTAGTTAATAAAAGAAGTAATAAACTCCATAAAATACTAGAGTTAAGATCACTAACACATCAGCCTGACAGCTTTTTTACCAGGAATTTACAACTCTTGTTTTCATTCAAGCAGTATGTGTTAGGACATAAAATTTAGGTATTTTTCTCAAGTGTAGCCCTATGTGAAATGACTGAAGAAAAACTGTCCTTTCTTGAAATGTGTTCTCTCTTCCACTGACTTGGCAATGCCTGCTTCTCAAGTACACACATCTCGGCACTTGAAAATCGAGGTCACTGGATCGCCTTTTAAATTTTTAACACTATAATTTCTTGGCAAGTGCGAACTTCTTTCATAGATTGCCATATTCGTCACTTCGAAGGTCCTGAGAGTCTTACGGGGGCTGGGGGGCATTACATCAGTTCTTAGTAGCCTTGGGAAACAATAAGGACAACCTCAGGGTGAGACTCAGCAGCAAAGCCTCTCCTTGTCTTTGGAAATAAGGAGCAAACAATACTTAAAGGTAGATGCTTGGTAGAAGCTTTTTACTTAAGAGGCAGGGGCCCTGCCAGGGTTACAAAGGTGAAGAGAGGGAAGGGATCCTACCAGGGTTACCTGAGAAAATATTAATGTGTATGCTTAGTCTCACACCACCTTTCTATTATAAGGATTGTCTGCAAAACCAAGTATCACAAATGACATTTCACATAAGAAAGACTAACAGAAACAAAACAAAACAATAAAACCAGCCTATTAGTTTTAGTGGCCCAGAAACAGGAAGCAGGAAAAACAAGCCTTTGGCTGTCAAGTCAGTATGTCATGAAACATACTGCCTGGGTACTAAATATATGCCTTCTTTGGTATTTTGCCAGAATTTTCCAGACAAGACTGGTAAAACAGAATGGCCTGATCCTTTCTAGGGAAGAGCAAGAATTTAAGCCTGTTTGGAAGCATTCTGTTTGTAGTGGGAGCTGCACAGCCACAGGAGATTTAATAGAACTTCACTCCACAGAATTTATAAAATAACCTCTTTGCACATGCAAGGGAAATTGTTTGCTGGCCCTTGTGCCGTCTCTGTGGCACACAGCTCTGAAGATGGTGGCAGTGGAGGCTGCAGTTCTTCTGGAGGAGTGAAAGGTCAGCAGAGGTTTAAATGAGCTTGTCTTGCATCCAGCTGGGCCAGCAGGAGGTCATTAGGAAGATCCAAGGCTCACTTTAGGCTTGACAGAGTCTCTCCCCATGATACAAGGAGACCGTTTTGCTCATTGCTCTTCTCCCAGTGTATAAAAAGAACCCCGGGGACAAGAATGACACCGAAGTTTATCTTACTACCAAAGTTTTGCTTGAGGAGGGCACAACCAGCAATTACTCAGGAGGGGGATTTACTTTGTTTGTTTGCTTTTGATGGAAAGTAATGGAGATAAGTACAAAAGGCCTATTGATCTTCTGGCTCTATTGTGAAACCTAACAGAGGAGCAGTGGGGAAGCATCTCTTAAGGTCTAAAAGCCAGAGGACCTACACAACTCCACTTTAAAAAGAACTTTATAAACAGGGAAGTGAGATTTGATTGGACACAATGTAGGAAATGAAGCAGTTATCTATTAAGAGGCTCTCCTTGAAGGATTAACACACTATTTGACAACTAATTACATTAGGGCACATATACTAATAGTTCCCTTGAATTGGTGCTAAGTGGCTCCTGTCTTGGAGGTGTCGCCTGGTCTTTACTGAAAAGCTCTCTCTAGAAAAGTTCTCTCTAAGTTTCCAAACGTAGACAATGATGGAAAAATGGATGCTGCTCTGCTGAGAAGGTGATAACAGGAGGCAGGTAGCTCGCTCTCACGTCTTCACCTCTGTTGTTAATATATGCAGTGGCTCATCAGAGGGGCTGATGCTAATTTATTCCTGCACACCTGTACAGGGCTAGAAGTCAGGTAGTAAGGTGAGCAGAATCTATACATCTCTGCATTTAGCTATGGCTACCCAGAGGCCTATACAGGAACAAATTTAGTTCTGGAGACATCAGCAGGTTTTAACAAACCAAATACAGATGTCTTACCTCTATACAAATCAAGAACTTTACATGTTTAAATTTGGACTGATTTAACTAGCAGTCACAAAGAAGGTTCACACTTGGAATCAATGGCTGCCTCATATTTATTTATAAATCACCCTAGGCAGATATTATTTTGTTTTAAAATTTATTCATCTGGCTGAACCAACCTCCACACACCTTAAAGATCAAGAAGAGGCATTTACCGTCCTGATATAATGTATGACAAACTTCAGCAATTACTGTTAGATGGTAACAAAGGAACAGACAAAGGTCACAAGGATGACAATGTCTTTCATGAAATCTCTAATCGCCAAAGCAAATGATGAGCAAACCGAGGAAAATAAACAGAATTGGATTTAGCTGTTGGTTTGCCACCCCCATGTTCAAATAAGAAGCAAATGTATGAGTTTTTCTTATAAACAGGTGAGTGGCTAGTGAACCATCCTAAGATCAAATATTAAGTCAGAGGATGAGACACTAGCACAGGGAATCTAAATTCTGTGTGACTATCATGCTTTTATGAATACTGCAGCTCCAGGTCACTTGGTTAGAACTTCTTCATGGGCATATGGCATACACACAATTCTACAACCCAGCCTTCTGTTCCCCAACAGAACCACAACTCAGCAGTAGAAAACTCAGGGGATAAGTAAGGAAGAAATGTGGTAGTCCTCTTCCAACACCAGATCCCTCTGAGAGGAAATGATAACATTTCACTCAGTCACAATTCTCCCAATTAGTTAGTGAGGAGGTGAGCGAGTTGTGCATATTAGCTTGTTCTTTGTCATTAATGTGGACTGTTGATTGATCAAATATACCATTATTGACAAGTATACACAGAAGGCCACCTCTGATCATTTGCTGTCTACTGTCAGCCCTGACAAACCTTACATGTGTGTCTTTCTTTCACTGTCAAACCCAAGCCACATTACCTAACATCTTTTTATCGCCACTTTACTCATATGCCTAAGAAGACCCCAAATGTACCCTCTTGTGATTCCAACTCCTATAATGAATTGAGGTCTGAAGGATAAGAGGTTGGTAAACTGAGGGAAGGAGGAAACCCTGTAAAGTTTTATTACTGGTGTCCTAAGAGCCCGGCACCTTTCAGCTATCGTAGGGATAGTTCCCACAAGGAATGTCCCCTCTGGTGCTTTATTTTTACAAGGAAGACACTGTGGAGTCAAGGATGGATGCAGCTAGGCCTCTTCAGAGTAGTAAGAAATAGTTTGGAGACAGGAGGTCTAAAGACAAAGGACAGTTTCTTGGAAAGGCCTGTTCACTGAAAAGAAAGGTAAGTAAAGTCCTCATGGTTTTAATCCATCACAGTTGACTGAAGAAAGAAGATGGAAGTTTGCACAGCAGTTAGAGAGAAGACCCAAAAGGTAAATCTAAGGCAGATCAGAGACAAGACCTGAGAACTTCTATACAAGGGGACACAGCCATTGCTGACATCATTGATGGACGATGGTTAAAGTCTGAAAGAGGAATTTAATTATGTTCCAAGGTCACTCCGCTGAGAGTCAGAGAGACTCAATGGCATCACTGTTTCTGGTTATTTTGGTGGCAGTTAGCCTCACATCACTATGTTAATTTAAGTCATCATCTCAACAGGATGAATACTTTTCTTTGACAAAAAAAGTCAAACTTAAAAGTATACTTTTTTTTTTTTTTTAAATTTAACCTGGGATCAAAAGATCTGTTTATTAATTAGAAAGCCAAATTAAAATCAAGAATAAAAAGTTCTCATGTTTTGTATCTTTTCAATTTGAGTTTTGTCATTTATCATGTGATAAAAATCTGAAGTGAAAAAGTTTAGGTATAGTTAGTATTCTATCCCCTCATCAGTGTGCGGACTGTCTCTTGAAACAGGTCCTCTGTACTCCTCTTGTACTTAGAAGACCATAGCTCTAACTTCTGTGTGGCTGGCATTAGCTCATCTCCCAAGTCCTTACAATAAAAGTGGCAACTAAAATTTTCTTTTTCTGTCAGCAAATATTTTCCCTCAGACTAACACATTCTATCTCTACGGCACTTCCTTTTGTGTCGGGACACAGACACAGGAGCACTTGTGTTTTCTAGTGATTCTTCATTAGTAAAAGCACCAGGCTTGGATCCCTATCTTATTCTGAGCTACTTATAGTCTAGTGTTATGAACTATGATGTTTCCAGCAAACTAAAATGTGAAAGGAATTCATGCAAATAAGCTTAAGTGTTGGCTTGTCTTCAAACACTCCATTCTTATAAATATTTATGCAAGTTTTCACAAGTCTTTTATATTTGTTTAAATGTTTCAATGAAAAAAATTCAATGCATTAGCCTTATCATTACTAATATACTGTTTGAAATTTGAAAGAATACAATCGTGATTCTGGGATGGGTGGTGAGAGTACTGAAGTATGGTATACTATCTGGAACTCCTTCAGACTCTCAATGAGAGCTTGGAATTGAAATAAACACACCCCCCCAAACAGAACTGGACAGTAGAGGTAGGAAATCATTAAAAGAATAGAATTTGACATCTGCCTGCTGTGTCAGTAAAAAGAAAAAAATATGTATATTCATCAATAAACAGGATTGACCTTTCATATGTGAAAATGTTTCAAAGACAGGTCACACTGCCTTGCAGTGTTATATACATTTTAAAGTCAAGCCAGGGTTTTAGTAACTAGCCTACCCTGGGGTCTGTCTGTCTGTCCCCAGATCCTCCAAGTGCTATGTTTACAGGATGGACTGCCACATCAGTCTCACTGGGACTTTTATGCTTCATCAAAGACCAACAAAGAAACTCTAGAGTAGGATGGTAGGTCTTTGGAAAACTGATTAATTTGTTTTTTTCCATATATATATACATATATATGTGTGTGTGTGTGTATATATATACGTGTGTGTGTGTGTGTATATATATATATATATATAATGTATGTATATATGTATATATGTATATATATATGTGTATATATATGTGTGTGTGTGTGTGTGTATATATATATATTATTAAATACAACTCTATCTGAAAATATTAAAAAGTTAGTGTAAACCAAATACTGCATCTCTTGAAGCAGGAAGGAAGGGGTGATGTATGATCTAAGCTGGGCTGGGGTACTATGTAAAAGACTTGCCCAAAGGCTCATCCTCTGTAAGTGAAGTCACCTTGTTGCCCACCAATGAATGCCTTCCTTGACATTCCATTCATATTGTAATAGAATTGATAAAGAACATGGTAGGTTTAGGACCAGCTGCTTCTGCTTAAGTCTCATGGTTTCAGAACTACAGTTACATAACTAGAGAGTGATATCATCTGAGGGCTGTACATAATATACTCTAACTGATCCTAAAGTATGTACTTAGACATGTCCCCACTTCTGTGGTGAAGTCCCATGGCAGATTACATTTTAGAGATGTACTCAAAGATACTATGGAGCTGAAATAAAGAAATCCATGCCACCAGACTCTTTCATCATATCAACAATTATTTTGGCCTTATCTTCTGATAGTTTCATGATTTGTAAAGGACTGAAGAACACACTGAATACTCATGTAAGGAATGATAACATTTCTGGTTATACCTACGGCAATGCAGGCTGTCTCGATGTCCTGGACCTATGATTCTTTCCATCCGTAAATTTCTGTTTCTATATTGGATAAATATGTGTGTGTGAAGATAATATATTGGTTTAATTTAAAAGCCACAAGGCAAAGCATATATATGTATATATGACAGAAGCCATGGCTTCTAAGGAAAAGTTCATGGGGAGGCACAGAACTGTGTACTGTTAACTTACTCACACCTAAATGTATGGAAACACACACACACACACACACACACACACATATATACATACACAGAGAAAAATGGCGTGCATTACCAGGTAAGATGATATGATTCTGCATGCTTAATCATAACAAGTACTGAATACATACAGCCTTCAATGAGCATGGCAGTTTAGTGATCATGTGGTCAATATGGACAATCCTTATAGTCCATCAAAAACATCTAACTTTTGAGTCCACCTTGACTGACCTGTACCCCCACCCTCAGCAGGAGGAGCCAATGGAGAATTACTGACCTGTCTCTGCTTCGACGAGAGGGGAAGGCAGCATTGCAGCCAGCCACTGTGCAGACATGCATCTCCTTTAAGTGAACGTTCCGGTAGTGCAGCTTCACACTGTAGGAGCTTTTGAAGCTCTTCTTGCACACGTAACAGATTTTGGGGTCTGGGCTAGAACACAGGTCACCTTCAGGGGAGAATTTTTGAGGGCTTCCATAATTCAGAGACGATGTAAAACTTTCATGCAGGGCAGCCATGCTGGCCCCCCACCATTGTATAGTCCGTACTGGCTCATGTAAAACATGTCGTAAGTGGGGTCTGTAAATTCTTCCTTTACCTTGATGACATCCTGGTGAGACGGCTCACTGTGGTCCTCATCAGGCCTCTCACTGTTCATCAGGACTTTTTCGCTCACCTCACTGTGAATGTGCTCATCCCCTTCCATGGATTCCTCACCGAGTTTAGGCTCTGAAGACTCGGACTCATTCTCATAGTCCCGCTCGGGCTCCTGGTCCTCAGATGTCATACTGTCAGCCCTTCTTATTTCAGTTCTTGAAATGCACCGGGTCCTGTTATGCTTAGAGAAGTCCTTCACAGACATGCCTGGGCTCATCTCGTCTTGGGAATGACAATGATTGTCATGGCTCATGTCGTTGACCACGGTCGCACCATCATTAGGATCATCGTCTTCATCATCAAACTCGTCAGCAGTATCAATGATTTCCTTCTCAATTTTTACAGGCATGCTTGACTTCCTAGGCTTTTTCTTAGGTGCCAGGTCAGCACTGGGCTCATGAGTGCCCATCATCACTGCTGGCACTATTGGCTCAGAGGGTGGAGGAGGGTGCTGTTCTATGGTGCCACTGGTTGGAATGATGGGACTGGTTGGGAGGGAGGTTGGAGGACTCACCATTTCCCCTGGAGTAAGTAAACTTCTATAAAAAGGAGGAACTGGCTGTACAGTCTTTAGCCCAGAAAATACCAGTTGGCTTGGGAGAGAGTTCTGTAAGACAGGGTCTAGTGGAGGAGTGGTAAAACCCATTGGGGGCCGGCCAGGACTTGTGAGTGTGAGATTTGATTTTGTACTTGCTATGACTGGAGTGGCAGCTCCTGAAGTAGCCCGAATTAAATCTTTGTCTCGGTTATTCCTTAGCATAGGCATATGAAGGCGGGGGTTGGGGTTAGCACTGTGGCGATTCCGACTTCGAAGAGAACTGAAGACCATGTTGCAACCTTCAATGGTGCATCGATGTTTAATCTTCAGGTGAACAGCATTATAGTGAATTTGAGAGTACCTTTGTCATAGAATGTCTTCCCACAAGCATTACAGAATACCCTTCCTTTCCTCGAGGCTGACCCCATTCTTCTCATACGGTGAATCCTGAATGAGCTTTTTGGGTGTTCAGTTTTGCTTAGGTCACTGACTGGGGCAGAATTCTGAATGGGGGAGACACATGCTGGCTCGGTTTTGGGTTCCACATTAGTGATGCTAGTCAGGGCATTTCTATTGGGCGTCTGGTCACTTTTATATGGTGTAGGCGATACTTCAGATTCACTGCTTTCATTATATTCATTCTGGGTTGAAATGCTTGGTTCCCTCAGCCTCAGTCCGGGCTGCTCTAAAAGCAGCCCGTTGGGTGGCAACCCTAACAGTGGGGCAGAGACGGGGTTTATGTACTGGAATGGAAGTAGAAATGCAAGGCTGTTTGGTATGTTTTCAAAATGGTGAATGCTAGAAGGATTGCTGTTCTCCAAGTGAGCGAGAAGGCTAGGACTCCTGGTGCGGTTATTGCTCTCGATGAAAGTCCTTATATCCGAGTCTGTCTTTGAAGATGGTACAGCCACGGCTTGCCCTTCTTTCTCCTGAATTGCCATCAGCTCCACGATGGATTTGGTTTCCCCAAACCGCAGAAACTGCTGAAGGGTGATGATTTCCTCTTCTCGAGACATGATGGCCCAGCGGTCCAGTACTTTGCCAGCAGCGTCCTACAGGCCACATCAAAGAAACAACAAAGACAAATACAGAAAACTTATTGATTGTGGATAATTATTCAATGCAACCGAAGGTGCTCTGCCAACTTATGAAACACAGAGAGCAAGAAGAGAAGGCAGCATGTAAGCAGTGTTAATAAAAGTTAACATGCGAAGCAAACTTTTCTGCCATGCAAATGTAGCAATTACAGTCACAGTTATAGAAACAGATTGAGTTTAATAATGTCAAAGCAAACAAAATGCAGACCACTGGGGCTCTGTGATCTAAAATGCCTTCAGTACTGCCATTTTAACAACAATGATCTATATACTATGCAACTATTTAGCATATATTAGTATAAGATGTGAACTCTTGCTGTGCAACCTAGTATAAATGCAAAAAAATGTACCCTAATTTTCGTTAAATAATGACAGCATAGGAAAGAATTCAGTACAGCTCATGAAATGTACTCCTTCAACTCAAGCAGACACGTCACCAGATGCAATGACAGATATCCCATTAAGTAGGAGTTACATGACTTGTGGAATTTAAAAAAAAAAATCAGTAAAATAGCATTTCTCCCTCCTAACTGCGGCACTCAGTTCAATGCACACTGTCTTCTGAAAATGGCTGTACTTTAATCCTGGCTGAGAGTAGGCTTTCGTGAGCTGGAGTAAAGGAAATGCCACTTGTGAATAGCAACTTTCCCCTTCTTGAAAAATGACTATCATCCAGCCATTTAACATTTGAGGTACTCTTCAAGTGTATGACATTTTAGGATTTTGTTGCAAAGGACAGGACTAGATATTTGAAAAGCATGTTATGGCTTTAGATAGAATAAACATGTAAAAAGTTGTCTGTCAGCATCCTCCTCTGATAGCAAAGGAAGTCCATAGAGACTACACATCAGCAACCATCAGACTATGTGTTGTTAAATATACATTAAAAAGCATTTCACACTTTCATTTTTCCTAGTAACTATGAGATTTGCCTGGAGGTAGGACTTAAAAATCCTGCAACATAATGTCAGGCAATCCATTTTAGCATGGGCTGCGAGAAATCTATTCAAACAGTTAAATAATGACTATGTGAATTTTTTAAGGCCTCATTTCTTAGACCCACCAGGATCAGGGCTCTTTGCAGCCCTCTGTGCATGACACTCCAACTCTGACCATCAGCTTAAGAAAGCACAAAACCTTCCAGGAAAACAAAATGGTGTTGAGGGAGTTGGAGAAGTGGTCTAGCTGTAGGAAACTGGTTAGCATGTGTGAGGTCTTGGGTTCAGCACCAAAACAAATTTAAAAAATGACAACACAGTTATTAATTACAAAGACAAATATTATAACTTGACACTAGAGAAATCGAATACACACTGCCTTGAGAGACTGATCAAAGTTAACATCAATGGAGGAAGACATATCAGCATCTTGTACTCCTGATGGCATATGGTGATTGCCAAGGGTGGTCTTATAAACATTTTTTTCTTCAACCCAATCATGAGCAAGGATCAGGAAAACCAAAGTTGAGAGGCAGTCTATAAAATACTGGATAAAACTCTTCAAAGTATGATATGAAGGCCAGTAATTTCTTCTTTGAAACCAACAGTTACAGGCAGGAGGGGTTAAGATGTAATTGTGTGGTCCTAGGGATATTAGACCAGAAAAGACACATTAGTGGGAAAAACTGGCAAAATGGGCAGAACGAGTCTATATACGACAACAGTACTATGTCAACCATGATTCCATGTGATGTCACTCTAGGGAGGCATCAAGAGAATAAATGAATCTTCACTATTCTGTCAATGAAAAAGTCTATGCTCAGTCTCTGAATAAACTTCCCTCTAGACACCATCATATTCAGAATCATCATAGCTAGTGTGAATGAGTGGCTATCCATCATTTATCTGAATTATTTTTTGAAAGCAGCTATAATAGTTGTATACCACTCCTCCTATCAGTTTAGACAAGTCAGCACATGTAGATATCCTTTCCTATGAAAGCTGTCAAAATGCTTGTCCCTTCCTAAATACATAGAAATAATTGCCTATAAGATGAAATGTCCTCACATACTCTCTGTTTAAAGTAAGCATATAATGCCACCGGCAGCTAGTAACTTCAGAAGATTCTACAGTGCTGCAATAGCTACTAGACAATGGCACTAATAACCACTGCTCAGAGCCTCGTTTTTGAGATGTGGGGAACAGAAGGAAAGATGGTGCTGAAGGAAGGTAAACAAGAAAACTGACTTTAAATACATTGTTTCAGTGACAGGACCACTCACCTCCATGCTACCTCAAGCACAACCAGAATATGGGGAAGGTTAAACAGATAAGAAATCACAAGTGAAGTGTAAGACTTCTTGGAAGGTTCCAAGAGGCTCTCCTGGAGTCCAAGACTTGAATGACCAAATTCTGATGTTTTAGTTTACTGTCTGTCACCACAGTACTCGCTGAACACCATTCTGTGATTACCTAGTCAGGACAATGAGCAGACTGTAGAACAAGGCTGTCTAGAACTATGCACTGCCTTCTTTTATACCATTGCTTCTTGCTATCAACTGCCTCCTGTGATTGCTCCTTTCTGTTAGGTGGAGGCCCAGCCTGAGCAGTGTATAATCATGTCTTCTCCAGGTTCTGTCCAGGCAGAACCTAAAACTACAGGTCAGCATACATTCACAGACCACAGCCTTTGGAATTAAATGAGCCACAGAAACCATAGCAACCAATATGAACCATCATCAAAACCACCACCATCATCTCATTTCTCTCACCTTCCCATCTCTCCCCATGGTACATAGACATTCTATGTTGCTTATTTTTACTCCTGGCTGCTGCAGTGCCTGCTGCTTCTTCTAAAATAACTATCTTTCAGAATTCTGTTTGTTCTGAGTAGCTACCTCTGCCAAAATTGAGGCTATGTCATTAAGGCTACTTTACTATTAGCCTGAATCACAAAAAGTAAGTTTTAACTGTAAAGTTAAGTGTAAAGTATAAAGATAATGTCTACTAATAAATATAGTGAAGAACACCACAAATTTCTGGAGGTCAATGTACCCTCTGGATCCCAGCAATATAAAAGCCTACATGGGATATTTCTCAAGAAGTTTTCATTAATATTTGATCATATTACCTAGTCCTGTCGTATTTCAAAATGTAAAAGCTGGAGGTGGGAGAGGACATAGGAAGTCCATTCATAGATAAGCTGGCTTAAGGGAAGAAGAAGCCATCAATGGTAATGAGCAAAGCATTTATGGAAACTATGGGACAGAAGTACACATTGTAGTGTAGTGACTCTCACACAGTGGCTAAGTCCAAAATGTTTTATAATCATCTACAATGATTCTCAACCTTCCTAATGCTGCAACCCTTTAACACACTTCTTCATGTTGTAATGACCCCACCCATAAAATCAAATCATTGCTACTTCACTACTGTAATTTTGCTACTGTAGTGAGTTATAATTTAAATATCTGATATGCACGACATCTGATTTGCAACCCCTGAAGGGGTCACAGCCCATAGTTTGAGAACCACTGATTTTGATGTATCAGTGTCAGCCTGAAGGCTTTATAAACAAAGAAAGAAAAACAACAACAGCAAAAAGCAAACACCAAAAAAAAAAAAAAAAAAAAAAAAAAAAAAAAAAAAAAAAAGAACTGCTATTAATTTAGCACAGCTATTAACCATTTGAAAACTTTTAGGACAATTTAATTCTATCACAGTAACTATAGGCATGTATTTTTATTAGTTTTATTTTTATTGTATTTAAATATTGATTCAAGAGTAACTAGGAGGAAAGACTAGACTGCCTCCATGTTTGAGAGGTAAAGATGATCAAATAAACTTTCTCAAATGAACAGGAGTCATAAAAAACTGAAATACTACAGTGGAGTGAGTACTAGCAAAGCAAAATGCAGTCATATGTAGACAAAGGAAGATTACGGCCACACTGACAAACACATACTCATGACACTAGTCTTATACATGTATTCATTAAGATCTAAGTACAAAACTGAACTCCTGACTTCCTCTACAGTAGGTGAATCAATTTTTTTTATTTCTATTTGTAACTAGAATTCACTGACCTCCAACCCATTAGACTGAGAAATGATATTTACAAAAAACATGATAATATGATTTGCACTGTTAGTTAAATGTAAGGTATGACTATACCTATTGGATTTCTGTAAATAACTGGCTATACTATTAATTTAAAAAGTTGAGAAACCATTTGTCAAGCATAAAAACGCTGTATTATGAGAGCTAGCAAGTAAGAAGCTTCAAGGTCAATACCAGCATTACTTTTCCATGTTCTATGAGCAATGTGTTTGGTGTCTTCAGCAATAGTATCTTACATTCAAGTTCTGGTGTGCAACCAAGAACAATGGCAAAGGCATGTGCTGTTTTGGGGTCTCCAGTTACTTACCTAGGATACTATTGCTGTGCTAGAGCATCATGACCAAATGCAAGCTGGGGAGAAAAGGGATTATTTCAGCTTACATTTCTACATTACAGTCTATCACTGAGTGAAATCAGGACAGGAACCCAAACAGAGCAGGAACCTAGAGGCAGACACTGATACATACTGAATACTGATACATACTATGAGAGAGCAGCTCTCATAGTACTGAGAGGTGTTCTGTAGCCTGCTGGGGTTAAAACAGTATCAATAATGCTACCATTACCCTGCTGTAAACCCTGTGAACTGTCATAATGACTAGCATGGAAAGACATACTTATGGGTGCAATAGTGGCATAGCCATTACAGAGGTAACCAATCACTGTCTGATTTGGTTTAAAGTTTGCTCCAGAGAAAAAAAACATGCTTTGTTCTGTAAATTTGGCCAAGAACCCACCGTTGGGGAGCTCACAGACTCCAGAGGTAAACTAACTATATTATTTTGCTAAATGGACACAGTATCAAAATAGCATGTAAATTCCTAGTATAGTTCTTAGAGCTCATCAGAGAAGTTTCTTTGTCTAGTTGATTGGTGTGTATGTGTGGTGTGTGTGTTTAATACAGAAATTTACAACTGGTTGAATATAGAGAATAAGTGACTGTAGAATACACAGCCCAAACTGGAAATCTATATAATATGCTTTCCAAAAGTTCAGTGACCATTGTGGAAGAGGAGATGGAAAGACTCTAGAAGGTAGAAATCAGAACGGGCTGAAGAAAAACACAGTCTTTGGGATATGATGGGACCACTGCCCTCATGAACTGACAGCAGCTGTGCTTCACTTCACAAGACCTACACAAGTCAACACTGGAGCACGGAGCTGAGAGAGGGACGCTTGTGTCCCTGCAACTGAGGGGCACTGGTTTCTGGCGGAAAGAGAGTCAGCTTTCTTCAGTGGTATGGCTTCTTGTAGGCTGGCTATACTTGAGTGGATGGCTCCACACCAGGGAGTGGATGTGTAGCACAAATTGGAGCTGATAGGCTATTGAACTTAATCAAATAGCCATGAAGCTGGGGCTTGGGTAGGGAAGTGAGATGAGAGGAGATGAGGGAGGTGGTAAAGCGTGGAGTAGTAATGAATATTATCAAGATACATTGCACAAATTTATCAGATAGTTAATAAAATATTTTTAATGTGAGCTATAATAAATAAATAATAATAAGAGAATAAGTTACTCTTTACTCTTTCTATTAACAGAATAGGAAAAAAGTAGGAATTTTAAGTCAAATGTAAGTCATAAGAGAAAATCCTGTAACAGTTTGCTAAAAACTAGAAATATGTCCTTTTCTGTATGTTAGATTCTTAAATGACACAAAACTCTAAGGGCTGCTTACTTCTTACAACAAAACTGGAACTTTACAAAATATGTTTTGACTTCATGTCTAGATTTGCATGGCATACTTTATTTAAAAAGTATATCAAAACTAAATAGGCAATTTAGTATTCATGACCTGCTTCTTATAGAGATCTTACATTCATTTTCTTTTAGGTTAACACAAGTATCAAGGCAAGAGGCACACCTCAGATAGAAGGTATAGGTATTATGGAATTTCAAGCCCACTTAAGTACACCCTATCAGGTAACGTTTAACAGTTATCACTAAGTTAAAACTAATGAGGTAACATGCTTCATACAACTCACATGATATATTATGTCGTATCTTCTAGATGTTTAAGTCCTGAATGGAAAGAAGTTGTGGGATAGCTGTACAATGCGATGCTACTGGGCAGTGCAAAGTAGTAACTTGTCAACAAGTACTGTAACAAAGGTAGCTCTGCAAAGCCTTGTTCATCAGATCCCGAATGGATGCAGTCTCCCAGTGCAATGAATGAAAATTCAGAAAGAAGGATTACAAGACCAGACTTCTGATTATAGTTACCAGTGACTGAAGATGTAGAAAGGAACTGATTGAACACAGCATGATGAAATTCTGAGGTGATGATAATGTTCTGTCAGAAGTATGTGTTTCAGTGGCTGCCCACATTATATATTTAGCTAAGCCTTGTATTTTTAACCCATACCTCGACGAACTTTGTTCTGAAGTTAAATTCTATAAATTTTGTAATATCCCACATATACCAATTTCTGTCTCCTAAATTATCCTGTGACTCTAATATAAACATACATAATTCCTAGTCTCTATTAGTAAACAGTGTAAGGCAATCTGTGTCAGGGTAAACACTCTATGTATTTTCATTAATGGCAATACACTCATAAACTTTGGAGACTTCTGGTCCACAGGGCCAATTCCAGAGTGTGTTTGGCATGGATTATGTACACATGCCTCACACTGAGACATTGATGCACTCTTTTTACTTGTCTTCAAGCTGGCCTTATCTTTAAATGTGTCAGAACACAACCCAGGAATTTCACAAGAGGAGAATACAGTAGTTTAGACCATTATCTGAAATCAAACAAATGGCATGCCTTCAACTTTATAGATGAAGTAAGGTTGGTGTCTTGGTGGAACAAAAGGAAAAAGAAGAAAAAAAGTTGGGGAGGAAAGGTTTAGTTGGCTTACACATGCTGATCACAATCCCTCACTGAAGGAAGAGGACAGGAACCTGGAGACAGGACCTGATGCAGAGGCCATGCCGCATGGCACCACCACAATGGGCTGAACCCTCTTCCGTCAATCACTAATTAAGAAGATGCCTTGCAGTTGGGTCTTGTAGGGGCATTTCCTCACTTGAGATGCAGTTTGAGGAACACATGCCTTTGGGCACCACAAACAGCATTGAAGAAACAGCTTAAACAGTCACAAACTTTCAGTACTCTTCCATTTTCCCAAGACTTACTATAGGTCACTAAAACTAAGGATGCATGTACATTTTAGAAGAAAATACTTCACGTCAAACTATCACTCTAATGCCAAGCCAACTTTTTAAGTTCTTATTTTAGCCCCAAACCTTAACTGTTCTGGGGACTCTGATACTGTAGAACCAATCCACCTCCATTTTTAAAAGTTATGTTTATCTCACAAATTTATTTGACTTGGCATTCCTAAGTGTCCATGGACCAATGTTTGTGTATATATGTGCCTGTATATGCACGCATAAGTTTGTGTGTGTATGTATGCATGCAAACAAAAAAGGAAGATAAAATGCTAACACACAAAAAAATCTGTTTGAATAGATTCTGGGAACTACTTAGGGAAAGTTTTTAAGCAATGTTGTGATAATTTCTGAGAAACACTTGAAATCATGTGGGGAAGGATCTTGGCATGCTCATTTGTTTTAGTAAATTTTACATTTAAACATATTTCTTCTGGGTACTGCCTAAGAGAGATGTACCCCTCGTATACACAACATACATCAGAGCCGTTGGTTGTGTAAGTAAACAAAGCTTACACTACTCCCTAGTCACAGAGAGCTCTTTTATGTGACTGCTTTCCTAGCTTTTGAAGCTAATGTTTCCAGGAGGCCAGCTGTAACAACTGTAGTATCTGTAGGCAGAATGAAACCCACTCATTCATACCGTGACTGCACCAAATGGTTCAAATTAGACCTTACTTTTAAAGAATCAACATTTGTTTTAGGTACTGAAAACCCTACTCAGTTTCTATGACTTGTAAATTTGTATTTTGCAGAATTTCTCACAAGCGTATTTTACCTTCAAAATACAATGTTGACCAATTGCATCCTTATTTCTCTCATTGATAGTCTATAAAAGATATGTCCCTTAAGAAAAAAATAATCAAGGTGTAGCATAAACAAAAGGACAGACATCCAACCAAACAATAACAAAACAAAGCTCACATGTGGATTTACTTGTATTTGCTCATGTGATTATGTTTTGGAAATTGACATGTTTTTCCTCATCTGAGCAAGTTAGTCTTTGACATGAAAGAGGTGTGTCAACATCAAAACTGCCTGTGATTGCAGAAACTGGTAGTAAATTTAATACATCTCTACATGAAAAACTGGACTCAAAACATCTTCCTATTCCTTTTCCACACCTACCCTCAAAGAATAGTTACAGAAAAACAACAATCAGTTAGAATATTGAGGCTCTCACACAACTTTGTACTGAAGAGTCTTCTGTCAAGATGAGATTCGTATTAGTCCTTGTTAGACAATGTGCTAACGTTGAACCCTGTCCTCTATATTGTCTGTACATGAGGACTGACATTTTAAGCTTCTCCCTCATGTGCATGCACATCCACATGCATGTGAACACAGAAGATGCTGATCTTCCTGCTCCAGCTGTATATAAACCTCACTGTGAATCAGTGTTCCGCAGCTTTCACCTCACAGGATGGATAGAATGATGGGAGGCATACCGCATTACTTGAAAAGCTACACAAAGTACCAATTCAAGGATTGCTTCTATTTAGGATGAGACTGGAAGTTTAAGGAACACGACCCTTGAATATACCTCACAAGATAAGGAAGCAGCAACATGGTGACTTTACATTATATCTATGTAATTTATTTATAACATACAGTTAGCTATAACTTGTTTTTATGATTCATATCTGAAAATATTTTCCACAGTGAGAAGTTATTTTGGAAAGTGAAGACTCATGAAGCTAAACAATTTACCCTCCACAAATGATTAACTTTCTACATGAAGTAGCACTATCAAAAGGCCAGAGAAACTAGCTTTAAAGGGCTAATCCAATTTTTAAAATATATTATTTTATTTGGATTTTAAACAATCATTTAAGCAGGGTGTTCAGCTCAGTGGTAGAGTACTTTCCTAGTATTAAGGAGACTCTGGGTTTGTTGGAAAACACCAGCAGGAGAACACACACACACACACACACACACACACACACACACACACACACACATACACACCTGGCAAGAATAAGTACTTTGCAGAATACTACCTTCTTTTCTCTCAGTAATGACCTGTACATTGTTTTTAGCTTAGAACTATGATTATGATAGATCATCCTGGTGTTACAGCACAGTAAATCACAGAAGCTCTGGGGCCCAACAACAGGACTTTGTTAGTGTATACTGGCATTTCAGACTGTCCAAATTAGAACCAGCCATATGCATGTCTTGCCTGGGCATTTGTTTGCAAAGAAATAAAGCAGGTGTCTTACATATAAAATCCAGAGGAGTAAATTCTAGCAAAGTCTAAAGTTACATTTCAAAGATTCAAAAATACTTTTTAACTTTCCTGTATCTATGGTAAATCAAACCTGAGAAAAATTGAATGACACCATATGTTTTCATATTTAATAAGAAGAAAACTGAGTTCAAAAATTTAAAAAAAAAAGTCTGAAAATTTTAAATTCTGAGACCAAGGACAGATGCCTTTCCTGTCCACTGAGCTAATGTCTAATCCAGAAAAACCCTAAGTTATAGGTTAGTATTTCTAGTGTATTAACCCCTGGCTATAAAATTACCCACAAATTCTTAACTTGAAGCATAGAATACCTACTTCTGAACTAGTTTACAGGTTAAAATTAGTTTTTCATCTAACAGTTGCCCATTTTAATTATTTTTAATATAACAAGTATGCGAATATAAAGAACAATATAATTAAGAACATGACTGAAGGACACATAAAAATGACAATCTTGGTTTTGTGGATGACCAGCTATGTGAATAGTAAATTACCAACATCCAGCTTTCGTCTTTTCCCCATATATAAGCAAACACCCTACTGACATTAAGTTCAGAACTCCACTGTTCCATCATCTGTGTATAGACTCTAAACATAATTCATTTGCATTAAAATAACACTAGCATTTTTACTTTTAACTTGTTTTTCAGAATATGAGCATTTGTAACGGAAGGTTCCTTACTTTCTGAGAGTCTTCGATTTTCTTGAATTCTGGATCCTGTCCTCCCATCTACCTCCTTGATGACTATTCTGAACTGTTTACTTATGATATAATTAAAGGTTCTGGGTCCTTTGGGTTAATTTTGATTCCTGGTCAACTAAATGTCCAGTTTAGTCATAACTTTGCTTAAAACTTGGGCAACTATCCCAATCAGTTCCTATAGGGCCTTGTTATACCTGTCCAATAAAACTTCGAAGGGCTTATGAAAATTCTGTAACTTGAAGATTGAATTGTACCTTTTTATTAGGTGTTAATAAATCCTATAAAATAATTATCCACATCAATCCATATAAATAGTCTCCAACAGACTGTGTGGTTCTGAAAAGACAGTGGCAGGAATGAATACAAGACTCTCTCCTCAAACTCTTTAGACACTGGCTAATCACATGGACACCAGTGAGAGTCCAGCAAGTAAATCATTTTATGTTCAGGATAGCAAGGGGATGGTTTGAAATCCACAGAGCAAACACTAGAAACAGGAGGAAAGAGAGGGTTTTTTCCCACAAATGACCTTGTTTTCATCTCCTCTTGGACATAAAGATGAAGCTGATGTCCTGGGACGGCCATAAATCTGCTGGCTCTGCAGTAAACCAAACTTGCCAGGGCTCTTCTGACATTTTCGAGTTGAGGTGTGTATTTCTAGTTCTCTTCACTTTCCACAAAATTCTGTCCTTCAATTTCCAGGTAGACTCTATATGTCAGCAGGATGCTGCTGGGCTTCATATTTCTATGAAGTCATGTTGGGGATCCTTGTTTTTCCATAATGCTTGATGAGGAACAAAAATGGACTCCAGAGAGGATGACAGTGTCAGGCATAGGTGGGTGAGGAAGACCTTGGTCCAGTGAAGGCTGGACACCCCAGTGTCGGGGAAATCGTGGGTAGGGAAGTGAGAGTGGGAGGGTAGGTGGAGGCAAATCCTCATAGAAGCAGGAGTGGGGGATGGGATAAGGAGTTCCTGGGTGGGGAGGAAAGGGGATTACATCTGAAATGTAAATAAAATATTCAATAAAAAAATGGACCCCAGAACGTTTCACTGTGAGGGTTTATCTATATATTAGATAAAGTTCAAAACCTCAACACAGTTCAAAGATACAAGCTTTAATCTTTGTTCTACCTGTACATTCTTGACACAGATACAGAGCTTTCAAAGCTTGAATGGATGATTCTAATTCATGCAATACAGCTGGAAGTGTTCTTTACAACAGAAGCAGACTGAACAACCCAAAGGAACTTTAACATATTCATTAGCATGTGAGAGAGCAGGACCAAGAACCAAGTGTATGATTGAACAGAAAGATGTATTGAGAGATTTAACTTTTGTTCTTTGGGTGTAAGACTAGCAGCAGAACACAAAGATTAATTTCCTACTTTAGCATTCAGCAGGGAACAACACATTATTACTTGTAACATACACAAGGCTGCTGATGGATACACTCTCCTTTGATTGTTCAGACTAAATGCCTTCCTATAAAAGGCACCCACACATACATGTGTGCATAATTATAAATCCACACATTCATTAATAGTTAGTGCTTCTGTATATCTATACACAAGATATCAATAGAGACATTAGCTATCATATTTGGCCACAAGAGGGGTGATTTAAGGCTGGTGGTTGACTGAACAAATTTAGGCCAAAAAAAAAAAAAAAAAAAAGAAAAGAAAAAGAAATGATCAATATACATTACTATAATAATGATTCAGAAATTCAAAATAAGGGCTAAGAGGAGGAAGCATGCATTACTGAGTCCAAGGTAATACCGCGTCTGCATGGCTTAATACCCTCTTGTCCCAGCAGTCCTGACTTTCTGAGCAGCCCACTTCTCCACATTAACGGTAGTCATTTGGAGAGCAGCAAACGTGCCATTAGAAGCACTTTTACAAGTGTATATTCATCCACCAATTAGCTTAATGTGGCCGCTTTCTGCATATTTTCTATCCAGGCTTGCACAAATCTTATTAATATTTCCCCCTAGCGCTTTGACAGATTACCTTGTCATTACGCATCCTGGAGCCTTTTAAACAATATGGGTAAACTACTGTTTGTGAGGTTAATGACAATTATCCCCTAATTACTGCATAAGTCACTCAGTCCACTTTATCTCATAGCCAGGGTTCTGCTCTGTGTATCTGCCATTGTGTCACTGTAAATGAATCTTGTATTACTATGTTTATCTGCCATTGCCTTGTAAATTATACTGACAGAAGAATGAGCAAATTACTGCATGTCATCACTTAAATACTACTTCTGAAATTAAAATAAAGAAGCTTCAGCAACAGCGCTTGGAGTTTGGCAGATCATAATTAGTAAAAACATATTTAATGTTTTATGTTACATTTCAAGACTGAGAGCTTAAAATTTACTGTGGAGTCACAACAATGAGACCGGGGTGAGTGAAAGGTGAAGAGCAATGGGGATTAAAGAAGAGGGTGGGGGGCGAGTGAAATAACGCGCTGGCCTGACCTCCTGGATGCATTTCCTATCATTTTAATAGTTGATATGGCATTCTGAAGTATTTTCCAAGGTTTATCAATTTTAAATCAAATTAAATCGGTTAGGGATAAGCCACACTCTTCAGCTGGGATCATTTTTTTCGGTTACTTATAACTACTCCAGACACAAAACACAGAATCTATGTAATTGAGAACAGATAATGTAATAAAGGCCACAGGCTAAGCCAATTTCATTGATGCATTTTTAAACATTATTAAACAGGTTCAGAAACACTGTTTCCAAACTTACATTTGAAATTGTTTAACAATGTTTACATCAGGGAAATTAGTTTAGTCCACTGTTGCACTACAGTGACTACATCTGCTCTGGTAAAATTTACAGAGACAACAAGGACCACGTAAGAGTCTTAAGAAAAGAAAAGGGGGTGCAATGTATCATCTGCAAATGTACAAAGAGTTTGGTTTTTATCTGAAATTGAAGATTTTGTAGACTGTCAAGTAGATAAATGTCTGCATGAGAAAGGACAGACCCATCTAGTTTCTTGAGATGACCACCATTTAATTTTTCGAAATGGGAGATATTAAAAATGTCACCATTTAATGACACCAGGTGTCTGATAACTGGCAAGCATAAGAAATAGGGCCACTGTAATCTGAAGGCTAGCTTTCAACTCTCAATTAGCTGGGCGTGTAGAAAGCTTGCATGAAATTGCCTTGTGACAGCCGTGGTTTGGAAGGAGGGGCTCCCGGTACTGATGATAAAGCTGTCTGGTGGCAGTATGCTCTCACAAACACACTTCCTCTTGGTGCCCTGGCTGAACAGGCTGGGAGAAAAGGCTGCAGCAAAGGCAAAGGAAACCATGAAAGCCAGGCTTGACAGCTCTAGCTCAGGGGCTGCTGGATTCTAAGTACAACCCCTAGGGCTGCAATTCCACAGACTGATCTTGTCTGTATGGTGTTTAGGCCATGCAGCTTCAGCCAAGCAGCTGCTTTGGGCCAAAATGGAAACACCATCCAAGGCTTCTGCTTTTTAAATCTTTTTTAAGTTACAAGGAATGAGCTCCTGGTTAGGATTGGCATCACTGTGTCACTAGTGAGAATTTAAAAACCTTTCCTTGTTTAAAAACTATTAATTAAGGCTATTTATGGCTAATATAGCTTGGGAAAGTGACTTTAATGATATATGCAACTACTCACCTGTGTGATTAGTGTATATAGGGCATCATCAGACAGACAATATTTTAATGGGTCTGTGAAATCAGTGCTATTTAGGCAACAATAAATATGACTATTGAAAGATACTTGGGTGTAAGCTAACAAGTGAACAACAGCCACAGAAGAAACACACAGCGTTTCCTTCCTCACTCTGGCTAGCTCTCCACCTGTTTGTCACCACGCAAACGTCCTCACATTTCCAAACCTGGAGACTGGGAATGTTTTTTGTTTTTGTTTTTGTTTTTAAACAAACCTCTAGAGTAGCAGTTCTCAACCTGTTGGTCACAACCCTCAAAAGACGACTGCAGAACCCATATTTACATTACAATCATGAACAGTAGCAAAATTACAGTTATGGAGTAGCAACAAAAATATTTTTATGGTTGTAGGTCACCACAACATGAGGCACACTATATTCAAGGGTCACAGCATTAGGAAGGTCGAGAGCCACTGCTCCAGAGGCTCCCTTGGATACAGACAGAGTACGTAAGAAATTCCCATTATCTGGCATTTGAAGGCCCCTCAATATAGACCTGACCTACTTTTCATACATCAGATCTTGGTGAGACCTCTGACACTCCAAGTCAAGAGCTCCTTGAAGTATGAAAAATGCCAAACCGTCTCGACATCCCTGTCTTCCATCGCTACCCTCTTCCATCTGGGCTCAACTGAAGTGAATCTATAGAATGTCTCTGATGCTGCAACAATTACCCACCCTCCGTGACTGACTTGTATTTTTATGTCGTGTGTGCCTCTGTACCATAGACTTGTGGCCTTTTATATCCCCACTGCTAAGATGAATCAATGCTGCTTGAGTTTACTAGTACGGAGTGTGGGGTTGGGAGGCAGCTGAAGATCATGTAGTGCATGTTGTGTTTCAGATGGACAGTATGTCTTGCTGAAGACCAGCAGGCCTAGGTGTGACTGGATGAGCTGGGATCTGCTTGGGTGTTTCCTCCACACTGTGATCTTTTCTCCTGGCCCAGTGGTTGTCCACTCAGTAAGGCAGGATGTACTGCATCCCACTGCCACACCCAGGGTTAAGTACATTCTAACGGGTGTGATGCTATCCAACCTCACATCTGAGCTACTCAAAAGACATTTCCCCATGGACAGAGCTCTTCTGACTATGCAGAAGGGCTCCAGTAGAAACGTCAGGTCATTTCCCCTGGGTCTGTTGGACAGGAGGCAGCCTCATGACTATTGTTCTAGGAAAGTTAAGAGTGTAGTTTTAGCAAACCATGTATAGTTAAACTATCCTCACCATTTCTCCTTTTAAGTACCAGAAAGTTTTTACTTTTGGAAGTTCTTTTGCAAAGGACGCTACATTCAGGTTGCACATTTTCTTCAGTGAAAAGCAAATCCCACTGTACAACCAACCAGAAAGCAAAATGTGGCTGGTTGTCTGTAAGGGACTATGGGGTGGACAGATGTAAATCATCAGGAGTTAATTATTACATATAGAAATAACAAAACATTGCAAGGACAAATGTGTGTATAATAAGATTTCCCCTCCACTTTATTTTCTGACCACAACAGTTTGTTTATCAGTTGCTAATTTCTCTTCTGGTCTTCCTGTCACTTCTGTTATTTCTCATTTATAGCCTATATCCACTCAACTATTTCATGAAGAAAACAACAATTCTGAGGGTTCCTGTTGAGATTTGTCCTGTAGGTCAACATCACTACCCTTGGGCTCCGGCGGGAGATCCACAGTGGTATGCTGGCTTAGGAGATTCGAGGCTTGGGGCTTTGTTCTCAGCACCCTCCTTCCCCTGAATTATAATATGAACAATTCGAAAGAGCTAGTGTCTGAAACAGTCTACAACCTAAAACATATACAGCTTATTTTTTTTTTTCGAACTCCTTACTTTTAGGCTAAAGGGTTTTTAATAACATAGCCACTTTGCCTTAGATTTTTCATAAATAAAGTGAGATTTGAAAAATTAGTTACTGCTAGAGCTACGGAAAAAATTGAGAACACTACTACCTAGTATTGCTGTACTCTGACAAGGAGCCAGGAAAACCCACCTGGCACATATGTTTTGTGTTTATTTTTATCAGCTTGAGATCCTGTTACTCACCTGAACGGGAAGAGGCTGAGCAACTTACTTAAGGTCACAGACATAATAGTGTTTAAAGTAAGGTTCAAGTCAGCTTGAGTGTGGAACATAAAGAAACTATGTTGCAATGGAGACTCTTCCATCCCCACACTCCACCTGACCTGTCATTAGAGCCTCATCTGCTGAATTCCAGGACCCAGATTTTAGTTTATTTAATGAGTAACCAATCCAGTGTCTATTCATAGCTCTTTCTTCTATCTTTTACACTTTTCTTACAAGTTTATTAATGGTCCATTTCATTTTCTAAGTAAGTGATTTTAACAGTTCCTAATATACTACTCTCAGTTGCTTTTCCTACACCTCTCTTCATGCTATAATCCTCCCAAAGTAAACTTCCACAGCTCTTGTTTGCTGTAAGATTTCAGCATACAGTATTTAATGTTGGCATTCAGGAACTGCTTCAAGCTACCTTCGAAGTCTGACATCATATATACACTGACAACAGTACCTGGGCACTATGACTTTCACAGTGTATGTCTCTACGACCACTGTCTACTTATCCTCTTCCTTCTCCCTGAAACACTGTCTCATGTGTGGACTCTCGACTGTTCAAGGTCCACCTCTCAAATGCTATCTCAAATGCTCTAACGTTCTCACAAACCCCATCTTTTTTTGGGGGGGGTAGGCATAATCTGTTTTGTATCTACATGGTACATGTAATCTGGGATGACTCGTGACCTTTAACCAGCCTCCTCAGTATCAGTAGTCTCTAACACTCATCTTTCTACATGAGGTACCTCAAGTGTCATCTCATGCACTTTTGAAATGCACTACTTTTCTTAAATGTAATTCACTGCTGTAAACTAGCTAGCCCTTTCCGTAAACCCAGCTGCTTTCTTTAGAGATGCTTACAGAAACAAACAGAAAGCAGCCACTGTCTGTGCTCAGAGGCAGGTTTTCTAGTGTCTTCTCAGTCACATTTGCAAAGGCAGATGTTCAAACACTTCATGCCACACACTCCTAAAACAACAAACAAGCTTTTGGATACAAGCAGTCATTCATGTTTTGCAGAAATACCTTTAAGGTCTTGGCTAATCTTATATTCCTCAATTCATTTTGTCACAGAATCTATACGTTTAGGGCCAAGCACCACAATTTCCTAAACTTGTAGAAATAAATAACAAAACTGAAAAAGACTGTTCATCATGGGAGAATATGCTGGATGAAAAATTGAGGGAAATCTAGCAAATATTAAGGAGTCCCAAAACTCAAATATAAGAATATAGATGTGAATTTGAAAAACTGTCAAACTAGAAGCATGTTTCATGATACCCAACAATGATTACTGAACGGTCAAACTGAATATTAGAACATTAAGATACATAATTAAAACTGTAAGTCATAAAGTTCTGGATAGAATTTGAGATATATTAATTTCAGCAATGGGGAGGACAGAGAAATGGCAGATAATTCTCTTTATGGAATATTTGAAAAAAAAATAAAGTGGCAAAGAGAAAATAAATATGTAAGTATATGAAAATACATCAGAGTATTTAATTGTGGCTGCATCTGTTCAGTCATTAATATGAAACTCTGGTCACCTTTCAAAGAGAAATGGTACAGAATAATGGAAAAAGATGTAAGGTCTCAAAGATGATTTTCTTCAACTGTATTGTAGATTTTGACCATATTTACCCATATAACCTTTCTCCCCACACTAGCTAGTCTCCATCCCTCTCAATCTCCCCTCCACATTTTGTTCTCTCTCATTCAGGTAATATATATGTATATATGTACATACACATACATGTATGTATATTTATGTAGTTATATATGTAAATATATGTAATATAATGCAAAAAATGTAATTATATGTATATATTACACATATATAAAATATACATATTTTACTTGAATGAGAAGCTATACATGTTTGTCATTATCTTATTTTGCTTAACATAATGACTTTCAGTTTTATTTATTTCATTCTTTTTTATGTAAGAGAATATATTTCTTTCTTTTTCATGGAGAATTAAAACATCATTATATTCTATAGTAACTAACTATGCTTCCTTTGTTTTTCTGAAAGAGTCTCACTCTAGCCCAAGCTAGCCAGACTTCTTATTCATTAAAAGACTAACCTTGGACATCAGTTTTCTTGGGCCCCCTCCAGATTAACTTGGTGTCTCTTAACTTTTATCTACTCCAGTCTCCCAACTGCTGGAATTTCAAGTATGTGCCATAATGTCCATCTCTAAAATTTAATATAAAATAATGGTCAACATTTCAGATAAACATGTAGACCTTTTTACCTATTAAAGAATTGCCTATTAAGGCAGGGGGACAACATTTTTATCATCCAACCCATCTTCTCTTTTGGTCTGTTTTATTGGAATGTAAACTAGACACTGCCTCATATTCACATGCTATTGATGGTTTCATTCAAGACATGTAAGTCACACTCCCAGAACACAAAAGCCAAGCATATGTGAGGTGAACTTCTGTAGAGAAATGAATAGTGCAGGGTCAGAAGAAGCAGGTGCAGTTGAACACAGACAACAGTGGCCACTGCTGAGTCTAATTTCTGCCTTTCTGCCCAAATGCTCGCTTGGATGCTATTTTTCAGCCATTCAGGCAGGCTTCCATGTATGTTTCTTTTCACTCCAAGTGGAGATATATAGAAAATGCTCTAGCGAGTTCTTTAGGTATAATAAGAATGGGCACACTCTATGTATACATACAATGAATGGAATACGGTTTAAACAATAAAATATTCTAATTTTAATTCATGTAATCTTTATTACTTTAATTGGAAGACTCAGGATTTCAAATGAGTTTAGCACTCATGATCCATGAGTAAAGAAACTTCTAGTTAGCACTGACTTCTGATTATTAGCAAAAGTGGGCATCAGGAAAGAATGTATTTATGTGTGGGGCAGGGAGAGAGGAAGAGGTGGAGGGAAATATATCATATTTCCTAAGTTTCTCTCAACAGTTACAACAGGCACAGAGAAGAATAAACTGATTCACATGGATATAACAAACTGTTGAGTACCCACCTAATTTTATTATGTTTTAAACATATTTACTAATGAAAACCAATACTAAAACAGTGTTTAGGACAGAGATGAGAGAACGGGGTGGGGATGAGGAGGGGTGCTTGTAAGGAGAATCTTCAGACATACCTTCAAACCTCTTGACTATTTTTCGGAATTGAATCTTTCAAGTTGGATTCTAGCTAATGTCAGAAATAGAGTCCCCAAGACCCACCCTAATATTTACAAGACTCATAAAGCTTGGCATACAGGCATACTCAGAGCTATGAATCAGTACAGTGTAAAGACAAATCAGCAAAGGGAATATATACATGTGGCAAGGTTCAGGGGAAAGCAGACACACAGTGGGAGTTATCTCAGAGCAGGTGTACTAGACGCAGAACCCTCTGGCATTCAACCGCGACCATCTATTTGGGGTATATGCTCTCTCCTTCTCACACATAACATCCTTCCTGATGCCCACTTTTGCTAATAACCAGAAGTCAGTGCAACTAGAAGTCTCTCTGCTCATGGATCAGAGACCATGGTTTTCATTCATAGTGGTCATAAGTCCCTTGATTCAAGTAAATCTAGTGTAAGCTAAAATTCTAGATTCGCAGAAGGAATGGATGTGTTCAGGAAGGACTACTTTGTTTACAGTTTAGGAGCACTAGTTAGGAAATGTTATAAACCCACGTTACTGGCGTCTTCATTAAGCAGTGACGTGGAAAGCATGGATGGATGACAGTCTTTAGCTGCTGGACAATGCTCTTCGCTACACTGACCTCTTGTTCTTTCACACCCTCACTAGTGTTTCAGCTCTACATGAAGTGGCACTGCACAAAACCAGATTCTGTAATGATCATTCTCGAGGGCCCAAATTTAACGTTACTGCTAGACTCAGGAAAGGATGAGCAGGAGACAGAAGAGTATCAGTTTTCAGCATTGGGATTTATGACTCTTTTCTGAGTGGTCATGTTAGGATATGATAAAATAAAGATTACAGAACCCTTAGTCGGTACCTCAGAGGAAACAAATACTATCAGTATAAAGTGTACAATAATAGATCCACCAGATTAAAGCTCTTAGATGCCTAGGAGGCTAGCTTCATTTCCTTCAGACAACATCCACTCAATGAGTATTTAATATATCAAATGCTATTTATTAGAACATGCAACCAGTCATTCTTCAAAAGTAGCTTTTGTGGTTCCTTCCAATATTTACTTGTAATAACAAAAACCAATAATGGTATGTTCACAAATCTCTTGGTTTTGATTTGTATTTACATAGTGTAGAGAATCTTTATAGCTGTTTGAGACTGGTCTGCCAAGTCTTGCCCTACAAGCATTACGGTGCTATTTATTTATGGCAAAACTGTTGGAATCAGAGGATGATTTAGGATAAAGTAATCAACAAGGCATTTTGTTTTAAAAGTCAGTCTACCAACTACATGTAAACTACATAAGACAAACATCTCAGTTAAAGTCACTATTAT
Organism: Mastomys natalensis; assembly: GCA_021653895.1. Taxonomy (NCBI): domain Eukaryota; kingdom Metazoa; phylum Chordata; class Mammalia; order Rodentia; family Muridae; genus Mastomys; species Mastomys natalensis. The sequence continues at coordinate 359,340 of JAJTUV010000233.1, forward strand.
TTAAAATCATACGGCAGGCAGAAGTAAGCCTTCAGACCTCAGTAAGGGGCTATCATAAATTAGTATGAAGGAGAAAAAGAGAACTTGGAAAGTAACAGCCACTGTTCATGAGCATCCGCTCACAGCCAGTCACCATGGGAAAGGACACTTCACATGCATTAGCTTGTTTAATTATGCCATCACTCAGGCGCAGTATGAAGGTTACAAACTGTATTTCAGCATCAGCCTGCAGGAAGGGAGAGCCATGAGCAGATCCATGCACACTCCTTCAGTTTAGGGTTCTGGGTTTAGTAAGAACAATACCTCCTGGGGAAGAGTTGGAGAGCAGGGTCCCTTTCCCTGCCATGTGGCTGAGGTAGGCACAGAAACTTTTGGTGTCCTGTGAATAATGCCAGTGATCAGGAGAGCAATCCTGATTTACAATGAAAGTAAATTAGAGTTAAATGGAGAATCCTTGTTCCTGTCTCCAGGGGCCTCATGTCCCCATGCAGCTAGAAGAGAAACAAGAGAAGGAATGCTCACAATCCTTAAGACACATCCTAAGCAATGTGCTAGGAGTCTCTAGGACCCAGGTGCTGCCTTTGGTTCTGATGTCTTCAGGGTAAAGCGTTCTGCAAAGGATTTTCCTGACAGTAGGAGGCTAGATTTGAGAGCTCTGGGCAATATAAAACATGGTGATCTTTCATTCTCCCCACCCCGCCCAAGCTGAGTAGACAGAACACCTTTCTGTAAAAGTCCCTTTTCTAAGAGCATTACAATTCTCTGCAGAAACACAACACAGGCAAAGCACAGCAGGAGAAGGGGGACCTGGAACCTGGGCCTGGGGCATCCACATAGTAGCAACAAGAAAACAGCATGCAAACAGCAGCTCTGCTGACACACACAGGGAGGACAGGTTAGTATTCACGACTTGTACTGTGGACAGCAGAGACATCCAGATTAATCACAAGTCAGTCAAGTGAAAACTATGGCTTATGTACTGTATCAGCAAGTGAGACAAAAAACAAGGAAGATGCATATGTGTTGCTTTTGATATATTTTCCCCACACAGAAACCACAGACTGTACTAATTTCCTATGGTTATAGCTGCTAGTCCAGTTATGCCTTTCCCCTTCTATGCCTTTGGTCTTTAAGAAAGAAAAAGAAATGGCATAAAGTCCATGTATGAACAACTATATCAAACACATATATATTCATACTTAAGAGATACACGGATATATAATCTCATCTGTTGCCAGGTAAATATTACTGTTTGTCTTCTGGAACATTTTAAAACAGACTTATCAATTTTTAAATTATATAGTAAATACTTTATTGATGTTGGTAATGTATCAAAAAGCCAACTCCACGGCATGTCACAGAAAGCCAGAGCTAACCAGCAGCTGCAGAGGAAGCATATACAGAGAAGAGGTAAGCATGGGAGAAGGAATTGGTTCTGCTTCTAACAACTCCCAGGTCTCCCTTTGTGGGACACTGAGATAGAGGAGAGGCAACCTGTGTGGGAAACCCCATCCAAACAAAACACAAGACATGTGGGGTAAGGAGGCTCCTGCTGGCTTCAACACTAATTCTTTCATCTACTAGCTGTATGGCCACTAGGAGCTTCAGTCTCCCAGCTGTGAAGAAAAGATAGAAACTTTGGGGATTATTGTTAAGACTAGTTAAATGGCATATGCTAACCAAAGGCCTCACAGAATGTTAGGCACATGGTGGACACCGGGTATCTGTTTGCTCATTTAAAGAGCTGTAGCCTTTGCTTACCCCAGGAATTAAGCAAGATCTTGATCCTGCATCTAGAAACTGTATTGCACATGATGATCAGTTCAAGACTGCCTCAACTACATGTAAAACATGCACAGCAGAGATTCCTCACTGTAAGTAAGATACATTTCTGAATATTTTATATGTAAATTCCACTCACTTAAATGAATGATAAATCTCTTGAAAACTGAACGAATTGCCTTCTATTGATCTACCTGTTGATGTGTGTGTGCCTGGAAGGACAAGAACATACATGTGCACAGAAACCAGGTACTCTTGTGTTATTGATACAAGTGTGCCAGGAATCTGCTTCTGTTCCTCTGGCAGACACGTGAGAACATCCTTCAGAGAACAGCAAAGCCACACGAATGAGGATTTATGTTGTGATTAGGGCCAAATATCTCAAAAATGAAGCCACCATACAGGTAATTTTGTAAATATTTTATTAATCCTGTAGGAGCCTCCTAAGTGAGGCCTCAGATCCTTAGATTCACAATCTGCTATGCGCAAATGGTTCAAGCCACAGCCCAAATACCAATGACCCAGGACTACTTGGTAAAGACAGGAGGTTTCGATATAGGTACTCTTTGTGTCTGGACACAGGAAGTTACTCCAGTAACTGATGATACAGAAATGCAAGAAGCCAGGGCGTCCATGCTTTTACACACATTACTAGTGGCTCGCACCTTCCTGGGAGTTCATTCAGACGTGAGGTTTCGTTTACATCATCACGTGCCACCTGCCGCCAAGTTCAGCTCAGCTCACCCACCTCTTCTGTGCATGTAATTTGAAAATTCCTGGTAATGTTCTTCTCTCAGGCACAAATGTAAAGAGAAGCTTGCTTCTGCTTTGCAACAAATAATTTCTTTAATGCCTGTGCTTGATTTCATTCACATACCTCCAGTCATAGACACACAGTTAACGAGACAAACTCCGAGCCTCCTGCCTTTCATCACATGCAGCTCCTATTAACATTTAATGAGTGTCCATCGGCAAGTCTATGGATTGCTTTCCACTCCTCCTCTCACAGACGTCCCCCTGCTGTCTTCAAGCTAACCCAAGATTTCTTCACTAACATTCTTTCTTGCATTTTTAAAAAAGTAACTGAAAATGACTTCTATTCACTAGCCAAAGAAAAAGTTACCCACGCCTGCTGGAACACAATATGCCAACAATAATTCAATTTGGCTTTACAATAAGAATCCAGTGGCCCTCATTAATAAGAGCTGAGGTGCAACTCCTGAGCTTTTTACTTCAACTTTTATATTGAGATAGGGAAAACTACACTTACCTATAACCCCTTGTCCTTAGCTAAAATCTGAATTAAACTTTTTTTTTGCCTTTGGGTATAAACTAATATAAATAGGGATCTACAAGTTAACAGACTAGGTGTGTGTAGCAGTGGGGAGGGGGGATGAGTAAACCCATATTACAACAGGGAAAAACATCTCTATGTAATGGAAAGTGGGCTTCGATGGAAGAACCATTAAGAATGAAGCTGTCTTCCAGCTGTGTATGTATCTGCTTGTTTCACAATGGAAATGGGAAGAGAAGAGCCACAATTTGCAAGGTGCTTTGGTACTACCTGTTCTGGGTTTCTCTGCACCCTCTTCCTTCAAGAAGAAATATACACATATAGAGAGACACACAGACACACATGCAGACACAGATACACATACAGACACACACACACACAGACATGTACAGAGACACTGACACACAGACACAGAGACACATAGCATGGACATGTGAACAGACACAAAGACATACTAAGACATAGATACACACACACACAACACACACACACACACACACACGTATGCACACTCAGCGACACATTTACACAGCCACAGCCACACATATACACATCCACACAGACATGCAGACATATACACAACACACACAGAGACACACAAACACACAGACACACACATAGTCTTACTCTCCTGGCTATTCATTTCTTTTCTGAGATGCTCAGTTATTTTGAGTTCTCCCTTGTCTTCTTAAGATCCTGCCCATGTGAAGTTATTCTTTCACTCTTCTTCAATTTTCTCTTTTACTGTTTTTTTTTTAACCTACAAATTTGTTGCTTTACTTCAGTTCTCCAATCCAGAGTCCACGTCTCTTTCTTTACTTACAATGTCCCACTGGCCTCAATTTTCCTATGTTGGCTCCATGAAAACATTTTTATGTTCTTTGTTCACTCATTCATTTTAGTTGAGAGGCTAGAGGACTCTGTAGTCAGACGTATAGAAGAGAGTGCTACCCCTATATAATAGGAACCACAGATTTTGTTTCTCAGAGAAAACAAAATAAGACAATGTTCAGGGACACAATGAGGGTGAGTGGAAGGTATTCTGAATGATTTTAAAAGGGAAAGAGAACGACTGCATTCGACATTTACCACTGTTGAGAATAACAAAGCATCTACTAAATCCCTTGATTAGACTATCAAAATGGAAGGTGTCTACAGTGTGGTGCTCCACTGCACTGAAAAATTACAATGAAATCCCTCCCTTTTCCACCCACAAACAAGGGACACATATCAATGGCATATTATTTCCTACCTCTTCTCTGAGTATAGAATTCCTAACACAAAAACCCAAAGTGGAGAAAAATGAGAAGAGGTGAGATGGCAGAGCCTAATAATGGCTAGTAACGTTGTAAGATCAACATACCAGTAAATACAGATATGTAAAGGTTGTGTATTAGTTGTGCCCAGGATGAAGCTCACATGCTATAGACTAGACTGCCAGGGTGCAGACCAGTGTCTGGGGTCTGCTTTAATCAACACTGCTGATGCCATCTGCCAGCCAGGTTCTTAGTGTTAAGTACTTCGATGTGTGCACGTACTTCTAGTTTCCTGAACATACCCACTTTTCTTCTCAGAGTATTTTGAAGGTTTGTTTATTTTCTTATGTGTGTGTTTTCCCAGCACATATGTAAGTACATGCTTGGTGCACTTGGAGGCCAGAAGAGAGAGTCAGATCCGCTGGAACTGGAGTTCAAGACAGTTGTGAACTGCCATGTGGGTACTGTGACCCAAATCTGGGTCATCTGCAAGAACAGCCAATGCTCTTCATCACCGAGGCATCGTTCCAGTTGTACTTTCTTAGAATATTTTGAAGAAAAAAGAATCTTTACTTTTTGCTTCAGTATTTTTATGTGATATGTTCCAATTGATGTCTCTTTAAAAAATTCAAAGTATCTTTTCTGTTCAATAATCTTTAAAACATTAAAATATCATGCTTTCTCTTTTCCACAAGTCTTCCATCAAAGCCAGTGGTACTGTTTCTAAATCATGAACTACACATGGAGATTTACATAGACTAGGAAGTGACATCTTCTCTAATCCCTTAGTGCCTGATGGTGATTCAAGGAAAATTCTAACATCATTTTAATTATCTTACCCCTTTCCCAAAGTTCTCTAGGGGCTTTGCATATCCCAAAGATTGACTACTCATGACAACATATTAACTCAGCACTGTGCTGGTGTTCTTATTTGCACATGTGATATTAAGGTCTTTAAATTATGGGACAGCCAAGCAGCATTCAATTTAAATAGAAGTCAATCAAATATATAGTAGCCATAAGAATAACTGTGGCTATATATACTTGGGTGAGTGGCTGAATATCATGTTCAAATTCTGTGTGTGTGTATTACATTGAAGTATATATACTATCTTACAATATCAAACAAAATTGAAATAAGACAAGGAGAAACAAGAAATTTATATTATATATAATTTTTGCCTCATCTCAATAGGCTTGTAAAATGTAGGAACACAGATGACTATCACAGAGTACAAACTGAAGGTAACAAGTAACAAGTTCTTCCAGAAGAGCCTACCCATGTAGTCTTTTCCTGTTTACATTCTTATGTTCCAGCATCATCTGTTCACAAGATTCTGGAACACACTTCCATTCTGCTTCTAAGCTACTGGTTGCTTTTCTGTCAGCCTGCACAGGACACTTTGTCCTAAGGAATTCACACTTCTGTCTTTGGATATCACATCAAATGTCTCCTACTTCCTCAGGGATGCCTTCAGTGATATTCCAGCCACACTGAGAAGCAACCCCTCCCTACTCATATATTAATACCAGCCAACATTTTTTGTATATTTTCTTCCTATGATTTATCGCACTATATATTTTATATATGGCATTTGTGAGTTTCCCAGCAACTACCAAGAGGTAGGTATTATTGTCTGCAAGCTAAGGTTTGGAAAGTTTAAAAACCTTTTTCAAACAGACAGCTGATGAGACATTCCTCCTTGCATCTGACTGGGAAGTGCACCCTTTAGTTTCTGCTTGATCTCATCCCCAGGAACACAAATATCAGTTCTGGAACTGGGGTGTGTGGCAGCAGGAACCCAGCACATAGGCAGCTGAAGAAGCTGCTGACTAAATAGAAACCTATTAAATGTTAAAATACATTGTTTAATTAATTATTTGCTACTTAGCCTTTTTGCTACTGGGGTGCTGAGAGTTTTGTCTTCATGTGGGTGGTTGTTTGTATCTATTCTTTTGAGACTATGTGATCCTCAAAGGGAAAAAAATGTAGTTAACCTATTTCAGGCTGCTTTCCCTATGTCCACAGTCCTCCACCAGTCTCTAGCCTTCACATGTAAAGAAGTTTTAAATACAAGTTTTGACCTTAACTTTTGTCTCTTCCTTTTTAAAGGTCATTTAGTAGAAATTTTATTGGATTTTATTTAATGTAGACCTGACAGACGACATGCCACAGAATTCTGTCTTTGAAGGTATTAATGAATATTAAATGAATGGTTAGTGGGGTGAAGTTATGAGAAGCAACTCTTTAGCAAAGGAGGTGAAGAGTCAAATATCTGGTGATAGCCCTGTTGATACGGTTTGCAGAGAATGCTTCCATACATCAGATGTTGGTGGCCATGTGAAAATGTGGACATGTTACAGACACTGGAAGTGTGGACTCAAACAGGACTCTGCAGGGAGCATTGGATGCAGTAAAGCAGGCTGCTAAGATCTGGACCCAGAGGAAAAATGGAATCCATATCTTCAGAGGGCTATTCAGGAGTCAGCTAAGCAGCTATGTCTGTTTTCTTATGAAGTGGTCCCAGCACGTGATATGTATTATTTTAAGAGCATTTGCTATAGGATACCAGACAAGTCAAAAAAAGACTCCGTTTCAGACCTTTGATCCTCAGAAGGGATCCTACCTTTATGCATTATAGGGCTCTAACAACAGCTACCATACTTGAAATATTCTGAGAAGCTTATACCACAGCATGAGAATAAAAAGAAGCACTTAGAATCCTTTAAGGAACTAAAGTTAATCCTTCTGAAATAAAAGACTACATGGGAGTAATTTTTAAAAGGTAAAAATGAAAGAGAAACTCTTTCTGGAATCAGTCCTAGTTTAATGTCTGTCAAAAGAACACTTGAGCAATTACTTCACCACTATGCACCCCAATTCAAAGAGATTTCAATTTCATTCCTAAGTGTCTCATTAAGATATGATGATGATGAAGGACTCAAAAAGTTTCAGACCCACTGAACAGTGTCCTACCACTTGCTAAGCAATTGCGTGATATTACAGTTTATCTGAATCATTTAAGAACTTGTGTGATGTCCCTCCAAATTCTCTGTATCTTTGATACCAAAGATAAACAGAGAAGATATCCAACTTTGAAGTAGCATTTCCTTTCAAGTTGTAAGATAACTGTAGCTTGCAACCTGCACCAACAGCTTACACAACATCAACTGTAAAAAGTAAGCAAGTCAGTGTACCTTTGCAATTAAACAAAACTTAGGAGTAAGTATCCTAACAAATAAATACTCGGGGAAAAGAAATTAAATCTATGTATGAATAATTTTTATCACTTTTTAAAAATTTATAATGCAACAGAAAAAAAGAATATCTAGGGAAATTAGATATGACTCATGGAAAATAATGAGATTATACAGAGAAGAAGAGACAGATTCGAGGACTACTTAGAATTGCTGAAGCACTATCTTCCTTTGTGAACATTTAGTGGAGACAAGACAGAAAACACTGAGCTTCTGTCCTCAATGTTGTAGACTGAGTATTCTCTGAGTATGTACTGAAGAGTAAAGGCTTGAGAAGAAAAAACGAGTCAAATCCTACGTAAGCTGAGAATGAAGTGTTTCTATATCACAGCTGTTGAAAACTCACTCTCCAGCTATCTTCCCATGGTGAATTCATCAGAATAGGGCAATGCATTTGAGTTATACTTGAAAAGGCTGGATTGGCAGACAGTTTAAAGACAGGGACCATATTCCTGTGTGAAACTCATTCTGCCTCTCCCAGACCCTGGGAAAGGCTGGGATCAGCATCATATGGGATCATCTTGGGAATGGGCTACCTAAATGGAGCTGACTAGATCTGAAGCCAAAGAACTTCAGACATTTCCATTCCAGTTTCCACATAGAAACAGAACTACATATAGTAAGACTGAAGATACCATGCCACTTAAGAGCCAAGGAAAAAAGTCCTTTCATCTCCCGTTATAATACCAGACAAGATCTGATTTTTATGCCATAGTGAAGTCCAGAAAAACTTTGTTCCCGTGAAAATAGCATAGGTTTATTAAATTTATGAAGATAAGAGCATTAGGTTGCATTCCCAGGGCATAATACTAGGTACAGTTAATCTGCCTAGACTGATAAAGAACATATTGTGTGCAAACACCATTGGAGACCCACCCACTTTCACAGTGCACAGGTTATAGACCTGCCTCTTAGCCTGAACATGGGAATTTTTAAAAAGTCAGGTTATTTCAGAACTCTCAGTTTGTTGCTTTGTGCATGCTGCTGCAAAGGAAAAGCTAATGGGCTCCTTGCTTAATGTGATTAGAGCCATTATTGACATCATGCCAGGAAGACGCAAAGCCATTAGCATTACACTACAGCTCACTTTAGCATCCACTCAGACTTAGTATTTGATCCACAATTTTAATTTTGTTCTGCTCTATTCAGAGCTGCATTACACAAAATGCATAATTAAAAGCTGCTGTGATTCTCTCTACTTCTCAAATTAAAAACACAGCAAACATTTGTAGTTCTAATCCACTAGAAATTAATAAATCAAATAGTGTCTTTTATCCTCTTCCCTCTATGCAATTCAGTTTGCAGGTTGGGAATATGTTTGCCTGCAACAGAGTATGCTACAGAAGGAGCGGATGCTCGAAGGGAAGTAAGGTCCCCCAGATGCACACTAAATGCAAGTGAGAACCTGGAGGGCCTAGCTGCACAGATAGCCTTAAAATTCTAAGTGCTAAGCTAGAAGGGTTTTCTGTGAAGAAAAAAAATTTAATCAATTCACCATAAATCCTTTTGATGCATTTTCCTTCATTAGCTTGCTTTTTCAAACACACACGCACACACAACACACACACATGCTCCTAATTTAATTTAATCAAATATGCCACGTCTCTCTGTCAACAGTGAGGCAATTCCCATGTCCAAGAGATCTCCTATCAACTCCCCACCCAGGGCAGCCTCAAAAGAAATCTGAGGAGCAACAGGTTTGCTTCATCCACCAGTCAAAACAGACAGAGCTTCCTTCTAAAGTTCTGCCACCGGAGCTAGGACACAGACACTTTACTACGTCATCTGCTAATGGGAATTTTCATCACATAAAATAACAGAGGATTATGATTCATTACAATAGAAATAGCACATCCTCTCCTGTGGATGTCTATCCTAGGCAAGTTCTGGAAAGACTATGAACACCAGAGCAGAGCACAAAAGGCAAATACATACAGGGACACAGTCTATCTCATGCACACCTGGAAGGCAGGCAGCACTGGGGTCCTAGTCTTCCCATTACGACTCTTTCTCTAACTAACGAAGATTCTTCCTTCAGGTATCTGCTCACAGATCACTTCATGGAAGAACTGTTTTGTAAATTCTCTGCTTTGTAAATTCTCTTTTCAAGACATTGTTGAAGTTTGATTCAATACCGTCTCCCATTAATCTCTGAGCTTCCTGAGGGCAGGAAGCACACATCTCTCTTACTCATCATAATAACCTGTCATTTGTAACTCATAAGCTCTGTCCTCCACACAGTAGCTAATAAATGAGAGACTTTATAAGAGCAGAACCCAAGATTCTTCATAAACATGTCATATTTTTCCAAGTCTATGTCACTATTTATAAGTACAATTTTAGTCTTGAAATTGTATACTGTGTAATTTTTTTTAAAGAAAAGTTCTAAAATGTACAAAATATTCCAGTTCCTGAGTCTTAATCGTTTTTCTAACACCTTCCATGGCTAGTATTTGCTTTCTATCTCTTTCTATCTTTCTCCTCTTCTTTTTTGAGATAGGGTCATACTATGTAGCACTGGCTGGTCTTGAACCCACAGACTGCCTTGCTTCTGCCCTCTGAATGCTAGGCAGTATCTGTTATTCAAGAAAAATATTCCTTGCTAAAGATATGACAAAACCTTTACTTGACATTCGTAGTAAGCCAGACTTACACTGTACAAAGAAGAGTAAGGACAGCCTCATCAATAATTACTGTCAGACAGTTTTTCAAAAAGAAGACAGTGATTTTACAGTATTTTCTTTATCTGTTATATAAGCTTGTTTTAAAGGTGAGTTTATTGTGCTTACCTTTCCAAAACAAGCAACGAACAACAAAAATTCTGCATTATTTTCTTATATTTCCAAAAAAGACTGAAAACCTGAGCTCTTCTAGGAAACATTTTATAGATCTAGATTATTGCCTCATGACCCTATAAAAATGAGGTTAAAATAAGTACATATCCCATTTTAATATCAGCCTCATCATGTGTAACTAGCTTTCCTTTGTATCAAAACTCTAAGAGAGGCATACGACTATAAGCCAGCATTCTTGGCAGATGTGAGAGGACCACAAGTGCAAGGCCACCCTGGTCACCCCAGAGAGTTCTAGTCCAGCCAGAGCTATACAGTGTGTAGCGGTGTGAGTGTGAATGGGCCCCAGAGGCTTTGATATCTTAATGGTTGGCCCCAGTTGGGGTACGTTTTCAGAAGGAGAGATGTCCAGGCTAGAGGAAATGAGTTGTAGGAGTCAGGCTGTGAGAACTTAAAGCTTCATGTTCTCCTGTACACTCTGCTTTGTGTTTGCACTTGACGATGTGAGCGCTCATCTTCCTGCCCCTGCTATCATGCCTGCAGCTTGATGTCATGTTTCCCCTCTCCTTGGAACTCTGAGCCAAAAGAAACTCTTCCTTCCACAAATTGCTTTTGGTCATGGTGTCTTTATCACAGCAACAGAAAAGGAACTAATACATAGTGACACCAAGCTTAAACGAAAGCCATTTTAATTCTGTTTGTATCCCAATCCTGAAGGTGAGTTCCCTTATGCCATTTCCAGAAGGTGGATCATTCCTGGTTTCGGAGAGTAGACATGGCAGGACTAGTTGACTAACTTCTAGAATAAGCACTCTTCGTTCGCTGACTTAAAATCTGCCTTCCTGTCCTTGAGTCCTTGGAGGCGGATTAGTCTGCTTCTCGATTTGTGTGAAGCCCTTAAATGTCTGAAGGAGATGCACAGAGACCAAGTACTGACATTGGTCACTGACTAGCTTGTCTGTAGACCTCACCACTAAATCAGCTGACACCAGCAGACCCAAAATTGAATACAAGATTCAGGGCCTGCAGTGAGAAGAGGGGAGTACTTTCTAATGCTACTGCAATGAGCAATGTGCTTTTTCCTTAAAAGGCACACGACATAAATGACACAGAATAAATACAAATGTTTCCAACTTAATATTTATGCTTCACAGTTACAAAATGCTCCCTTTTCTTAGATGTCATCTATAAACCAATTTCTGATTTTATTCTTCAATGAACAGTGTTAGCATAAGGGAGTTTTCAGCTTGAAAACATCTTTTAACCCCAATTATAAGATCAAAAATGTGATAGATGTAATAAGTATAGACCATCAGATACACAGCTGCATATTATCTGCAGAAAATGTGGGCTCTACATTAACTACACGGCTGCCAGCAAACGCCTGCAAGTCACAAAAGCTCGTCACCATGAAAAGAGCCATTAATATGAAATAACTGTCTTGTGGCCCTTGCACTGACAGCTTTCTTAAAGATTTGGCATCTTCGATTAAGAAGAGCTGACATCAATGATAAACAGATGACCAACACACAAATGCAAATCCTAGTCATAAAAACTATGGCTTCCTCAATAGACATGGTTGGTGACTGGAAACATTGTTCAAAATGGGACAAAAACGGGATTAGGAGAATGAGCTCATGTGATTCAACTGACAGGAGTCAGGATAGACAGTATAGGTCTCACAAAAGGCTCCAAGCTCAGAGAGTATTGTTTTACTCCCTGAGCCAATGTGAGGGCTTACGAGTGACAAGTTTTTCCAATAGTTATTAAAAATTTCAAATATACAAAAAAAGTTCAAAGAAATACATGGTAAGCAATCTGATATATAGTGTCTAAATTCTACAATTATCCAAGTTACTATATTTTCTCAGAAGGTTTTGTTTCTGTGCCATTGGTAAATATCAGACAGCAGCTGTATAACTGACATTTTCAGAGGAACAATTTCTTGTATCACTAGATCAGCACTCATTTTTAAAAGCACAGATATCAAGGTTCCAAGGGTTTAGTTTAGGCTAATACAGCATCACTTGAATTTTGGGGCTTAAATTATACACTTAGGGTTAATAATCTATCAGATTATTTATCTGTTAACAGTTTAGCATACAGGAGTAAGCTGTGTTGGTTTAACCTTTGGAATAGCAATAGTTACTGTTGACATTCTCCCAATGTTTTCTAACCTCTGGAAATTGTAAGTGGAGTCCCACATCTTTCTGGTCTTATTTACCAGAAAGATAATTACAGCAATTAATATTCATACAATGTTTGCTATGTGGCAGGTACCATATTTATACACAGTTTAGCCTTTTCAAGGCATGTAACATTCTCATCAAATAGGTCTCATTAATATTATCACCTTCATTTTAAGGACAAACATGGTACAGCAAAGTGAAGGGCTCACAACATGGAATTCCACCACCAGCAACTCCAAAGCACATACACTGCCTTGTCTTCCTTCATCTCTGTGCCTGAGCAAAATCCAGTATGTGGGTCACTCCCACTACTAATCTGCTAATTTACCAACTAGTAAAAAAAAAATGAGTGCAAAATATGTACCAAATGCATTATGTTTATAAATGTATTTTGAATAGACTGTAAATGTCACCGAAAAGAGATTATTTTTCTTTTCCTAAACAAACCTAGTTCTTATGCAAGGAGTATATGCAAGTGCAGACATCTCTGTCTTAACTGACAAGAGAAGGTGATAGTAGAACAGCAGGGTCACCCCATGGGACCACTGTGAGAATCATGAATGACAAACTACATTCTTATATGTAGAAATAATAAATATTAGATGCAAATACAGGTAAGATATTTAGCACTGTAAGTGGTACATACTAGACACTGAAAAATGTCTAATAATCAACAATAATATAACATCAATATATGTCAGTGACAAATTAATATTTCCTGACACGATGGGAGCATTACAGATCCGTAATTCCATTTTAATGTTTCTAAGAGAATGATTTTCCTCTGGTCCAAAGATAGTCTTCTAAGAGATTGCATCATTAAGGGATATTTCTCCTTGAATCAAGATGACTAAATAGTACTGTGGCAGATTTAGCAGAATCATTTAACTTATAAATAAACCAAATAGGTATCAGCACAGTCCTTGCTGTTACATCCCACTGTGTCCCCGACAGTGTTGGCAAACATTTTTAAATTGTCTAAAAGACTCAGCACTAGAAACTCACGCTAAAAAGTAGAAAGAAAGAAAATGAAAAAACCAAAACCCCAAATCACTTCCTCTATGGTAAGTGTCACAAGAAGGGATTATGGACTGTGTTTTACCAATTTAAATTTTAAGTTGGGCCTGATGAAACAGACTGCAAAAACTAACTCCAAGACTCTTCACTCTCCAGTCATTCATTAAAACCAGCAAGAAGGATGATGAGACGTGAAATCTTTCTGGCTGCTCAGCTCCATGGCTGCAGATAATTTATGAGATCGGTTGACTGTAACTCCAATGCTATCTCACAGAACTGAGATCATGGAGATTAAGAGAAGACTCCTGCTATTCAATGAATAAACTCAGAGCAATCGCCCTGCACAGTCCTGAAACCTTCAGGTTCTGGGACTCGCAGGTCAGAGGAGTGTTTCAGAGAACATCGAGAGAATCACTGATCTCCTCAGACAGCTGTAGTGAAAAGTCAGGCGAAGGTCCGGGAGCTCTGCTTGGCCAGACCATCAGTCCACTCAGTTGTCACTAACACCGGCTGATCCATCTGACTGGGTCTTTTAGTCTTCGCAGGTACAAATGGCAATTTGCTGTACATTTTCAATTACAAATATATTTTCTCCACCATGCCTAACAGCATGTAAAACAAAAAAGCTTCGTTTTGAACATACAAAGGCACTTACCAGGGCTCAGTGGATCATCGCACTATGCACTCTGAAAGGGCTGATAACGGTATGTGGGGATGGGACAGGAAATGGAGAACTATGTTTTCCCTCTTAACAGCACAATGCAACTTTATTGTTAAAGAAAGGTTGGAGAGAGAGAGAGAGAGAGAGAGAGAGAGAGAGAGAGAGAGAGAAGAATATGAAAATTCTCAATGATCTTGGGCCACTGACAATTACATTTTGCCGTTAAAACCGAGAGAGACGTATTCCCTGACACATGCAGCTGACAGTATTTCATTTCCTTATATTCTCTTCCCTTCCCCCCAGTCCCACCATTTCACTGCTCTCTAATTACATGTATCTGCATGGTTTCCGCAGATACAAGACTCCAGTACTATAAAGCTATGTGGTTTTGGCTTTGAGCAGCCAACCCAGTCCTTAAACAGATGCTAAGCAGGACTCCATCCAGGCTTCCTAAACTTTCAGTGAAACATATTTCATAACAATTAGCAATGGTTGCATGGTGTATGCAGTATATGCTATGGAACAGGGAGCCATAAATCCCTGGAGATGAAAATACTCATTTCACACCCTGTAGCAGGTATAACTAATCCCATTGCTATTACAAGATCAAGAATGTCAAACAGAATCTATTTTAACCCAAATCCCAGCCAACACATATATAAGCCTGCATGTGCATCTTATTTCAGGGGATAATTATTTCTACAATAAACTAAACAGAGTAGGAAGAAAGGCAAGATGGCCTTGTATAAAATTTTGTAAGAATGGATCCTGAGCCAAGACTTGAGAACAGCCTACAAGTGATGCCACTGGCTCCCAGAATTTAGTGCCCGTCTTTGAGCATCATCCTACATGGGCACACAAACTGCTACAAATGCCACTCTGTACACAGCTGATGATTAATAAATCTTGCCCAATAAAAAATACATAAAAAAAATCCTAAATGGTATTACTAGCTACCTTCTAGCCAAACTCTTATATTTTGCCTGGTTCTCCCAGGAGAAAGAGATTGTGATTGTCTTCATAAAATAACAGATTCTTTCTCTGCCTTGGCGCTAAGTCCCCATTTCACTTAGGCATGTCTTATTAACTAACTCTTCCTCCTGTTAATTTTTGAACCAACTATGCAATTTTACACCATAGGAAATTCAGCACAGTAGCTGGTACACGGATGTGACAGAATGTTTTTATTCCACCCCTAACAAAAAGCTCCCTGTTTTTGACACACTGGAAAATGTACAGCCAGAGAGTGCTCGAGGCGAAGATGCCACCCCAGCCTTACATCTGTCTGCTTTCATTTGTCTACAACTGTGCTTATAGATAAAACAAGCTTTCCAGATGTCATCACAAGCAGGGCTCATATGCTGACTTCACTGAGACACCATTGTTGGCTGCCAACATAACAGAGTTGTAAAACTAAAATATTTAAACTCTGAGCTACTCAACACAACTTTGAATGTCACACAGGATTCTATTTCAGGATTAATTAATGTATACCCCAATAAAATAATCATGTGTTAAAAACAGAGTTGGCTGGTATGCAAGTGGATCTAATTTTCCTTTTTGTAACGATTCCAGATTCCAAGGGCATACGGCATCAGCATGAAGACACTTCCGAAGGAGAGTACACACTGCTATGAGTGTACAGCTTCTCATGCGCTTGGTTTCAGGCGCTCAAGTTCATTGTTCAAGGACCTTCATTGTTTAAAACAGACGCAACAATACCTACAATGAACAAAAGCAATATGCCAGACACAGACTATGAAGACATTTCCACTGTCAGAGGGGAAGGCCAATGACAAGTGAGGAGGGTGATTACTAAGAGGCATTGTTATACACATCCATATGTGAAGCCTGGCTTCAGGCAACTTGGTATCTGGGAGCTTGAATGTTTGTTTGAGAACACACTATCCCTGCGGTTATAATTATAGCCACCATATCGGGGCAGGAGGAGGAGACCTGCCAAGCTTTCATAATGTCCCTAACAAAAAAGAACTCACTACTCCTGTGTTTTCTGATAAATTCTTCAAATGCAGTGCCTTCATACACACACACACATACATGTGCATATATGCACCAGCACGAGGCAGTGTTTCTGATTCCTATCTTCTATGAACCTATGTGACAATTTAGTTTGCTCTGAGCGAATCCCAGGAAGCCCTTCTTTGGTCTAAGTCACTAGACCTAATAATACGGAATACAACTGTTCTAAAGTAGAAAAAGAGGCTTATCCAAGCTGGAACTATGAGACTTCAACAAATCTCTGACACACTTAAACCTGCCTCCCCCCCCCACACACTTTGATAAGTCTTTTACAGCCTAAGATACATTTTTATAAACTTTGTGGTCAAATATGTTCAGTAAGAATGTTATTCTGAAACTAAGTTTACAGGTGATTTTTTTTTAATCAGAGACAAAAATCCATCTTCAATTTCTCCTTAATTTGATCAAGAGGCCACATCTGTATTAACCTAGTTCATATATCATAAAAGGTCTGTCAGGGCTGGTCCTACACCCCATTGAGCTTATTACATGCTGCTGGAGTTTACAGTAACAACAAAATCCTAACCAAACAATGCCAAAATAAAAACCGTTTGTCCGGAAGCCTCTCCCCACCTTTTACACCATTCCCAAGACACACACACACACACACAAAATAAAACATTTGCTTCTGAGATTGCCGAGGAGACGCTGTCCTGGCAGGGAGAGGCACCCACTTCTTTGCTTTCCCACCTTCCTCCATATTCCCATCTTCTCCTGATTTTATCTTGTTCAAACCTTCTGAAAATAAATCACCCTACAGCACTCAAGATTCCCTGAAGACCTTGGCAACCTTCCTGCATGGTGCATCTCCACTCTTTGCTGGAAGGCTAATGTCTTTTAGGGATGGCTTCTCTAATGTAAGGAAGTCAGGGACGTCAAAGCAACCTGCCTCCATGATCCATCTATTTCAGGTCATCCTGGTCTCTTCCACGCTCATTTGGCAAGCAGGGAAGAGACCAGAAGGAAGATCTTACTGTTAAATTCCAGTCATTTCTTTGTGGTGGCACGGCAATTACACTTCTGGAGGTAGGAACCACAGGGCCATTCCTGGTCCAGAGGCATCAGTGTTCCGACTTCACTAGGAGCTGGGCTAAATGCTCAGGCTTGTGAAGGGAGAAGGCTTCCAACCTATACTTTATCTGAACCTCCCTACCTTGACACCTCACAGCCATGGAAGAGACCTTTGTAAAATCATAATCTTATCCAAGTGATTGACTCTTTGGCACAGTTCATTCCTATAAACATTTATTTAAAACCTGAGCTACCCTTAACTCTCTGTTCTTTCAAGTTCTCCGAAGTTTCTACAGGGTGGGGGAGGTGCCAACTACTAATGTGGAAATTCACATGATGTCTTTAATCTCATTTAGCCTGTTAAGTTCAGTGGGGGAATCCAGAAGTGACATCTCCTATGTCCCATTTTGAAGACTAGAAAAGAAAGCAGTGTTGTGTTTGTCTGCCTAAGGGCAAGAGGCTGTGCCTGGGGCTGAGTCGGATTACCTAAAGCTTACTGGAAGCTCAGCATGTGTCACTTGTCCTCTCCCAGCCAAAAGAGCAGGAGACCCAAGTTCAGTAGTTGCCCTATCTGCTGGGGAAGAGCGAAATCTCACAGGAGGACAGTGCTACTCTCCCGTCTACATCTGAATACAATTGCATTAAAAATAACCCGTTTAACGACTCAGAATTCTGATGTATGTTTTATAAAAATGTATGAGAGTACTAAAACCATGGAGAGCTATAACTTTGAGCTGCCTCATTTGTTTCTCTTTTATTACAGTCCTGCACGGTGGGCACGGCTCTTCATTGAAAAGAGAACACTAAATCTTTATTCTAAACTGTTTTAGCAGAACGATATTAATAGTTGAATATTATTTTGTCTGACTGATAAAATACCACTCAAATAAGACCAAAGAGAGCACTGAACCCCAACAATTCCCAGGAGAGAACAGTGAGAAGCTGTTTCAGAAACGTAACTTTGGTCATTCTGAAGACTCTGAGGCATCTTTGTGGTTACATGAGACTAGATGCTGATTTCCTAAAGTGAAGGTGCATCTTCAAAACTATACATTTTCATCATCCCTTATCAGAGAAAAGTACTACATAGAATATCTTCATGTTTGTGCATATTTAGTTTTTCCTAATACAGAATCAGTAAGGAAGCATGAAGAAACCACCTTCCTCTCATGCACATATCACCAATGGAGAAATAGAACAGAATTTGCATTTAAAATAAAGAATTTAGTGCCAAAAATATTCAATGGTTCAATTAGGCAAAATTACTGGACTCCCATTATCTTCCCTTGGGTTCTGTTTGTTTTTCCTTTGTGCTACAAACCACCTATCCTACCTGGTATCCTACAGGAAATTACCACCTTGCATTTACTTATATTAAGTATGTATCATTTTGATAAGGATAGCTCAAAAATCACTAAATGGTTATTTCTAATTTTTTGTCGAATTTACCAGAGACTTTTCTTACCAACCTAACATATCTTAATGTCACCAAAAATATGAATAAACCATGCATTAGGTAGCCTGCTCTCTACTTTAGATATCTCTCTTTAAATAATCAAACCAATTGTAATAGTACTGAAGGCAGGACTAGCAACAGAACATACCATGAGGTAACATGAAATAACACAAAGTATCATGAGGTATCATGAGATAACATGAGGTAACATGAGATAACAGGAGGTAACATGAGTGAACATAAGCAGAACATGAGAGAACATGGGTAGAACATTTAAAATCAACTGAAAAAGTATACAGAAACTTGTGTGAGCTTATATGAATAAAAACAGAACCTGAGGAAATCACACTTTGTCTACATAGCAGCTACTGACTCAAATGCTTTGTGGGGGAAAATCTGTTTTCTAATTAGCAACTAACTGAACATTTTCCATACTGTACTGAGTATATGCTTCTGTAAAATAGAAATGCTGAATGCACACTGTTTGTACAATATTTGAATCCTATATTTGTCATTCAGCCATACTTAATCACTAGCCAATCAAAGGTGAAGATTAAAGTTTAAACTAGATAGAAATCAAAATATTAAAAGACAAACCAAAGCAAAACACCTATACCTCCCTCCCAAAACCAACAAAACCAATTAAAGGTAATGGCATAAACAGGGATAAGGTCTTCTTATAGCAAGAAAATAAAATACTAAAATACTAGATTTAATAGATCTATCAGAATCATAAATAGAATATTTTAGAAACTTTCAAAATAAGCTAATCATGCTTACACATTACTATTAACTTTGTTTTCCACGGTAACTTAGCAAAGGCCATTTAGTATAAAACTTTACATTAAAATTATAAGTTTCAATGTTATCACAGAGCCTTCTAAGTCAGCACTGGAAATCACGAATACATGCTTCACACATAATTAAGTTTTCAAGGAACAACAGTAACAAAAGTAAAGAGAGACAGTTAGATTTAATTTTAATGACACAGTTCATTTAACAAAAACAGTAGTGTTGCCAAAGTTTTAGATGATACAGCATTCTCTTACCATTGGACGGTTTTTCTAGTGTAAGTCTTTTAAGTCTCTTCCTTTGCTGCACTGCTCTCCTCATTACAGAGTATCTGAAATGTGGCTCTGCAGCTAAGGAAATCAGTGCTTAGCCTAATTTAAGCTTAAATAGACCTGTAGCTAGTGATCGCTGTACTAGGCAAACAGGCCTTTTTAAATAATACTAATTAACTTTGAAAATATAATAGTTTTAAGGTACAGCAATATTTTAGGACTTTGGAAATCAATTACTCACTCATTACTCATCTTAGGACAAGAGCGCTGCCATGTTGTAGTGGTGTTTAACTTATCCAATGTAATCCAATCTATGTTTTACACACGATTATGAAAGTTTTCATTTTCCTTATACATGCATATCACCACACACACACACACACACACACACACACATATCTTTAACATAGCATGTTAAAGATAAATCCTATCATTTATCTTTGAAAGCTGTTATTTTGTTTCCCACCTCTCTTCCTCAAAGACACACTCATGGTGAGCCTGAGAAACCATTAAAAGGACTCATTCTTGAGCGATCTGAGTATTAACAAGGATACTCCATTATACTTGCAGACAGGAGCCTAGCATTAGTGTCCTCTGAGAGGCCAACACAGATGCAGAGACCCACAGCCAAACAATGGTCAGAGGTTGGGGAAACTTATGGAAGAGGTAGGGGAAGGATTGGAGGTCCTGGAAAGGAGAGGAACCCCATAGAAAGACCAACAGTGCCAACTAACCTGGACCCTTGGGAGTTCTCAGAAAGTGAGCCACAACCAACAAGCAATACTATACTGGCTGGACCGAGGTACCTGCACATAGTAGAGGGCTGCCTTGTCCTGCCTCTGTGGGGCAGGATGTGCCAAATCCTGCAGAGACTTGATATGCCAGAGTCAGGGGATACTCAGCAGAGTCCCATCCTCTCAGAGATGAAGGGGAAAGGGATTGGGGAGGGATTCTGTGAGGTGGGGATGAGGGGAGGATACAGCATTTGGGGTGTAAATAAATAAATTAAATTTTTAAAAAGGAGCCCTCAAATTTTCTAAGCTTCTAAGCACTCAGACACAGGGCTAAAGAGGCAGAGATGCTCAGAGCTCATGTTCTTCCACTGATGACTCCTGTGAATGAAGCCAAAGTTTCTAGTTCTCTAACACCTATGTCATAAACACAACACTACTATTTCTCATTTGTCTCAAGGAAAAATATTTTGCAAGAGAAACAGCACATATATCGTTTCTTTCAATAATGCACCAAACTATATCTAACTTAATGTCTAACTCAAATATAACCCCTCCAAGCCAGAAGCAATTCTTTCTTGAGAAAGCAGAATATTACTTTCATCCAAAGTTTCAACTAAATATACTACAGCCCTTTAACAGTACAAATTTGTATCAATTTTATATCAGATTCGAAGTGAAAGAGTGGGGAGGGAGGGTCTAAGCATCCCCTTTTTCCATTAGACTAAACACCCAGAGGTCAGGGAACACAACTTAGCCATTTTATGTCTCCTCAATTCAGCAAGGTTATGCTAGACTAAAAATGGCCTATTCTACTGGAAGAAGACACAAGAAACACCTCAAGACAGGTCCCAACCCTAACAACCAGTTATAATGTCTAAGTTCTAAATTTACATTACAGTACAGCAAAAGCCTCTCAATACACCATGGCTGTGGTTTATGTAGAAGTCAGCTCAGAACTATACTGAGCACAACCGGTCTGGAGAACAACTGCAGACATATTTTTATTTCATACATACACATATGCATTGTTTATATATATGGTCATGTGTGGAGGGCAAAGAAAACTTGTGTTAAGTCAGTTCTCTCCTTCCAATATGTGGGTCCCAGGGATTAAACTTGAGTTACCAGACTTAGCAACAAGCATTTTACCAGCCAAACTATCTTGTCTGCCTACAGGCTTATATATTTTAAATATAAAATGCTTAAAATGTATGAGTTGTTTGTTTTGGTAAAGATTTAAGCTGATGATATGGATAACTATTGGGTTAGGTTGAAAAAACTAAGAGGTGATTTCTCAACCTAAATATTGTTCTCAAAACAACAAAAGCTCATTCTGAGAGTTAATTTAATGACTGGGAAAGTAGGAAAGGGGTTCCTGCTGGGAAGTGTAGGCCACTGGGAAGGTATGCGATGCATCCTCTTATCCTTTAGGAATATATATCACATATCCAGTAACTAACTAGCAGAACTCCCACCCTTTGGGGAGTGGCAAAGTGCATTTAATTTTATCTAACTGTCCAGAATGTCTTCTCAATTAACGATGGGCAGTAAGCATTGTTACAAATCATTCATAGCAAACTGTGGTTAAGTCTCCACGGCTAACCTGAAACAGTGAGTCTAAAGTCAACTGAATATGTAGGCAATGTTTTTTTCCCCCAGAGGCATTACTAAGAAGATAATCTTTATTGTGAGTATAAATATCATTCAGAACATTACAGTGTGATTATGAATATGGATACTGGAGATCATCTAGACTGTGGTACTGAGACAGATTTACAGCTCCTTGATTTTATATGATTTTTACTTCCATTCAAAAACTTTGTAACAGAAATTCTGAGTGAGTGAAAAAGCGGTTTGGTTTTTTTCTAAGTCCTCTTTGGAAAGAACTCAGAATGTCACAAAGAAAGCATTCATTAAGGGTAATTGAAGCCTCTAGTTTGATTCTCAGAGAAGATTCATAGACCGGGTACTTGTACATCCCACTCCTGGACAGGCTATCCTGATGGATTTTGGAGTTAAGATTAAGTTCAGATCTGTTCAACACTTGAAGTAGGAGGCCATAAACTTAGAATACCTCTTTAAAGTGAAATATTAAATATATTTAAAATCTTTAGAAGAAAAGGAGCTGGGTGTGGTGGATCACACATTTAATCTTAGCACTTGAGAGGCAGAGCTAAAGCCAGCTTCATCTATTTGGTCTACAGAGGTTTTCAGGCCATTTAGGACTACATACCAAGAATCTGTATCTACTTGGCAAATGAATAAAATAAAATTTCTGACTATACGTGAGGATTATAAAAAGGAAGAAATGGCTTGGTCATTTACAACTTTCTAACCACCCCTACACATACACACTTGGAATGGAATCCTGAACTACAGCTCTGAACTAATATTCTTCCCTCCCTTCTTCAGATAATAACCACATAGGAGACTCCTTCACTAGAAAGGGAACTGAAAAAGCAAAGCCAGGAAGCGTTCCCCCCCCCGCCCTCCGTCATTCGTTTCTCTGTTTTGATGTGCTGGGCAATAGATAGACCCAAACCACTGCCATTGGTACAGTGTCAGCAAACAGCACTGGCACTCTAACTGTGTAGAAGATGCTCACAGGACTGTTCTGCTCAGCTGACCCGAGTGAGTGAAGAGAAGCATGCGACGATGCTCTACTCGGCAGCACAGTGGCAAAGTAAAAAGCACAGAGGATGTAAGGAACGATGGTGTGTTAGAGTCAGAAGATAGATTGATTAGACAGGAGCATGTAGGCTATGAAGGAGTTTGATGAGCCATAAGAATGAAGAGGCAGGCAGGAGCCAACTTCATTCAGCTCTCCATTCAACTAGTATTAATTGACCATATGCTTTGTGTTTTGTTCTGGTCACTGGGGATACAATAGTGAATGAAACAGAAAAAAAAAATAACAGTCCCTTTCCCAATGAAGAGAAATCCTAGTGGAAAACCTAAACAAACCAAACAAACACTATATATAACACGAACTGCTGTGCTGTGCATGCTGGGAATGAGGTGAAGGATTTGAACTGTCAGAAGGAAAGAGAGGCTGAACTATCAGATAAAGTAGCCAGAAATGTACTCAGTCCCAAGAAGACTTTGGAGTCGCAATCTGGTGTCCAGGGAAAGCATATCTGGGAGATGGGATAGCAGTGAAGTGCGGCTGAAGTTGGAAGAGTTAGGAGGGAGAAGGAAGAGGGTGTGATCAGAGATGGGGAGAGACATCTGCAGGGGATGGGGAGGGAGATCCTTAGGGGTTTGGGCTATTAAGCAGAGGGATCTTTTCCAATTTGGGGCAAAATTTTGGCAGGCCATATGGAAGGGGTCAGGACCATCCTTCAACTCAGGAAAAGGTCACTGAACTCTCAATAAGTGTGAACTTTTGGGAACTGAAGGAAAGCAGGGGTAATGAGCACCTGGAATGGTAAGAGAAATCAGACTAAGTGTCTCCAAATACGGCTTATAGTCAAGATTAGGAGAAATTTCTTTTTCTGCTCCATGTTGGGGGGGGGGCATTCCTATTGCAGAGGTCATGCCATCCACTCTTGGATTGGGGACAGGGAGACAAGGAGACTACTGTGAACTTAATATGACCATGCACTCAAAACCTCCAGCACATTGACATGAATATTAATCTGACCAACAAGAGAGTTTCTAGGACCCCCTTTAATGTGTCTTGCCTACAGATTTTAAATCACACCGAAGTAGCAAGTGGGGATGAATTTAGCACACGCCTGGCTCACAGGGGCCAAAGTGTTCTGGTTTGACTCTATTTATCCACTAAGTCCACTTTTTCAAATTTCTATCAAGGTTTAATACAGGCTACCTAGAACATACAAGATGGGGCCTGAATAGCTGAACCCTGGCTTCCAGAAGACTGAAGGGACTCGGCCATCAGGTCAGTTCAATTTATCAAAGGGGAGTCACTGTAGATAGTTGGTTAAATGCCTATATATATATGACTCTAGGTTCAAGCCCTTCTATCATATAAACTACATATTGAACCACATAGTATCCTGTCTTTAAAAATACTTTTTAAAAATGCTGAGCCCTTGTAGGAAGTGTCAGATTCATAAGAAAAGGAGGTTTTGTTTCTTTTTTTTTTTGTAAACATAATGGTAATAGAATACATCATTCCTTATTTTTACTAAGACATAAAAAGTATTCATAGTTTGCTCCCCAAAATGATTCTGTTTAGAACACAATGCACAAAGAATATTAGGTTTATTTCTTCAGAGCCAGATGAAACGATTAAAAATAGCATCATTATTGTGTCTACAACAAACATTCAAAAGAGCTCTAAATTGTGCTTAAGCACAATTACCTTAATGTCAGTTGAGATTTTACGATCCAACTGTGAGCCACTTTATTTTTAAGGCAGTTTAACCTGCCGGCTTCATTCCTAAGAACAGACATTTAAGTTTTAAAACCAGGGCTCTCAATAAAATGATTAAGCCATGCTCGGCATTTCTTTAAATATTTAAGAGAATTTTCATCATCTGAATATTTATGGCAACAACACAGCCAGGTGCATGTTTTTCTTCTGTTTATCAGAGTAGGAGATCCATATCCTTAACGAAGGGGAGGGGGTTACCTCAACAACAGGAAAACCCTACTGAGCCATGCAGACTCCTAGACAACGATAAGAAAACTACATTCAAGCAGCCATTCAAACTGATACTGAACCCCCACATCCCCACAGCTTAGCATGATAAAATCTACGGAGTTTTGTTTATAGTACTTTTCTATCTTAAAAGACTTAAGTTAAGCTCCAGGTCACATCAACAGCCAATGGATAAATAGCACTGCTACCATCAGTAACAGGCAAGAGGTACACTTGATGCTCTTATTCTGAAGACAGGATGATGCCCAAGATCAGACTCCTTCCACCTACTCTTTAGAGGAGAGCACTGCCTAGTAGTGGGGGACAGTGTGCAGACTCTGTTCCTGCTGGCTAGCTACCAGGGCACATTTTATATATGACATGTTGGAGATGAATGGTTAGAGGTTCTCTACTTGTTTCAAAGCTCAAAAGTAGGAGATCCCTAATTGCTCAGTTTTCAACCCAGGCCTAATTGGGTTGAAAAGCTATTGGAAAAACTGCCTGGTATCTTATTTACTTAGGAAGCCTTTCAGAGGACTGTTTATTATTATTCTATCCCTTCAGAACAGTGGTTCTCAACCTTCATAATGCTATGAACCTTTAATACAGTTCCTCACATTGTGGTGACCACAACCATAAAATTATTTCATTGCTACTTCATAACTAATTTTGCTGCTATTATGAATTCTAATGTGAATATCTTATATGCACGATATCTGATATGTGACCCTGGAGAACTACTGACTTAGATGATAAAAGTTTAAGACTGAGAACTTCAATGACAGCCAGATAACTCCATCAGCAAAAGCAGGCATTCCACTCCCTGACACATGTCCAAATATTATATATTCTCTTAATTTCATGGCTTTTTTTTCAATTCACATTTGCTGACTGCTTAGTATATAGTGTATATTATACTAGAAGCCAAAGTACAAAGTAACAGAACAGAGATCCTCTGTTTTCCTGGACCCCAGAGTTTGGTGGAGGAAAGAGGTATCAAACAAACAGCAAACACATACAGGATGACAAAGGATAACAGTCTCATGATGGAAATACATGGAAACTGTGAAGAGACAAATGGAGATGTCCTCTGGGCTGGGTGGCACTTGTGTTGAGAACTGAATAGATATTGTTCAGATAAAGAATTGGGCAAGCATATCATAAAATGTAGGACAAAGAGCAGACCCTGGAAAGAAACAACAGTTACATCTGCAAATGGGGCAGGACTCTTAAGCAAGCACTCTCTGTTCTCCATTATGAACCTTGGTGCTGCAAAAGCACTCGTTACTAATTGAGTACAAGAGCAGGCCCTAGGTCTAACCTATTACTGATTCCAAATCCTATGGTCCCATCTCTATTACACTCAAGGATGTCAGTGTCAAATAATCTTCCCTCAGCTTCTGAACACCAAGTGTTCAGAATATAACAAAATCTGTAAATGTTATACACACTTAGGACATCACTCATCAATAATAATTACCCTACCTTCTCACCACAAGAGGTGCACATGTACACACTAAAAAAAAAGCAAAAGGTAGAGCTGAAGGTATGGCTAAGTAGTAGAATACTTGTTTAGTATGTGCTAGATACAGGGTTTGATTCCAGACAATACCCAACTCATAAAACAACACATAATTTGGGCAAATTCAAGCTTTAAAGTATGGGTACTAATAATTATAATTAAAATTTATTGAACTCTGATCATTTGTTGGGCATTATACCATTGTCATAATATTTTACATTTAATTACTATAAAAATCTTCCAAGGTATGTCTTAATATAAAGAAGCTTAGATGAATTAAAAACTAACCAACCAACCAACCAACCAACCAACCAACCAACCAACCTTTTGAAGTCAGGTGAAAGCTGGTTCTCTGTTTTCCACTAACTTATCATTAGTTAATTATTATCATAAAATAGCATTTTAACTATCACTCTAGGTTGATTGCCATCTTGCTGTATCTCAAAATCATTTATATTTGTCAGTCTGTGTTGCTATAAAATACAACTTCTCTTTAAATAGTGTAACTAGGACTTGAGTAGGCTGTTCTGTTACTGTGTCTTCCACCTCCAATATAACAACTAAGTTGTTGCTATCATAAAGGTTGCCAGAAATCAGAGATCTCTGTCATTCTATTTAACTTATTTTAACTTCAGTAACAAGGCAGGAAGATGATTCAGCGGTAAAGCTTGTGTACACAGTGAAGGTTTGGGTTTCAATATTTAGCACCAACCAACCAATCAAACAAACAAACAAACAAACAAACAAAACAACAAAAACCAAACAAAAAACCCTTCAGAAAACTTGAAATATCTAAAAGCACAAAGACCACACTTCTCAGCTGAGTAGTTACACATTCAGAAGTCCAGAGTGTCAATCAGCTGCTGTGGCTTGCTTGACTATTCCAACCAAGCCAACTAGGTGAAAAAATCTTTGTCTTGTAGGCCATCCGGGTATCCTTGTTCTAGGTTGATTCCTCTTCTATCTTCCTCTCAGAAGATTCTTTTCACCTCGATTTGAAATCCTACTCAGCCACTGAAGCTCCAGACAAGCTTGATGTGCTTCATTAAGCTCAGCTCTAGTCTGCATTAACCTCTCTTGTTACCAAACCAAAGGCGTTTAATGAGTCTCCAACTCAGTTGATTCTTTGACACCTCCTTCTTATTTAATATTTACACTTTTAACTTTTTAAATCCACATACCTGTTCATTTTTTTTTTAATTCTCTGAAGGTTCAAACCCAAAGCAGATCATTAAAAAAAATCTAGAATGCACACAATACTAAATATGTACATTTTACATGCTACTGACCATAGTTCTGCTTCATCCTCCCATGCCTAGTCACAAATGCAGGGTCCTTTATATGAATTTGCAAATCTAGTCAAGGATCACATTTCTCAAAAACTGTTGGTAACAACAGCAGCACAAGCAAAGGAAAAATGATTGCCTTTTTAATTATTTTAAATATAGATTTGAAAAAAGCACTTCTAATGACAAAATAGTATATATCAATCTATTCTGATAGAAGATCACACTGATACTAGGTATTAATTAGTGTTCTTCCATACATAATAAAATATTTTCACAAGAGTGATATAAGTTGTTGTTGACTGTCCAATGTTTTACATCTAATAACTAAAATCAGTATTTTAACTTTTGCCTATAGACTCAAGACTCTGCCAGTATTCTGAGACAATTCACTCGGCAGAAAAAGTCAGTGATTAACAGTATAGAATACAGACCTATATTGTGAGTTAAAAATCAGGTCCATCATTTACTAGATATGCTACATATATCTCTTTTCTTACTCAGGAAATGAAGTTAGTAATTATCTACATAAGGTGGTGGAGATAAAAATGAGCAAATATAACTGAAGCATTATAAAAGTATGTGCTTTCTGAAGTTTGCTACTTGATTCTATAATACATCCTTGGGTATATGTATGTGCTCGTGTGTGCATCTTGTGTATCATCTTATGTATGCATCTTGTGGGCACTATGCATGTAACAGAAAACTTAATTTAGCCTTTTAAACATTCTGCTGAAGAAAGTCTATTATTCATAAAGATGGGTAAGCCTCATTCTTTCCATCAAAAATTCTTGGGGAACAGAGGAAATATCTTACCTCAGGAGTCAGTGTTGAAAACCAGTTTTCAGCACATCTCTTGACCAATGATAATGATGATACCATGCCTTTTACATAACACTCTTAAAGTTTCCAGCTTGTCAACACTTTTCACATGTTTTACTCTCATGACCACTCACTGAGATGGGTGTGTAGATGGTTAGCATACAGACAGTCGATTAAAGGTGAATAAACCTTAAATTCAGAGATCTTAAATTATCTGAATTGCATCAAGAGGGCACGGTCTCTTTAGGTTTTACTATGTAGAGGTACATACAAAATCTAGGAGTCATGAAGAGGGGCCCCAGAAACTTATTTCCACAGCTGTTGATCTCATTAGGGGCAGATGAATAGCTAGGTAGCTTTCTTCATTTTCTTCTGAGCTGAAGGTAATCAACAATCAAAGAAAATATAGGAAGCTAAATCTGTATTGCTCTGACCTCTGGGAAGGTTACTGATACTTATGAAAACGTATACAGCCTTCTGTGTACTAGGTAGACTGAGAGGGTGCAGAAAAAAAGACCTGAGAAATATTTTAATATATATTTATTACTTATAAAATGGCACATTTTGACTTTATCTCCTAAAATATAATTTAGAAAAGCCAGAACTGGAACCAACAGAGATCTCTCTGGGAGATGTAACACATCATATTTGATTCTTCTGTTTTTTTTTTTTTTTTTTTTTTTTTTTAAAAAAAAATGTATCTGAGAAATTTTCAATTAAAAGTAGGTTTACGGGCAAATGGAGTAGTTTAGTCAGGAAAGTACTTGCCATACAGCATTGGTATCTGATCTTGATATGCAAAACCACACACCAGGCAGAGTGGTATACTCTTGAAATCCCAGTACTTAGGAGGTAGAGACAGATTTTGTGACTAAGTAGCTAGCCAAGTCTAGTCAGTAAGTCTAAGGAACCAGGGAGATACTCTGAATCAAAAAACAAAGTAGAAATTAGGGAGTTGGCTCAGTGGGTAAAGTGCTTGCCAAGTAAGTATGGGGTCCCAAATTCAGATAGCCTACAACTACATAAAAAGCTGGCTGTGTGGTGCATGTTGCTAATCCATGCCATTTATAGTCTGAGCCACCAACCAAAGAACATACACAGGCTAGAAAGGGGTCCTGACATATCCGTAGTCAACAGGCAGCTCAGTCTTCACGGCTGCCTTGTCTGGCTTAAGAGGGATAAGACTTGCCTAATCTGTCAGAGACTTGATATGCCAGAATTGGGAGATACCCTGGGGTTGGGGGGGAGGCACCCTCTCAGAGGAAAAAGGGAAGGGGGATGATGGGGAAGAGATTGTAAGGGAGAGACTGGGAGGTGGAGCAACATTTGAGATGTAAATAATTATCTGAAGTCTTAAAACAATGCCCCCTTTACCCCCAAAACGTTATAATAAGCACTATTTCTAAACAGTATTGTGTACAGTTAGAAATAAGCACATTTGAGGTTCAAAATTTGAACCAAAGTTCTCCCCTTCCAGAGCCCTGTTCCACATACTGTGCCATAAACATGTCCACTGTGATGGATGACCCTGTCCTGCTCAAATTTATCATTCAATCCACATCAGAAGAGGTTTTGCTATTTTTTTGTTTTGCCAAGAAAAAGTTTATAAAAACTAATAATATCAAATACTTGAATAGAGATGTAGCAAAGAAGAAGAAAACAAGATCATATCCCAGTCAGAATCAGCATCATTGCCTATGGATGGGAACCAGGTCTTTATTCCTACAGTAAAATGACAAACTGAAGAGAGAGAAAGCAAGGTTAAGAAGTCTGTCACTTCACAAACAGTAACAACAACAAGCCGACCTGATTAATGATAATTTTGGAGAAAGGTCCTATATAAGGCATATCTAATTATATCTGGCATTTTTTATCACTGACATCTGTAGGCATGATGTTATTCAAATTTTTATTCATCACCAGAATGTTGTAAATATGTAGTTATACAAACTATAAATCAATGACACCTTTATAAATGCCTTTAAGTACTTTTATTTAGCAATTATGTGAGCCTTTTCATAATGCCAACACTATATAATTTTTACTCTGCCAATAAGCCATTAAACATATTTATAGTGATAGTTATTAAGTTGAAGAGATTCCATCCAGGAAATATAGTTCAATAAGAACAACAATCTTGTAGTGAACCAGAAAACAAATTTATTTAACTCAAGATATTAGTGTACACTGACTTTGTAAACTCAGCCAGCTTTTACAGGGAAGTTAGAATCCATGAGGATTCACCAATCACCTGAACTTACCAGATAGTAACTTGGTCGTATCATCCATCTCTGACAGTTTGATCCTTTGCAAAAAAATTTATCTTTACTAAACACAAAACTACACATGAATAAATAGCAACTTATCATGTTCCAAAATGAAGTAACTCAGAAAATTTACTGAGAATAAAGGTTCTTAGATGTTGTAGAAATAACTGGTTTGTTTACATTATAGGAATCAAGTTCAGATGGCCCAGTGAACTATTTTCCTCTTCTACAACTGTACTTATTCCAAACTATGCTGCATATGTGGTAAGCTTTTGTGGTGTTTTTGCTCTTAAAATGGCTTGATTGATGGCAATTTTCCTTCTTTCCTGAATTCAGGTTGTAATGTAAATTTTCAAAAAAAAATATATGTCATCAAAATATTGAAGCATAGCTTCAGTTTGGTAAAATGTAGTGAGCTCATGATATTTAAGAAAATAGGGTCTTACTCCCCAAAGTCTTTCTGTATTGATCAAATAATGTAAGGTAAAAGGATGGAACCATATCCTAGTGATAGGCATCTGAAATTCTAATAACACTAATTTTTACAAAGCTGCATCTTGAGAAATTCTTTAGTGAGTATAGAAAAGTTTCTGGAGGGCAAATTCCTTCGGGACTAGAAACCCACATGAGACAATACTGTTGACTTTTTTCAGCCTTATTTTTCTTTCATCAGCAAAGAAGAAAAAAAAAGAAAGAAAGTACCTTCTAGAGCTATTGAGAAGATTAAATGAGATAAACTGTACAAAACCCTCAGAACAGAACGGGGATCAGTTATAAAGACCGAGTCAGGGTGGCTCTGTGCTGAGTGGTGAACTGAACCTGCAGTGTGCTCCGAGATTCTTTCTTTAGTAACGGTGCTGCACGGACCCCAGAACTGACATTTTTTACTCTAATCTTTGTTTATAGAAGAAGTAAATAATCCAAACAAAGAACATTCCAGTACTCGGTGCTGATGGTTCCATGATAAGGCAGAGCCTGGCACCAACACCAGGTCTGGCTATCTATTAAGGTGAAAACACATAACTTTGATAATGAAGCTGTCTCCTGATTTATAGGAGGGAGACTGTCGTAACTCTTGGCATTCAGACCTAAGCAGCATCCAGAGACAACCGGTGCCTGGAGGAACTGGAGAGGAATAGGCAGCCAGGATTTAAAAAACAGATTTTTAAGTTTGAAACAATGAAGCTGTTCTGAAAGAAAGGAATTTTAAATTCTCAGAGAAAACTTTTTGAAAGAGAAATCATTATCACTTACAGTTACATTACAATGGAAAAAAAAAAAAAAAAAAACCTCTTTAATTCACATCCAAGAACTTCTCCCATGAGCTAATTTGAATTTCACTCCAGAATGCAGGGCAGTATTAACACTCCAGGCAGAACAGCTCCAACTCTTCAGCTGTGAGACCACAACTTGGTTCTGGCACATTTGTAGGACGGTCCCAGGTACAGAAATACAGTAACTGTGTTCACAAATCTCTTTCAGAAACTCAGAGGACTACAACAGAAACACTTTAAACTCAAATAAGCAACACAGCCGTGGCTTGCTGGTGGCCCCTTTCATGTCTGTGTGGTAAGAAGAAATGGATTTTGGAAACCTGGTAGAAGAAACTGGCATAGTTTTGGTCCACGAAATCTTTTAAAAATTGATCATAAACTTTTCCCATTAAAACTTGGAAGAAAATAGCAGGAAAAGTTTTCACCTTTAAAACAGTCAAGTGTAGGTTAAAGAGTTATGCTGAATTTCACAAACTTTTTAGAAAAGCCACACAAATACTAATGTGAGAATAGACAGGCCACCCACAGGCTCTGGATCGACCTCAAATGGCATTTAGGACAATCTTCATTTACCAAGCAAAGTGCAGGCTACAACTAGCTTCTTTCCTATGACTCTTCCTAAGCTACACTTAAGGCAAACTACCCTGTCGTTTGCTACACAAGTCTTCAGGTTTTCTGCACCTGTGCCATCTGGCAAGTTGAAATTCTACCTACTCCTGCTAGAGGAGATTCAAGAAAAAAGTTCTCAATAGAGTTCTCCAGATCTCCTGGAAAGGAAGAAGTCTCATCTCTTCCAAAATATCTGCAGTGCTTTCTACTAAGTATTTGTCACTGTCTATCCAGCAGTACAGATGGTCAGAGACCATCGCTCTCCCCTGCTGGTCTACAACCCACCTGAAGGCAGTGGCACTTGCCTTACATACGCTTCCTATTCAATTAATTCCTCATAGCAGGCTCACAGTAAACACGGAGTGGGTATAGACATGGTCTGTGCTTATGCAATAACCGGAGTCATAAAAGCAACCGAGGATCTTACACTTATCCAGAGGCTGAACTAAGAACTCAGCGAAGCGAAGTGGTAATTTTATAACAATGCTGAACAGTTTTTCATTATTACAGACTGAGCCTCCCTACTTTTAATCCTAGACTCTGAAACTTTTTGGTGATGCTAATTTGGGGATCTGGAAAGAAATCAGATTTAAGATCTTTGAATTAGGGATATTTAAGTGGAAAAGGCGAAAGAACTATGCAAAAATGCAAATATTCCAAAATTAAAAAAAAAAATTAAATTGCAAACATTCTGGCCCTAATCGTTTTGGATAAAGGGCACGTTACCTATATAAACACACAAAGAAGCACAGGTCTACCTCTTATCATGAACCTTTGGGACAAAGCTTAATACTTGTTGATTTTCCACTGCAAGACATTCAGAACACTACCCATTCTGTTTTGTTCTCTGACATTTATGTATTAGTCTGGGTAGAGAAAAGAAATCCCTTTCATTTCTTGATATATATATTTATATTCCAGTTACAAATTTACCATCAATACTTCTTGGTTCATTATGGCCAAATGCATATTCAAACACTGAATATTATCCACACTAGCTACCACACTAGCTATCCACACTAGCTGCCACACTAGCTGCCACACTAGCTGCCACACTAGCTATCCACACTAGCTACCACACTAGCTACCACACTAGCTGCCACACTAGCTACCACACTAGCTACCACACTAGCTATCCACACTAGCTACCACACTAGCTATCCACACTAGCTACCACACTAGCTACCACACTAGCTATCACATCACTAGCTGCCACACTAGCTGCCACACTAGCTATCCACACTAGCTACCACACTACTACCACACTAGCTACCACACTGTGTATCTTTCTTCAACTTCTGTCTTCTCAAAGTCTACTCTTTCTTCTCTGGATGTTCAGAAAATTTAAATTGCATCTCAAATGACCACTTCATCTGCATTCATCACTGCCTAGCTCTCCTTCCACCACCCAGCATAAATCTCACAAAGGATGACACTTAGCCTGGGTATCTTCTGTGACATGTCACCTCAATACTAAAGTCAACTTTAGCATTACAACTAAAGCTGTAACCTATATATTTCTACTCACTGGTGTGTAAATACACTATAACCACTTTCCCCAGGGAAACTGGGCTTCAGAACTCAAAGACATGGGTCTTATCATTGTCTCTAATTGCTAATAGCAAGTATACTATATCACACAGGCGCATACACAGAAATCTAGCTATATAAAAGGTTTCAATAACATTAATATCAGACATATGTCAAATGCATACCACCTTATAGTCGTTTCTATTTTTTTTTGTTTTTATTCATTTATTTTCTTTTTTATTGGATATTTTATTTATTTACATTTCAAATGTTATTGCCTTTCCTGGTTTCCCCTCTGAAAACTCCCTATCCGTTGCCCCTCTCCCTGCTTCTATGAGGGTGTTCCCCACCTATCCACCCACTCCTGCTTCCCCATGCTGGCACTCCCCTACACTGGGGCATCAAGCCTTCACAGACCAAGGGCCTCTTTTCTCACTAATGCCAGATAAGGTAATCCTCTGCTACATATGCAGCTGGAGCCATGGATCCCTCCATGTGTACTATTTGGTTGGTGGTTTAGTCCCTGGGAGCTCTGGGGGAGTCTGAATGGTTAATACTGCTGTTCAACCTATGGGGTTGCAAACCCCATTTATTTGCTTTTTACATAGAAGACTCAGGCCAGCAAGATGGCTGAGAGAATAAAGCTGCTTACTGCACAAGCCTGATGACCTGGAGATATAAGTAAATCACATAAAAATTCAACACATACACACACACACACACACACACACCACACGCACGCACGCACGCACGCACCCGCACGCACACATGCACTATATCTCTCTCTCCTTTTTCTCTCTCTCTCTCTCTCTCTCTCTCTCTCTCTTCTCTCTCTCTGTGTGTGTGTGTGTGTGTGTGTGTGTGTGTGTCTGTCTCTCTCTCTCTCCAATAATTAAAAAGAAAAAAAGAACAGCAGACACCTTTGTGTGTGTCTGGGATGGAGACACACAACACACACACACACACACACACACACACACACTCACTCACTCAGTTACAGAAAAGGAGTTTGATATTTAATTTTAAATGAGCATAAGTCAAAGTCACCAGTCTAGGTAAGAGTCTCTCTATAGGCTGTCAACATCTTTGGGGTTCTAAGTATTGTCAAATTTCTAGCCAAGAAAGTAGGAATGCTGTTATCTAGCCTGAGAAACCAATATTATTTGTTATTTTACAAAAGATGTTCTAAAACTCAGCAAAAAATCATCTCCCTTCAACAACAGAAATATGGAAAACCATTTTATATATTTCTGATAAACAGGTGACCTAGTTTTAAGCTTCTACCTTAAATTGGTTAGCTCTGTATTTCAGATTCTGAAACTGAATTGACCATGCCTGGAGATGATTCTTTGGATGATTCTAATATACTCTTTTGTTTTCAGGTCTTAAGTAGTTTAGACCATTTTCTCCACTGGTATCTAACGAACGGCTAAAAAGACCTGTTTGTGCTTCTCATGTTGGAGGAACTGTTCAGGAACAATTCATCCCTGCGAGGCTGTGAGTCACTGCCAAGGTCAGGGAGACCTTTGTTAATCAAGAAAGCTCTGGCCACACACTCACTCAAGCTGTCTTAAGGAAAGCTGCTTTAATGCCCACTTCTATTTTCCACAGACCATCAATCATCTTTACATAAGAAAAACACGCAACTTCCGTACTGGGTAGAGCGCCTCCTTCTTAAACTTCATCCTGGATTCTTTCCTGTCTTTTTGGTCCTTTGCCTAGAGGTGGTACTACCAAGAAGGAGAATTTCCTTTGATTGAGAGCAAGGAGGCCCATTTAGCGCCACCATTAGAAAATTAAAATTAGGTGATAAAAGGCAGGAAGCCTAGAGGGCTCTAACATCCTTTGATGCTCCTTTCTTCTTGTACTAATGCTAACGTTTTTAGTGTATTATCCACTAGCACAGGAAGACACTGAACCTGTAGAGCTCTGAATGGGATGTTTGCACCAGCTCTCTAAATACAAGGACTACAACTTGATTAATTTCTTTTTATCCTAGGTCAGAAATCGGTAAGTGTTAAGACATCACAGCTTTTTCATTTTTTAATTAATTTCCTCCTCCCCAAATGACCATTTCGGATTGGAGAATGTGCAGGGGAAATTCCAGGTAAACAGATTAACCTATAAATGCTATCAATTTGTATGAATGAGTAATGGATAAAATCCTAGGTGATTTACTGCCAGAGGTCACATTTGATGCTAAAGTGACAGCGCTGCAAATTCCACTTACCCACTCAAGTTTTGCTTTGTCTTTAATTTGGGAATGGCTATTAGATTTTTTTTTTCATGAGCCTAATATCATACTTTATTCCATATGATCCAATTTCAGACCTATGCCTGTCTAGAACTATCCATCTGTCACCCAAAACCAATCAACCAACAAACAAAAAAGCAAAAAACAAAAGCACAAACAAACAAAACAACAAAGACAACACTAGGAAGTATTAATACCTTCATTTAACCAAAAAGCCTTTTCAAAAATGCTAAGGAAGGTTGCACTAGATTTGCCTTCAATCAAACTCCATCAGCAAAAAACCCAAGTCCTTTTCCTACTAATGTAAATGGAGGCATCTGAGTCCACAGCATAGGACAATGGCACCTTACTGCCATCAGCACAAGCCTCCCACTACAAAGCCTGTGTGTTCCTGTGTCCATGAAATACAGTCAATCACACATTACAGAGTTCAATTCAAATTCCAGCATAAGGACTCACCATAAAAATCACACTGGATTTTGGGGATACTGATGCTAAGATTAATATTAGGATATTTAGGATACTGAGGAGAAGACTAATGTGGGGCTTACTCTTGCTCCTGTTTAAATCCATCTCATGATGTGCTTATACATGTGTGTATGCGTGAGTATGAACAGCTTTTCATGAGATTTGATATTCATATCCCCCCTCGATATCCACATTTTTCCTTCCTTGAAGAACTAAGAAAATGAAATTCTACCAAGGAATTTGAACACCAGATTACTGAAATAACCTTTATGTTCTCAAACAGAACTGAGCAGTTTAAAACTCTGACACTTCAACATGTGGTAAAAGAAACTGTACAACTTTTTTAATAGTTTTATTTTTTCCTTATGTTTTGAGGCTATAATTACACGTTATTTCCTGTTCCCTTCCTTCCCTCTAAACCGTCCAACATAGCCTTCCTTGCTCTTTTTCCAATTCAAGACTTTCTTTCATTAAGAGTTGTTCCATACATACCAGGAACATTTTAAAAGTGGTCTGCATGATCAGTAAAGCATCACGAATAAATTTACACCAACAACAAATTTGTAATAAAACTAAGATAATTTTTTGCCTCACTTTCATAACCTGTAAAGTGGGATGATGCTGACACAATGTATTCACAAATACCAATAAAGGTCAAAACAACAATAAAATAGGACCTGGGCAATGATGTAATTACACAAACAACTGAGTGAACCAACCTGCTACATGATGACAAAGGTACACCCAATAAAACTACTTTGTTGTTTTGCTTCATACATTTATTTACAATGTTAGTACATGGACAAATGCAAAGTTTAAGTACATTATAAAACCTTGATGTTCTAAAGGTTTCTATTAAAATAAAACTATTAAGAATATTACATGTGAAAACATAGAATTATTTTTTTAATCATAGACAAAACTCACCTTACCTACCAATTACTGAGGAGATCTGCCTGGAGAAAAACTAAACTGCAATAACATGGAAATAACTTTCTTTATATTAGATAAATTCTGAAATATACAAACTGGATGATGAGGTGCTTATCCAAATAAACAAGAGAGATTACCAGCCCCCGTGAAAGTTTAGACTCCCATTAAAGTAAACAAGCGTCACAAAGAATAAAGTCCTAGACTTCAGAAAAGGTTCCTAATAACCAAGAAATTTCTCAAGCAAAATGAAATGAAGGGTGGCTATATGGGACCAGATGAAACTGGAATCTTCTTAGAAAGATGCTAGAGTTACAAGTGATACAAAAGCTAGCAGTTGGAAATGACAGTAGGTTGTAGAATGTAGGAGATTCAGAAGAAAGAAGATCAGTATTTACAGCTATAGGATAAAACCCTAAGAGTAATACTAAGGTCTTATTCATACCACAGCTTATATCAAATAAGATAAAAGTCCAGCCACCATGACAGTCCAAACTTAGTACTGTTTTAAAGACAATTAGGATAAACATTATTGGTCAGGTAGGCAGGAATCACCTATATGTATAGATAGTACCTGCCATTTTCTCCTCTAAAGCAGTAGTCTATTACAGCTGCTAATGGAAATAAGAGGCATTCAAGTCCTACTTATACGGTCTGGTCCAGAGCAAGAGCGGTTCAGTTAAATACTCTAGAATTCAATGGTTTTTGAGTGATGATTTACCTCTGTTGCCTCAGACCACTCAGCCCAAGAGTCCTAGGTTTCAAAACTGTTTTCATGCCCTTTCATCAAGCAAAAACCTTAGCTGCCAAAATGCTGCCAATGGTTTGAGTAGCTAAGTCAGTGGGGTTAAGAGGGAAGACATGAGTGTGCAAGATAGAAGTAAGGGAATGATGAATGAAACCAAGGCTCTCCTCATACTTTTATCATCCAGACTTCCACTCCGCACTAACAGCTAATTGTTTAGATGATTCTTTTTCAAAAGGAAAAAAATATGTAGTTCTAATCAAAGAGAGGTTCTTAAAAATACTTCTGTCCTAGCAATCTGTTTTCTGTATCCTTCTTTCAGATAAAATCCATATACCCACTTTGTCTTAGATGTTCTGAGTTAACATGCAAATCTTTCTTGGTCACTCACCAAGGCTAACGTGGTTTGCTATTCTTTTTGAATTGTTGCTATATTATTCTTCTAAAGAATCACAGTTTCTATAGTCACTAGGAACTGTAAGCAAACAACCCATTTCTTGATAATCACGGAAGTTTTTTTAAATTGTTCTTTTATACTGAAAGAGAAATAAGTAATTATTAACCGAATTGCCTCTTTCACTGCTAATGGTTCCCACTGGGTAAGCCTCTGTTCTTAATTCTAATAATTTCCAGAGATTTCATTCCAAATGCTATTTCACCAATTCCTGAAGTACATTCTAATTTTTAGATGGTAAACAAACAACAACAAACAAACAGCTACCTGGCAGTTACACTGACCCAGAAGAAAACACAAGGGAAGTAAGTGAACTCCCTTTTCATGAACTACTGGGGGTGGGGAGAGGGTGGCTGCGCTGCTGGCTGTTTGCAGAATTCTTATGTCAACAGAACACTACACAAGTGTTAATATTGCAAGTGGAGGCAACATCCAGAGGGAATTCAATGTCATTAGCTGCAGAGAAAAGAGTGTGGCGATCCGAGAGGGAATCACATCAGATCCTGGAAGTGGGCAGTCTGTGGCTGTCAGCAGCATGCAATGGAGCTGCTTCAAAGCCTAGGCAGTGACCTGAAAGCTGCACATCCCTGTGCCCGGGGAGAGAGGATCAATGCCTGTGTTTGCTGAGCTCTAGTCATCCCCTTGGCTAGAAAAAGCTACGTTGAAAGGCATGCTAAGGGGCCTCTGGGCAGCCTGCAGCCTGGTGTTAGCAGAGTTTGTTCCATTGCTTGGTGGGTGAATGCACAGGCACCAAAAGCCTAGCTCACCATCGCATATACATGTCCACCTCCCCCTTTTCATTCTATCCCATCAACTCCCCTCTGGCTGTCTGTTTAGTGTCACTCAGTTGGGATGGATCCTGTTAAAGATCTGACGCTTGGTGAGGACTCTAAGGTGTCTGAAACGTCTGCCTCTAATCATAAACACCACAGCTGGCAATGATGTGGTCAAAAAAAAAAAAGAACCACCTTGATCCAGTACACATTCTCTTTGATGTCTCTGCAGTGAGTTCACTGCCCAGAGAAAAAGGTACAGATTTAAAAAAAAAAAAAAAGGTTTGAAAAAAAAAAATCAAGCTTGACATTCTCAAATCATAACCATATGCCTTCAGTTCCATGCTTTAAAAAATTTCATATCTGTGTGCATATCTATATATCCATCTATAGATACACAGAGATAAATCTCATCACATTTTACTCTACCAAGCTAAGGGAAGAGGCATCTGACAATGATAACATAAAACAGGTTTAGAAGATAATGGCAGGTTGAGGAGAAAACACTTCCAAAGGGGGAAAAAGTCAGACTGCCACTACCAAAAAAGGAAGAAGCCTTCTGCCAAAGACTGCAAACTGCAATGACCTTAAGTAAAAGACTGTAGCTGATTCAAGGGAAAAGGAAAACTTTTCAAAGACAACACTACTTGTGCTGGACCACGGTGAGTGCCTTCTGCCCCTTGCCTTGGGGTGGCCTGCTAAACACAGGCCTGACTGTGCTTGCAGCCCCAGGCCACAGGGTTCCCATGAATATTCAGCCACATTAACATATATTTTCTTTGTGTTTTTCTTGGTGGAGTCTCAATCTCCTTCTCCCTCTCTGATTTTAAAAATTCCTATCAGGACCTCTGCTGGGACAGGCATTTACCCTTCAGATGCCAAGTCTGGTGTCTGTACTGTGAACTGCTTTTGCAAGTTAGATGCTAATTTGCAAGTACCCAACAACTCCAGAGGAACTTAAAAAATAATCCCAATGCACTCATCCATTTTCTAAAATAGTAAGTTTATCATGGATAACAGATATGTAAAATCTAAAATATCAGATCTGATTTAATATTTTATTGCCAAAATCCAAATGACAATATACCCTGAATACCCGGGATAAGAACTCAATGGTCATCTCTTCACTTCCACCCAAAGCCAGCGTCCCTAACACACAGGAGGTACACGGAGCAGAACTGTTTACTTCAGTGCACGGCAGCTTCTCCTCTTCTAATCCTTACAGTTAGAAATTTCAAATTTTCTTCATTACAGCTAATAAGAAACTAGTTAAAAAGAAAGGCAATACAAAGAAGCAATGACTTAAATTGTTTAAAAAATGATAATTTTCGTCAGGTAAATTCACCATATATAAAACATATTCTATATGCAATAAAATAATCAGGTTGAATCTAAAGCAGGTAAATGATAATTGGACATTTTTTCAATTCTGTGGAGAAAAATAGCAAATTAGCCTCGCACTGGTCAGCTGCACTGTGACACAGCTAATGTGTAAGGAATCTCTACAAATGGCTCCAGGCAGCAGCAGCCGCTGCTTACTTAACAATATCCAGATGAGGCCTCGGAGCTGGATACTGCTGTCTCTGTTGCTCTAAATGGAAGGTGGTTGTGCAAATGAGTAGTATTCTCCTATAACCATGGAGATGCCTCTAGATTTCGATGAGAGCCACATTTATTGAGGGCTATTTAGTGTTGTGTATAATGTTCCCTGTGTCAAGAAGTGAAGTACTCGATTGGAAATGGGCAACTTGGCTGGGTTCACAGCTGAAAAACCCCAAAAGTTAGCAAATCCCTAGAGGGTAAGTTCTTTCACTTTTTTAAAAAAACATAGCCAAGACAATTAAGTGTTAGTCAGTCTTAGTAAAATGAAAGGCAAAGACACTCTAATATACAATAAAATGCTGGCATTTACTGCAGTATTTACCTCAGCTCACTCTGCTAAGGTTTTCATGATATCTTATATTAAGAACAGCTCTGCCAAAAATATTAGTCCTTTTGTAACCACAAGAATGTTTTAAATTGTATTGCTTACCTGGCAGAAAGGGGGGGGGAGTGACTTCTGTATGCACGAAATTACATTGACGAATTAATTTCTATCATGTAAGGGGGAGGGGGAGAGACAGTGATGGGGGGAAGGGGAAGAAAAAGGAGAGAGCTGTTATTTTACACACCTTGTTTGGTGTCCCAAGAGTCAAGAATCAGTTATAAAAGCATGAAGGTTCATTCATTTGTTCCCTTTTCTCAAAGCTTAGAAATGAAAAAAAAATGTATCATTTCTTTATTTCATTTTCACTGGACAGTAAATGTTGGGTGTTTATAAAAGCAGGCTTGCCAAAACCATGTAAGATTTTTATTTCAAAAGGAGGGCAAAGAACTTATATTTAAATTTTAAAAATTGAACAATGTACCAGATAACTATGTAATTGCAGACTATGCCAAAATAACACTTGGCACAAATCATTTAGGTTGAGATTTCTATCAAATTCTTTAAAATGCTTTCTAGTATGGAGTGAACACCAACAAATGGGCCGAGTGCAGAGACTCACTTCCTGAGTGAAGTCTTGGAGGAATGACAACAGCACTGTGTATTCACTTTCTACCTGATGAACATCTGGGCAGCATGGATTCTTTACTAAAGAACAATGGAAATGAAATTTTTAAAGGAGAAAGTATGTCTTTGCTTTTGTTTTAAAAGGCA
This sequence comes from Mastomys natalensis, assembly GCA_021653895.1. Lineage (NCBI taxonomy): Eukaryota > Metazoa > Chordata > Mammalia > Rodentia > Muridae > Mastomys > Mastomys natalensis. The sequence goes on from JAJTUV010000233.1 coordinate 402,132, forward strand.
GGGTCTTCCTGTACAGCCCAGGTACCTTCACCTCCATGAGTGATTTGATTCCCCACACCTGGCTACAAATTTTTGCTAACATTCATCTAATTGCCCTAAAAAAATCTCTGTTACATGAGATTTTGGATATAAAGTTACAGAATTCATATCTTAATAAAATAAATGTTTTATCACATAATTTGGTGGGTCAAGCAAGAACACAAAAGCAAAAGCAGAAACACGGACACGTTATTAGGATATCCTTGTGTTGAGAAAGGGAATGTTAGCCAGAATTGGTAGATTATTTTTAAGAGACACTGGCAAAAGCTTTGCTCTAAAGTTCTTTCAACTAGGATGAATGCTCCCTTACTGACCTACTTTCTCAACAGTCATTAGGAGAAACAGAAAGTAGTTCTTGTTCTCAGGGGTCTTACCTGCACGTGTATAATAAATCCCATTGCCTTCTGCCACCAATGGAAAAGAGGGATAGATGCTGGGGCTCATTCTTCTGGTAAGAATTTTATCTACAGCTAGAAAGAGGAACATTCCCACTCAAAGATGAATAACCAATGTGAGGTTAGAGGACAGGAACTTGCTCGTTCTAGCTGGTTTGAATTTTGCCCCAATTATCGTTAGTAGATTCATTTCCAAACCTACTTCCTCTTAGGACTCAAACACCCAAAGACAAGAAACTGGTGTCCCTCACAACTAGAGCAGGTATGCTGGGAGAGATTTATCATGGTTACTGAGCACTAGTGCAAACAGCTGCGCTCCAGAGCCAGCACAGGTTCAAGTTAGACCTGGAATTGCTGGAAATCAGAAGGCCAGCCATGACTGCCATGCTTCAGCACATGACAACAACAGTAACTACTACTGTGGGGCATTTGCCATGGGTCAGGCACTTACCTGCCACTGTCCCTGACCCATCTCTACTAAACACCCCCCACCCCTTTTGTCGCTTTTGCAACCTTGTTAGGTAGATGTTATCATTATTATCATGTCAGTTGTACAGAAGAGAAATAGGTTAAATAATATACTCAGTATTATACAGTGAGGAGGATGCCTTCCATGTGGAGCTTAAGGAACCTCATCTCATTGTAAAACAAAGGACCACACCCATGAGACAGTCAATAACTAGCAGAGGCTGGTGCCACAATTTTCTGGGATGAAATACATCAAGGACCAAAATCCAAGGACCAAGTCAAACAATCCTCTAGAATGCTGCTTGGGGAGGTCTCACAGCTTTCGGCCTCCATAACCTACTTCTGTAGAACAACGTCTGTTGTTTCCCTCTCTGGTGAAAGGTACTTATATATATAGGGGTTTCAGGAGGCCCATGGGGACTTCCAGTTTAGAGTAAGTTGGTCATCTCATGCTGTGCTATGCCACTTCGAAAATGCCACCTTAGGAAGGCCTGTGGCTTATGAGACAAAGCTCAGTAGGTAAAGAAAGGAATATTATCCTGTGACTCCGGATTTACCATATACACATAAACTATACAAGTGACTTTTAAGAGAACACTACTAAACAATATCACAGGCAAGCAATACAGTGTTCAGTATATGGCATGTCCAGGATAACATCAAGGAAAAAAAATCACAGGTCCAAAGAATTATTTTTAAATAATTTTCTCTGAGAAAGACCAACTTGGGACTTTCTCTAGACACATGAGCATTGTATCACAGCCTCTGTCTTGTTAGCTGTGGGGCTCATCCCTGTCCCAATGAGTGGGAGTCAGTAGGAAGTCCCACACCAGAACAGCTGCCAAAAACAACAACCAAAAAAGGCACCAACAGGAGGGAATTCGAGATTCCTGAAGATTAAGAAAAGGGCCTTGGAGTTTTCTAGAAGACTCACAGGACATATTCAGCAGGATCTGTGCATGTCAGGAACCATGAAAGGCATCTGCAGAAGCTGTTCTTTAAAAAGAAAGGAAAAAGGCAGCTATTTCTTTCTACTTTCCTTCTTTGAATCTCTCTGTAACCCAATCAAATCCAGAAACGAGAGGTCTGGATAGAAATAGGGAGGGGCATAGTTACAGATTCACAAGGTAAGCAGCAATTTCAGGACCACTCTAATGCTTTACAAAAGGATCTATCGGCATAGCAGCATTTCCTTATTAATTGCCATGAGCAGGTAAGACACAGAAGGTTTATGTTATGAGAGAAGAAACCAGAACAGTGCATCTGCATGTATTCCGACAGCATGGAAAGAAAATGTGCTTTTCTGCTGGTAAAGACGGCAGTTATAAAGTTAGCAACAATTGCTTTCTCTGGTGCATGTGTCTTCTTGTTTTAGTTAACATGAATTTATACTTTTCTTCTAGGCATTCTTTGTAACATCAAATTTCTTTAAAATGGTATTTCCCACTAGCAATAATTAACAACACTCAAATTCTTTAACGTGTTATATTGGGTTTATGAATTTTCCGATTTTATCTTGAAGGGGAAAAAAACAAGACATTTTAAAAAAAAAATCACAGTAAGAACTCCATGTTATGACTGTAATTGCTTTTAAATACTCATATTTTTGAATGAGTATTAGTCTTGTCTGTGACAATGTTCTTGGAAAAAATTTAAAAGTTCTCTTCCTCCAACAACATGTTCAATGTCTTCTTTTTCCAGAGGCATTCGCTCATTATATAAATCAAACAAGTGCGGGACTGTAGACAAAAAGTGACTCGTAAGGCCCAGTGCATTCCTCTGCTTTAGCAAAGAAGCTTTCGGTGCATTGCATGCAGATGTCAGGTATTTTAATAAAGAGCTCCATTGTGCAGGCCCCACTACTCCTCCATAGCTCCCAGCAATCTCCAAAAAGGGGGGTGGGGGGAGAGGGGAAGAGCGACAGCCATTCCAGCTGGAGCTGGAACCTCGTCTGAGTCAGGAAAACCACAGCTCATAAGCAAAGAGGAAGCATAATGTTCTACAAGGACAAAACATTAGCAGAAATGTCACTCAGCCCCAGTTCCACATGTTGGCTGCCACGGCCTCTTCCTCCTAGCATGCCCGATTGATATAAATTCCATCTGCTCGGCAGCCAAGTGACAGAGAAGAAATACCAGCATCTGGTCTCCATTGCTGTCGGGTTTTTGTTCCATGTTAGACCTTAGCTAGAAACATATGAAGAGATGAAGGTGCTGGCAAGCGACTAAAAGGCTGAACTGGCATAGAGGAGACTTTCTGATGCTTTTCACACTTCACTCTGGGTTTTTTACAGATGGGGGAGGGTGTGGCAGAGAGGTGATAAACTGAACAGTGGGAGCCAATAGGCCTGAAGGTCATTTTATGTTTTTTAAGGCTTTGGGTTTTTTAAAAAAAGGGTTTTAGTGTTAAAAACTATAAAGCACAACATGTATTCCCCTTTCCACCCATTTAATGCAACAGAAAGGTAACGAAGTCACACAAGAACGTTCTTCTTCTAATCTCCCCCTTCTCTTAAACATCCACTGGCTTGGACTTGCTCCATGTGTCCTTTATAGTCTCCTTTGGAGAAACTGAAAAATGCTAAAATTCAAAACCATCATTTTTCTTTTTAACTCTCAGCTTCTCTGGAAGGGATAAAGTTACCATCAAAGCTAAAACAGGAAAGGGTAAGCCCCTCAAGAGGAGGCCATTCCTCTAGGACTCTTAGGTCTTCACTGTATTGATTCCCCTGACTGCAGAACTGAGGAAAGTAAAGAAAAATGTGGAGGACACCACAACACAGGTATTGACTTTCGTCTCTTGAGCTCTCTGTGAGAAGAGCCCCATGCAGAAGTACAGCATGGGAAGAAATGAGGGGAAGGATGAGGATTAAGGTCACATGTAAAAACAATGCCTGAAGACAAACCCTACTGAACTCCTTTCAAAGGACTGGAATAGTTACTTTTGATCAAAAGAATGCAAGAAATACTATAAAGATCTTGCCACTACTAAACAATTTGACAACAATTTGGCATTCATGCTCTGAAGTTGCTTTCTGGTCTCTACTTTCATCTCTATCCTGAGATGAGAACCACACATGGCAAGAGATGTGATATGGCAACGACCCCCATGTTCAACAAAATAATGAAGATGACGGGAGGAACAGAGCTTATTGGTGACTCTAAGGTTGTCAGTTCTGGGACCGATGACTACAGTGGAAGTAACTTAGGAAACCGCAGTGAAAGCCACTCAGAAGTGACTCTTCCAGAGGCTGATGATGCTGGAGTCTTGATCCCTCACTTGTCTTGGCCCTTGGAAGTCTTGGGAGGTTGTGGGGCATCCATCGCAAAGCCAGGCATTGTTGAAATATTCCTTAAGGAGATTTACTTTTAAAAAGCCCTTAATTTCAGTGATCCATAATTTTATGATTTTTTTCCCTCAATGATTTCTTTTTTGTTTGTTTTTTTGTTTTTCAAGATAAGGTTTCTCTGTAATGATTTCTTATTCTAAATATTCATTCACTACTCTACGTAAAATGTATCAAATGTTGACATTAAATAATTTGCTAATTAAAATTTTGATCTTTTATGTGTAATAATCTTTTGCCAAAGTTTTACATATTTAAAATAATCTAGTGCTTCTAAAATTAACTGGATCAATAAGAAAATTTAATTATAAGCCTTATAAAATATGCTTTGGTACTTTAAGAAACATAAAAATCATGGATTAAAAACTTTATGTGTGAGTTTAAGCTCACTGAATACAAATAAAATAGAAAACCAGCAAAAATGCTGGAGGCACATATGGTTTAGGGTTCCAGCACAGGCTTAGCCAACTCAAGGGTGAGTTCCATACCCAGCCTCTAGAAAGAAGAAATAAAACCGAAACAACATAAACCAACAATTCTCTTATAGACATGAAGATCTTTCTAAGCCAGGTTCAAGGATCAGATGTCATTCAAGGAGTTGATAAAACCACTTAATTATTTTAAATCAAGCCAGAATCAAACAAAAAAAAGCAACAATTAAGAATATTTGCAAGACTAATACTAACAGGACATTTCCGTAAGATACAAGAAGTTTTGAAACACAAATAAAAAAGGATTTGTATTGAAGCTAGAAATGTATAAAAGCTTAAAAAAATATTTTGAGAAAGTGTAAACCCAATTGCATATGATGATCATTTTTTAAAAAGTAAAATTTCTAATTAACATCAAGGAAACTTCTCTTTGCTACAGGAGACCTTTACAGAAAACTACAACCAAATGCAGCTGTAGAGCCCAATCCCATCTACAAAACACCCCTGTACCTAAGCTTCAGGGGTCACCAAAAGAGAGGACGGAAGAGCCAGACCCAGAGAGTTTGCTATGCTATAGTGTCTCCTAGGAATGTCAAAAGCTGCATCCATAAAGTCTCACTAACATGACTGCCTACACCTAAGCTGAATAAGAACAACATCAACAGATACGCCATGCTGGATGGGGAAAGCCAAGGAGGCTTCAACCTACAAATAGAACTACAGGCAACAGAAGGATGCTGAAAGAGAGAAAACTAGTCTTCTCCAGGAAAGAGCACACCTATTGGCTATCCAATACCAAATGATCAGCCCTGAAAACATACAGACAAGTTGTACTTTTGTATTTAATAATATAAGTCTGTAACAACAATAATATAATTCTGTAATTAATGTAATAGAAGGCCATGAATTTGGAAAAGAGTAAGGAAGGCTATATGGAAGACTTTGGAGGGAGGAAAGGGAAGGAGAAAATTATGTAATTATATTACAATATTAAAAATAAAAGAATTATTAATTAAGAAAAACAGTGATGTTCATGAAAGCAGTATATTATAATTTATCCTCAACCTTTCTAGAAAAATCATAAACTCAAGTATTTGTCTCAATACCTGTGCAGTCAGTATATGAAGGAATGGGCACATAAACTATTCTCCATTTCTGCAGTGTAAGTGTTAGAATAGAACAAGGTACCTCTTTCTATCAATAAGAAATTTGTTTGCAATGTATACCATTGAGGGAAGACAGAAAAGTACAGAATGCCCGCTATATACTACCACATCTTTTCTACCAAACAAGTGGAAGGTCAAGCTGCATACCAATATTAGATTTATATCAGCTATAGTCTTGTATGTAACTTTTAAGTCAAATCATATATTTATTTTTTAAATAGTTTTAACCTTAAAATATCTTTTCTACAGAATAAAACCTATTCTTAAATTTCTGATTAAATGCATCTCTGTATACTAGTATCTCCATTATTCTACCAGCTAGTAACTATAGTCACAAAGGCATATAGCTTTATGACACAAATACTTCAGTGTGGGTTTGCTTTTTAGTAAACTTTCTCCAAATTTGTATTTCATTGTTTTGTCTTTTCAGATTAGTTATAAATAAACACATGCATTTGTATACAAAGTATATAGAACTGTGTGGTGGGGAACTGTTTGGCATTTTCTTGGTACCAGAAATTTGATAATTTTCTAATTTATTTTACACAATGAAATGAGAAAATAAAGATTACTTGGAGAGTAATCATTTCCAAATGAAAACTGTATCAGTATCGTACATAACTGGCTCAACTCTTTGAGGGTTTATTACTCAAGCATGGTCTAGTTCACAAACACTGGGATTGCTTGCCAGATAGTTTAATTATTTCCTTTTTTCATTTGCCTCGGGATATCTTATTCTCTACCATTTTCCAAACCATTTGGAGAAATCCTAATGTTAAGACAAATCAAAGAAATGTACGTTCCTCACTGGGCGAAAAGACAGTAAACATGGAGGTCTTCTCCTGCCTGCACCTTTGATGACAGCACAGTGTATGATAGTATGTGTGCCTATAGTTTACTGCTTCACTTCTCATAGATAATAACTATGTGTGTCAACGGAAAGAATAAGACTCTCACTCTTAACACAAATGTATTGAGGCTCTACTATGTGACTAGAATGTGGGTATAGAAACACCATGACTCGAACATCAATGATTGTAACAATCCAACAGGGAAGAAAAATAAAAGGCAATTATCAAAGAGGGTAAGAGATAAATAAAACTGATCATCTGGGCCCTTTAGACAACACTTCCAATGTTAAACAGAGTTTCCTGAAAAGGATAGCTAAATGGAGACCTACAGACATGTAGGAATTAGCCTGAAGAAGAGACCATGGAAGCAAGCCAGCACATGTCCACATGGAGAACCACAGGATGCTAAATCACTTAGAGACCCTCTGAATCAGTTTGTAGCCTTTCACCTAAGGCTTTAGATACAGGCAGTACGCCATGCTCCATGGGTCCACTAACTAAACCAACTGGAGGCACTCAAAGTTTGCAAACATCAGGGGAAGATAACGCACCATGATAATGAGGTTCAGGCATAGCATCAAAAAGCTAGAAAAGCTGTATCTGTTGTGGGTCATCTTTATCACACTTGTCCCTGTATTTATAGATCAGTGGCTGTTTTCTGAGACCTAATGGCAAGTCATATCACATAAGACTTAAAAATATAATGGCACATTCCTCAAAGTATGCGATAAAGCATTTAGCACCATATGTGAAGCCCATCAATACAACTTCCCATAGCTTATGGCTGCTGAAGTGACTACAGAGCTGAAGAAACCTGCATAAACTTCAATAGCAAGCCAGAGCACTGTTCCTCTGTGAGTGACAACTGATGGGTCAAATCCCCAGGGAACTGCAGAAGAGTTATTAATGGTGACAGGTACACTACCTGGGAGACAAGTTGAGAAGGGGAAAAGATTATTTATAAGCGAATAGTTAACAGCTGTACCTACTGCTAAGCATTACATGGATGCCACAAACTGTAGAATTCAAATCCTGAGTTATTCAAGCACGAACAACTGCCTGTCACCCAAATGCGATGCTTCGCTACAAATTAAGGTGGGAGAGATGAGATGCTGTAACGAGGCCTCACCAAAGAAGGCAATGTCATCCCAGAGCTCAGGTATAAGGGGGAGGAAGGCTGAGATAACCGTATGGTGAATTACATTTCTGAGTAATAATGATGAATTTGCAAGAACAGCTTTGTAATTTTTCCTGAGGGCTTTAACAACAGAACAGATGCCAAATGCATCTTGTATTATCAAGAGTGAACTGGACTTGGGAATGAGGGAGACAGAAGAGTTGTCCTGTAGGAATGGCAAAATGAGAAGACAGAAAATGGAAACTAGAGAGCTGGGTTTAAACAATTCTAGATTAATTATGACTTTAAATACTTTTTGATGAATTGTATATATGGGCAAAACTGACACTTGTCACTTTGGTGTGCTGCTCTGTGACAACTCTGAACTACAATTCTACCTAGTAAGAGATAAGAGAACCCTGTGTTAAGGAACAATAGGCAAACTCAGGGGACATAGGGAAACATGAGCTGAAAGTTCTTAACTCAATATCTGAAAACTCAATCTACACTTGAGTTAAAAATACTCAATGGGAAGAAAGATGCTTGCGTTTATGTCTATTTATGTTTAAAAGCTATCAATAGTTATTATCACCACAAAAGAAGAGCTGTTTAAATAATGAGAGATTTGACAAAAAGTGATTTTAAAGAATGACTCTAATTTTAGTAAATAAAAAATTATATATTGTTAATGGAAATAGAGAACACATAAGATAGCCTCAATAGAACAGAAGGACATCCACTTGTCCCTGTTCTCCATGAGTCACTGTTAAGGGATAAAGGCAAACTGTATATACAACTCCCTTATTTTTACAAAAAAGGAAAGAAAAAATATTCACATGAAAAAAATTATAGGCTATTCTTGTAAATGTATTCAAGAAATCAACATATGTGTCTGTACATGAGATAAGTACCCAAACAACTACATGGTAGAGATATCCATGTGTATGTATTACTTACTCAAAACACTGCTAAGTACCTAGAACAGATGTGGCATTTTATATCTAGACAACTATTCTACATAAACATGCCAGTCACACTTGCACACTCTTCCTGAAATAACGTTGGCAAAGCTAAAACACTGGAAACAAATTATCTTTAAATAAAGGGTTAGTTAACTGAAGTGTAGTAACCTACATAATGTAAAATTCTGTGAGTAACACACAGTAGATAAGATAAATCTCTACACAACAACATGAGGGCTGCAGCTACTTCCTAGGACTGCTTAGGTATAATACAAACTTTATGATAAATCATGAAAATGTCAGATAATAGACTAAGTATGAATATATATATGCATATGTATATATGTGTGTGTGTGTGTGTACACATAAACAGAATGAAACCATTAATTAAAATTCACAAGAACTAATTAGTACTATAAATAATTAAAAATAAGTGGAGGACTGTATAACAATTTATGAAAACGGTGGAAAATTCTCTACAGGAAGGGACTAGAGACAGCTTTTTCTATATGTTACAATTCACTTGAATTTCTATCTTAATCTTGTGTTATCTTTGTAAACAAAAATAAAAACACAAACTTTAAAGTAAGTTTTATATACTTTAATATGAATTCATGTTTTATCATACTCCAATCTTTATGACATATATTAAAGAAGATGGGCTACTCTGATCTGTATAAATATAAAACAAATTAATAATTATATAATAAAAATTTCTATCTATTTTTAGGTGTTAACTTCTGAGTATAATATTCATAAATGAAGTCCCAAAGCCTCTAAGAAACAGAAGTGTACATTCTCACACCAATCTTCTCAAGTCTCTTATAACTGATTCATTAAAAATCCGTAAGCCTGTATTCTTTGATCTCATCCTCAAATGCACAGTTTTAAAGGGGCCATTGCTGGGGTCGATTATCTGCACTCATGTACCACTGAAGGGCATTCATAATTCACACACCCTGCCCCCACTTTAACAAAAGTCTTCTTGGTCGTCTTTCTAACTGGATCTGAGTTTCACCCCCAGGTTTTATAAATATTAGTGAGAAATTCTTTTCTCTATTGCTGTATTTCAGGAAAAATGGTAGAACTCACTATCTCTTCTCTATGGTTTCTTACTCTGCAAAATTACTCTACACTGTGAAAGTTAATGGGGATCCTGCTGTTCCCTCGAGCTAGACGACAGGGCAATGATCAGGAGTATCTTTTACACAAAAACACCAAATTGTGCTAAGCAAACCTGTCAAATGCAGAAAAAGTATTTCATATACAGGAATGGAAAGCATAGGGTGGGAAAGCATCTGTGTTCAGTTTGCTCATTCATTCACATGGGGACTTTAAATACCTACTGTGTGGATGCTATGCCACCACCCATGGCTTATGTTGTAAACTATGTGGGTGTCTGTGAATTTGACAAGAGATATGAATTCATTATTAGCAGCCTGTTGCTCTGATATGAGGCAAGCCAGCAAGCCAGGGCAGGAGAAGGTCCAGGAAGAGGGCAAGAGTCGGACAGGTGTCCTGCAGAAGCAGCTCTGTAGGAAGGGCTGACAGTGCCTGATAATTATGGACACTGTTGCATTTTGCCAAGAGACATGTTTAGCAATAAGTGGGTGGGGGTGGGGAGAGGTAGGCATATTACAAAACTTGCCACCCACCTCCCATTGGCACTATCAGTTTCATATGCTCTATTAAAGATAATCAAGGGTACCCAGCCTCCCGTGAGATCAAGAGAAACAGTGATTATGAATATAATAACAGTTTTTAAAATTACCTAAATGTTTTAAAGGGAGCCTTTATTTCTGACAATATCAAACACCTGCAAGCAGGATGGGAAAAAAACAAAAACAAACTAAGAGGCCACAGTAGCCTCATTTTCAAAGGCCACTCCACAGCTGCTTAGGCCAATGTCCCCCCCTTCCCATGCTAGTGGAGGTTAGGTGCTCCTCTGGTACACTCTAAGGACTCTTTTCTTCACATATTTAAATTCAAGAAACTGGCACCAGGGGAGTGGAGTGGATTTCTCTTTGGGGCTGTGTCTTGGGAGTGGGGGGCAGAGTTATTCTTTAAATTATTATTTTTTTAAAACAAAAGCTGTCTAAAGACATTGGTTTGTGAAGCTAAGTTGTTAGTGTACAAATTTAATTGCCTTTTATACAAGCATAGCTTCAGAGAGTTAGCTGTAGGTTCCATTTCAGTAAAAACAAACAAATAAAATATGCTACAAATAATTATAAAACATATGGTGCAAACTCCACTGTGTTTATTTTATGACAGTAAACATTATTTACATTAAGAACTGATCAGATTAATACTCAAAGGGTTATATACAAAATACGTTCAATTTTCTTCCTAACCATGCTTATCAGCATTTTTAAACCCAGCTATATTAATCTACCTAAGATCTTCTACATTGTCCAACACACAACAAAATATATTTTTATCATGAATTTTTTTCAAATGTGGATAATGTCATTAATAAGCTACCACAGCTATATAGCAAGAGGCTTATATCCTTTGTTCTTAAAGAAGAGGAACTCCTGAAAAAAAACTTCAAGACTCTGGGAAGATGGCTGAGCATGCAAGAGGCAGAGCGCTTACTGTGCAAAGAGAGGCCCTGGGTTTAAATATCCAGCACCATATATAAAGCCAGGCAGTACACACACCTGTAACCATGTGTTTGGGGCTGGGGTTAGAAGGAGCCAGGGTGTGCTGGCTGCCAGTCTACAAGTTCAGCGAAAGACCTTGTTACTAGAGGATATAACAGAGAGTGAGAGGATATGACCGAGAGTGGTTGAACAGGACATCTGACATCCTTTACTGGTCTCTGAATAATCTCATGAATACCTATACCTGCACTTACAAGCATGTGAGTCCTCCCTCCTGACCCCGCACTCACACTCATGCACAAACACCTAAAACTCTCCTGTTAGCTGTGTTAGCTGCATGGCATTCTTCTGTTTAATGCTATTTCATGATTTTCAGTTGTTAGTCTATATTAACAATTTTTTAAATAATTGTTTTTCTTTTGTAACAACATATGCACTAATTTATGTTATACATACATTATTAACACAACCTCTTAAAACTATCTAGATAGCTTATCCTTGCCACTGGAGTTGCATTTGCGGATATTAACTATAAAATCTATTAAGTAAAGCATCAAAATAAACAGCTTTTAATGACACATAATAGCCAAAAATTAGAGAAACAAAAGCCACATTTAAAAGCCAAGCAGAGTGATACATGCCTGTAATCCTAGCACTATAAAGGCAGATGTGAGATGCTTCTGAGTCTAAGGCTGACCTGAACTATAGTGTCAGACCCCACCATAAAAAAATAAATAAATAAGAATCAATCTAAAATTGTAAAACTATGAAGTATTCTTCTGCCCTTTCAATAACAGATTCTGAATTTAATTCCTATCCAAGGCCTTTTATTAATAAATACCAAAATTTATAGGGCCAGGTGGTATTTAATAATTTGAAGTGAAAACGGAATGTCTATGCAGACATAAAGCCCCAATCTAGAGTAGGCCCTGACCACAGCCCCTTGTTCTTTTTCTACCACTAATGAGAAATTGCTTGTCACATGATCTACCAGGGCTGGCTCATTCCAGCCATGACGAATACCTATGGTATGTTCAGGAATTCGATAAGCTGAGTATCCAGAGACATCATTAAATTTTTATTTAGTAAACAAAATAATTTAAAAAACCAGGGTAACAGATACATAAGACTTTTCTAATTACTTAACTGTGTTACAATTATCTGTGCCTCTGAGGTTACTGACTTCTGTTTAAATCTAGTTTACAAGGTAAACACTTGTATAGAAGCATATAGAAATCTCAATTGGTGTGTCAGTCCTGTAGCGTCAGCATTCAGTAGGTGTGAGGAGGATCACAAGTTTGAGGCCAGCCTTGGTTACACAGTGAGGCAACCTTCACACTAAGTGAGGCTTTCTTTCCAACTTTGCAGTTTCAGAGTAAAGGGCTGGATCAACTGAACACTGTCACAATAATCAGCAAGTAACTTACAAACCAGGTTCCTTCCTGTTTAGAAGACTCCAAGACACCATTTAACCAATGTCATATAATCAGCACAGGTTTCTTCTGACAACTGATGGTTGTCTGACTTCAGATCTCAAGGCTTCACTTGAAAATGCATACTCATTTGAGTTTAACAATCCCATCTGTCCCCATTTGAGAACAGAAAGAGAATTTTGCCATGGCAGATTAAAAATAACTATATATTCTATTTGGATCACTTACCTTTATAAAGTCTTTTAAAATATAACATGGAGTGTGATTTCTAGATATGAAAAACACTAGATATGACAAATGAAATACCTGGTCTGTGTCTTGTACAGAAACACCCTGCAAAGCCTTTGGAAATAAACACTAAGATTAAGTCTCAGACTCACAGGGGTTTTGTTTTTTATTTCTGTATATGCCTGGATTGTTCTGTTTATAACCAATTAGTAAATCCTAACCATCTAAAATCTTTGTTTAAAAAAGGTTATACATTGATCTATTGTAAAAAGAAAGAAAACTAAGCATGAAAGGGTGAAAGAGTTGTGAACTCAAGCCAGCTGGGGGCGGGGGGAAGGCAGCTCGCAGGGTATCAATATAAACAAAATGTAGAGATAAATTACTTTTGGTTAAACAAACAGCACAGTTGTAGAAATGACAATCAAAATGAATGGTCATGCTCTTGTATCTACATCTGATTATATGTATGTGTATTGTGTATATGTGAGCATGTGTGTGTACAAATTATATACTATATAATATGCAACATATATAATACGCTATGTCCACATTTTCATTCTTTCAATTTCTAGATTTAAACTTAAACATTTTTAACATTGCTATTTGTAAATCATGTATAAAAAAGAAATACATGAAACTAACTAGGTAGTCACTCAGAAATCTTATGAATGCCAACAAGCAGAAAAAAGACAGGGTGAATGTTACAGAGTCAAACATGTATGTTTTATAGGGCTTCTGATAGCAGCTGGCAAACTTTTATGGCAGTGAATTTTATTAATGAGAAACAGTCTAAAAATTAACTTTATGACAAATGTTCTTATTACTAGCAATATAGGTGGTTTCAATGTAACTATAAAAAAAAGTCAGACTTCTAAAACATGTTTCTTAAACATTCAAGTCTGGCTAACACAGGCATACTTTGTGACCATCAAATGAATCAATAACTGTGTAAGTGCTTCCAAACAAAGTCCAATGAACTAAGTGCTATTATTTAAGGCAGAACCTTCACTCAGTGCAAATGCGTGTTACTGGAGGATCCTCATTTGGATGCTCCCTGTGAATCTTCTCTGCCATTACAAGGTTTCCTTGATCTGAATTCCTGAAACTGACCATGGAGGGGAGAATCAATTAGTAGCAATACAGGAATGAAACACGTAGCTGCGACCACTGCGTCTGATTTCTGTCTGTGCTTACAGCATCCCATTACTGTTAAGCATAAAGAGCCAAGAGGAGGGCATTTCGAAATGTCTGCCTGCGTGTTTCTTCCTTATCCACGTTTTGTTTCCTTTATGCTTTTTTGCTTAGGACTCCATATTATAAACAAAATTTTGTTTTGTCATTTGCTATATACAGCAGTTTACGTAGCCTCTCATTTATTTAAATGATAAATGTTTTCCCTCCAGAAGCAAATAGGCAGTAAGCTGTTTTTGTCTAAAGTCTTTATTTTCTTTTGTAGGTAAGGTCAGATACTTAAAAAGTGTTCTCCCTTTATGAATGAGTGGTACAAAGAATCTGTGATCAAACAAATTTCCTATTCACATAGTAGGACAATAACATTTACATATTTCCATTAAAAACTTGCACACGGTTTCTTCTGAAAAAAAAAAACAAACAAACAAATAATTTTCAGATGTTTAACCATCTACTACAAAGCAACTGTCGAAGAAAGCCATTAAAGTGTTACATACTCTAGCTCAGCAGACTTGGAAAGCAAAATGATTTTGTTTTTCAACTGTGGTCAAAACTGACATACTTCCAAATGCTAAAAAAGAAAAATAACCTCAGAACCATAGGTTGTTTCTCAGTTCTGAGAGATAAAAATAGGAACTTCAAACTTTGGGATCTTTTATTCATATATTTAAATTACCTAAGTGTTACTAGAAGGTAAAACAAAACATTTATTGCAATTTGATCCCCATCTTTAAGGCTGCTGTCATAAAGAAAATACTAGTACATGATGGCATATGTCTACAGTCCCAGCACTGGAGAAGCAGGAAGATTATGAGTTGGAGGCTAGCCTGGGCTAGAAATCAGGTTTTAAAAGAGAGGGATAGGTATATATAAAGACATGAATTCTAAGTAAAAGTATTCTTGAAGATTCTTTCTTGTTTGACTGTTTCCAGCATAATGCTGTGTCCTTTTATGATGTTTGCACAGATGAAGTTTACTGAAACCACAATTAGGCTGCAGCCTTTCAGGCTGTCTCGATGAGCCTTGAACCCAGGAATCTGACTGTGAGCAACTTGAATCTCTTTCAAAAACAGTACTCCTGCTACTCCTCCTAATGCTAGCACTATTTCTGCTTCAAACAGGGCGACAACTTCCAAATAAGACATCTTGGCACAGGTTACTTCCTTGTACATATAATTATCAATGAGCTTCCAAGGCTTTAGGATGACCACTTCTTACAGTATTAGCCCCAAATTGTTCATGTCCTCTCATCCCCGCATCTGTATCCTAAGACCCACCTTCCCAACTCTCACTGTTGTGTTTGCGACCTGACTTGTATTGACCAATAGGGTGACAGTGGCCAGAAGAAAACAGACACTTCAAAAGGCTTGCACGCTTCAGTTTTCCCTCTCCTGCTGCTCTTCAGAACCCTAGAACTACGCATATTTGAACTATGGCTAAACCAAATACCTCAATTGCGCTAACCAACAACTATTAGCAGCTTAACACCCAAAAAACATTAAGTTCGGCTGCCCTAGACCAAGCAGCCCTGGTCAAGGCCCACTCACTGTAGATGCCCAACTTACTCTGATTAAGCCAGTACACTCTGGATACTTTGCATGGAACTATACATGACTAGCACATTCATTTGAAAGCATCGACCTTCACTGAAGCAAAACTCTACCATGATGACCTAAAGCTGCTGCTCTGCTGCCGGCCACATTTCTAATCCTTCTTTAAAGCTTTCAACAGGCTGTTATATACGGTTTATAGTTTCCTTCATGACATCCAACATTGTTACAAAAGAAAAAAATGTGATAAAATTCAATAAACAGCCATCAATAAGCCCCCATGTGCAAATCCCTGTCTTCAGTCCTTCAAATCCCTAATAAGCTGGGACGCTGGAAAGCTGTAGTGTACTGTAGTGTGTCTTTCTTGTCCTTGGTTCTGTATTCATTTGTTTTCTCTTCATAAAGACAAAAGACAACCTACTTCTCCCATCAGTCTTGCAATTAAGCCCCTCCCACGGTATCTGCTGTATTACATAAAGCTCTATTCAGACTCCACAAGCACTGCTCAGAATTCTAAGTCAAACTAAACTCTAGTTTAAAGGGAAAATTTAAAACTCTAATCTTTCAGATAAATCTATGTATTTTCACTCTTTTAAAGATATATTTGGTAAGTAAATAAACAGTATTTGGTGAACATCTTCTAAGTCAGATTTTAATTTCTGCTTTATACCGAATTAGAATTAAAAATTAAAAGTTTAATTATCTGGCCCTCAATGTCATTACTACTAAACAGAGATAATTACTTCTTAGTATAACATCTTTACTAAAACATGTAAATGTAGAAAGCATGTGTAAATACATAGTGTTAATATATTAGGTGCTACCAAATTTACTAATATTATATCGCACTCGTAAGTCGTATAAAATCAAAAGCCATGTTACACTTCACAGAATTCTTTTCTAAATAGGAAATATTCCTTAAACACATTAGAGGTTTTAGGTTTGTTCTTATTCCTTAGATTTTCAAATACTTTAGATGAGGGAAGATCTTCATACTACTAATATATTTATTCACAGGAAAATCCACTTTAGTTTGATGAACACCATTCTATACCACATATTCGAATTATAATGCTACCTATTAGACACATTCTACAAAGGTGCAAAGTTATCCAATCTCCCTGAAACTCACTCAAGACACTAAAAACACATGACTCTCACAAACCTTCCTCAATAGTCAGGTAAGTGAAGGTGGGAGTAAAAACATACATATGACAAGAATGAAAGAATGCTGGGGAGAACTAACATATGCTGTCACCATGTAACACTGGCACTGAAATTCTGCCATCTTGACTTTCTAGAGTCATGTGAATTCATAAAGAAATACAACCTAGCAATCATAACAAAAACCCAAATCTGACTAAAATAATGGCAACCAAATTTATGACAAGACATTTGACCATGGTATAGGGATGTCTTAAACATTTGTGAAATTTAAACTATCAGACACTCCTTAGGTCTAGGAGACCATAACTCATTCTCATGATGCTGTTTTGACTTTCAAAACAACATATTCTGGTGAATAAATCATAAATGTACACCCACTTTATAGTATTCTTTGATAAAGCACCTCCCTTTTAAGAGGTGTTCCCTCCAGTGTTCCCCTTTCAGATCCCAGATACTCTTTTATATAGGAATACAGTACACTAAAGCTTCTTCCACCTGATGCATGAAGTATGTCTGTACAGTTTTGATAATTTTGATTCTCTAAGGCATTAAAGTTACCCCAAAATGTGAACCCTAGAAAGGATAATTTCTATATAAACTGGATCCAGGTGTAAGGTAGAACAGAGAGAAGGAGGCAGGCAAGGCAGATGGTGCTATTTAAAGTGTCTTCTCACAGTCCTCCCTTAGGAACCTCCTACAAGTACTAGATTGTCACTTTCCTAATGCACATACAAATTCATCCCAAAATAAGGTTCAGATGAAATAAAATTCCACGCACTGAGCAAAGGAAACTAGCAAACAGAATGCAAACTACTTCCAAAGTTTAAGTTTTTATTGAATGTACACTTTAATGTAAAACATATACAATTGATTCAATTACTACCCACATAGCACTGGCAAAGGCAGTTCCACCGAGGAGATCACCTTTTCTAAGTGAGTGACTTCACACAGGTTCTACATGAGGTCCTCCCTGAGCTCAAATGGGTCACCTTTGAATTCTCACCAAAAGGGAACTTTACAATAAAGGTAGATTAACTTGACAAATCACTTATAAGTTAAATAAATAGTAAACAGAAAATAAACCCTTGCTGCTAACTTCTGTAATTTAATAAATGGGTGTACATTTCCATAACAGACAGCAAAATCTAAATCAAAAGAAAATAAATATCAGAATTCAAAAAAATAGGGGCAGGATAGAAAGCTACTCTTTTGTTTGGCCAAGGGATCTGAGGAAGGCTTAATTCAGGTGGGGGGGTGTCTGAGGGGATTGTTTTTGGTGTATGTTTGTTTGTTTGTTTTTGTCACTAACCTCTCAAGCAAGTTGGAAATATGTCCAAAGAATCCATTTACATATACCTGGCTAATGTCCTAGCTATAGATCTGGCTTGTATACTCATTACAAAACGCGGCTACTGATTGTTCTCCTTTGGTGGAAGCCAGCCTCCACCACTGGAAGCTAAAACAGGAACATGCTGCCTGACTACCACCTGTAGACAGTAACCACTTAAGAAAGAATCTGTTAAATAAACCCATTTTCTTTCAGTCTTACAAATAAGAAGGAAAAGTAGAAAAGAAAAGCAAAAGACAAAAACAAAAACAAAACAAAAACCCTGTAATTTTAAAAGAGGGGGAACAAATGTAAAAAGTTATGCTCTAAATAAAAGGCATATTAAATTATATATTTTAAGTTAGCAACAAGCATCAGATCATTAATTTTATTTCTCGTTTGCCCCTAACTTTTCTGGATTTACTTCCCATGTTTTAACCATGCTTACAATTTCTTTATTAAAGTTTAATAACAGAGTAAAAAATACTTTATTTCTCTCACTCATCTACCATGTAAGTATTTTTATTGAATTTTACAATTCCAGGCTATAACCTAGACTACTGTGTGACTAATAGAGGAGGTGGAATAAAGCAAGCTCTTGCCTATAAATTTTTTTTTTTTGCTTCAAAAACCTTTAGAAATTTACATATAGAAAATTAATGAACACAGAAACAGTTCTGTGTATGTACAGAAAATAAGACCATTATTTAAATGTTAGACGCTTTAAGTATTTTGTTAATTACTTTAGCCTCATAAGTTTGATATGCTAGTGTTTTCTCCTATCATATATAAACATGCAGCTTATATGAGCACATAAGTCTGTGCATCTAAAACAGGCAAACAGAGAGGCATCTGCTCTGCTACCACCAAAATTACCTAAAACTTCCATTTACAGTAACTGTTTATTAAGGCCTTAAAATAATTTCCAGTAACAATTTCTTCTAGCCTTATTTTAGAGGATTGTTCAAAAGCTGCAAGCATAGCTATTACAAAAAAAAAAAAAAAATTAAGCAAAGGGGGATAATGGCTTTGCTTAATTAAAATGTAAAACTTCAGCATCTAAACTCTGTTCTATGATTTACAGGAAGGCTTCAGTGAGTCACTCTCTTGACAAGAGCATTCAGACTAGAGAAGGCTACAAAAGCGTTAATGACATTTACCCCCTAATAAGAGCTGTTCACACTCCGCGGTTTTCCTTGTTATTGCCCAGGACAGACACTAGCACCTCATTGAAAGACCAGTGCTGCAAGGGAAAAAGGCCCCTGAGACACTGACGACCGAGGGAAAGCACTAAATCAGGTGATGTTACAGAGGTGACATGCTTGATTCTCAAGGGCTCTTATGCACCCTATGGCCATGGATTTGCAGCAGTTAATACACTGCCAATGAAAACCCTCCCCACTCACAGCAGACAGGGCGTCCTCTTTCTATGGCTGAGGAAGTGAAGGCTGGGCAGGAAAGAAATACACTTCCTTCAGGTACCCTGGGCCTGACAACGTCCACATGTCCTGAACTGCTTTCGGTTAATCTCCATCGATGTGCGGCTGAATGAATAACACGCTGACCTTTTCACCTAAGAAACCACAATTTGAATCCAGCAGAAAGTCACCAGAGGATCAATGGACAGAGATACTCATATTTTAAAGTAATAAAGCACCTCAAGAAAGGAAAGGGAAGGAAATTTATTTTTTTAAAACCATTGTGTTGGCCACAGATTCAACTGGCCTCCCTGACTCTGCTATTATAAATTGGAACCCCGATTCAGAATTGAAAAGCTCCCAGCACTGGCCCTTCAGGTCTCACAATCTGGCAGAGGTCCATGGCTACTGCAAGACAGACATTCCCTCACATGTCCGTGCGTGGGACAGCAATCCCACTGCTGAGAGAGTGATGGCTGACTCAATGGAACATACTCAGCATGAACTCAAATTCTGGCAGAGATGACAGCACAGAGACAAGGAGCTCTTAATTACTCTCTCAAGAGGGATCTGAACATATCTTATTGTTCATTTAAAACTTCTGACTGTGGCTGTATATTTAAAAACAAGCAAATAAATGAGTCAGTTTAAGGTGCTTCTCTGACTTGCCAATTTCGTGTCTTATCAACAAACTATGAATAAACAGATCTAATAGGAACCGGTACTCTGGAAACAAAGACTATTCTGTTATTTACATGCCAATTTCTTTAAAGTCTGGGTTACTATGTTCAGGAGCCAATACTGTTAGTGGTCTATGTCCCACTCTAAGGACACAGAAATGCTTATTGTTGACAGAGGCTTCCTTCAAAGCTGTACTGCCAAAAAACAAAAAACAAAACCAAAAAAACAAAAAACAAAAAACAGAACACACCACAGTTTGAATTACTGCATTTCTTAACACTAATTTTAACACAAAACAAAGAAAATCCACAGTACAGGAAGCATATTAAAATAAAAATAGAAAATACAAAACCACATTACTCATAGTAACTAGAAAGCTGCCTCTGACACTGTTATTATGGCTTTGTTAGAGAAAAGTTAGAATAAAGAAACACAGAAAGAATCTCTGGCTCTGGCTCTCAGAGTCAAAAGCATGTTGTTCTGGGGTCTCTACATAAGAATCACACAGGAAACAGATGATGAATTCTGGATGGAAAACGCCCCCTGAGCAGTAGCCATTCTCTCGTGGGTTCTCTGCTGTAATGTATACTTATCACTGTGTCACCTATCCTCCAAGTCCTCTAGCTTAAGTCTCCTTTTTGCAAAGGAAGAAAAAGTGCCAGAGGGTGGGTGGACAAGAGTAAAACACACCACTTCATTGCTACCAACACTTCCTAGATGGTAAAAGAACCACAGTGGTAAGGTAATTATTTGCAAAGTCCCAGAGTATAAAAAAACAAATGCTGGATTAGTGAACCATAGGAATCACAACCCTTAGAAAAAGGTAATTGGGGGTAAGGGGGAAGGAAAGCAAGCAAGCAGGAAGGGTAGGTAGCAATATAAAAGCATCAGACAAATCGAAATCCATGCCCACAGACCCCACACTCAGAGTTGGCAGCCAAGTGAAACCAACTCCTCCATAAACTCATTCATTTCTCTCTCAAATATAGTATTCTTCCTGTATTCGAAAAAGCTTGCCCCATCCTTTCTATGGAGTAACAGTATACTTCTTTTTTCTAAGAACTGCCTATTTCAACAGGTCTTCACAGACTAATTCTATTTGGCATGGGTCGCTCTGACTCTATTAGTAAACGTATTGGCACGTACTGTGTTTTCTAACTACTGCCAGCATTACATGTGCCAACATCATACATGAATCAAACAAATGTATCGTTAGTTACATTTGTCTCATCTGCATGGACTGAGTAAAAGCTTCCAGAAACCTCTGTGCATCCTTATCTTATTTCTCCCTCTCCTAGCCCTTCGCAATTTCACGAATCAGTGTTTGAGATGTGAAACAAAGTAAAATATAATAAAGCCTGGCATAAAAACAACCTCGAGCCTCACTGTGAGTCACAAAATGAGGAAAATATCAGAAAAAAAAATAGTGCGGATCAAATAAAATGTATGGCAAAGTAGAACCAGGACATGTGTGCTATTCTAGAAACCCAAGGAGTGGAGACAGGGACTAAAGACAGATCTGCCTATGGAAGTACATTTGCTGAGCTTCGCTATGAGTTTATAATGCTGCATCTGTTTATTCTAAAAATTCTTCTAAGTAGGTGTCACCAAGAGAATGAGATTTGTGGACATGTCATTTTGGCAAAGTTAGAAAACTAATTGGGGGTTGGCTTGAGGTTTAACCCCACAGTTCAGGAGCTGTCCGTTTTAAATTCAATGAAGAATGTATAGGAGTGATACTCCAGAAACAACAGTTTAATCAATGCCATCTAAAAGAAACGCTGGCTGCTCTGGCAGTGGTACACATCTGTAATCCCAGCACTTGGGAGGCAGAGGCTGGCAGATCAGAGGTGAGGGCCAGCTTGGTCTATGGGATCTCAAACAATAACAACAACAAATATTATCTTCAAGTAAACCGGAGTTGGTTCTTATAAAATGCAACTTGTCGAGGACAAGAGGACTCACTTCTGCTTCTCCTGGTGAAGCCTTTCTATGTTCCCCCCAAACAGGCCCTATTCCTGATCACTGCATTCCACCTCAGAACCTGGTGAACTATTTGGTGAGCTACCTGGTTCTATGATACAAGGATAAGAGAAGAACATTTTCGTTTCAGCTCTGAGTACAAAACTCCAAGCTGCATCGTTATGTCTAAGGACTTTGTTTTCATTACTGTTCGAATAGTCAGAGCTTTGCCAGGGGATTCAAAATCCCAGTATTGAACTTCCAGCTCCAAGTTGGCCTAAGGCCTTTAGCCAGGGTAACTTAAAAATGAAGGAGAATAGTCTCCCAAACTCTATCTTTAATAGGGAGGCTAAGAGGATTGCCAGGATAATGTTTGTAGATGGCTCAGGCACTCTGAAGAAAACAAACGATTTAAACATGGGACACTGACCCAAATCATCTGTCTTGTGCATGTCCTTGCTAGAAACAGAGGGTTCTTGCTCACTTATGCTGTACCCGTCGTCTCTGAGGAGAACTCACACATCGGTGACAAAAACAACTTTCTCATGAACCATGGTGATCATCCTAACTTTACCTGGGATCAAATTATTCCTCCTTTAAGTCATTTTCACATTCTCTTAGTTTTCATCAAATAACTTCCTTCTCATTATTTGATCAAGGCTGCCTTGTTCACTTGTCTCATGGGATTTCGGAAAGACCTGTGCTGGTGGACTCTACATAGCAATTAACTGATTAAAAGTTTACTTAAATGAACTACATACATATAGGTACTTTCTTCTTTGTGCTTCTGGAATTCCCTAAATGTTTGTGAGGCTAGTTAATACCCATTTTAAAATCTGCGTATTTTATTTTCTAGAGCTGGGAACTGAACTCAAGGCCTTGTACATGCTAGGCAAGTGCCAGGCAAGTGTTCTATTGCTGAGCTATATCCTGACCTATAACTTTTATTTCATACAAAAGCCTACTTGAATGATTTCTAACAAGTTTCACTTATTCTGCACCAGGAACTCAGAAAGCTACTGGAAAAGTTGATAAAACAGAAAGATAAGAAATTGGTAAAAGCAGTGTCCTACAGAATAAACTGTTCCTTTTAAAAGGTACACATCTGAACACACACAATGTAATAATTATAATAAAGTGTGCCATGGGTTAGTTAAGGTATGTTATAATTAAATACAATTTCATTTTATTACAGTATTTATAGATGAACAAACTGATATTGACATGTTATATCTCTCTGAGGTAACAGCTGTCAAAGGTGACACTAGGTTTACAGCAAGCTTGGAGAGTCCATTACCTGTCACTATTCTCTTCTGCTCTTGTTTATATTCAAATATGTTCAAATGTCTAATCATGTTTTTGTGTGTGGTCATGTGCGTGTGATTTGTTTACAACAGAGAAGTTGTTATCTTTGTGTCTGGATGGCAGGAAAGACATTCTTCTCCCAGGGGCATAGTGAAATATAGAATTCCAGAATTTGATAGATGCTAGTAATGCATACCTTTAACCCCACTTGGGATGTCGAGGCAGGCAGATCTCTGAATTTGAGGACAGTCTGTTCTACAGAGGAAGTTCTAGGATAGCCCAGACTATACAGGAAAACCCTGTCTCCAAAAAAAAAAAAAAAAAAAAAAAAAAGGAATTCCATAATTTATGAACTAATATGAGAAGGTAGGCAGTAGGCTATGGCTGTAATAATTGGTCATCATCTTTTACCATCATATTAGCAATTATTGTTGGCTACATTTAGTAGCCTGGCATGTACACCGTCTTATTTTCACAATAAAGCAGTGAGATACTAGTATTATGCTGTTTTACAGATGAGAGACTCATGTTAAATAAAGGCCTAATTTCATACTCCTGATAAGACATTAAGCCAGGAATCCAACCCATGAATCTGCCTTCCCACACAGAATACTGGGAAATGGCCTGCACGTGTGCTGAGAGGGGAGCAAGAGATACAATTGTTATCTTCAGGAAGCTTCCCATAAACTATTGTGCCAATTTGAAGTTCCTGTGATCACAGAAAAGCCATAGAACCCATACAGACTTCAATGCATCAAGTGTTAATTTACTGAAAGTAACTACAAGAGGGGTGGATGGGGATTCAGAAAAAAAACATGTGAATTTACTTCTCATGGGGTAATATAAATGTGTTTGTTTAATATTGACATTTCCTACCACACAAATACCAGAAAATGTTTATTTTGCATAGGCCTTTGGCTAGGCAGCCTGGAAGTCTTTACTTCTTAGGACTGACCTGCATAGGCACAGTTGAATCTGTTGTCAGTCCCTACAAAGTCAGAAGACACGCTAAGGATCCTCTGACCAACTGAAATTACTGGGTATTGCATGAGCTCCGTAGTAAAATATCACTCTGTCCTAAGTTTAATATTATTTCCTTGTAACTAATATGTATTGTGTGAATGTGTAGTACTTATAGCAATGGTAGGAGAGACCTTTAACAACCGAATGTATTTAAACTATGGTATGAGTTTGAAGGGAACAGTAGTGAAATAAAAATAACACCAGAAAAGGAAGGGCTCCACTGTGTCAGCTAATATTGGTAAAAAATTGGATTTCATCTTATTACTGTATAAGAAATTATCCATGCAGGCAGAACAGTAGGGATTTGCAGGCAGTGAAACTATTCCTAAGTGGACCCTATGCTAAGAGTTAAGTGTGTTCCAGAACTGAATTCTTTGGTTGAACTTAGGCATTAGCAAGGGCTGGGGAAAGCTACTACCCATGTTTTCAAGTTTACTTCCAAATTCCTCAGAGGTTTTATTATGTTAATATGTATCATGAAGTGCTCAGGGAGGGATCCAGCCTGTGGTCCCTTCTGCATAGAAAGCTAGACTTCTCAGACTGATGAAGTAGTAGTCTGAGAAATGCTAGAACCATGTGGCCCAGGTGACTTGCAATGTGTATCACTGAGCCTCTGCTCACTGGCTGCTGACACTGCTAATTATTCAGAAATACTGAACTGGTTCTTAGAATTCTGGAAGGACTCACAAGTGGGGAGTTTTCCAAAGACAGGATGAAACACGAATCCAGGCAAGTTAGCTACATGTTTGAGCTAAAGAGAGGCTATGTGAAAATTTTATTTTTAAATGACTAAATTCAACAGTGATAAGTCAGAGACAGAAAGGAAATGAGGTCAGGACAAGAGTGCAGGCCACTGTTTTTATTGATTGTGAATAAATGTGTCTGTAGAGGATGACCTGGATTAATAATAATTATTACTCTTTGATTGTAAAAAATATAGGTTTCTTTGAATTTATATTTTAGCATTTAAGTGAATCCTACTTTTCTAGAATGTGATTCAGCTCTCCTTTCTGAATGAAGACTTTAGCAACTACATAGGGGATCACTGGGATTTTCACCTCTAGGAAATGACCCACCTTCTTATGTGGTTGTGGTCCAATTTATGCTATTCATTTTACACTCAACTGGCTGGCTTATAGATGCCACCTAAGTGAAAGACTCTTTAACAGATATCCCAAGCTTTGCAATGACTGTGGCTTTCCTGTTATGTCCCTTTTTCTCTGAACATTATTTATAAGTGATAGCTTTCATTGAATTCTGGATGACCTGCTTTTTCCCTTCAACCATACACTCCCAGTTTAAAAAACAGATGACATATTCTTTTCCACTTTCAAAACTCTTGCTAAAGGTAGAAGTATCTAGGTTTGGGCCCAGAGAGACTTAGATTAATATCCTGGCTTGACCAGTTCAACTTACCGTACATCTTTATTTGCCCGGTAACACAATCTATAGCCAACTGCTAACCAAGTCAATATGTGGTAAGACTAACAGCCACCCTAACTTGCCTTGATAATTACTCTCCTTTAACTGACATAATATTCAATATACTGTTGTTGAGAGCAATAATGCTAAAATTGATGCCTTGAGGGCTACAAGACAATTGAGTTTTAGCCAGATAAAATGACTTGTGCACTAATGGTGCATTATAGGGCTCCCCAGCTCTCAGATGAGCATTTTATAGTCTACCTGTACAAAAAAAGTTACATATAATTATATTCAAAGCCATTTGTGCACACCTTATCATTACTACACATAATTCTAGTACTGGCCAGTAATCAAGAACCTCCTTTAGAAGAAAGGCGTGTTTTACAGCCCGACTCCTTTCGTCTTTTTCAAAATGAGTATTTTCTCAGAAAGTATTCTTTCATGTTTTTGTGCCCTGCAACCTTTTGCTTCCATTCTAACCCTAGAATAGTATTACACAGAACAAGTATATGATAAATGTTAAACGACAGAAAGTGCCATTTAAAGAAAATCAATATTACTTCAATTCTATCAATAAAAGACAGAAACTAAGCTGAGAGTTCCTCTAATATGCAAAATCTATAATTTTTTTCTGAAAATATCAATTCCAGACTCTTAAGAAGTGATACATTAAAATTTGAGACTTGCCAACATGTATATTAATGAAAATTAATTATAATTATGTCTAAATGGCAAATATGTAGCATTTTTATGTAGCATCTCCTTTCCTAGTAAGAGGATTTCTATATATTGGTTTGAAGCTTTTTGCTGTCTTCTAGTATGACACTTCTCTTGCAACTATATCTCATACAAAATGAAATCTATAATATATTTGAAAGAAGTATATTTTTATCCTGTAGAGACATAATAAAATTTTAGGAAAATTAATACCTAAATAATTATTTTATATTTTTACAAAATCTTTTGTGAAATCAGAACAGTAGAAAACAGCAGTGTTATAAGGTTGTCTATTAATTGACATCAAAATGTGACAGTAATTACTAGAGTTGTTATGATGGCAAACCAGTACAGCCATGCACATATCTACTTGTTTGAATAGAAAGACATTACATATTTTACCGAGGTGAAAAAAAATAGTCAAGGTGTTGAAATACAGAATTGATGGCAACAGCAGGCATCACAGTGGAGCCAGTGAAGATGTTACTTGATAGGTTTTGAATAAAGGAAAACAGCTAACTAATGACTCTAGGGAGACATGTGTAAAAGGTTTTTTGTTTGTTTTGTTTTTTTCTTGTAGGGCAAAATATGTTAACAATCATATGGCAAGTGCTCCAGAGAGACCTGGTTCAAGGGTCTCAGAGCCAGTGTAAGCAGTGATGGCGAAAGTGGTCTTACATTTTCTTTGTCCTAGTTCATTCTGGATCACACATCCCTTCATATTCCCTGGCTCTTATGACTCATCCATCCACTTACCTTGCTGAATAGTCTTGCGAGGGGCACATGAGAGACTATGTAATATAGTTCTTTAAAACTATGATGTTCTGAATGAGAACATCTCCTACAGGCTCTTACATTTAAATACCTGGTGTCCAGTTGGCGGTGCTATTTAGGGACATTTAGAAAGTGTGGCCTTGCTGGAGAAAGTATGTCACTGGATGTAGGTTTCAAGAGTTTAAAAACTCTTGCTGTTTCTGGTTGTGTTCTATCTCTGTTTCCTGTTTGTGGTTAAGATGTGACCACTCAGCTTTCTGTTCCTTCTGCCGTTTGTGCTACCTGCTGTTTCTGCCTTTAAAAATGTTCACCCTCTGGAATTGTAAGCCAAGATAAAGCCTTCTGCAGGTTGCCTTGGTCATGGGGTTTTCCCACAGCAATAAAAAAGAAAGTACTATGAACTAAAAATGATGTATATAATTATTGTTACCCTCAGTTCATATTCTGAGGGACAAAGCTACCGTGTTTCTCAAGATGAGACTTACTACACTAAGAATTCATCCTATTATGGAGAGAGAGGCCATTTTAGATCTTTTTAAATTTTACTCACTACACTACTGCTGTTCTGTCGCCACTGATGTATAGAAGATCCATGTAAAAGAATGACATGAATTTGTATGTTCTCATCCTAAATTAAAACATGGAGAGACTGGAGCATCTCACCAGTAGAATCTCTGTATAATATGTTTATTTGGCAGTTGAGTACTTATATTTTACCGGGAATGGCTCAGATCATAAATATCAGTTATATCTACAATACTCTATAGAGCTGGTACAGCCATAAACATTTTTCTTTCCAGGAGGTCAGTTCTGGAAATATTTCCATAGGAACCTTCAAAAAAGACTTAAGAATCTACCTTTCCCAACTGACGTTTTCTTCAATATAAGTTAGTCTTGCATCATCCAGATTTTGGATTCTGGGGTCTCTCAACATGTTGATCTCAACAGTTACCTCTCAAGGGTTACAGGAAGGGAGATAAAAAAAAAATCAGTGGCAAAGTGACTTATGGCATAGCGCCAAAAAGGTTATGAGAGATTGGGTGTGGACGATAGGGCAGGGGCTTTGCATTTCCCAAGTAAATCCAGAAGCTCTACCACATTAACAGTGACAGGATACATAGGAGAGCTTCCAGGATATAGGATAGCCAAACCTACATCTGTGTGTACAATTTCCAGGGTGTCAGGCTGCAGACAGTTTATGCAGAGTACAGTTATTTGGCTGAAGATACAATAAAGCTCAAGGGTTCACAGCATTCAAGGGGACTTTGCCTCCTGGGCATGAGAAATACCTTCATGAACCCAGCTGGAACATAACGTTGGATTTTCCAAACTCACCACTCATCTCAAAGACAGTAAGGCTTACTGAGGGAAATAAGATAGCTCACGTTGGAGGGAAAGAGTTGAATTCAAAGGTCACATAAAGCAACACTGGTCAACAGGCTACTTTCCCTTTCAACACCATGCTCCACAGGCCTGACAACAGCCTACAGAGGAACGACTCCCTGACCTGAGGAGAGTACATCTCTCTGGCTGTGTGAGAGAAAGAAGCAAACCAGATGTAGCCATAGTTCTCATTGAACCCACCAAGAGTTGGCCCAGATGCAGTACTCAAATCCTTTCCTACCTGAAGGATGTATCCTCGGACATAGTCCCGCAGGGTCCAGCCCAGGCCATGTAGTATGTGTAGCACTTCCTCTTGCTTCAGGACACTGAAGAGCCGGTCTAGCAGTATCTTTAGCCGCACAGGCACTGCCTGTGTGCCGTAGAGCATCAGGCTGCTGATGTCAAACACTACGTTGGACTGCACAATCTCCACTTGAGTCGGGTGGTACAGATGCTGTGTGCTGAGTTTATCCAAGGCTGTGGTCATCCCACCGATGTCCCAGGGATGGGGTGGGATAAACAGACAGAAAGGACAAAAAAAATTAGAAACATCATTGGACATTATCCTGGCTCCATTTTGACAGATAGCTCATGATCATAGATATTTAAGCAAGAGTCCGCACCTCCTGTTTTGTCACCCTTATGATTTGGTATTTATAAGTCACAGACAATGTCAGATAAAACATTTGACTTTTAGAAAGTCACTAAGGATTTTTGTTCTTAATAATTATAGCTTTTTCTAAAAACATGACTAATTCATTTTCTAATTAAACTGTATCTCAAAGTTATCAGAGTGCCTTCTATTCTTCTACACAAACACAGAAACTTAGATTCACACTGTAAAAGAGGCTCTACATTACTTACCACTTGTTCAAGTAAGAGTTACTCTGTAAACAAGGTACACTGGCACATACCTATATAATATCAGTACAGGTGGAGGAATGTGTCCTAGGCCAGCATGGACTATGTCTCTCCTTTAAGACAAAAAAGACTCAACTCTGTTAACACACTTAGACTTCCTAACTGGTTTAAAGAAGAGGAAGACCATCTTTTAAGTTATAGGGTAAAAGGCCTCATTCAAACCTGTCGAGGTGAAGACTGTGTACTTGCAACCTTAGCGCTCAGGGGACTGATAAAGAGGAGAATTCAAGCCCAGCCTGGGCTACACAGAAAAGTTATCAACAAAAACAACCACAATCGCAACCACAACAGAACCTTACTCTGAGAAAGTGAGGAAAGTTGACAATTGCATGGAGGGCTAAAAATTACATCTCAAATTATCTAAGAACGATTTTTCTGAGACTGTAGTTCTGACCAGTTGTCTTCTGTTTGCCTATGGGATCATTTTGTCTTCACTAGCTTGATGCCTGGAAGTTACTTAGTTACTTCTGTTAAGAGTTCTTCCAAGGGTGTCAGATGAAACTAAAAACAAATGACTACAACTGGGAGTTTCTGTGATTTTAGCTAATGGAATTATCTTGTGGAGAAAGCTGACCATGGCCATTTTTTAGAGTAAATACTTTTCACATTTCAGTAACTGTCTTCTCCTCATCTCTGCAAAATGTACCTCCCCTCTAATGTTAAAAGCCTTACGATAAGATCATAAGGTTTATTTCCCATCCATATCTGAATTACTGGGAACCCTTCTCCAGAGAACACAAAGTGTGTGGCCCCAGCTTCTCTACTGTAGATGAAGGTGATATAAGTTTCAGTCACCGGGCTCAGGAGATTGAGCAAAATTCAAGAGATGGCTCCCAAAAGGCACCCAGAACTACTCAAAAGGACATAAAAGGTATTACAATTAACTGTCAGAATTATACACATATGCCCTAGAGAGTAAAACTGCAAACACTGTAAGTCAAGAGAGATAGTCATCTAGCCTCCTGAGTCAGGCAAATAGATTCAGACAATGTTGTGCCTTAAGTCACAGCTACAGCTGAGAATTCCCAAGGTTCCTGTGGCTTCTAAGCTACTGAACAGCCTGTATCAAATGCCTTCTCCCTAACAATTTACCCCACAGCAGTATTGCCAACCGCCCAAATGCAGGCTGAACAACCCCAATTCAAACATACCAACACTTCTGCATAATAATGGAGAGATTAAAAAGAACTTGCACATGGAGAGTTTTTTTTTTTTTTTAAGTATTTCTAATGTATTTTTTAGGGCTCCTCCTCCACTCTCATTTCTTCCTGACTTGAAGCCACCAGAGAGTTCATGTACTCTTGATAAATTGCTTCCTTACATCCACAGTGTAAAGGCCCTTATCATTTACCCGCTGGCTTCATTCAACACATTTACTCCCAGGAATACTTTGTCAAAGAGTACGGGTTTCCCCATACTTCATTTCTTGCAGCTGATTTGTCTGATCTACCCTATTCTGGTGGTTAAGTCAACTTTGAATAAATAGCTTTAAAAATTAATTTAACGTTTGGGAAAGATAAGGGCTTCACAAGCTTGCAGATTGAAGTCAGCTCTCACTCCACAGGGCATTTAGGCTGCAGAAGGCAGGAGAGGGGTGTTACTATCTTGTTCTTCCAGCTCAGCTTGATGATGCAGCCTTGTGATGAGCAGCTGATCTACTTGGAGCCCCTCGTTAGACATGGGGAAAGGGAAAATCTGCTCCTCCTCCACTTCCCGTCATCACACCCCCACCAAACAAGCCTGTTTGCGCTCTGACCACAACAAATGAGGAGCTGAAAGGATCACAGAGAAAGAATATGACACCAAATCCTGGATTTTATGCATGGGGTTTGGCACTCTGCGTCTTTGCAAAGTGAATGCAGACTTATGTTCAGATGTGCTCGGTAGCTGATGGCAAAGTGTTATCCCATCTTCTGAGACATTAAGAAGCTATGAGGCTGGTAGTTTCAAAGAGAAAGAGACTGAATGAGAAAAGGGTGGGAGGTGGCAGGAATTTTCAGATAACTGTAAAAGCATTAATGAAGTAAATAAGACAAAATATTTCCCTTTATATACCTTTTGTAATCAGACAGGAGACATAAGAATATTTTCTGATGTTTATTTAATTTTTTGTAAGTATGCATATCTACCATGGTGCTCATGTGGTGGTCAGAATATGGCTAATAGGAGTTTTCTTCTACCACGAGGGCCCTAGAGATTGGACTAAGTTCATCATCAGGACTGGAGGCAAGCATGTTTACCTACTTAACTAACTCAATAGTTTATGATCATTCTATATAAATGTGTCTCATATATAGAGAAGTAGGAATAGTGTGACAAAGCAATATGTACAACAGGGCTCAACAACTTATTCTACAAGGACCTGATATTTAGTAACTAGTTTATAAGCTGCAACTTTAACAATTAGTCGCTTATGCACTTCAGTATGGAAGGAAGGATGGTGTGTATGTGTCCCAGTAAAACTTTACACAGTTAGGCATAGAGCTAGCTTCAGACTCTAGTGCAGAAGATGTTTGGCCAGTAAGTCAGTAGTAGTAACAATAAAGCCCAAGTAATCCACAAAGAAAAGGCTCTCAAGAGTCTCAGAGATTTAGACGAGGATGTGGAAAGTAAACAGTGTGGCTTGCAGCTATCAGCCATGATTTCAGCCTGAACACAGCATCAAAGATAATCACTTTGTGTTAAGGCTGTACACTCTACCAGGGAAGTCTATTTTACAGTTCCAGTTTGTAGGGAGTCACCAAGGAGTTTATTCAGAGACAGCGTTTAAGTAGCTCTAGCTGCCTTGGCACCTTCTATATGAGACCAAGCTGGACTCTAGCTCTGAGATCTGCCTGCCTCTGCCTCTTGAGTTCTGGTACAAAAGTTGTATGCAACCACACACAGCTAAGTTAACAAATTTTGATAACATTTAGGGAGATAAAAATTAAGAAGTTGGTCTTTTAAGTGTTACAAAATGTGTGACCCAGAGCTGGGTTCTGCTGAATTCCCATCTCCCAATCTGGGGAGGATTCAGGCCTAACTCCTGGATTGTTAGAGGCGTAAGTGAGGTCACTGAGGACAAGCCAGTGTGTCTTATTGCCTGTCCTCAACAATGGCAGAATGATGGACTGTAAGATCAGATTCCAGATCTTAGTTACAACTAGTGGGAATTCTCTTTTTCTCTGAATTTGTAGCTGGCAAAAGTTCTAATAAATGGAAATCATATGAGTTGAATGAGCTGGACAATATCATACTCCATAAAAGACCACATGCTGGTATTAATGATATACTTGAGAACAAGAATGTCTCATCCTTAAAATTTTGGCTCCATGAGTCCAATAATCAATCAATCAATCAATCAATCAATCACTTACTCTCAATCTCCGTCTCTTCCTTCCTCTCTAAAGAGAAACTAAAAATTAAGGTCAGACAGTTTTTCACACCTGTATCTCATTACTATTTGGAAACCCTGTCACTGATTCAACTACATTTTGGGGAACACCTTCAAGTAGATATCATGTGATTTCAAATTTACTGCCTGGTTCAACTAAAGATATACTCCCCTAGTCCAAATAAAATTCCTAATTTCTGCCAGGACTGGAATGAGAAATGTTCTTAAAAAGTTCACCTTTTATAAAATGCAGAGTGATGTTTTCAACAGCACTAGTAAAGAAAAATAATCATAGGATGGACAAGCAGGGAAATGGCCATTTAAGCACTTACTGAATATCCCATATCATTTTAGAGTTTCTATCATTTCATTTTAAAATTAGAAATGCATCATGTTACAATGATCATATCTCCTAAGATCACAGGCTCAATGGAATTAGGTTACCAACAAAAAAGAGCCATTCAGTAACTTCATCCAGGAAAAGTCCATTTCTAAATGTTCAGATAAACAGTCAATAAGAAGTGTGCAAGTCCTTATCATGTTGGACGCTCCTAACTTCCAGTAATCTGGGCTTTCTGCCCATCACTCTGCTGAAGTAAGCATTTCAAAGGTCACCAACACCTGCCATACTGTGAAATCCAATAGATTTTTCATTCATTATTCTCCGTGATCTCTCTACAGCAGCTGACCTTATTGATCACAACTCCTCCTAAAATGCTGTCCTTCATCCATGCATACATTCACATGCTCATCTGCACTTATTAACAGACCACTGAGAAGGTGCTCTATGTAGATGAAAAGTAATTTATGTTGTAGCCTCCACCTTCAAAGATAGACAAACGCCAGAGCTGTAAATGCTACAAGGGACTTGATCAATGTTCTGTGGCACAGAGGAGAAAGAACAAGGCAGAGTCCTCTAAGTGAACTAGGATGCTAGCAGGTGAGTAATACAGGTAGGTTGAGTCAAGGCATTGTCTCTCAGTCATGGTGTGCACCAGAACCACCTAAAGGGCCTGTTAGACCAGAGAATGGTACCAGTTCTCCTAGACTCTCTTATTCAGTGTGACGCCAAGACTCTGCATTTCTATCAAGTTTTCACAAGATGTTGCTGGCCAGGATTCTACTCCACCCCCACTCCACCACCCAAAAGTGTATAAGAGACCTGAGTAACCATACAGCAAAAGGATAGAGATAGTTCTAAAAAGTCAGATGAGGGGACTATAAGGAACATTTGTCCTAACAAGCAAAGTCTATAGAAAGTTTCTAATTTTTTGTTGTTATTGTTGTTAATAGGACACAGAAAATATTAAATGTTCTACAAACTGGAAATTTTTAATTTTATATATTAAGATCTGACCAAAGTGTAGAAGTTTAGTTAAAGTATCAGGCGTGTTTATTTGTTTGTTTGTTTTTAGCATGGGAGACATGATGCATGGCTTCCTGGAATAACAGGAGCTAAAGGAGCTAAGACAAGCCCAGCCATGGAGCTGCATGCATACCTTGGGAGGCACAGAAGGGGCCGGTTAAGTCTGAGGACTAATGTCAGGCAATTCTCACAAATGTACTCCTCTCCAGGGCACACAGAGGAATATCCAATAATGAGAAGGGACTCCCAACTCCCTGAGTATTCAGGCTAAGTTCTTACTATCCTCAAGGCTTACTTATTCCTAGGACAGGTCTTTAGGAGTACAGAAAAGCCCCTAACACATAAGTAATGCTCACTCTCTAAATCCAGTTTAATTATGATTTTCAAAACACACTGGATAAAATCTGTAGACATAATTTTCCCTTAATTTCTTTCAGAAACTGTGATTACCACTCAATAAGGTAGTTATCACCTATGCAATCAAACAACATAAAATACTTATTTCACAATCTCTAACACATGTGCACATGCACATACACACACACACACATAGACACACACACACACCCCACACACATACATACACACCCAGATTGATTTCAATGATCACTATTTAGAACTTATTTAATCTTATGAAGTTTACAATATGTTCTATTAGAGACTAGAGACTTACTAACAACTATATTTAGCCTATTAGTAAAATAGTATGAAAATAAATAAAAAATAATAACCCAAATGTTAATTTTTAGCAGCATATACATTCTCTCGTTACAAACAGTTGTGACCATCATATATCCAGAAAGGTGAACAAATGCTTGTACATATGCCAGGCATTTCAAGAGTTACATTGGTAACAGTAGAAACCATCACAGAAACAGCAGTTAATTTTTTTTCTTCTAAGCACTATTTATTCATAGATAATCTGTGAAGAAACAATCTACAGTTTCATCTCATTTCCCTGAGAGATAATCCCACTCTTTGTTTAATAAATCATGAACATTAATATTCACATTATTTTGATTTTATCTGCAGTGATATCTAAAACTTAAAAAAATAAGATTTTCCATTTATAGATACATTTTCTTAATTTCACTGTACCCGCATGATAGACTGAATGATGAGAGTCTTAAAATGAACCTTTATGGTAATGCTATCTGGGGAAAGACAGCTGGAAACAAAGACTAAGGTTCAGAGCACAGCCTTGAAGCAATTCTTGAGAGTGTCGACAGTAACTGCTACTTTCCAGATTAAGGAGAGAGTTCCTTAACTCCGTCTCTGAGGGCCCCAAGACCAGCTACATCATCAGTTTCTTGACAACAGTGGGAAGGCATATGACAATGTAAGGATTGTTCTTGGGCCTCAACAATCTTTCAGGTATAACACTCAAGTGGCTTGAAGAGTGCCACTTTAACTCCAAGTGGAAACGGGAGAAAGAAGATCAGGCTGAGAAGCAGGGTAGGAAGATACTTGGTATGAAGATGAAGCAGAACTACAGAAGACTGACTGGGACATTCTGATTTGCAGGAGAAATCTACCGAGAGACAAAAGAAAGCGTCAGGTTTCCAGGGAAGTAGCCTCTCATGCTACCCTTACACATTAGTGTCAATCTGCCCCTAGGAATCCAGGTATTCTTGCACAATCCTGTAAATTCCACTCCATACTCTTAAATATAAACACATAATTGACCTGTATTTCTCAGATAAGACTAGCAAATGTGGCCACAATCTTTCAAATCCAACTTATTAAGTGTACTATTTTCTCTTAGGGATGTTCTTTTTAA
The DNA here is from genome assembly GCA_021653895.1 of Mastomys natalensis. Classification (NCBI taxonomy): domain Eukaryota; kingdom Metazoa; phylum Chordata; class Mammalia; order Rodentia; family Muridae; genus Mastomys; species Mastomys natalensis. The sequence continues at coordinate 438,537 of JAJTUV010000233.1, forward strand.
AAATGATGTAAATTTAAAAAAAAAAGAAAAAGAAAAACAATACAATTATCTATCATCCCACTAAGCAAACAAGAACTTGTGTCAGCCTCATCTTTCACTGGGTGGTTTTATACGCTGAGATAAAAATTACAGATATCACATTCTGTCTTGTTGAAACTGTTTTCCTCTCTTAACATTATCTCCCAAGAACATACAAAACCAGCTCTAATTACTTCTTGCTTTCTTGCATAATCAATTGCTTATTAGTCCCACTGCAGTTTGTCTTGGATCAATTCCTCCTTTCTAATCTAACTTCTACCACTTGGAAACAGGTGTTTAAACCATCATGCGCTCATTGTGGCAATGGTTTTAACTAGGTTTTGGTGTTGCTCTAATATTGTCTAATACAGTAAAGCCAAGTCATTTTGCTAACTGAGAGACATGATCTACTTCTGAAAGGTTTCTATTACTTTCCCAGTCTTCACCCAACTAACCACTTTATTTATATTATATATATAAATATATAAATATAAATATATATATGCCTTGCACAGCCCATACACACACACATACACACATACATGTAATACATATGTATACATTAAACACAGTCAAATGACCTTGTTTGGGGTTGTTTTTCTCTCTAGCATAATAATTCTATGCCATGAAGCCTGTGTTTCAACCAAAATGAGTTCCCACTAACGTCCAAACACTTTAGTGTCTGGTCACTAAATGGGTGTTTCTGGCCCCATGTTAAGTTTTAAGACAAAACAGAGATGATTCAGACACACTTCTGGTTAATAAAGAACAGCAAAAAGTCTTCAAAATATACAAATCAACAGATAGTTGGGGATGGTGGATCACATCTTTAATCCCAGCAGAGGCAGGTAGATTTCTGAGTTCCAGGCCACCCTGATCTGCAGAGCAACTTTACAACAGCCAGGGCTACACAGAGAAACCTTTCTTGAATCTCACCCCCCACAAACATCAAACAAATAAAACAAACACACAAACATGAAATTGCCAACACACATTTATCATTCCCAACATAATTTACAAGGGGGTTGTGGGGCATGAAACCACGTAAGCAAAACCACTTAAGGTGGGGCATGAATGAAACAAAATTCTGAGGAGATGCTGCAGGTACAAGCAATATTCCATTTCTATGGCTTCATTTTACAGATGTATAATGTCAGGGCTACCCTTAAATTACTTTCTTCTTTCTCATGAGCCCTATCTTCTTTTGGAGCATCACTTGAGGTTCTGTGTGTTTTTGTTGTTCGTTTGTTTTTTCCACCAAGGTTGGAGAAATCCCCACATCCAGAAGCAAAATATCGCAACCATGTGGTCACTTACATGTCAACTGTGCACATATCAGCCATAGGCTGCACTCTCGGAGGTCATGTAACAATACCTGGCACATGACAGATATTGGGTGTTTAGTCCCCGTACTGCTGAACAGATCAACAGTTAATATAGGAAACATAGTTACAGGCCTTGCACTAAACCGGTGAAAGCCTGAGGACTCCATCTTCTCATGGGGCCTCACCCATACCCCTTGGTCAAAACTCTCCTCTGCTCTTCATGCCTCCACAGAACAATGAGGCTGTGCAATCACTACAATTTTAAGGGTAAGGTTAGGGTGCTATCTTGACAGGAATTCCAAGATTTACTTACTACCTTTTCTATCACTTCTAACATTTTTTTAAGATATGGGGAAAAAAAGTGACACAGAACTGATAAGGGATACATATTACTGATAAGGGATACATATTTATGGAGAAAGAACATTCATGGATGTGAAGAACAGAATCATAAACAAGACAACAGGTAGATTTTTTTTTTGTAGATCATTAATGAAATGTCAATGTAAGTGAGTGCCAAATGTGACACAGAATATATAACAACATATACTTTTGATGAATTGTTAATCTAATCATGAGGAATCTATCTAAAATGATGATGATGATGATAATGATAATGAAGATGATGATAAACAACAATGATGACAGTGACTATTTTAATTTCAATTTTCAGTAACAGGAATTACTCCAGAACCTTCAAATAAATTAAAATAAATTTAAACATGTAATTCTGAAGACTCCATTTCCAAAATTTCTCTGAAGGTCACTGAAATATGAACATACTCAAACCTTTTTTTTCCTTACTGTAAGAGTACAAAAGTGCTTTTCACTGACCTTAGACAACTGACTCTCGGTGGTAGTTTACAGCTCTTAGTTTTCCACAGCTTCTTACAAACATGACTTTCTTAAAAAGTCAAATTCAAGTTACTTTGGTGATTTGTGGTGGAATATGCTAATTATAGGCACATGTCCAGTGGATCCCATCTCACAGTTGGGCAAACATAGCAGTGTGGAGCTTACAGTCGTTACCTTTACTCACTGAAATAAGGAGTGGGAAAAGTGGAAAATGATTACTGAAAACCACCCACTTTGCAATATCAAACAATTAGGAATTAATATGAAAAGCATGTAAAAGTTATTTCATTCATTTTAGTATTGCCTTGGATATTTTAATGTTTTTAAATGTCCGTTTGAAGCAATTTTATAAGTTATAAAAGAAAACTCATTCTTTTAACTTTGGAAGAATGCCAAGTGAGCTTTAAATTGCAAGGCTATCTGTAGAACTTCATGCCTATTCTCAACTGCCTTTAGGATTCCAAATTACAGTAGTGCCAAGTGGTCAGCTCTTAGGACATTTGGATCCAGGTATACTATACTAATTTCTAATAGATCTAATACTTTAACACATGTCCTTGAATTAAAAAAAATATATAGAATTTTCCATGAATAATGTTTAACTCCTAAAATCAAGTTTTTAGTAACAGTATTTTGTTAGTGAAATTTCTGAGGTCAGATTTTTAAGGTTCCGATTACTTATAAATAGAATATTGTTATTGCTTCTACCTCAAATGTCTAGGCTGTAGCTTCTGAATTTATGGGGGTGAATGGCTCTTCATTCCTGCTAATATGACCAATAATTTCCTATTATGCCACACTTTATAATAAGTACACTATACCCAATATAACGATATGTCATTTCAATGGAGCTAGCCCATGAACTTCTACAGGTTTAATGGGATTTCACATATTTAGAACTTCATCATAAAAGGGCCCTTTGGAATCATTATAACATCAATCCTTTGCCATTATAAGACTCAGTTCTCTTACTAGAAAAGACCATCAGAGCTCAATGCAAAGGCTTAACCTCCTCATAGACTACAGACCTGCTCCTAATAAAAGCTTCCCCACTAAGGGAGAACATTAATAAGGAGCAATGATGGCACATTAGAAACTTTTTAGTGAATCAGGAGATCATGAGACAGAAATAATCGTGATTAAGAGGAAGTTCCTTATGACTTGAATAATATTTAGATCTGCAGATTTTATTCACTGCTTTTAGGATAAAGAATTATGTAATTGGGAGCAAATTAGGTACAAAATAACTCCTGTTCTTCTTAAGTCACAACTTCTCTCTGTTCTTGTCAAGGTTGAATTAATTAGGTGAGCTGATGCAAAGGAGAGAGAAGGCTTACTTGTTGGAATTATTTTAGAAGAAAGAAGAAAGAAACCGATAGGTCTTTGAAAGAGCTGATCCCCCAGTCTGCTGATGACAACTTCACCCAGAAGTATAAAGGGTTTCCTTCCTTTCTTGAGCAGACAGTGTTGGTAGTTTTAGATTTAAAGACTCTACCAAGACTCCACAAACCCTCATTACACACACCACCTTATATACTGTATATCAATGACCCCTTAATGGATGAAGAAGTCTATAAATACTCTCATAATCCATTACAATATGGCTCTAAACTGTAGGAAGGGATGTGAGACAAAAGTAGTTCTAATAAGCCCCACCAGCCACTGTATTTAATCAGCTTTGGTTGGCACGCAGCTCTCAGAATATGGGAACACATACATAGCGAAACACCCACAATTAGTCTGCAGGAGAATCCGTGCAGCACTTGAGACCATGCGGCTAATATTTCAAGCTGATTGGCATTTCTTCCCTGTGGCCTTATGCATAATAAAGTCTTCAGACCTGATGTTGGGAATCATTAATGCCTGACTGCAGCACCCATAAAAGTAGACTGTCAATGTGTGGAGGTTCAGAAGCTCACATCCTGGCAGGCAGGCGTAATGCTGCTTCCCTTGCTCCACATGGCCCAAGTCTAGGGGCACATATTTGCTCCTTTGCAGCAACTCTCCTCCAAGGTGGTTAAGGAAAAGAGAAAAATTAATCTGCACACTTGACAGTAGCTGTAGGAAGAGATTTGGTAATTACATTTCCTTACTGAAACCAGGTTTACAGGTTTATTAACACTACTGTAGTTCTATCCAACGCTGAGTTGCCAAGACTAGCCTAAGTTGGCTACATACACCCTACTCCATTCAGTTTTTGTATCAATGAATTAAATGTATGCTGGCTATAAAACATAACCCATTAAAATGGAACATGAAAATTTAAAACTTGCATGAGCGAGCTGCATATCTTTTTATTAAAAAATAAAAAATGAATTCTTATATAAATAAACCATCTGCTTTATAGACCTAATTTCCTCAGGAGTATGTATCTATACATTTCCACAAAGGAAATAATGAAATGCAGTGCATGCTTTAAACTTTGTCAGATATATTAAGGAAACAGTTCAAGACTGAGTGAAAGCAGTGAAACTATAGGCCAGTGTCTGGTCGCAAACACCTAGAAGAAATTAGCCTACTCTCACGTCTTCAGTTTTTAAAACGTGTATCAGCTTTATGTCATCGTTTGTTTTTTTTTCCCTTTTCCCCAGTAAGTCAGTCTGAAATCTCATTCTGAACCGATCCTTAACATTTTAGTTTTCTTCTACTACATGTAATCCCTTAAAACTCTGGGCTCTTCCCACATGGACACTTCGGACACTGGTGTTTGTTTTCCTCTGGATTGCTGGATTTGCGTAATGTGCGTATTGACTATCAAACTGCTCTGCATTGGTAATGGTGGGATCAAAGCCCCAATAGAAAGATTTGCTCATAAAGACGGTTAAGAAGGAAGTCTTAGGGCTTAGCAAAAATCTAAACTAACCAAGTATTAAATACATGACCAAAAAAAAAAAAAAAGCCAACAGCCAGAACAATGTCTCTGTTGATGTTTCCTTAACACAACCAACATATAACTAACCAGGCAGGAAAACTGACACAGCTGCCACCCAGTCCTCTGTTTGTGGGCCGACTGACAGGGTGAGTTATCAATAAAGCTTAAAACCTTCCAGGGTTTAAGCAACTGGCAAAGTGAAACTGCAAGATACACCACCAGGGTTTCAGCTTTGAGGAGGCAAGTTTTCAAGAATAAGAGTAACAAAGAAGCAGAAGAGATATTTGTTGTGCGAGTTCTGTTTACTAATCTGGTCATGCTAATCACTCTAATTCCTAATTAGAAAAGTTCTATTAATCAGTACCAACAGACACAATAAAAAAAAATCAATGCAAATTGTGAAATGTAGCATTTGTTCTTTCCTTTAGATATGACTGTGTTTAAAATCCTAGTAATAGAAAACACTTGCCAAATTCATTTAGTCTCTGACTGAGGCACACATATGTGATGTTCTAATTTACAGCTTGCACGTACAGATGTTCACACTTAGTAAAAGGGCTTCTTAATAGCTTTTTTTAATTAAAAGTGTGTTGATAATAGGTGTTTTAAACATATCCAAACAACACAGCTGAACTGACAAATGCCTGTCTTCATGGCTCACATTGTATCTCACTGTGGCCAGATTTTATGAGACAGAGAAAAGGTTCTGAGACTGAGTTGCATATATAGAGAATAAATGTTACCCCCAAAGCTTCCATATCACATCTTTCATTAATTTTTCTATGATCTTTTTCCAAGTAGAAAATGTTAGATTGCTACTAAGTTTATGTAGCCGAAAGCAGAACCACACAGCCGTTGCTTGCTGCCTGCATTTTTTTCCTTCCTTAAAACTTTGAACCCCATCCAGCTTTGACACACTGCCTCTTCAGTTAATAACTATCAAGTTTCCCCTTGTCTCCTGTCTACTTTTCTGTGAGGCAATTGCGCACTCAGCACCCCGAGATAATAACACACATCTATAAGATAAAAGCAATGGCATTAATGTAATTGTCTGCCTCTTTCTCTTTAGCCTAATCTTTTTTTTTCCTTCAGTTTTGACTGCCTGTGTGACACCTGTTTTTGTCTCCTCTGATCCTACGACAGGTTTTCCGCTGACAAGGTTTTTGCCTGACAGAGATTCTGCAGACAAGAACGTAATAAAATATGAAGAACTGCTTGTCAGAGTTTCTGCCAATGCTCACATGAAATAGAGACAGAAAAAAGACCCTTTCGCGGGCCCTGTGATGGTCGCGTTTGGCATGTCAGAAAAAGGCTCTCCCTAGCCAAGCTTTCCAAGCCAAACAGGTGTTTTCTTTTATGTTAGAACTTGATTTGTTTTTTAATTTTTACTGATAGTGGTAAGCATGATCAGCCAAGGAGGAAAGCAAGAATGTCTTACTCTTGTATTATTGCAGGAAAAGGAGTTTGAAAGAACTACCAACTAAAATAGAGTTATTTGACTCTAGACTACAACTTCTAAATAGAACAAAAGGGCCAACATCTGTTAATGATCGAACAAAGTTAATGTCTTAAAAATGTACTTCCTAGGTAGTGGAGCTATAAACCCTTCTATACAGCTCTCACTTACTTTGTTGTCTAAAGACTCAAAGAAAAATTAAAAGAAAAATCAGAGTGAAGACTCAAAAAAGAAATGAAGAAATGGGAATTAAGACAAGGAACCAGCAGCCTTGAATGCCACAGCAAGGGGCTTCTGCTAAAGGAGCAGGCAATCAGAGAACAGAGACTTACAGAAAAAATAAATTTCCATAAGGCACTGTCTCACATAACACACAGAAGCTGTGACTTCAGGTACCTGAAGCATCATAAAGAGGAAGTGTCCCTTCCCAGGCTCCTTGGCACAATACCTGCCTCCTGTAAGAGGCACTCAGTGCAGAGCTGCAAGAGGAGGAAACTGCTCCTCAGGCATGAACAGGGCACCACAGGAAAGGCTACACATGTTCAATACTGTGGAAATGCTAAAATGACAAGCTCTAGGGAGTCTTCTCAGTGACCAAGGAGAGACTAGAGCCTGAACTGAGGCTTTCTTGTTGTCATATCAGTTCTAACCATTCTGCTAGTAATCCATTTCAACCTAAGACTGGGTTTTCTAAGTTTATGTTATGCACAAATAGCTTATAACAGCATGGTTTTAGAAAGAGGATTCTAGAATCTGGGGGGTGGGGCAGGCTTTCATATATCCTAGGCTTGCCTTGAACTAAGTATGAGGGGAAGGATGACCTTGAAGAACGGATCCTCTAGCTTCTACCGCCTGAGCACAGGAACTGTAGACATGTCCTGTTTTAAGTGGTGTTGGGGAATCCAGTACTTTGTGCATGGCAAGTAAGCACAGCACCAACTGAACTACAACCCCAGGCCCTCAACAGACTTTTTAAAAGTTTTTCAACTTTCACTGATGAAAGTAAAAAAGTAAACATGATACAACTTTAGAAAATTTTATTAGATATCACAGAGATGTTGGTATGTAATGAGACAGAATACTTCTTACCGATAATTTTACAACCTAATTTTCTTTTAAGACAGGATCTCCAAAATCTGGTTACTTACGGCACATCTCAGTCTGAACTTGCCACATTTCAAGGGCTCAAAAGAAGTATTCTTATTAGGCAGGCAGGTTTAGAGTTGCCTTTACACTTGTTGGTCTACTAAATCTAAGGTCAGATAAACTGTCCTTTCAGTTGGATAGGTTTGTGACCCCATACCTAGTGTCACCAACTCATCATCAACAAGCTGGGAAAGCCAAGAGGTCAATGTGGGGATTCCATTTCTACTAGGGAGCCAAAAAGGAGAACATAATTAATAAAGCTACTGGGCCTCTTAACAGACATCATTCATCATCTATTCAGCTGTGGTAGTGACTTACTTTCTAAGACACAGTAATCAGCTTTTATGCTCACAACCAATTGATTTGGGAAGACCTGAAGAAGGCAAACACTTGGGAGAGAACAGGATGCAAATCAGTATTTCAGGACCTTCAGCATATAGTTGAGAATTCTCTGTGAAAGAGTACTCTTCTCTCATCACAGTTCCATATAGGAGTAGAGCGGGGTTGGGGCAGTCACTCATTATGGTACAGTAGAGAGAGAATGGTGGGGAGCATCAACACAGAATGCTTAGGCACGAGTCCTTATAACCCTGGTGAAGATACTAGTTTATCTGAATAGTGCATCCGATAAAAGGAGAGGAGCGGAGGGTGTTTCATTTATCACCCTTCAATTTGTGTTCCGCTTAACCTGGTGAACTCTAGTTAATTAAGATGTTCCTATAAACAATTAAGCTTCCTGTAGGATCATTAGCAAGATATAAAAATTTATGATGTAATAAAATGCAATAAAATGATAAAGTAGTGAGCCCCATCAAAGTATTCACATGCAGAAGGATAGGTGTGAAGATAAGCAAGGGCAGCTTTTACTCAGTTTAACCTCTCTGTTTCTCAATATATATGTACATACTACAGTATATTTTAACTGGTCTGTACTTCTTTAAAAAATGGGAAGCTCTAGAGAGATTTCACAGTGGTCTGTGATGAAGTTGTCTGGGTTAGTGTTATCTCTACTTCTACTATGTTCAAATAAGGCCCACATGGCATGTTGAGGGTATAGAACATACATACAGCTGCCCTAGAGTTCTTGGAAGAAATGACTGCCCCTGAGGAGCTCTAGGCCTTACAGCCAAGATAACTGGTACAGAACTCCACAATGAAGTACATATCCTTCTACTGCACTTTATGACTTATTTTTGTCTTTGAAACAGAGTCTCATGTATCCTAGGCTGTCCTCAAACTCACCATGAAGCTGAGAATGACCATGAATGTCTGATTCTCCTACCTCTACCTCCCAAGTGCTAAAACTCTTAGACATTCTCATAAATGTTCACATTTAGAATTACCTCATTGACTACATAAGATTTGCAGCTAAAATGCTTGTGCCAGAACATTAGGGTAACTCCCCACTCATTTTATCTTCCTTCAAACCACTGTGATATTTAGGTGCATTCCTATTATTATTTTAATTTGTACATAAAAGAACCAGAACACAGGAAATACATTAGTCTGCCTACAGCTATCTTTTAACTAGTCAACTTTGATATATCGTATCTGTTGTTTTGATTCAGTAATTATAACAACAAACACTTCACCAGGCTTTTACTATATACAAATAATATAAATTTCTTCATTTAATCTTAGAAGAATCTTGTGCAACTTTTATTACTTATATTCACAGAAAAGTGAGAAAACCTTCATTGCATAACCTGGAAAGGGTTCCAACAGTCAGTACTAGAACAAGCTACAAACTCCTTATTCCATAGCTGTCCCTTTAACTCTCTTTCTAGCATTCTCCCATTAATTGATGTAGAGCTTTGTCACACTCTGAGAGAGCGTTCTGGGAACTTCAGTTTCACCCAGGAATCCCCTCACAGTAAACCAACACTGACGGTGTTTAGGACACTAGATCTTGCAATATTCATCCTGCATCCCGTGACAAAGTATCTCAGAAACTAACAGGCAGAAGGTCCAGGACTTTGAAAAGGAGGCACTGTTTGAGTGATGCTAAAAGAAAATTTAAGGAGCTTAAAGCGACATCCAGAAGGTGGGTAGGCTGAGAAAGCAACGGAACTTGCAGCTGAGGTATTCAATGAGAGAGCACGAGAGCCATTAATCAAGCACAGGCCTTTGCATCAGGATGTCCTCCCTTTATGGCTTATCAGCTCTAATCAGGGAGGAGAGGAGAGAGGCAGGAGAGGGCACTGTGCCCCCAGGTCAAGCAACAGTCTCCTGTGCCAGGCAGGAAATGGCTTTGTTTTCACTCAAGTGAAGCAAGTAGAGAAATGTTCAAGGACTTTCCTCATGGAGACAGCAGAACAGAATGCAGGGGCAGCAAAGGCTGGTTCCTCTAAGGAAAGGATCTAAAGCTAGGCACAACCAGGTTCGGGAACACTGCAAGAACCAGGCCTAGTGGAAAGACAAATTCTTCTAGGCAGACAGTAGGTGAGCTCCTCCTTATCCAGAGCAGCACACCTCAGAAAGAAGAGTGTTATTTAAGTGTTGTGACTGTGGTGTCTCCATGTGCTTCTGACTCAGGTCCAGAAGCATCTTCTTAAATGATCAACCTTCCACCTTTGGTCAGGCTATCATCACTATGCTAAGAAACCTCCAGGCTAGTATTTTGCTGTACAGCTCACCAAATCCTAAAAATCTCCTAAAAATGTTCTTCTAAATCTCCATGTTGACAGACCTTCTCCATGGCAATTAGAGTGAACCCAGAGCTTTGCTGTGGGTTAATATGTGAGAATATTATCTTCCTGTAACAAAGAAAGTCAGGTTGTTTTTTTCAGTTTCCTATGTATCCCAGTAATTCTATACATTATTCTAGAGATAGTGCTGCCAAGTCTCTCTGAGTGAACAGGAGAGCATAGAAGTATCATTCTGTGTTGATTAGGATGAAGTACTTTCTAATGTGAAGAAGAAAACTGGATGAGGAAGGTGAGCTACAGATAAAGAGACACAAGATAGGGGCTGACAATAAACTCGATTCATAGATGTTTACATAATTTGTAAACTTAACACAGACTGGGACAAATAATAAAGACACATGACCTCTCATATGGAAGTACTGGTTTTGATCTGCCCTGCTCAAGTCTTTATAAGGCACCATGACTACAATAAACTTGAGGAATTTGTAAACAGAATTCCAAGAGCTCCCAATTCTAAATGTAGGACTAACAAGCAAGAGTTTTGATTATAGAATCCCTTAGATCCTGGGTTAAAATTTCATTTTACATACTGAGTCTAAATAGAAACTTAACTGAAGTTTATGAGTTTAGTAAATAAAAACAGGATATCCAGCAACATCTGTGTGATGTACACTTACATTAAAAGACTACTACAATTTTTTTGAGATATTTTATAATTTCTATTTGGGTGAGGGTCTCTAGTCTAGTAGACCTACTGAGTAAAAGTTGAGAATTCAAATTGAAAGACACTGAGAAGAAAAATCACTTTCTGTGGATGATGCAAGGTTTGGATCTAGGGCTGGAGAGATAGCTCAGCAGGTAATAACACACTACTCTTACAGAGGACTCAAGTTTCATTCCCAGCACCCACACAGGAAGGCTCGTAACTGCCCATAACTCAAGCCTCAGGAGATCCAGTGTCTTCTTTTGGCTTCCACAAGCACTTGAACTCATAGTCCTCCACCACAACTGTAAATACGTGGGTGTGTCTATGTGTGTATATGTGTGTGATGCATGCACACACATATTCTTTTAAAATTAAATAAGTCTTTTAAATAAATACTGTAAATAATGATCTATATGAGCAATAAGACTTGCAGTATATTAAATCATAAAGTAGGATGGTAAATGTCTCTAATTTAACTCTACTGCCCTCAGCATTTCATGTGTCACAGGACACAAAGTCCCATGGTAAAATACTTTATGTCATATATATGTTTAATAATCTATTAGTGATGGATAGTCCGGATGATGCAAACCTGCTCATTTTACACTGAAAAATCTAAACAGTTTAGATAAAATATGGGTATGAAAAAAGCAGGTTTGATGAATCAATAATTAAAGCAACAATGTAGGATTATATTTCTCTAAATAACTGCAAGCAATAAAAGTAAATCACATTTATACAACATACTAAAGAAATGCTCCCAAGAATCCCAGTGTAACAGCAGTCTTATAGTGTGGTATCAATCAAGAGAAATGGCACTCATCTTACTACAGATCACCTGGAAGCCAACAACTTTAGCATTCACTCAGATTGGTGGCAGGTACTTCCTTTCCTTAATACTAAAGTAGTCTATAAAAACACCTGTCCTCCCACGAACTGCTCTGAAGGTCAGTAGGCTGCGTGTTATACTGCTCACTGATCATTTCTCCTGTTCTATCCAAATGTCCCTCTAACACATCTATCAAACTCAGGAACAGCACAACTGATTCAGCTTGGGGAAAGTTAAAATGGAGATAGTTTTAACAGCTAAGCTTCATTAGAACTGAAAATTACTACTAGTTCCATAAACGGAAAAAATAAATTACATTTCTAATGCTGGCCTACATTTTTATCAGTTATGAAACAGATGCATATACCACTACATGAAAACAATTTCTCAATAGCCTTGGCTTATAATGAAATATTTCCTAAAAAAAATTTTAAATTTATCTTATATGTTTAATCGCACAACTTTGTCCTCTCATTTAAAACGTTTGAAAATGAAGTCTTTATCTGGAATATGAACACTAAAATTAATTTACAAATAATAATAATAATTAATAATAAACGTCTCTGCCTCTTTTACAAAGGCAACATATTGTGCTGACAACAAGTCTCCTGACAGCCTTCAGAGAGGGAACAGATGAGTATGGAGTCCTTTCCAGCCATCCACCTTCACTGAGCCCTGTGTAGTCTAATTCTCTGGTAATACTGGCTATTTTTGTTAAGATTATGCCAAATCTTTAATGGAAGACTCGCATCTACAACAAGTGGTTGAATTAAATAGTCTAGTGTCGGAAGAAAGAGTCAAACCATATACTGAATTTCTACCAACACAAATGTCTCACAAGAAATGGGCCCTACTAAGTGCTTGCTTCTTGAATTCTACCTGCACTCTTGCACCAGCAGGGCTGGCCATGTAGGAGAATTCAATTCCCAAAACGCACTAAGATCATCTTAGGCAAATGGAGGAAAAGTGAAGGGAGACAATGCACTAGCTAGGGAGACAGGGGAAAGTGGATTGAGTGGAAGGAAGCTAGACTCTGACAGAAGCCTGACAGGACTGAAAGCCCTGAGCCAATCAACTAAGTTATTCATCAGGTAGCTATCCTATGCCAAAATAAAAAGTTTGGTTTTTATAAAGTTAAATTCAACAATCTTTGCATTTGATTGGCCAAAGGCTAACGTTCATTAAATAAGGAAAATAGGAAATCATTTATTAACTTTTACTTTGTAGAAAATCCTGCTGATATCCAATGACTGTTCTGTGTGTCCCTACCGAAACTCATCAGTGCTCAAGATTTCAAGGAAGCAACTCATAAGGAGTAATGCTGACCCCTGAGTTAGTTCAACACCCAGCTTTTGTAAGAGGATGAATTAATACCTTCCTCTTCAAGTATTTAAAAGCATTTCTCCAAGGTCCCTTGAAGGCAGCTAATGTGGTTAATTCAAGCTAGCTTAAGATGCAATTATAAGGCTATAAATTGTGCACATACAGAGACATGCACATATGTGTGCTGAGTCTGTGTATTTGCACATGGGGGCATGTACATGTTATACAATGACACCTGAAACTCAACACTTTAGAAAGTTACAACAAAAGAAATGTAAGAAGACCCTCAAAAGAGATCAAAAGTTTTCTAAATGTTTTTACTTTTAAAAGAGAAGGTGTGAATTAGGTACATGTTTATTCATAAGCAACAAGTATTTGTGTGTGTGTGTGTGTGTGTGTGTGTGTGTGTGTGTGTGTGTGTTGTTTAAATACCACAGTGACAAGTGGTATGTAATCACTGCTACCAGGAGATAGTACTCTGTGGTGGTTTCTTTTCTGTCTCACACACTTTTGGAGAGAAATCACACACTAGAAAGGCCAAGTCTTTCTCCCTGGTTCCATACAGAGGACACTGCATGGGTAAGGTGGCCAGTAAGACTGCTATGTCTCACTTCTGAGCAGAAATAATTGGAGACATGATTTCAGGGTTTCTGGGCAGGGGGAGGAATGAAGCAATTAGTGGAAATGCTAAGGGCAAAATGAGTGGGTGCTCTTATCCCACTGCCAACTCAAAGGCCAGGAGCCAACTCTCCCTGTCGTACTTGCCCTAATGAAGGGAGAAGGGTGGGCTCTGCAAACTCCATGTATATATTTCATGTTATGTACAGATAATGTCCCTACTATGAGGTAGGATAAAGGTCAAGATGATAAGAGTGAGGAAAATGACTGGAATTAATTTTACTTAGATATGAGAAAGCCTAAAATTAGTATCTCAGAAAAAGAACCCATAAGAATAGGGAAAGCACAGTTTACTGTAATAGAAACATCTTATTCAAGAGAGTGAAAACTCACATCCTTCAAAAAGTCTCCAAAATCCCTCACTGGCCAGGACTAAAACATGTGTCTAAAGAAGAAATCAAAGCAGCATTTGTTTTCTGCTACCTGATGTAATATGCACGTGGAAACAGATATATAAAACAAATTCTAGTGACACAGTCAACTATCAGTCTCCTAAGGTTCCCACAGTAGATAGATGATGCTAATACAAGAAGGCTCTGGAAGAAAAGAAAAGCCCCTTTGTTTAATTATTAACCCCTCTTTATGCTCAACTGCTGTCCATACATCATTTTTCACATAGAATATTTATTAAAGCCTTCATCTTATCGCTACTTTTTCACTGTAAGATTCTACAGTATCTTCTAACAGGAGAATGTAGGGCCTAACAAATGCTTAAATACACATTCTAACACTGAGATACACCTCCAGCACTAAATCAGTACCGTTAGTAATCATAACTTGCAAGAAAACAGGGCCATGTTAAATAACACGCCATTAAAGGAGAGAGCCATTTTTTTTCCTTAGAAGAGTCTATACCACACTGTCTCCAATGACCTCATATAATAAGTAAGGAACATAAAATCTCTAATTAATTTCTAGCAAAACCAATACTTCCAGCTATGCATAGTGGTGCAAGTCTATTGAAGCACACACATACTTTCAGTAAGCCACAGCAGTCCATGTCCATTAGCCTATCACACTGAAGGTGGGAGTAAGAGGATCAAACATATGAGCATATGCGTGCACATGTGCACAAACCAAACACACACATATCCACAAACATGTACTCACCCGCATAACATGTATGTGCGCGCACACACACACATCATCATCATCATCAAATTTCCTCTAGGGAATAAAATGGCATGTTTTTAAAGTATTGGTAACTGAACTGTGTTTGCCTAAAACTACACCTTGGTATCTGAGAATGAGACTGTATTTGGACATGTGACTCTAAAAGATGTGATTAACTCAAGATAAGACTCATAGAGTGGATCTCAAAATCAAGTCTACCCAGTGTCCTTGTAAGAGGACATAGTCTACTGCCAAGCAGTGGCTCATCTATCTGCAGCTGGGCAAAGTGTTAAACATCTTGGTCTTGTTAATGAAGGCAGGAAACGTTCTATCCCTGAAGGACTGGTTACAGGAATGGTTGTGTTACCAAGCACACTCCTTCCAGTGCATTTCCCTTATGCTACTGTCGGTCTCCTGGAAACATGGCCGAGAGGTCCCTACAGTTCCAACACACATGCCCAAGCAAGCAAGGTACATGATAAATTAAAAGCATTTCAAGACATGGCCTGGTGGTGTTACCTCAGATCTTGCTAGAATAACATGACATTTATTAAAAAAAAAAAAAAAAAATACAACCCACTGGATGTTTGGCACTGCTTGGGAATGAAGAGTATGTCCACTTAAGAGCCAATACCCGAGGCTGTCAAAAACACAAGCCAGGGTTTCTTCTATAAACATTACCTATCTTTTCAAATTACACAGTCTAGAAGGTGGAGAAAATGTCTGCTTATTTCCATGTCTCCTTTTCTTAAACACAATAAACATAAACTACACACAATACTATGCTTACTATGCAGTAAAGCCACGTTGATGGAACAGCACTTTGTACCTGGCAAACAATCTGCATACTTAGAATCTTTGCTTGGGCCACCCTCACTCCAATGACACCAACCCAGAGTGGAGTCTTTAATATCCAGGGCCTCCTCTAATCCCAGTGCACATTCAAAGGGGGTATTTACAGGTTACTTTTTCAGATACCAGCCACTTGCTCACCCTCCTTAAACCAAACAAAGTTTAACATCTGGAAGGATAAACTCAGCACACACAACAGGGGCGTGCAGTCACCGAGGAGTTCTCAAGCAAGGAAGCTTTGCCAGCTTCCCTCTGAGGTCCAGGCCCTGAAAGGCCAACTGTGGTATGTTTGAGTTTCCATCAGGCCTGGCTCCTGCTGGCTGCTGCTGTGCTCAGTATGAACCCCACTGCCCAGCTATTCTATAAACATCTTGCCCTTCTGCGGAGAGCTGCCTGCCCAGCCTTCCTTCCTGGAGAGGAGAACAAGCTGTTTGAGAGCTGCAGGATGAATATTAAGGAATACTTGTAGCACAGCTGACCGCTCTTCTCCAGGTCAATGACTACTCTTAAAAAAAAACTCCCTCCCCCCCATACCTACCCTCCCCCCCCTCTCTCTCTCTCTCACACACACACACACACACACACACATACACACACACAGAGGAACATAACAAGAACAGAAAGAGGAACCTAAATTTTGCTCACCATGTGCCACCCAGCCATGTTTACACTGATCACAAGTCCGCAGGTTAATCTTCCCAGGCTGGAAACACTCACACGTGCAGTTTACCAATGTGCAGCGGATGGCCTGAAAACAGAGGAGGAGACGAGATCAGCAGCTACCCAAAGACATTTGATTTCTCACACTTTTTAGTAAACAGTGCCCATTTCTTCTGTCCAAGGTTTAAGGTTGTTAAGGGTCTGAAGACATTTGAAAATACATTTTATACCACAGTATTTCACAACAAAGGGTTGAGTAAACAAAGCACATTCACAAATATTGTATGTTAAGTCTTTTAATACAAAAGGAGAACAAGGGGTGTGTGGGTAAAGACTTATGGTTTCCATAGGACACTGCATTTGTTAATACTGGATCTCCAAAAGAGAAAAATGATTCTGTTGCTGCTGCATATGTTTATTTAACTTAACTACTTCACAATAATGCAAAAGAAAAGGCCTCTATTCTAAGAAGACACCAGCCAAACAGTGTTCAAAGGGAAGTATTAATAAAAGTAAAATATGGTGACACAAAGATTATTAAGAAAATCACTTTTGGTGGTTTTTATTTAAATGTTTATAAACAATTTCTTTTTCTCTTTATTAATTCTAGCTTCATCCCTATTGAAAATGAAAGCAATCTTTTATTTCAATGGTGACAAGAGAATAAGTTGAAACTTTATTTTGAAACCAGATATAAAACAGTAAAAATGTTTTCACAAAGATTCTACACTTGGAAAAGTACAATTCCATTCTAGAACACTGGAACACACATTGAAATGTCTTTCCGTTCCCCACAAGCACTTTACAAATAACCTCACTAGCCGGCCCGGAGGGCATGAGCAGGAGACTGGAAGATGGGCCAGCTCAGATACTTCTCAGGCCAAATCCAGGGCTTTGAATTGGGCCACCCCAACAGCTACCCCATCAATGAACTGCTGGAGTACACGAAGGAGCCAGTCCTACAGATCCAAAGTCACAAGATTTCCATGACACAGGGCAACAACAGGATGTCCCGGTGAGGTTCCAGGACTAGCAGAATCTAGAGGCCTCATATCAATGAACATTTGCAAGGAAAGAAGTACGGACAAAAGAACCAATAAGAAGTTAAAAAAATTTACCTCATCAGTTCACTTTATAGATTGAATTCTTAGAAAGTTCCATAAATGGAGTGTAAGTTTCTATGAGTGACTTCCATGCTTAGAAAGTGTGGTCCTAGCCTGTGCCCTAGATAGCAGTTAACAAATTTATCTTGTATATATGACTTTTAGTTGCATGGAAATTCTAGAGTCAGAAGGGATTTAACCTGATCACTCACCTATTAACAATCTAATATGACCATCTGAACTGCTGGAAACCATCTCCCTAGAGATTTAGATGTGATCAAGGATGACTGGCATGGCTGAGGCCCCACCAAGCACAGTTACCTGACATTGTAAATTGGTACCTGATGTCTACACACACATACACTGAAAGCTAACTTTCTGAAAGCATTTGGGTTTTATATGAACCCTTTCCCTTGAGTCAGACAGTGTTCTATCTAGATACTGTTAACATCTTTTGGCCAAGTCCATCTACAACAGATAAGGTTCCATGGTCTCTTCTCCCTATGACCAGGCCAACAGGTTTAAAGACTTTCTCTTTCATTTCTCTTTCAACTAATGCTGTCTCTGTGGGTACCTAGCCTGTTTTAGATGTTATAGTCCTCAACCTATGCTCTTTTTAGACTTAATTTGCTCCTTTGTTCAGCACTAAAAAGATACTTGAATTCACAATCCAC
The DNA here is from genome assembly GCA_021653895.1 of Mastomys natalensis. Classification (NCBI taxonomy): domain Eukaryota; kingdom Metazoa; phylum Chordata; class Mammalia; order Rodentia; family Muridae; genus Mastomys; species Mastomys natalensis. The sequence continues at coordinate 456,795 of JAJTUV010000233.1, forward strand.
CCGTTATTTCAGAGTTTCTTCTAATGCCTACCATCAGACTGTACCTTATCTAGGTTATTAAAGTTGGCTGTATGTGTTAGTGACTACATGACGAGATGGGTATAATGAAACACACTCTTCTGAAAGCTCAGTTTCCAATTCTCGTACAAACTGATATATCAGAATATATTTACAAGCAGCTTCTTCATATAAATTGTTCATGAATTAATGAACTAAAGATGTGATTGTACTATGATCAAAAATTTTTAGAACACAAAGTTTCCTTTAAAAACAAGGTGCTTTTCTAAAAATCCAGTACAAATTCGGATGGAGAGACTATATTAACAATAAAAGTACTTTAAGTACATAAGTGAAACTTTCATAAATATATTTTAAAACCCTCTGCCTTATCAAAATCAAACAGTGGACAATAAAAAGAAAAGGAAATGATATTCCAAGGAGAATATTAAACATCAAACACTTGGAGCCACACATTAATTTGATGTTAATTATTTTGCCAAAAGTTTTTATTTTACAACATTTAGAGCAAACCTTCACTTTTAGCCATAATCAAGACAAAAACAAAGTAAGGGTGTAGGTTAACTACACAGCACGCGCACGCACACGCACGCATGCCACGCACGCACGCACACCACACACACAACACACACACCACATGCACGCACGCACACACACCACAAACGTCTTATTGCTAGCTAACTCATTCATTCAGAACTACTTAAGTAACTTTATTCATCTGGTTTACTTGGGAATTAAATATTTTCAAGATGACTTCTTTTTCATGGATCCTATTCTTTTTATACCCAAACATAGAACACTGGAACACCTCAACTCCTTTGTATATAAACACTTAAGCACAGGACTAGCCATTTTGTATTTCTATAAATTCCAGAAGGCCTATCTGTTTTAAAACTCAGACTTACACAGACTAAAATCCTCCTTAAGGGAATTACAGATACTTAAACAATAGGCTAAATAAATATTTTGTGTAAGAGACTATCATGGCTTCAAAGGAAGTTTTGTTTTAAATAATGTTTTTGAAATGGCATAAAACTCTGACATACTATTTATTCACAACAAAATAGAACCAATATGATTGCCTGCCAACTCAGGCACACTTACAAAACAGATTTATCATAAACTATCAAATCTGGTTAAGCCTCAGAAATGTCCATGTGCTTCAGGGAGACAGGAAGTGCTGCAGTGGAGGACCCCTCGTGCCTGTGAGCACCCTCGACTCCTTCTTCCATTAGCTAATGCTGGAGTGCTTCCCACTCTGTGGGAACTCTGCACAGAACTGTCAATACTATACTGTCTGACAACATCTGAATACCAGAAAGGGGGAAAGCTGCAGAAACTTCATGGAGACTCTTCATTGCCACCTCTCTCTGCAGGAAACAATGTTCCGGCTGGCCAATCAGACCCATCTGCAGGACCCTGCTCACCAACTTGTGCCTCAACCCCTAGGCACTCAAAAACAAGCAGCAGGAGCTACCCTACTCTTCTAACCTAGCTTGTAACTCTTGCCCTCAACTCTCAGGAACAGCAATCACAAACATTTTAACTCACAACATATTAAAAGTAATTACTCCTGCTTGCCTCTACCATGGGTTTCTTGAAAGGGAAACCCATGCATACCCAAACCAGTATATCTACTTCCTCACACCATCTACAGTTTATTTCTGCTGCCTGAATTCTGGACACAGGTGCCTGAATCTAGTTCCTCTCCTAGTTCCTTGTCCTCGTACCTTGGTGTAACTTACAACCCTACCTCATCTTCATTCTTGAGAAGTTGAGACTCACTATTTAGCTTTTCTGGTAGCAACTTCTCATTCACCACTGTAAATAAACACAGGAGTTGCCCATGGTCAGGCTTTTCCTTCTTCATTTGGCAATTCCATCCTCTCCCACAGCTCCAACTACTGTGCAAACAACATCAGTTGGAGGCAGTAACTGTGTTCAGTAGAAGGAAATGGATGTCAGTGTCCTTGTGTACAAGGCTTGGCAACTTGGTATTTGCAGGCTTCAGAATAGAGAGCCCAAGAATAAGAGTTCTTAAACAGGGCGATAGATACCATCTATTCTTCTCTACTCTTCTGTCCAAACACAGTCACTTCTTATTGTCCTTTATAATTAATAATAGCTACATTAATTGGATGTTTGCCATTTTCCAGTGTGCTAGGTAATTTACAAAAAAAAAAAGTTCTCAGAAAAGATCATTAACTCAAAACACTGTTACTCCTTTCCTTTCACATATGTGGAACCTGAGGAGAGGACCAATAACTTGCCTAAAGTCACTCGAGCATCTCAAACACACATGTGTCTGAGTGCTCTGCACTTATGGCCAAGTGTTGTTCCTGCAAAGACGGAAGTCACAGACAGTTTCGATGACATTATGTCTCCCTCCAAAAATCAGCTGTCCTTGCATTTCCTGGCCTCCCACTCTCATTGTTAATATCTGAATTCTAGTTGTGGTTCCCTAGACCATTCAAAATGGCTCCTAATTAATTTGATCATTCCCCTTCTCTCCTGTTGACTTGACCCTTTCTTCATCTGCACTCTTCTGTATGGCAATTGCTTTAATGTGATCTTGATCCTCGAATCAGCTTCTTTTTTTGACAGAAGACCCCATCCTATACCTATTCTTCTTCATTATAACTGCTCACTGTATTTGTGGTGTGGTGTTGGGTGTTTGTGTGTGTGTGTTAGATAATGCATGTGTCAATGCTCACTACTCAAGTATGCATGTGTGCATTATAGTGCACATGTGGAAGTCAGGACAACTGACTGGGAGTTGGTTTTCTTCTTCCACCATGTGGATTCCAGAGCTCTAACTCAAATCATCAACCTTGGTAACAAGGTCATGAGGTCCATGAATTATATGTTTTCTCAAAAGACAAAGCTAATCAACATAAAGCATTAAGCATCATGCCTGGAAAAGTAAGAGTTGAACAAATGACAACTGTTTATGATCTTAAGAAACATTCTGTATGTGTAGGAATGATTTGCTTTTTCACTAAATTTTATTCATTATTTTGTCAGATGTGTAACATATTTAATGTTAATGAATAACTGATTGTGTGTGTACACACGAATGCACACATGTACGTGTGTGTGTGTGTGCCTAAGGTGAGGACAAACTTATTATTTCTGTTTTAAGGCTTTAAAATAGTATTAATGGAGGTATTCCACCAATTACTACTTATTGTATTCCTCTACCTAAGACAGGAAACAATGTACAGATTCAAAAAGGACATCACAAATGTACATACACAACATACACAGTCCCAGCTACTTGGGATGCTGACAGAAGAGTTCAGGGGTTTAAAATAACCTGGACAATGTAAGCAAGACCCATCTCAAAAAAGGCACACCTAAAACCTACAAGTAAGCAAAGTTGGTTTACAAAATACTTATGAGTTTTTTTGTTGTTTGTTTTGTCTTTTCTGTTTTTTCAAGACAGGGTTCTCTGGAACTCACTCTATAGACCAGGCTGGCTTGAACTCAGAAATCCCTGCCTCTGCCTCCCAAGTGCTGGGATTAAAGGCATGGGCCACCACTGCCAGGCTACTATTTGGGGGGGGGGATTTAATGAGTTTTGATATTAAATAAGATTGCATTTTTGAGGTATTCTGGTTATATTCCAAAAGTCTATTCAAATACCAATCAGATTATCACCAAAAAAGTCTCTTGGTCTCTCTCATTACACTAACCTGCACTAACTCTGTGAGTATGTATGAGCCAAACATCAGGGTTCTTACAAAATGGCATTTCTCAGGAAAGAAAACTGTTGTTTCTGTTAATACTTAGTATAACTAATAAAGGAGTTACACACAGGCTAGACATATTAGCTGTTCCTTATGTAGAAATAAGCACTTGATTTATCTGACACAAAATAACTACAGGCAAAAATAAGGTCATAAGGCAAACACAAACTTACAACATATCTGTACAGAATCAATCATAGTGAGCCAGGTTCTACAACAAAACTCACTTTAGTTCTGCATTTTAACTTTCTACCCCATGCCCCCAAAAAGGATTCACAGGGCTTTGTGACTCTTCAAACACTTTTCCTTAGTGATTAAAACTCTGGCCAAACTCTCATGTGTAACTAAAACTGCTTAAATTCACTTTCTCATTGTTCATTTCTTAAGGCAATAAGGAGGATTTGTAACTTGGGTCATGAAATTTCATTTGAAAAAAAAAATAAGCATTTAATCATGAAGAACCTAACTCACATTAAACTTGAATTGTGGAAAATTTTACCTGTGAAGGTAGCATTCATTTCAGCCACTTGTGTCCACTGTAAACTCAGGCAGTGTGCTTTCTGAGTAGATCAGTCATTGGCTATGATGAGTACCAGTGGGAGAAGCTCCAGCTTTTCTAGTTTCAGTTCTCCTCCAGCACTAAGGTTGATACCTTGGGCCTCTAGCACATTAAGGAAATACTCTACCAATGAGTTCTAGTCTCAGCTCATAAGTAATTTCTTTTTCTTAAACTCAATCCTTTCAGTTTTAAAATCATAAACAGATTAATTATACACACACACAGACACACACACACAACACACACACACACACAATAACTACAATATTTATATTAGTATTAATAATGTAAACAAAAAACAACAAATATTTTCCTATAATAGTTTCAGGACAGTTTTTCCTTTTTCTCATATGGCCACTTCATAAGGCAAAGTGAAAAGAAAAAACCTCCAAGAAAGTCTATGAAGTTCAGTCTGGGTCTTGGGAAACTATCTAACATACTTTGCAGAAGACTCATTATTTTCTAAATTAGCCAGTTCATGATGCTACTTGCACAAAAATCTGTAGCATGTAAAAACTGATGGACAACAATTAAGTTTATTAGTGACAAATATTAACAATACAATTGCATGGGACAATTATTTTTTTCTTGATTACAAAATTCTTTCACATTGTATGTAAAGGAATACCAACCTTTTGAGCTCTGGGGTTGACAATCTGGTTTTACAATTAGGCAGGATGTCAGTGGGCAGACATAGACCATGTCCCCAAAGGCCTTATACGGTTATAAAGATCACACCTAGAAAACCTCCCTTTTCTTTACCAATCTAAAAACTCTAGATAATTCTGACAATAAAACTATTACTAAGGTAGATATAGTCTCTGTATTTATACAAAGATATAAATCTGAGGTTGAATAGGTAACAAATATGGCTTGCAATTAGTAAATTATTGTTGATTCTAAGGCTTATTATGAATGCTAATTATCCATAGCTTGTTCAGCTATAACACAAACACTACCACACTCAGTATGTGCAAGAAAAGAGAAATGAAGTTATTCTGTCTGCCCAGCAACAGTACTTAAAAACTTAATGAAAAATTACACTAAATATATCTATAGTATGTGGTAGTAACATAACTTGAAGTGAAAATAGTTTAAAAAGTTTCTTTTATTTGCCTAATTGTTTTTCATAACATTTGAAGAAATAGTAGTAGACAAATGACCACTTTTCTATACCTGTACAATCAGAAAATCCTTTTGGTCTTTTCAACAGAAAACACGTCATTCAATCTTTTGAGTGCTCTAGATGATTTGAAGACAGTCTGCTAGACTCACTATGAAGGGAAGATGCCATTGGTTTAAACAGTAAACAATATGGGAAACACAAAAAAGGCTATGTGATTCAAAGATGATTAAATTTTTAAAAAGAAAAATTGTGAACCAAGGAAACTATCATTTTCATAATAAATATTTTCAGAATAACTGAAAGAAGCTCAAGAGGTTCACTGACAAAGTCAACCTTAGAACATCCACTACTGTTAAAAATCAAGAGACAAACCCTCACTTTGAAGTTTCCCTTTCAAAACTACGGACCTCCATCAACAGGTAGATTAAAAACATGTGGTATATTCCTAGGATGAAATATTACTTGGCCATAAAAAATGAAACATGTTAAAACCTAAATGAACAGGAAAAGCATTATGCTAAGTTAATGCAAGAAAGCACTAATGATACTGCATGATTCCATTTACATGGAGTGTCTGTATGGGGAAACAATACAGATAGAATTATGGTGCTGGCTAACGTCATGGCTAAAACATATGAAATTACATTTGTAGGTGTTGAAAATGTCTTCACAACAAAGTCATGATAGTTGCACATACCTATTATATAAAAATGCATTAAACCAAATATTTAAATGGGTAGAAGGCATGTGGTGTGAAACGTATCTCAATTAAGTCATTCATAAACAGGCACAGGATTTCATACACCAATTATTTTCAGTGGTGCTAAATCATTAATTTATAAGATAGTCTTTCACAGGAGACATAGTATGGCACAGTATCTGTCTTGCCCCAATACAACTTTGCTAGATAAATACTAAATGAATTAACACAGAGATGGTAAACAAAGGAATTTCAATGGTGCCTAAGTCTAAAAACATCTCCCTTTCAAAATATTAAAAACTAATGTATCTATTTTAAAAACTAGTATTTAAATAGTACCATTTTATTCTGGAAAATCTAGGACATCATTTAAAAAAATTGGAGGGGGTTCTCAATTATAGTACTATTATCAAGACTCTAAAACTTTGAAAAGAATCTACTTATAAATTGAGATGGTGTGTTCTGTCATGCATAGGTCCATAACACTGCTCAATTTACTGTGATGAAAAAAATTACTTCAGTCTAGAAACTAATTAAGTATGGGGGAGGAAGCAAAGAGAGAAACCCCTAAACTTATGGGTGTATCATTATACATGACTCTGAATATTCCTATGACTGTATGAATACATAAACAGGGAGTAAGGGACACACAGAGGCCCATAAATTTTCAGACACTGATCCAATGAGCATCTGTAGTCATTACCTCACGATCATAGCCTACCATCAATCGACATGAGGAAGACCCCATTTAAATAATTTAAGAGTTCAGAGTAAAAATCAACAGCGGGATATAGCCAATTATATAAGGAAAATACGTATGCTTCCAGGCATCAAAGCAGGCAAGCGTCTGAGTGTGAAGTACTTTCCCCCAATTAAATCAGGTCAATAGAAATATAAACTATTTTGTTAGATAATTAGTAATATTAGAAAACAAGAAAATGGAAAGGATTTCAATTTGGGCAAAACATTTCAGTTTCTTTCCTAACAGTTACCAATTCAGAAATTCTATTTAGTGCTTGTATACTTAAAGACTTACAGACTATCTAGGCAATTGAGATGACATGGCTAGAAGGAACAGCCTCTTCCAATGGATACAACCATCATCAAGATGAAAGTAAGAGGGAAGCTCACTAACCACTAAAACAGCTATATCCTAACTACACTCTGCATCTGCCATGACACATAACCTTATATAAAGAGCCAGAATATTGATACCATCTGAATATTAATAATCACTCATTATATCTTTATGTTGAATCAGCAATTTTGTCTTCCATTGATACACTTTTCATTCATTTGCACTAATGCAATTTAAAAGGTGATAATGTGATTACACATCTCTGTGGCATTAGTTCATACAAACAATCACTAATATGATAGAAAAGACATTCATAAGGAAGGGATTTGTAATTGTAACTCAATGTAAGAAGATTTATAAACCTTTTAATTACTTTAAAAAAATCTACTCCCTACTCAGGAAGAAGCAAGACAATAAGAAATTCATGTCCTGTTTTTTCAGAAGTACCTTTGAATCCTGGGAAGAGTATGCAGCTCACAAATGATTTTGTACTTTGATAACCAGGCACAGAAGTTTACGGATAATCCAAAACCTGTTGTATCAAATATAGGACATCTCAAGGAACAGAGGTATTGTTCCTTCCCAACTGGCACACAACCATCTCCTTTAAGAAAAATGCCCAGAATTTCCAGGCCGAGGGTAAGGCTCAGAGTTTTGATTTTGGCCTAGTTAATAGAAAGCCCTGAGTTAATCTCCAGCATTAGGAGGGAGAAAGGCGAGGGAAGGACAGTGAAAGGAAGAAGGGATGGAGAGAGGGAGCAAAGATTCTACTAGATCCTCTCTTCATTATATTGACCTAAGCTACATTATTTAAAACACCCAAAGCATTCTATTCAATCCATTTATCAAGGACAAGAGTGAGGTAAATGACCTTTTGACTAAATTTACTCCCCTGATGTGAAAGAGTTCACTATCATGAGCAGACAGAGGAAGAGAGTTGCTGCATTTGGAATTTATCATTTCAGATGACAGAAACTACTCAGGACAAGAGAGGCATACTCTGTGAGACTAACAGTCTGTGTTTGTGCACTGCCATCATGACTGCATAATATGCTGCAAAGGCATTCTCACGTTTAACCACTAAAATCCTCAAGTTAGGTTCTCGCTGAAAAGTAGAAAAGAGTCTGTAAGATGGCTTTAAGTAGAACAGGCCACAGCTAGTGAGCTGGACTATTTCCACACAGCCTGTGTTTGAAAAGAAAGAAAAGAAATTCACATGGCAACCCCACTCTCAGTAAGTTCCAATAGATATTTAACACTCTTCAGATGTTATAAAAAGGGAAAGGGACCTGAGCATGAAGATGTAAGCAATTTGAAAAAGTAAGGAAACCTGATGCATAGTTAACTTACACTAGAATTTTCTACCAACACTGATATAGTTAGGTAAAGAAAGTGACTCCAAACAGTATTACTGGAGTTTAAATGGTTCTATTAAGACATCTTCAAACTCTTAAACATAAGACACAATATTTCCAAGGACACATGGATTATTACAAATAATTCTGTATCCATCCATGTCTTGAGAATGCCCACTAGGAACACAGATACCAACACGCATTTTGTTACTGTCCATTGTGTCTATACTGGGACATCACAGATACCCATGAAGATGAGTTCCTTTGCTTAAATACAGGTGTCACTACAGGAGTCACACTTATTACAGATAACAAGAATCATATGATGAGCACACTATGCATCCTTACACATTATTAGTGTTTGGTCGTAGAGTCCCCTGGGTCTGTGCTAAGGCCTGTGCTGGATTCATTAGAGCTTTGTACAAATCAATGAAGGCACATCTCCATTGTTCCAGTAGCTGAAGTCATTGGAATTGTTCAAATGAAACCTCTCGGACAATGCATTTAAACACCCCCCCACACACACACACACAACCCACAAAAACAATGTTATTCCTTCTTATTGGTATTTTTTCTTTTCAAATTCAAAGAGCTATATATTCAAATACTCAAAAAAATTATACAAATGTCTATGAAATCTATAAGCATACAAGTTAAAATGTACCCAAAGACTGTTAAAAAAAATTAGTCTCATTTTTTCTTTTAAACACTAGCTTATTTAAAAGACAAAGATACCTATCTTTTCACAGAAAGACAGGCAGCTGCTAAGAAAGTTCTGAGCAAACTGAGAGACCGTTGTCGTGAATTGATGGTTGTCGTGAACTATGAGCTAACTACTGAAAATTAAGAAATAAATAGAAAGCCTGATGGGAAAAAAAGAGTTTCCAGAACAATGTCAATGTCATCTTGGGCACATGGACTGGGTTCATGTACGTGTCAGCGAATCAACATAATGGGCTATAACAGCTTTGAAGCAGCTAATACGGTCCATTGGGTCAATAATCCGTGAACTAAGAAGGATTTACTTGATAGATTATAAATGGTTCATAAGAACTCAAAAATTACTCCATCAGATCAAAAATTCAATTTTCATATGGTGCCTTTTCTACAAATTAGCCAAAAGAAAGTAATGACTCCGAAGCACTTCAAGGTCTATCAGTTAAAAATTCATGTTTTAAAGAAGAATGTAGAAGAGGCAATAAAAATTAAATGCCTTTTTGTAGGGTGAGCCAACTTATTTCAGGTCAAATTATGCCTTAAGGCAAGTTACCACACAAACAAGAACTGCTCAAGAGGCTTTCCCATCCTCCCACAGGCCGCTCACTCAGGATACAGACAATGAGCACATATATGTGCATTTACAGCGTCCCCTTCACGTTCCAAAGTTACAGCCACTGAGTAGATTTAAACACACAATTTCTAGAATGACACCATCTCAAGTTGAGGATACATATTGTAGTTGTTGGCACTTTTTTTACTTGTGTTATTCAAAGTCTAGGAGAAATCAGGGACAACCTATGGGTATTGGCTAACAGAAAAAAACCAACAAAATACAAGCAGGATTAACTACATATTCAACAAGAAAGGAGTGCTGCTCCAGCAGGGGCCAAAGCTTATGTAGCCTCTGTTTACTGAATACCTCTATTTCTATTCATCTAGACTGGAAAAATGGCAAGCAGCCTTTAGTAAATTTCATTATACATTCATACTAGGGGATAGTAGTTTTAGATTAATTTTTAAAAAGTAAGCCTATCTATGTAAATAGTTGTATTTACTAAGTTCATGGCTACAAAGAAAAAGCCCAGAAAAATGTTCCAATAGTATAACAGACTCTAATTAAAAATCTTAGCTTGGAAAAATATTCCTGTCCTAGGAAAGAATATGTGATCTATCACCTCTTTCACTAAATGCTATTAGCCTCTCTTCATCACAAAGACAGGAAGGAATCACTTATTTTTCGTTTTTCAAGAGTAACACTGAATAAAATAATAGATGTTTTCACATCCAAGTAGATTACCTATCGACATAAGCACAGTCCTCTTAACTTTCACACAAGGGGAAAAAAATTCCAATAACTCTGAAATAGACAGATAAAAACTTTTCTCTATTGCTGCAGCCATGCACTATTATATGTAACTGCTTATTTTTGAAAAGAGCCTTATTGGTGCTCTCTGAAGGATTTTCTTTTATACATTGCTTTATCCTATAATTTTGTCCCTGTTGGGCACGCTGCCTAAATTTAAACACAAACAGTCAAGCAATGAAGAAACATTAACACATTTACTGTGAACAAAATCTCCCAGTTGTACAGTGAAATTTTAATACATTTCAACTTATCTCTTTTACTAATGGGGAGAGTACAAACCCTGCAGGAATTCGCTCTGCAAACTGGTAATTACAGTAGACTCACTTTTTTTTTTTTTTTTTTATAATGCATATGTATAGTCAGACACACACACAAAACTCTGGCTTCCCTTTTGATGTAGGTTACAATAGAAATGTTTTCAAAATTATGAAAATGTACAGCCATTCTAAAGGAATGCATTATTTCACTGAATGGTGTTTTTCCTTTCGCTGTACATGGTCATGAGCAGACACATGTCTAGATGTGTCCTTTACACACCAGACAACACACGCATTATTTGCAGGCACTTTGTCATCTGCCCTTCTAATCTTGGTGTACAGAATAAATCTCGTCCTGTTGATACAAAGCCAGTCCTAATGTTCACAAAGAGGTGATAGTCTTTCCTTTCACGCCTATATTTCCAAGTTTGTCCTCTCTGGCTTTGGGGATTTAAACTTCAGTTTTGAAGTGTCATTAAATAACTAAACACTGCAAACCACCAATCCGCCTCATTGTAGGCATATTTCCTTCTGAGCGAACGGACTCTGCGTGTCTACCTGAACAAACCCTACATATTTGGATATTAATAATGGTAGCTTAGATAATTAAAGGAAGTGAAATCTGCTATTGCATCACTTGCTAGACACTACATTATCTGTCAAATTTTGGGTTTTATAAGACCTTAAAATAATGAATCTGTAAGACTGCCAAGTGTATAGATATATAATCTATTTTGAACTTACATTTCTATATGTTATCATGTTGAAGGAAAGTATGTAAGATTAAGACTTGAAAGTGTACATACTTTTGTAAAATTCTGGAAATTCCAAAAGTCTCTAAACCCAGTGACTGGGTATTATCTACAAATTCTAGGCCCAAGGGTCTAAAAGTAGAAATTAGAACATAACATTTAGAAGAAATGCCCAGCATGCATTTCCAATCATAATATGCAAGCACAGTTTGGCAGATCTCTACCTGCCTTCAAATTCATATGAGAATGGCAAGAGAGAAAGTTCCTATGCCTGCCTGGCTGAGGCAGGATGGACTCACCATTGCAGCAATGAGCTAGTTCAGAGACATTAAACGTACCTTGCCTCTATGGAAGTGGTTCTCAATCTGCTGTTCACAACCCTTTGGAAGTCACATATCAGATATCCTGCATATCAGATATTTACAATTTGTAGGAGTAGCACCCTTATAGTTATAAAGTAGCAACAAAAATAATCTTAGGATCGGGGTGACCACAAAACGAGCAAGTGTATTAAAGGTTCACTGCATTAGAAAGGTTGAGAACCATGGTTCTAAGGCAATTTGTCTATTTATTGTAGGCAATTCAGTAACCAATTCTAGCCTTAGGTCTCCTTGATACTGTAGAGAAAGAGCTTCCCCTACAACCTTCCCAGTTCTCTAGTCCTGAAAAGTATTTTCTCTGTGCCTAAAATGAAACAAACACAAGAAAGAGACTTATTCAAGCTCAAGAACCAGAGGCTGGTTCCACTAAAAACAATAGATGTACAGTGAAGTCCTCAAGAAGCACAGAACGCTTCTATTTGGAAATGAAATAGAATATTTCCCAGCTCTTCTATAAGGCAAGCACACATGCGTGTGCATGCACACATGCATACACACGCCTCCAATGTTACTTCCTTAGCTCGGATGCACGGCTGCCAGATGGTATGCTTCAGCAAGTAGTCAAGTAGAAATGGCACAACTGTAAGGAGGGACTTTCCATCACAATTTTCTTTTGGAGAACTGATATGCTAACAAATTCTGTTTGTTTTTAAATGCCTCCATTAACAAATGAATGTTGAAGTTAGAATACACAACACTCATCTATCCATATATTTTTTTTTTCAATTACTATTTCTGTAAGATGGATATTTTGTAGTTGACTCTCTTTGACTATAAATTCTGGCTCAAAAATGAGTAAGTTAACAATAGAAGTACAACTATAAGCAAAAGATATAAAATCAATGCCTTTCCTACAACTTAAAAATCACACTGTACAATCACTAAACATTAACAGCAGTATCATGCAAGAGAATGTAGCTTATCTTAGATATATATTACTTCTCCAGCTAGTCTGCTATCTGGAAAATTGTTAGAAGCTGTAAGAAAATAAACCAATAAAACTCCATCCACAAAGTAAACGTTAAAGGCAATGTGATCTAAGTTTAGTGTCAACCATGCTCAAATATTTGATATGTTTAGTCATAATTGGCACTGTCAACTTATTAACTTTCTTAAGATAAAAAAATTGTAGAAATTTAATATTCTTCTCGTGCTTCAAGGCACAGTGACAGTTGTGAACTAAATCCTCAATATAGTAGCCTGGCATGGCAAAACACATCCTCTAACACCTTCTCTAAGGTCTTTTCAATCTCTCATTTAGTAAAAGGATAAGATATCAGAAGAGTCTATTTGAATCCTTTGCATGATAGATAAAAGCCTCCTAAGCTGTTTCCTGAAGGGGAACGGGACGAATGGGTTGGCTGTTCCAGACTCATGAAGAATGAACGGCAGTTAAAACACAAAACAAACAACATGCCCCATGCTTCCATCCATATGAGCCTTTGCATTGGAGAACTGAGAGCCTTCCTAAATGGGTTTCTAATTCCTCAGTATGAGTACTGATGCACATGAAATATCCATGTGGAAGGAGCAAACATGAACCAATCACCTCTGGGGGTCTAGGAGTGATTTTTTAAAATGGTAAGCATAGCCAACAAAGTGTTGCTGAACTTCTCTTTCACTCACATTCAAGAACACTGAAGCATTTAAGAAATATGCACCTGGGCTTCACAGTCTATTTTAAATGACCTCAGAATGTTTCTAAATAGATATCATAGACATTGCTATTCAAGAGGCAAGACATCACTTTGATTTCCACAAAGTACTTCCTAGTTTCCTAAAATGGCCATTTCCTACCCTATTCATACAATTAGTATGTTCTATTTGAGTGACCCAAAAATGTGTCAGTAAAGTACACCTGCGTGTGTTTTCTCTGAAACCCGATCCACATGTCCACAGAGCTTGCAGGAAGCACGCTTTAATAATCTGTGCATTAGTAAACGTGAGGTTGGTATTTTAATTCTACAATACTTTACCTGTGTTCAAATTGCTCAGCACTGATGCACAGCCACCAGACGTCTACTTCACAAAGTAGGCAAGCAGAAATACATTACTTTTAGTAGGCTCTTGCTCATTGTAATTTTCTATTATGGAACTGAACTATCGACAAATTCTGATTTTGATTCCACCATTAACAATTAAGAAATTTTCGAGTTAGGGTGCGCAATGTTCTTCTATTCATATTCTTGCTGCCAAAATATTAGTTTCAGTATTGATTCCTATGAAAAGAAGCTTTGATTCTGTGTGTCCATATAGAAATTTCCCCCATAATCAATTTGTCTGATATTTTAAAAGTTCATAATAAGGGTGAAGAATCTTTCAGTGCTGGGAGTAATCAATATAACATGGCAGTGTTGTCAGCTAATGAAATTAGAGTGGCAGTTTATTATACCAAGTTTTATACTTTATAACTCTGGATACAAGTGTTGGGCTCTTAGTTTTTTGTCTAAGAAAGCAAAACACAGAGAGGAGGCATTAGAAATGTAAAATGTGTGCTAGTAATAATTCCTTTGATGTAAAACTGTGTCTTGTATAAATCTGGGATCACAGAAAATAGTGATGATACATATTTTTTATTACTTAAACATTTTAGGCAGGGTGAGGGAGTCTATGAATTAACTGTGAGGTTTGCACCTGAGCTTTTGAGAAAACAAGGTTTTGTATCACAAGCTCTTCTTTACAGTGAGCCTAATGTTTCCACTTCTGTAAACAAAGTAAGACACGAGATATCAAGACAATAGGCATTTGTCATAATCATTTCCCATGCTTTTTAGATACATAAAGGTCAAGGATCTCAAGTCATAATTCAGCACATGTCACCAGCGTTTGTACAATGCCTAGAAGAAGCCTCTTCCATCAGATTTTCTATCCCAGGCTTTTCCCTTGCCTCATATGCCCCAGCTCTGGCCCTATAAATGGTCCATACTATCGTGGTACCCATAGGAGACACAGGACCTCCCCACAAAACGACACACATAAGTTCTAGATGCTTTACTTAAAGGACAGGACTTGTGGTGTAATAGGAAGAACCAAATTGAGTGTGGGACACTGTGGGAGAAGTGAGCTGTTTCCTGAGAAAGGTTTCCTAAGCATTTCCCAGGGAAAGAGTGGAGCATCTCATAGGGAGCTGAGTTCCAAGCCAACTGAAGCAGGATCCCATGCCACACTCCTGAGACTGCAACTGATGGAGTGGAGAGGAAGCCAGGGAGAGCAGGAACTATGTACCTAAATGGCTATCCATTTTCATTTTTAAATGGATGCAGGGAAAGGGCATAAATGATTAATATACAAATCAATTCCCCCAGGGATGCCCTTCCTCCGGACTGCCACTAACTCACCAGTTTTTCAATATGCATTTAAGAAAGTACGGATTTGCTTACAACTGCCAATGGCAACAAGCAGATTCTGTAAATGCTGAAAGATAACGTACAGGAAAAGTGCCCAGCCTAGTCAAGAGAATTAAGTGTCCAGCAATCTGTCCCTTCCCTCCATGTCTGCATAATCATTCAAGAATGGAAACTGCATGTAGCAATAAAGTTCTGACATGTTTAAAACTTTAAGGAAGGAGCCAAATTGCTTTTCTAGTCATTCTAAACCCTGGTAGCAACTAAAACCTTGCTCCTAACCCTATGAATACAAAGCAGGTTCTCTGCCTAATTTACAGGAATTACAACTGCACTGGGTCCAATGGCTCCCAAACTCATTTTTAAAAGACTAATATGCCCTCTTCTGGTTTCTGGCTTAAGGGGGAAAAAAGAAGGGAAAAAAAAAAAAAGGCTAGTTTTTCAGATGGGAAACTTTTGAGTTAAATCATATGTTTATTTACCATGAATAACTGTATTTTTATAAGGGGAAATATTCGTAGGTAAGTATTAATATTCCAAGAGTTCACATTATGCAAGGTGGGGCTTGTCCAATGACACTGGGATTGAAAGGGGTTTCTCCGCCGGCTTCCCAAGTCAGCAAACAATGCTGAAGATGATGCAATTTGCATGAACAAGAGCTGGAGAATCAGAATAGTCACTAGCAAAGTCGGAGAAGCCATCCCCTTGGTGCCACACAGCTCTTCAGAGTGCTCCACTCTGCCCACTCAGGACTGCTTTCACAGCTAGGGCCGACAGCAATGCCAATTAGTGTCAGCTGTGATGGGATTTTAGAGACATGGACCTTTGTCTTAGAGGAAGTGGGCTGCAACCACCAACTTACTACAGTCCAGAGGCAACCTAACAATCCATTAGGTGGAAATGACTTCTCAGCCACTTCCTCCAGGGACGACATCAGAAACTGATGGCTTAGACAGATGGGGACATTTTTACATTCCTGTATTAACTGCCCCCAGGAAGAGGGATTTTTTTTTTTTTTATCATTTGATGTTGCCAGGTCCACATTTCATCTGCTCTGTTCTCTACGGTACTCTCTAACAGTATTGTGTATATACTGTGATCCTGGAAATAGTAAGCTAAATACTGCAGAAATGGAGGGAGTCATCTCACTGTGTAGACAAAGAGTATTTGATGGGTCACCCACAGAGATCTCTCTGTAAGTTGCTAAAATCCAAAAATCTCATTCTAGAATGCTGCTCTATGTAGGCTTCTGGGGTATGAAGGTATTGCTGCCCCCTTGCCTGCTTGCACCAAGTTCATTCTAGATTAGGTCAATGTTATTAGAAAGGAAAGCTATTCTGTTCCTCCATCCACAAGGAGATGAAATCAGGTACCATACACAGAACAGAAGTTTGCAGTGGGGCTTCAGGTCCAAGTGCATGGGAGGTTACACTGCTAAACACAAGAGTAACTTCCACTCAGCATCAGATAAAATGCAAGCCTTACAGGACAAGAAGTAACACCAGTTAAAAGTACACTTTTCAATGTGAATTTTAAAAGGTTTATTAAATGTCCCAAAGCAAATCTGTTTATCACTCAGCAATCAAGTTTGACACTTGAAACAAAAAAAAGTTTCACAATTTAACCTCTGTGTAGTATTATGTCATTGAAGACACTGGCTTGTACAGAGGCTCAGTGAGTAACAGCATATACTGCACAAGTACTAGATCCCTAGAACTCATGTTAAAAGCTGGGTATAGTACAGACACACAACACTGGTCACCCTAGCATGGTGTGGTGGGTGGCTGAGAAAAAGATCACTGGGGCTTACTCATCACCAATCTAGCCAAAACTCAGAAAATATCTATTTCAGCTAGAGGCCCTGTCTCCAAGGAATAAGATAGAGAACATTAGAGGAGGTTACCCATAACCTCCTGTGGCCCCGAACGCATGCACTAGTATGTGTACACAAACAAACAAACAAACTCTCTCTCTCTCTCTCTCTCTCTCTCTCTCTCTCTCTCACACACACACACACACACACACACACAACGCATGGGTATACTTGAGTGTGAGCTCTATTTTTCAAATTTTGTTTAAAAATAAATTTTTAAAACGTTTTAAAGAATATCTTAAATTCAAAGAAAATTTCATATACTTTTATAAATATAAGTAATTTTTAATTTAAAAGATCTTGTAGTGGTAATAGCTGTAAGAATTTGTAAATGTGCTAAAGCCCACTGAGATGCATACTTTAAAGTGGTTTAAATGGTAAATTTTATGTGAAGTGAATTATATCTCGATAAACAAAAGACCTTGACAAGTAAAAGACGAAGAATACTTCCAAGTGTCAGTCTGTTTATGTGTTTGTTTTAATAAAACTAACAGGGCTACTGCAGCAAATGATGTCTCTCCTTCAGAAGAACAGAGTATGAACTTCCTTAAAGCAGACATCTCTTTCAGTATTAACCATCTAAACTCTGTCAGTCTCCTAAGAGAACAAGTCAGTATCTCAAAATAGTATAATGTTCTACCTGCTTCTGCGAAACAGTAAAACATGTTATCTGAACATTACACAACAACTATAGATAGTGAAGAGAATGAAAAGAAGAAATATCTACCCTAAGACTGAGTCTACTTCATGTGTTTTTCCATATATTATCTATTGCCTGCATAACTAGAGTTTACAAATGCTGGATAAGTTGTCTTACTTTGACATATAATACTCAGTGTACTAAATACTCTAAAAAGACAGATTCCTTTACTCCTGATTCTTATCATTAGGAGGGCATGGTTTCATTATCAGCTCAGTTATATAGAGGGAGAAGAGCAAGGGGAGAGCCCACTTTCTCATGCAGAGCCAGTATTTGTAACTCTCAGTCTAACCCAGTCTGCAGCCTCTGTTTTACAGCCTTTTGCCCCAAAACTGCTGAAAGTCAAAAGCTACATGTATTCCTCTTGAAAAGAAGTTTATTTTGCTGCCAGAGAAGGAACCCAAAGTAAAAATACACAAGTATGAAGTATATGAAAAGAAGAAACTAAGTATATTACAAACAAAACCGAGCCATAAAAAACCCTAAATTTATACATCTGGAGTATAATTACTATACTTAATGACATGGTCTCAACCTTTCCAGAACTTCTTTAAAAATAATCTATCTGTAATGTCCACCATTAGAATGGAAGAAACAACTTATGCCTTCATTGATACAGAATTTTTAGGTCTTTAATTATTTATGTTATTAACATATATGTTAATGTATCAATGTTAATTGATCAAACAATTACAATTATAAAAAAATACAATGTTAATTTAATCAAACAATGTGTTAAAGAAATGTTTTGGAAAACTAAAGTCAAGAAAGTAGAAATAATTTTAAGACTTTTAATTTTAAAAGTTAATAGAAGAAAAAAGATCAATCTAGCCAAGATGATGCCATATTGGTTAGAAAGGGGAAGGTGGGAAATAAAAATGTGGATTGGATGAAGTAGCTCATACTGCAAAAGCAGAAAAAAGCAAAAACAGGAAATGGAAATGAAGACCATTCCTAAGAGCTGTAGAAGAGCTGGTTTCCATAGGCTGCCATTAAAAGGACCACAGGACCAGTCCTACTTGTAAAATTAGGTGTGACCATTTCAACTTAGCAGTTCTGTTAGAAATCAGTTCAGGTCTAAACACAGGCATTATATAAAGGCTGCACTTCGGGGTAAGCAATTAATTTTGTATCTTCACAAAATAAACTTTCAAAGCTAAAATAATCTTTGGGCTTTCTTACATTACCAGACATTATTTAACATTATTGTTAAAAATATATAGAAACCAAAAACTCTATTGAGACTTGAAGAGTGGGCCAAGATGTTCATGTATAATTGTAGAAGCTGCTCAAGTTCCCAGATGGCATCTCCTGAAGTCTTGTTGAAATTCCAGGGAGTTTCCCTAAGTGTCTAGGCAGCCTCGTCTTCCAGAGGAAAGGCCCCTCATGTTCCAATCACAAACTCTGACAACCCAATTCACAGATTAGCAAAGTTAATCCTTTTTAGAAACATAGAATGAAGAAAAACCACTCTGTCTGCTGTCAATGAGTCATGTGTGTGAATGTTCTTAATCACTTAATCAATACTCTTAGGATACCCAGACTTATTCTGATGACTACTGTACTTCCTGCTATCAAAAGCCTCATGGCACAAGCTGGCTGCCTTTTCTGGAGAGACTACAAAACTATGTTTGCTCTAAGCAGAAACATCAAGGGTCTTGAGACAATTAATTTACACTGGAAGATGGCAGACCAGGAAAGTGTGGAGAGTTTTGATTAACTAATGTCCATTTTCTATGAGCAGAAAAGGCTTCCTTATGTGTTATTTGTGAATTATTTATCTTTTCTGAGACACTCTATTCCTCACTTGTAGCAATTGCTTTCATACTACATTTTCCCAATCATGAGAGATACTATGTACAAAGAGTCAAGAAGAATGCCAGAAAAAGAGTAAATGGTAAACAAAGCCATTGTGATGATGTTTAATCCTCCTTTTAGATAAGACTAAAAGAATATTTCTAATATGAGCAGTATATAGTTTCTAACACACTGTTTATACATTTTGAACTACTCTCAGCCCTTGATGTAAAAGCTGGTTCTGTGAGGAAACTTGAAAAGGGTCAGGAAACATAAAGAGTGAATTATGACTTCCAAATCTGTCATTTACATGCTGTTACTCACTAGTGTGTAGACTCAAGATCAAACTCCATTCAATTTCCTCTGTTATCATGTGCAAGATGTTTAACACGTCCCAGGTTTTCTCAAAACTCCACATTTACATGATTTACAGTAATGTTTACATAATGAAGGCTAGTGCTGGTCTTGCTTTATTTACATAATTTGTTTAGCTTCCTTAAATATCACAACTTCTCTACCTCCATTTCTTTTTTCAATAATTTATTTTTATTTTATATAAATTGGTGTTTTGCCTATATGTATGTATATGTGAGGGTGTCAGATATTGGAGTTACAGACAGTTGTAAAATGCCAGGTTGGGTGCTGGGAATTGAACCTCTGACAGAAAAGTCAGTGCTCTTAACTACTGAGCCATCCATCTCTCCAGCCCCTCAACTTACAGTTCTTTTGTCCTGTTCAAGACAGAGATTTTGGAACTCTTTCTTTGGTGTCTGGAACACATCCTGAAGAAAGAAGTTGATCCCGCTATCTGAATGGGACAGGACAGACCAGGTGTGGCTAGCTCTGCTCAAAACTGGCAGGTAATGAACAGCCAAGGGGCCTTTCAGAGCCACAGCTGACCAGCTTTGGAAATTTTTATAGTACAAGTAACAGACATAAAATTAAACAAATACTTTCTAAATGCCTACTCTGTGCCAGAGATTAGAGATAAAGAGAGTGTGAAGTTGATAGCATACTGAAGAATTTTAACCTGTAAGGCAGAAGGCGATTCACAGCAAATGGGGTGTACATAGGATGCTACAATCTACAGAGAAGACACCTCTTAACCTAGTCTTGCTTCACTGATGAAGGAGTGAAAAGGACACATATTAAAGTCAACTTCATTGTTGAAGACAAAAGGTTCTATTTCAACTGAAAAACTAAGTATGATCACACAGAAATAAGTGTCCACACCAAGTTTACTGCATGAAGGAAACAGCACTTATCCCTTTTCTTTATGGAAATAGGAACATGATTCCCACTGATTTTCTTTACCATTGCAGCCACAGCACAGGGCTGTGAACCATTCAGTCTCCAGGACTCCAGTGTCTAGCCAAGAGTTTATACTTTACAGCACGTTTCCACTCTGGCTATTGTCTGAAACTAATCTTGCAAAAAGTGTTTTCTGTTGCATTCCCTGGAGGATTGATGCTCTTCCTTTTTCATAGTAATAATCCTTTTCTCCATTGCTCCATTAGGACCTTGAATCTGAATTCCATACCTGACTTTCTCTTATTTTCCTTGTTCCTCAGGATTCTGGTGTCTCACTATCCTTAGTCTTGACTAAACTAAGAAGCAGAAAAAAATAGGCTTGGCTTTGTCATGTTTCTTGTTCTCATCTCTCTGTTTGTCTGCTGTTCTATGATGCCAAATAACCTCAACTTTACCCTTAGCAGAAAATCATTTGAGTCTCTTACGTATTATGAGTAGATAAAACTTTTATTCCCCACTAATTCTACAAGAAAGACCTAGGAGGATAACACAGCTCTCACCCGGTGGAGCAATGAGGGACGGGGGTTGGAAAGATGAAGGCTGCCATGTAGCCACACCAGAACAGAACAACACATGAGGAGATAACTGAAGAAGGATGTGCTGAATCTGAAGCATTTTAAATTACACTCGTGGAGTGGCATTTGGGAGCCCTCTTTGCTTGTCTAATGGTTTTCATGCCTGCCAGATGCACCACTATAATTAGATTCGCTACAAGTTGAAAAGAATGGCCGATGAGTTACATCTTTCCTAAACACCCCCAGAAGAAATCTGAGGTTCCCAACAATTTATGTATGAGAAGAAAGCTGACTATAGTATGAGAGTGAGGGGGAGAAGACTGTGAGAAATGAACAAACTAGGTATATGATGATAATTTATCAGCATTCTAAGAGCATAGATACAGAAGCAAAAAAATATCTACATTAATTACTCAATAGGATTTAGTGAGAAACAATGAACTCGCTATTATATAGAATTAGAAAAAAGACATTCTGCCTGCTTGTAAATGATTTGTCTACTTTCTGTTCTTCTTGACTCTCATTCAAATGCAAGGTATTTCAGCTCTGGAGAGTTCAAGATCACCAACATGCGGAAGCTCTGAAGTGCAAGAGTCATTTCCAGGGGCTGCCATCACACATAGGCTTGGTCATTAGTCTTGAGTACAGACCCATTTCAAAGATGAGGTAGGCAGGACAGACCTGCCCACTCCTACTTGAAGGAGTTATAATTTGTTATGACAGAACAAGGAAGAAGTAGCTATCGGTTCGACTGTCATTTCTGTTGTAAGTTTTAAAAACTGATACATCTCCTGTAATTACACTGTGGTTTTTTTATATTAACTCAGTGAAAGCATGCTTGGTTTTATCATGCAAACAATTTATGAAATTATAGAAAAAGACTGAACACAGCAGTTCATTTGTTGAGGCAATTATCCAGATCCTTGTCAAAAAAGGGAAAAAAAAAAGCACAAGAGGACACTGTGATGTTCAAAAAATGGTTCTAATTCTATGCTCTAATATGTACAATATGTCTGTGGTTGCACTGAATTATGTTAATAAACTGCAGCCTACACATATTTGTCACAACACAAAGAAAAGATACTATCAATTGTCCTTCCAGAAATTTTAGTCAACAGGCATCCAGCCTAAGTCACCTCTATGACCCACAGATAAGAAGAAAGGTTGATAGGACAGTTTTCTTAAGAGATCCAAAGGATTTCCTTCTGATATTTTGAATTATTTGGAAAATAGCTGTAAAACACTGTGCAGCACAAATGCCACTTTTAGATGACATGTAAAAATCCAAATCTTTACATTCATCTTACTGCTCCTTTGGTTTGGTTATCAATCAAAACCAAGACTCCCACAAAGCTTCAAAGGAGGGTTGGAATACCTGTTCCTTGGAAGGTGGGGTTGATGGATAATGTTTCACAGTAGGGCTACCATGTCAATGACTGAATAAAGACAGAGAACCAAGGTGAGAACATCTTCACTCTACATGCTAGGGATACAAGACATCCACTGCCTGCTGCTGCAGTTGCTGCTTTTGTTTTGTTTTTGTTTAGGATTGAGTAACTAGTAACTTCAAAGAACAGCATTATAAAATCATGTCAACAAATTTTTACTAGGAATCTTTATTGAATTCTCTGAAATAAAAGTTAAGTATCATTTTAAAATACCTATCAAAGACAAAAGACAATTATTGATTAAAGTTTATTCAACTTTCAAAATTAATACATACACACACACACATACATACATACATATATATATGTGAGAGTGTGTGTGTGTGTGTGTGTATACATATATATATGTGAGTTTGTTATGTAAATAGTTCTCAAAACACACCAAAGAAGAAAAATTTTTTCTCCATACAAAAGCAAGTCTAGCTTTTCTAACCTAGACGGCATAACTTCAGTGAAAGTACAGTATTGAATATTTCCGCTTAATTATTTTAATAGCTAGTTTGAAGAAGGAGAAGAGAAATCTAACACCAAAATAAAATGAAGTGCTAAGAAAACAGAAGCTAAAAAATCCAGGCTCAAATTATGAATTGTGTAACAATATGTTACACACAATAAAATGTGGATGTCTTGCTTTCCCCAACATCTGGAGATAGTTTAGTATACCAATTTCCAGAAACCAAGCAATTGTCCGGCCTGACTAGCCCCTTTCATTCACAAATAAACAATTAATGAAATGGGCAACTAATTTTCCAAGTGTTCATATTCATTAGGCTGTTTCCTGAGATTAAGTGTCTGCCTTATGATGGAAGACTGCATACACTAAGCGATCTCCTACTGTTTCCCATTCCTCAGTCACTTTTCTTGTATTAGTTAGACTGAATTTCTATTTTACTTCTTTGTAATACACTAGGAATTGAAAATAAAATCCTTCCAACTATACAGAGTAAGAAGTAAAAGTATTAAACATGACAAGAGTCCCCTAATAAATTTTTAGGTAGAAATTTTAATCTTGCAGCTTCATTGGCTCAGTAAGTAGTCCTCAAAAATGTACTACGCGAAACGTACAATTCAAAGCTCTGATTTGTAAGCATGTGTGTGTCCTCAAGGAATTTACACCTAAGTACAGAGGCAACTTTAACTACACATAAATATTAAGTGGAAGGTGATCAATGTAATAAGAAAGAGATAAACAAAATGCTCCCGGATTCAGAGAGGAGACTTCTCTGGGGTATAAGAAAGGCTCAGGCAAAGATTCACATGGAGGATGGACAGATTTTCAGGAAGACTCAAGGTCTTTGAGGTCAGAGACTATACCTTGTTTTACTTGATGGCCCTTCCCCAAATAGACCTTTCACCTGGAACTTCAGTGCTTATGCAAAAGAAATTTCACTGAAATCAACATCAACCTGTCAAGATGGGAAATGAATGTCATCCAAAGAGATCGATATTATCAGTGATATACTAGTGAGATAGCACAAGCTGCATCCCAAGAACATGTAACTTACAAAGGCCAGAGCCCAAAACACTGTTTTAAACCATTATTTGTTCTACAGACCCATTCATCTCTTGTCAATACTACCTACTTTTTTCTGAAAGTACCCACAACCTTCAATTCCCTCTTCCCCATGAATTGGGAACTTAAGCTTCGAGTTCACATTAGGTTATTGAGTATCCACCTTTCCCACCATGTCCTCATATAAGTCATGACCTTGTATGACTTTTCTCCTATCAATCTAGCTCTTGTCTGTTATTTCATAAGATTCACTTATCAGATGACAGGAGGAAAAAAGTAAAGGCTCTTTTGCTTCTGTGAAAGGTATCCTAAAAGACTAAACTAAAAATAAAAATGGCATTTCAAATTGTGAGACATAAAAACACTAAGAATACTCAACCATATGACTAATACAATGCTTACAGTGCCAGTTGCATATAAATCTATCTAATATACTTTTCCAGTGTTAAAATATGGATCACACATGGAAGAAATCATGCATTGTGTTAAAGCAATAATCAGAAGCCTGTTATAACTGACTAGGAAGCAGACATTGTACCATTAAGACTAAATCATTCTGTTCTAACCCTAAAGGATATTATTAAAACCCAGGAGCAATGGCAGGGGTGGACCATGCCATGACCATGAAGGTCCTCAGGACAGAAGCTCTAAAGCAACCAAATGGATATACAAAGGACATCAGTGATACCATTCCTCCCACTACTTAGATTAAAACTCCTTCCATTTTACAAGTGTCCTTTGCTATTTTTCATATAAATAATAGTTAATCAACATAAACAGGAGGTGCCTAAATGCTACCAGAGGTTGGGCTCAGCTATTTCCCCAGAATATGCATCCCTGAATTCAACTGTGACTTAAAAGATTGTGACTGTGACAGTTTCAATTGTGACAAGTGTAGGTTTCATCCAGGTGTGTCCTATAGTATTACAATTGTACAAGCTGTATCAGGCTTCGAATAGTGAATGTACAACTAACTGTCCAGGTGATAGCACATGACACTTGGCTTAACAAAATAGGACAAGTCACCAAAGACAAAAGAGTATCTTATGGAAAAATACTTTCTCAAAAAAGAAATAGATTCTGTTTTCTGGATCAGGTTCCCTAAATGTAAGCATAATGAAATAAGGATAAAAGCACAATTATGGTATGTCTCACAAAATCCTCCACGCTGATACTGGAGACTGAAACCAAGTGTTAAAGCTGTTCATCAGGAAATTCAGAGAAGACTAAAGGGTCATGGCAGGGGACAGGCAATCCTGGGATCAAAAGGGTGAGTCCTAGATAAACAACTGGTTAATGGAAAACTCAAATATCGTTCCTGAATATTAATTCTGACTGTCTTGATACAAAGGATGGTGACTTCCTCTTCCCAGCCTCTGACATTCAGAATAACCAGACGAAAACACAGATGCTTCCACACCACACTCAATTTACAGTGATGGCTTCATTTTTAAAACAACAAAATACTTGGAAAACACCTGTTTAGATTAAAGGAAGAATTCAAAGAATCCTACCTACTTAGGGGCTGGGCAGATGGCTTAGTCAGTAAGGTCTTTGCTGCACAAGCATAAAGTTGAGTCTAGGTCCACACACCCATATAAAAAAGCATGACCAGGTTATGCTTGCCTGTAACCCCAGCACTGGGATGGGACTGGAGAAAGAAACAGGCAGATTCTCAGAACTCAGTGATCAGCCAACCTAGCTGAACAAGTGAGTATCCAATTCAGAGAGAGAACTTTTCTCAAACAGTAAGATAGTGATTGAAGAAAACACCAAACATCAAGCTCTGACCTCCACATGCATGTGCCACGTACACACACATGAACCCAGACTGCAAAACACACGAATAAAAAAAAAAGTTCTATCAACAAAGATGATGTTAATATGTTTATATCTCTAAGAAAGCAGAATGTTCTTTTATAAACATTTTAAATCATGAAATTGAAAAGTGCTTTATAATAAGCTTGTGGTAGAGCTCAATGAGGGAGCCTTTTCATGTGGGAGCAAAGCCTGGTCACATCCTCAGTAACATAACTGAAAAACCATACATGTCACTTTCCCACATGAAAAAAAATGGTGGACAGATGATGACTGGATGGATGGAGGATGGATGGATGGAACTAAATTAAAACTTCTGTAAACATATTCAATTACTAGCAAAGCAATATTTGCTAACAAGGATGACTGCATCCAAGAAAGAGGATGTGACATGACAAACACAACCATTACCCTTAGTGAATGCTTGGGGAAGCTCTTTAGTAGTGTTAGTAGTGCAGAAGGTTAATAATTTTGCCTCCAATAATGACGATAACCTTGACCAGTTCTCAAACTCCTGTGCAAGCCAGACCACAGACTATATATTTTACATCCATGATAATGTTGGTCGGGAACACAATACCATATATGCCCCCTTGCCATAATGGATCTTTTAAATCGAAGGAATCTGAGAAACAGCCCAGTCAAGAACATTCTGCCATTCCCTTGCCCTCTTCCCTGAAGCAGATTATAGGATGTGCACATCACTGGAGCAGGGCATGCTTTGCAGTCTCTTCTAGCTGACTCTTCTGATCCATAGTCTTGTCTGTTCAGTTTCTACTAACTCTATTTTTCACCAAGCCTAGCAAAACCCACTCAGTTTTCATTGATGTTTTAGGACTTTATTTCCTTATAAAAATCACTATGTTATCATGTAAAAGTCAGACTATAAATGCTAGGACACGTTTTTCTTGCTTATCTACGTTTTCCTAACAGGAGCCCCAGCCAAGAGCTTGGAAGGATGCATGGAAAGGGATAATCTTCTTTCTTTGATAATATAATATTTTATGTGCATGAACTAACTGAACCGCCACCACAGAACTACCACCACAGCTTCTCTCCACATATAAGCAAGAAAGGATCAGAGATACTGAAGGACTCAGCTAAGCTCTCATATCTGATCAACAGAAAACCTAGTGTTCAAAATCGATTCTGATAGCTCAATTCCACTATATCCACTCCACTGCATTGAGACAGTGCCAATTTAGCTGGCTAATTTACTACTTATGATCCTTCCTAATGTTCTTTAGTCATACTCTAAAGAGCCTCCTGGAAGACGTGAGGTATGTTTAGGAGGCACCCCTGGCATATGAAAGTGTGTGCTTTGCTTCTGTCTGAAGCCATTCTTTCTTAGTTGTTACTGATATAACTGTTACTACATCCTTCAGGAATCATAAGAAAACACAAATTCAGTTCTTAAAATTATTAACACATGACTTGGTATAGGTTTAAATTATCGTGTTGAAAAGCTCTGTAGTCATATTCCGACAATCACACCATGGCTTTAAGAAAATGGACACTGATACAGAGTCATGAAAATAACTGACAAATGCAAATTTCAGTCTAAGTCTACTCTTATCTTGGCATTGTAGTCAATATTAGGATCTTATTCTGTAAACTCCATTCCTCATCCCCAAAGAAATAAACTCTGAAGAACTAAAACTGATGATACAATAGACATTCTCAGAATGGTATAAACTGAAAGTTAACCATTTAGTTTTAAAATAAAAGTAGCTTTCTCTGATGAATTATACTTCAGAAGAAATTGTCACTTGCTGAGTATAGTGTCGCATGCATTCAGGAGGCAGAGACAAGTTGTTCTCTGTGAGTTTCAGACCATCCTAGTCTACAATGTTAAGTTCTAGGCCAGCAAGTGCTGCATAGTTGGGAGACCCTGACTCCAAAAAGAGAGAAGGGGGGAAAAGGAAAAAAGAAAAATAATGTACTGCTCAAAGAAATCCAAGAAGAGAAACATAAGAAGCATTATGACAGCAGCCCTACTTCTCAATAGAAGTAGAGGTCGCCTATCCTGAGCTTTTTCTGGGGAAGCAAAACACACAGTCCCACAGAGCCATTCCTCAGTACAGAGGGAGGGAGATGAGCTCATCTGCTAGAGATTTTGAATACACAGCACAAGAGCATAAATGGAAGGTCTTAATCAAAGACACAAAGATGTCCTGTCACCCAGCTTAACAGAGAGTGTTCCAGCAGCCAGCTTTACTGGAGATTGTAACTGGTGGTTTTCAACAATGTTCTTAGTGTCCAGTCTTACTCTATTGCTCAAACATACATGAGGTCCTTACCTAGCCAGACACTGTTTTGGGGCACTATATATCTATTAAGTTTTCCATAATTAGCTTAAAGTATAGAGGTTGTAGATAATACTAAATCTACTTCTGAAATAAGCCTACTGGACATGTAATTATTATACCCATGACCTGGCAAATATCACATAGGATGGAACAAATGGTAGAGACAGGATTTACAGGTAAATAGCCTACCTCTTTGTCACTGTACCATGCTGCCCTTCTCCAATGATCCTGTGAAAGTCATAACACCTCAACAAATCACTAAATAGTCATTTACAGTTACCAAAGGTAACTGTCCATCCTGCCCATTCTGAGCTAGGCTCCCTTATGACAGGCATGTAAGAATGCCCTCTATGATCTCTAAGCCCATGACCAGTGGAATTCTAGCTCTTCCTTCAATGATGCCAATGTCTGGAATACTGGCATCCCCAATCTCTCCCTGCCATGCAAAACTGTGAGATGTCTGGGGCTAAGTGGGGTGAGTCTGCAGTTGGCCATACTGTCTCTGTGATTTAAACCAGACCATATGGCAGCCTGATTCTCTCGGCTGAGGTATGCCTGAAAATGCTCAGGTTGCATTTAATGACACTGCTTCTCAGTCCAGGCTCCAGTTCTCCAGCGAGCCTATGTAGATCTCAGTTATTTTTATAACAGCACAGAGAAAGCTACCCTATGTTCTGGTTGCTACAGGATGAACCATTTTATTGCTGAAATCTGTTCTTAGGAGGACACAGGGCAAGAAAGTGTTGTGTAGCATGGTGGGTGCTGATGAAGCACCCTGCACAATGTGCAGGGCTCTCTATCTAACCACAGGCACTCAGTAAGAAGATCTGCTAACACCAATCTTATCGTGGCATTTAATAAACCTAGTAATAGAAAATCTACAAACTCTTCCAAACTACGAGTCAAAGACAAGCTTCAAGCAAGGCATAATACCATGAAGCAGAGAAACTGCACTTTTTGTCCAATATGAGACTTGGCTGCCCAATTTCTAAGTGAAGTTCTGAATTCTTAGATAATCAATTAAATGGCTGGTGCTTGCTGCAGCTCTAACCCAATGCTTTGTCAACAGCTAGTTAATACCCAAGTATTACCATACAAGTAGGTTCAGGTCTCATACAGCAGTCATAGTCAAACTTTACTAATGGGGGCATTTACAGTGTCATTAAAAAAAAGAAATTGGAGTGATTCATCACCAAAATTATTCATTTACTGTCATGTAAATAACTTTAGTTAATTCACCAAAATTCCCAGCATTCTGTAAGTGAAGCAATTCAAAATATTTTTTTTTAAATATTTACCATGTGTTGGGCACAAAGTTCACAGTAATAAAGAATCTTATCTAAAGGGCTCTCATTCCACTGTGTCTATGAATGAGAAAGGAAGAGAATCATTCAACTGAATCACAGAAAGCCCAGCAAAGGGGCAGTTCTGCTCAGAAGCAAAGCAGGAAAACGTGGGACAAAACCTCTCCATTAAAATTTTCACAATAAAATAAACACATATATGTAGCATCAGTGTTTGTTCCAAGAATATGCAATAGGAAAGCAAGGAGAAAATTCAAGCCAAAATTCTGCTTTAAACAAACAATAAAGCTTTATTTTAAAAAAGAAGAATTAAAAAGAAAGAAAAGGAAGGAGGGAGGGAAAAAAAGCAACTCTGGCACACTGGGCTCCCAGTGATCACGAAGTGAAAACTGTACCATAAAATTCAAGTCCCCTAAGTGCCAGAGGCAAAGAAACTTTCCCCAAATAACAAAATAAAAATAAGCCTTCAGTTAAAATAATATATTACACACCAATGTAAACTGAAATGCTCTTGTCTATGGGTTGAGCTTATGAAACCCTTAAACATGAGAATGTAATACTAACAAACTTTTTGACATTATTATTTGGGTTCAAAGACTCCCTTTCTCTAAATGTTTATAGCACCATACCAGTTATTTCAACTGAGCTGACACAATGAATTTCAAATGATCTAATACTTCTGACTTACCAGAGGATTAGCACATGATTACCCGAGTAAAAGGATTATTATTACTGCTGCTCTAAGATATTAACACTTTCTCTAACACACTCTAAGGACACTGTATAGATCACTTTAAAAAGTCTGACAAAATACATGGAGGGAAAGGGGATTTTCAAGAGGAAAGGTGATAAGTGTTCTTTTTATGCTTCCCTGTTTATAGGAAGGTGGGCCGCACAACAGTGTAGTCAACATTTTGCCTGATACACGTGGTAGTGTACAAGTTACAGATAAACAAGAGCAGTTTTCAAGGCTTACAGGGAATTCAACCATGTACAGCCTTCTTCCACGAAGATCAGGCTCCAAACAAAAACCCCTGCTTTGTAATACACAACTAATTCTCATGTAATGAATGACAGAACACAGCATTAATGTACTTAACAAGACAGAGTTAAATTCAATGAAGCTTGACGCCATTTGTATGAAAGGGGGCTACATTTGTAGGCAGAGCCAAAGCAAAAGAGGCTAATTTTGAATTAGTGTAGCTGCTGCTTTGGTTTAGGCCTCTCTCTGGAAATAAGGGGCATAACTAAAATACAACCATTAAGTGGCAGGGGCAAACAACTTAAGTACCACCCAATTAAACTCTAACTTCCTGACTGACCATAACAACCAAAGGACTTTGCTCAGAGTTTCTACTGGTCAAAGAATTATCTTTTACGGCGCAATTCCTGACCCATTAAAAACAGACTTGTCCTTACTAAACGCTGTGATATGCAGTTCTCTTTCCACATAATAGTGCCATAGAAACTGCAGTAACTCACATGATGTCTTAGTGTCTTCTCAGATACAGCATCAAAACAGAAGAGAAGAAATAACCACAAACCATAGTACACAACAGAAAAATGTCAGAAAATATACTTGCATAACTTTTCTGAGGCTTCTAATGTTACATTCACCTTCCTCTGAAACAAATACAGAGAAGGTCTAGGAGCAATAACTATGTGGAAGTGCCATACATCACAACAGGAAACACTTAAAAGCCAGTAAATTCCATAAGGCCAACTCTCCATCTCCATTGTAAGTCCGGGAAGTAGGTTTTAAAATTTCTTTATGAATGTAGCATATGAACAATGTCAATCAAGCACCTACAATCTAAAAAAAAAAAAAAAAAATCTATGAATTCTAAGTAGGTAAGAGGCTATTTTAATTCCTCTAGGGGGGTTATCCTAAGTATTGTGTTCTGAACAGCACAGTTTTGCATCTAACAATCTTACTTGTTTCTTACACACATCGAGGTGCTACACCACTTAGGACTGCATGCCTTGAGGCAGGCAAGCCTTAACTCTCCTCTTCTTTCTCCTATCCACAGTATTATTTGGTTCTGCTGTTGTCACAGAGCCAGAGAATAAAGCTCTTCCAGAAAACTCACCCAAGATCAAACTGTGCCTGGTGACAGCAACGTCCAGGCCGTAAGTAATGTTCAAAGGCTTCAACGACGCCTGTGACTGATCATTCTCTTTCTCTTGCCATCACCTGCTGATTTTGTCCAGGTGTTTTATGGCTATCTAGAGAATCTGGAGAGCAGACAGAGGAGGACTTTGCCAATTTCTTTTGTCTGGGATTGTGAATTCCTTACACAGATGGTGGACAGCCTCGGCCCAGGGCAGCGCCAGGGTATACTGCCTTCAATCTCTAAAAAGAGAAGTGGAGGGAGACATTATCTTCTCCTATAACACTGCCTGCAATGTGTCTGTGGCTAGCAAAACTGAGACAGCATGGTTTCCTAAGTGAGTAAAGTTAAAGTCAACAAATTACTTAACAATATTTACTTTATTACAGAATCAAAAATGTTGGTGAGAAAAAAACAATCAGAATATGCCTCTACCGAAGACTTGTTCAATTATTTCCTCCCTTGTACATCAAAGTCAAAGGTCTCCCACATGAACCAAGGATTTAAAACTCTAAGTCTGCCCTTTTAAAAGCTGCTGCACTGCTGTGGTGGAAGAAATCTGGGTTAGTGTCTAAACCTACACTGTCCAGCCACATGAAGATAACTGATGACTTGACATGCAGCTAGTCCAAACAGAGCTGTGTTGTGTTTTGAAGGGAAAAAAAAAAGCAGAAAACAATCCTATAAGCATTTATACTGGTTGTCTAATTGTTTATATTTACTATTTATACAACTAAAAATTTTTACATACCATGCTAAGTAAAATATGTAAGAAAAATCTATTGTCTGTTTATTGGCCTTATGAGGGCTGCATTACTACTTTACACTGAGAGTTTGTCAAATACTGTCCATCCCAGTCTCTTGCCTTCTCTCTAAGAGTACAATCAGTTTGCTCCCTAGAAGGAAAGTCAAACAACCCTATTAACACAAAAGTCTACATTTTCTTCTGATAACTTTTGTAACTTAAATTTTCAGTGGAATTTCAGTGTTTTCAGCCTGGAGAAATATACAAATCATAGAAAGTCTCATAGATGGTAGCTCAATATAATATATAAAATAAAGAATATCTATTCTCTGAGTAATAGATCCATATTAACAATGTAAGAAAAATGAGTTCCATGCCCGTGTTTGTATATATGTATGTATGCATGTGTATGTACACACATGTATGTGTTTATTGGGAATTCAAGTTTACTATCATGCTTTATCTAACTGCAGTTTCCTGGGAAGAAGCTTCCAAAGGCAAATATTATCTACTGAATCTCAGAAAAGATTTGATGGCTCTGTCACCAATTCTGAGCCTGTACAACTTGGATTACAAGGCATAGCAATAGCTACACAGACAGCATCAGTTATTCCTAACTGTGTGGTAATTTATAAAGCACTGCCTTGAATGGTTCTTGGGTAGTCTATTACAGAGACAAGTACTTTTAGGACATGTTGCTTCCACATTTAGACTAACTGGCAGGGTTATTTGATGAAAGGAGGACTAAAGATGAGGCCCCTAAGCAACAACCACTCCAAGTGACATTTTAAATCTTTAATTATGTGTTACTATTTCATGAGTGCTAATGGAACATGCAACTTTATTCTCTAGGCTTTCTATAGGTATAAACATTTCAATTATACAGGTTATAGTGAGGATTTGCATCAGAATACTGAATCAGATAAATGAAACAGAAAATAGGAGAATATTCTATTTTGGACCAAAATTAACTACCTGTTTAATACATGTACATGAAACTAAACCATACATCTTGGCTAAGTGGAGGCCTTGCTGATGTATATTGTAAACCATTCATAACTCCCACTGATGGATATTCTAGTAGAAGAATCAGGGGAGTCAAGTTAGCCACCAGATATTGAGGATTCTGAAAGAGAAGAGTATAAAGTATCATAAGAGGCATTCATGGGAATTAATATCAGTGCTTCTATTTGTCACATATGCAAATGATAATTTCTATATGTCCAGTTAGACAAAATAGATCAGAATGAATTTCAACTGCTTCTTGTTGCTGTTCTTGTATAGACTATGTCACTATGTCACTTTGTCAGTACTGCAGCAAGCAAAAGCTAAGATACAGGCTATGGCCCTGGCACAGTGAGTTCAAAACTCACTAGATAGTTAGTAGAATAGAGCAACATGTGAATTCTGTGATAGGTCATGTGTCCATAGGAAAGTACTTCTGAAAGAAACAACCAACAGAAGGATCAGTAACAGACAGAAGTGAGTAAAGGGTAGACTAGCACTGTCGGCACCAATATGTCAGCAGGGAAGCCATGGGTTGGCTTAAGCTATTACACAGCTCTGAAAAGCAACCCAGAGGCCCTTTGAAGAAGGGTCTCTTCTCAACCATCAATCTGATCCTAAATCTAATTTTTACATCTTTATCCTATGTAAAAAGTAAACATGGGCTTCAATTATCTGCTTCAGTAAGCATTCCTATTATATAACAGACAACTGCCAAAGCAAAG
The DNA here is from genome assembly GCA_021653895.1 of Mastomys natalensis. NCBI lineage: Eukaryota > Metazoa > Chordata > Mammalia > Rodentia > Muridae > Mastomys > Mastomys natalensis. Next base: position 491,373 of record JAJTUV010000233.1, read on the forward strand.
CTAAAATGACTCATAGTTGTTCATTTCTGGGCCAGTAAGAGATGCATGCGGGTCACCAGGTGGATGGCTATTGTCAGAGACATTCAACAAAACAGTTTAAGGTCTATGAGTAGAACATAAGGTGAAAGGATTCAGTGAAGAGCAAACAAAAAAACATACATCTGTCCTTCTGCCTGATGCTTCCTAAACCAAGAGCATCCTTTGCATAAACTGCATACTTGGAAACGATAGCCTTCATAAGATCATTTCATTCAATCATTTTAGCTTAGTCAGTATCTTCTTAAACTATGCTACATTTATTGTTTAAAATATTACAAAGTGTTAATTCTCAATTCTATTTCTTAAACTATCTTTTTAAATATTATTTTTTTCCAGCAAAGGGTTTACATAAACCACTGAAACATTCTTGCCCTCAAAATGTTTGGGGATGGTCTCTTCATGTGTTACTAATAACTCCCAGTATTTATGTTAACAGCCATGTCATGAATATTCAACTGCATGTAGACTCATACCACACATCATACAAAGCAGAGCCCACCTCCACCTGGACTTGGCCTAAACACCTCATTACAGCAACTGTTTCACAATGCAAGCAAAATTACATAGATGTTCATTGTAGCAACAGACATAGACAGATGTATTTCAGAAAACTGTCACTTTAAAGGAGAGGCAAGGAAAAAATGCTCACACAACATAAAAGTTAATTTTATATCAGTACCATTAATATTATACCCATGGTGTAACAGCCAAATAAACCTTGTGCCTTAAAATCAGACCAGGCCACTTGAGCAGCCTGCCACATTTTGCTACAAAAGCAAAACCAGCCATGCATGGTGAGTGCTGGACCCTCTTCCTCAGCGACTTTTACTGTCTCTGGCCAACTTTTAAATCTCCCTCTTCCATGTATTTAACCGGAACACTTCCTTGAAGAAACATCAGTAGTATAAAAAACACAAAAACAAAAGGAAGTCATAATTTTTTGTTAGTCAAGTTATTTTCCTAGTTTTGGGCATTTAAGTTTGTCTCTTTTTTTTTTCTTTTTTTGTCTTAATTCAAGAAATATTTCTTTATAGAGAAGTCTTTATGTGGCTGAAATTAGAATGTACACGAGATACTTTTTCAAGGCCAGCAAGCACTTCCTAACCAAATCCCCCACTTCCTCTGCTAGCTAAACATAACTACTTCAAATGTGTACATCCTTTTAAAAGTTAGAAAGGAGCACCTCACATGTAATAGCAGGCAGCTGGGAAGCCAATTGCGCAGTCAGAGAGCGCATTTTAGAAGGCAGCTCTTTAACATTCAATAACTAAGTGGTAATTGGGCACAGAAACATAAACTGTCAAACTGAATCAAAACGCCTTTGCTTTTCAGAGAATTATTTGTAAGATTATACTAGAATTAAATTTGAACATGCATCTACCCTATGCATTCAGTCAAATTATAAAACAAAAAAAAAAAATGCTGTACTTTCTTTGGATAAAATTAATGTCAGCTTTGTGTCCTTAAACCAGACCTGATCAGGGAAATGAAATATGTTTAGCCCTGAAATAGTTGTGGTAATTCAATCCCTGCACTCTCCTTATTTTCTTGATGACAAAGAAAAACTCCCAACTGGCAGGGCCACCTGCACTGATTACCCTGCATCCACACCCACAGAATATGAAAATGAGCCAATGATCATTAACCTTAATTTCTTCTAACATAAACCTCAGCTCTTTTTCAGTCTTGCTACTCAGGGAACTCCCCTGAGATAAAGGAAAAGAGAAAGGGGGGAAAGAAGGAAACAGGCAGTGAAAGCAGCTCAGAGTGAACGCTGGGGCACACAGATGAAAAATGGAATCCACTGGCTTTTAAAAGCTGCACAGCTGCCTTATTAAACTTCATACAGCAGAGATGTTACAAAGATAAAGGGTCTTGGGCATCACTAACTGTCCACATAGTGGGTTACTTTCCTGTGTCAGCCTCTCTTCAACAATGAAAACGGATGCTTCCTCTCCACCATGCCTGCCACCTCTCCCATCCGACTCCTCTACCCAGACACCATTCTGTAATGGAAGTTTGCAGTAAAAGATGAGGCTGGACAGCAGGCCTGCAGGTGCAGTTTAAGATCTCCAGGATGAGAACTAAAAGGCTGGGAAGCCAGAAAAGAGATTCCAAGATGCACTCTTCAAATACAGTGGAGAATGCATAGCGCCTTCTGGTCATTCACATTAAGTCCGGCCAACTGGAATCATTTCTTGCTTCAAATTGTGTGTGGGTGAGATACCGTTAGCATTACATCATCTTCTAATGGATGAGCAGATAGTTAGGGCCCTAAAAAGAAACATACCTAGGAAGAAAGCAGAGAGCTTTCTTAAATAACGGCCTCTTCAGCACAGATGTGCACAACAAAAACTGTCTTCTAATATTTGCCTACAGACCTCAGTATGTCTTCTGAATGTTTAAAGAGGATAAGACAATGGGGATACAGAGCCACTCATCATGGCAATATATTCAGCTACACATGACACTCTAACAAAGAATTCTGAAGCTGGGATAACACAAACCTTAGCAACTTGTATCACTAAGTAAAAGCAAAAGAACACATGTATATCTATGTGTGGAGATACATACATACAATACATACATACATACATACATACATACATATATACATACAAACACACATATACACACATGTGTATATATACACATGTATATATACAAACACACATATATACACACATGTATTGTTTTACCATTAAAATATTAAATGGAAAGACAAATGTTCAAAGATATGGCAAATGTCTAACTGAATGACCAGGAAAGAAATTACAGAACTTCACTGCCTACTCAGGATAGGTAACCAAAACTATACTTCCCAGGTATTCTTTCTTTATTTGAGAACTCACATCAAATAGCAGCCATGAGAAAAGTTAGGTACAAAAGCAAGAGAAACTAACAACAACAGAACACTAGCTGCAATTTGAGACTGGCCAAAATCCAATTTACACCTCAGTCTAGCTCTGTGCTGCTCTCAGCTTCCCTCCTTTCTTGCTTGGCCTACTAACTCTGTGGCAAATGCTCACTGGCCACCTTCCTTCTGTTCCTTTCTTCCTAATCAGGCTTCCAGAGGTCACCAGTCCCCTCTAGAAGTGAGTACAAAGTGCTGAAGTACTCCATGCCATGAGTCATCTTAATAGATACTCTAGTGGCGGCTTGTGGCCCAGCAGTGAGTCCTGAAAGCAGAGCTTTTAATAAAGCAGCACTTGCGCTCGCTCACAGCCCCATTAATTTAATACCTGCCGCTTGTTTACCAAACAGCACAGGCATGTCTCCGTGTCGATAACTTCCCAGTGACAGTGAGGCGACTGAATGTGGGCAGGGAACAGATGCACCTTTTTACGCTCTGTTAAACCATGTCACAGACTACAGCCCCTGAGCGCATTCCTTTATTTATGCTGTAGCCAGTTGAGCTAATTGTCAGAGACAGACCTGGTTCTAATTCTGCAGAGTGCCGCAACTGCAGGAGCATATGTGCCGAGGCATGAACGGTGCAGGGCTCCAAAAGGAAACAGTTAGAAAACAGAGTTAGGGGTGGACGCATCATCTGCCAATGGGCTACCCACAAAGACTTCAAAAATGTCACCTTTGCAATAGTGAATTAGGAGAGTGGGGGCAAAGGTACAGCATTGGGAGGATTCAAAGGGAAGTGACTTTTTAAAGTGAGTACCTATGTACAGACAATACAACATCTGCAGAATCCAATCTCCTGTGGACATTGTTCAGCCTGTGCAGGTGTGAAATACTCAGCCTCAAAGATTACCCAATAAAGGGCCAAGGGGTGATGCTGTGCGCCCCAGCGGCTCTGCGCAACCCCAGAAACAAACACTGCTAACACCCTGGTCCAACCTATTAGTGACAAAAATATTTGAAAGACTCTCTCATCCATCCACCCATTCAACTCTAGTGAGCTTGCTCATGTGTAGACAAAGAAACTCCCATTTATTGTTCTCTGCATATCCTGTGGTATTAGCAGTGTTTCTTATTAACTGCAACGCCACACTCATATTTTATCAGTAGCAAGAGTTCACTCCAGTTAAAAGTTCTTCACCCGTCATGGACAGTTTTCAGCAAATTAATATCTTTTACTTGCATGACTTCTCTTCATATTACAGTTTGGGGTTTAAATGGATCATGATACTTTGCAGAAAGAAAAAAAAGAAGACAAAAAGAGCTTAGTGTTGATAATTTTTACTACTTATGACTAAATGACCTCAACTGAAGAATAAAAAATTAAGTCATTTGTCTTATGAGGTACAGAGGACATTTTATGGTGTACAATTTAGCTAATAATGGGTTGGGGCCAGTCCTTAACAAGTCACATGCTCTCATTGTCCCTTCACCCTCTGCTTATGTTTTTACCACATCCTAACAAAAACATGACCAGAACTGGTGAAAAACATACGGTTCCAACTAATGAATCACATACCTTCCCGCAAGTACAGTAAGTACTACCAGCTGTGGACAGTCTTACTTTGGCAGTGCAACCAGTGCCGAAAAGGCCGGCCCATTTGAAAGCAGCTGTATTGAAAAACCACAAGCAATATAAGTGTGTCTGCCTGCTCGGGGCGGCTCTGTCTCTGCTCTGTCCTTAGAACATGCCAGCCATCTTGCTTAGAAAAAGTCTCAGGAATTATAGAGATAAGGAGAAAACCCCACGAAATGTAAAAACCTGCTGTTTTCAGAAAATGTCACTTTGTTAAGCAGAATGATGTAAGAAAGAAGTAAAAGGAACACCTCTCTCCCACAGATATGTATACATACAGAGACTCATGTGTGACGTGTCATGTGTCTTGAATAAAGGTGGTCTATATAATGTATCTAAGCAAGTGAGGGGACGGAGTGGGCAAGGAATGTCACTAAACATAGCTGCTTACAGACTCTCTCTCTCTCTCTCTCTCTCTCTCTCTCTCTCTCTCTCTCTCTCACACACACACACACACACACACAGACACACACCGGAAAGCACATACCGACTTTCAAACTGATGTCACCAGTAACTGCATGAATTCCAACTATTTGAACTTGCCCTTCACACAAGAGTAAGTTTCATTTGTAACAGAAGTGCATTCTGGAAAAGAAAGAAACAAAACAACCTCCCTGACAAGCCAAAGGTATGTTTACATGCATGTACTTTTTCTTTCTGTGCAACAGCATTCCCATGAATAAATATTACTGAAAGGGAAAGATATGCTCCACAGTCTTAATCTAGATGTGTTATGTGGAAAAAACAGAAACGTTTTTTAAGTGTTTGTTGTGACAAGCTAGTACCTGTTAAAATTTCACCATCATTTAGTGATTGGTAGTTTTTATGTAGGCTAAGTGTCATGCTGAGAAAAACAAATACCTAGGAATATTGTTTTCCACTAAAGTCTCAACTAAAAACTAATAATAACGGTGAAATGCTTTTTTTGTTGGCTAGTGTTTTAAATACAAGGAAGCAACTGTAGGACTAACGGAAAGGTCTGCCTTTGATGTTTGCTTTTATCGCCTAATTAGCCAAACACATTATTTTTAGCTTGTGTCAAAAAGATGCTTGGTTCAGCAGTAATCTAATCCAAAAGTCATAATAACACTACATCTTCTTTTTCTGTTTATACCACAGTTCTACGAATATTTTTGTTTGTTTTTAATGCAGCTAGCACCAAGGAATCACTTAAAGGAGAATTGCCACAAAGTAAAACTTTGACCCTTGGGATTTAAATTCATTCTTAGTAAATTCAGGTGTTCATATTCAGGAGCATTTGGTGAGGGCCTGGTCAAACGAAAACATTCATCAAATCTCTCACTAGAGTTGGATCAAGGCAGAAGATGAAACCACACCATCCTTAATAAGAGAAAGCAAATGACGGACACCCACTCAGATTTGAAAGATCAGAATTTGAAAGTACAGCTACCCATAAACAAGAAAGCACACAGATCCACAGGGCGACAGTATGCTTTTAAAGCAATACTATCGTACTCAATCACTTAGCTAACACAGAACTCCAAAACACAAAGTTCAAAACCAACTAATGAAAGTACATGATAAACTCTGTCAAGGAAATGCAATTATAAGCCAAATTTTTGATACAGTTCCTAAGAAGACGTCAAAACTTAGTGACTTTATGACACAGAGAATGCTCACAACACATGGGTAAAGCAAAGAATAGCTTACCAACCATTACATACATTATGCTCTTTGGTTTTAAAATGAATATGGGAGAGAAAAAAACTGACTAGAAGTAACCTAAAAACTTTAACACTGTGTGGGCAGAGATATTAAGAGTAAATTTGCAGTAAAATTATATTTAATTCATGTAAACTACATGAAGAAAAAAGTACTCCCCCCTCCTTTTCTAGCAATATAAATTTTTTGATTAAAAAAATAAAATCTCTGGTTCTCATTAGAAGAACCATCTCATTACTGTAATGTATGTAGAGGGTTTTTTTTTTTTTTTTTTTGGAGAGGGGTTGGTGGTGGTGGTGGTAGTGATTTTGGTGTTTGTTTTTTTTTTTAAATCGAAAACTGCTTTATATTCAGCCATTGTTATCACACTGTTCAGGAAAGGTTTCTGTATGTGTTTTCCTGTCCTCCTCTCAACCCACCACTTACATTCCCAAGCACACTTTCACAATTTGGACTACAAACTAGGCTTTGTTGATTCAAAGTTTACATAATTAATGGTCCATAGATCTAAATCTTTACCTTACTAATAAATGCAACACCTTATTTAAATAGAGCTTCTAATTGCCAAGCACTCCCATAAAGTGGAGACCCATATTCACACTGAATCATCCTTCCTTCATCCCCAAATACAGCAGCAGCCCTGTAGAACACACCCCAGGCTTGGAGTCCTTTGTGATACTGTAGCTGTTAAATACAGATACCCCGGTTCAAACATGGCTGAAATAGTCAGCTTAATAAGCAACTCAGTAACACATCTGTAGACATCCATATGGAAAATACTACTAACCAAAAGTTCAATAAATATAAAGGCAGCTTTAGTCCCTTGTCTTCTCAATGAATACTCAGAAGCCCTCGAGGCATACAGTCCCACAAGAGCCAGAGCCTCCCTCACCTTTGTCTGCTGTATCTTCAGTATGATGATGGAAGCATTAGTCTCACCTTTCTTACATCTTACTTTTAACTGAAAGAAGGATTCGCCGAAGTCATTCCAAGTGTTGACACTGTTTAGTCTTGATCTTGGTGGGGGGGCGGGGAGGAAGACAAAACACAAATAGACAGACAGATGCACCATTCAATTCTCTTGCCTCTCCAGCAGCTCACTGCTATAACCTTTATCATTAGAGAAGAAATATTTTTTTAATAAACATCTAAGGTTGCCATGGCTATGTATGTTTCTGAAAACAAAGAAAGACTAGAGATGGAAAAGAATCAAGATTTCTAAGTCATTCTATCAGTTCAATTTGTACCAAATGGACAAAAATCTATATTTAAAGAGAATGCCTTGACAAAGACCTGTGGCTATTACATTATTATCAGACCAAACAAAACTCAAGATAAATTATTAAGTTGATAAGGTTACTTGAATGAGTATTCCAAGTAAGTCAAAACAGACAGTGCACTGAGCTCCTGTCCATACTTTTGATTATCCATTATTCTGGGGAGCTGCCATCTCATCTTGAACTGAGATACTATCCCAATCCCAAGTTTAATTCATCTAGTAAGATGACAGGAATGCGAGCACTCATGCTTACACACACCCAAATTTAGTATCAACAACATTTATGTAAAATCTATATCCCATAAAAGCAACGTTCTTGAGGATTCCTACTACAATACTCCAGAGGAAAACAATATAATCAGGTTTTATAGAAATTTGGTTTCTTAATACCAGCTGGTAATATTAGGGCCCTGAAGCCTGAGAACTGATCATATTAAAATCCAGATACCAGCTATTATACCTAACATTGTTGCTTCATTCAGATTTAGCATGAAGAAGAGTCTATCTGAAACAGGCTCTATTTAATACAATGTGGTTTTAATTGGAGTCTGTTTTAGATGAGCCACCTGTATTTCATCTTTTTAAAATTATCCATAATTTTCTGCGCAATTTGCCTCTGCAACATAACGAACAGCAGTTACTTATAGATTATTGCCATTGTCTAGGAAAAGAAGGCACAATTCTCTGCTTGTTAACATATGATATCCCTGTAACAATGATCAAAATCAGTAGGTTGGTATTCTGGTTCTGTCCCTGTTCACAGAAAGCCAAGACTGTACATTTACGAGTAACATTGAACCTTTCTCAGAAGGACAAATCAATGCTGTGAGGTTTGCTCGTGCTGTAGCCCTGTCGCTCACTCTAAAGCCTAGTGCTGAACCAATCACCTACGTTCTCATCTCAAAAACTTTTTAAAAAATTCTAACTGTGGAACCTCGCTATTAGCATTTATATAAGACAACCTCTTCCCCAGCTGTACTGTAACTATCTCACAACTGTTTCTGCACCTACTCACGGCTCTGTCATAACCAAAACTGCTCCGAAGTTTTATGTCACTATGTGGATGTTTGCCACAATGTCTTTATCAGCCTAATAATTTCTAAGACTTTCGGAAAGATGATGCCATAACATTTTAACAGTATTTCCAATACAGAACTAAGTAAATAGCAGTTTACAATCAAAGTATGTTTGTGTGATGCCAATGAAAATCACCTAATCAAGAGAACCAAGTAAGTACCATTTGAAGAACATTCTCAGTATCATCTGTTCAATGTCAACAATCATAAATATGGCCTAATTTCAACAATAGAAGTTTCAGGAGTTATCAAATATATTAAAATTGTCTTGGTTACAAGCAAAATTTATGATAACTGTAGGTTATTTGGCAAAGCCTAAAGCATCACCACCTGTAGGGACCATGCTATTTTTATAACTATGTTGGTCAAGTCTTTCTCTTTACATTTGCTAGCTAACATGAGCAATTTATAGTATTTCAGACTGTCCATAACAAGGCTCCACTCATTTTGCATTCTGATAAGATTATATATATGAATAATATTCAATTCAAACTCAACACTGTGCAAACTCAATGAAATTAATTATGGAAGAAATAATACCATTCTCTTTTGCAAACATCAATGCATTCTTGTCCACAGCCTATCTATTCAACTCTAGTTGTATTCTGACTTTGACTAATTTCTTCTATTTAAAATATTCTGATTAGAGCTAAAACCTTCAGCTTGTATTTTCCAAATGTCTCCTAATACCATTTTCATAATTAATCAAATAAAACCTGGATGCCTACCTAGAGATCAACAGGTATCCTAAATATAATTACTTACTGAGAGTAGCAAATCCAAGAGTCTAACAAGTGTCTCACTATTTAATATCAAAATCCGGACCCAAGAAATAGAACATACTGAAAGATAGAGAAAGTGGTCATTTAATTCAACCCAGGAACACCAGCATTTTCCTTGCATATCCCATTACAGGAGTGATAACTTGTTTAGTGCCATTTGGTAGGCGGTTTCTAACAGGATTTGTGTAAATTACATAGAGCAGACCCATATGGAGGCCACATTTCCACAGTAAGTTATGCTTAATGACAAACACTATTATTCCCTTTGAGTTGTTATGGTTGTATGCCTTTGCTGCACCATTTAAGCAATTGTTTGGACAGATATTTAGTATAAAGCTATTTAGTATGAAGCTAGTGCTTTGGACTTTTCTCCCTGTAGTCAAAATGAGATAAATTTTGTTCTACATTATATTATTGACAAAATTACTGGGACCTTTGAAAGACATCATAAATTGCTTTAATTGAGAAACTATTCTGAACATTGGTAGAGAAGAACTTCCCTGTATAAACATACTTCTCAGTGGAAGTTACTGATTAATTTTATTTGCTTGATAATTTTGTCCTTTTTTCTGCATATAAAACATTACTAGTCAATGCACTATAAGCTCTAGTTGGTTTAATTTCCTATTTTACAATATTTTTTAATATTTTGATAACATCAAGGTTTATCAAATTTTTACAGAGATAAATGAAAACAAGAAGTCAGTAATGAGAACAAAACCTCAACTAACCAAGGCAAGCTAAATATTTCTTGACAAACATTTTAAATAAACTCAACATATAGATACACAGGGCTTAAATGTCAAAATAAAGGATTTTTTAAAATGAGTTTCTTTAAGAAAACATAAATTTTCCTTTAAAAGATGCCATGACAAAAATGGTTGCGGGACATGGAAAAGAAATGCTAATGACCTCTGGGACGTGAGAGAAGGAACAATAAACTAAGGATGTACTATGAGGGATGGGGCTTACCTGGTTCACCAATACTCAAAGGGTGACAGTAACTTACATTTAAAATACAATGATAATTCATATCTGCACAGAGTGAGCAGCAAAATAAACTGAGGAACATTTCTTAGAGTACTCTAGACTAGTAGGATATGGCAGCAGCCAAGACAATGAAAACAGACTCAAACCATTGTAAAATCTGAGGACAGAGTAACATGGGGCGAAAAGCTAAAAAACACAAGCCCGCTGACCATTCAGTCTGCTGCTTGGGAAGAGCCACAACTCACAGGAAGCCTTTTGTTTAATGTCTGTATGTCTGGACAAGCTACACTATGAAGCACAGGGGAGAGAGGAATGTAATAACAGACTCCAAATCCAAAGAATATCAAACATACTTAAGAAAAGGTGATTTCTGGATTCCTTTATCTTTCCTTTCTTTTTTTTATTCAAGTTCCTGGAATCCTAGTTCTCCCTTATAAATAGGTAAATTGTTATTTGAAACTATAGCATTTATTTAATTAGTAGGCTGGGAGAGTGTTGCTATAAAATCTAAATGAAATTTAAAATCATTTCATCTACAATTATTCCAGTATTTTGAAGAAAAGAAAGGGTAAAAATTACACCCACCCAAACTAATGAGGGAAACGTAGGAGAACCTTATGAATAAAACCCTGCTGTACCTCAGACAACTGCTGTAATGTCTCCTTCCTCTTGCTTTCCAAAAGAGATATGTTTTGTTTCGTCTTCTATGTTATACACTTTGGCTTTCATCAGCTATGAAAGGATACACAACTGACTGTGTTCAAAATTATCCAACCTCAAGCCTTGCCTCTGCACTCTTACCAAACAGAGTGCAATGGAGTAAGACTGTTGTCTAGTAGAACTGAAATAGAAAGCTGTCCATTTGTTGGCTATACATACCAGTGCTTCTCAACCTGGGAGTCACATATCACTGATCCTGCATAGTAAACATTTACATTTTGATTTGTAACAGTAACAAAATTACAGTTATGAGGTACCAACAAAATAATTTTATGGTTGGGGTCGCCACAGAATGAGGAACTGTATTAGAGACCAGCAGTATTTGGAGGTTGGGAATCACTGATATACACAGTCCTAAAGTGAAGCCAGAATTATGTGAAAGAAGTAGCGGGGAATCCAGTAACCGCTCTCATGGGATGAACACAGCAGCTCTGGTTGTGGTGTTCAGTTGAAGTCAAAACCATCGATCCAGATCTGCCATGGACAAGCCTTTGTCAGGGAAGACCTGCCTCTGACAAACTGATGGCTGTAACTTTGAAAAATAACCTGTCTGCAATTTACATTACAGCAGTCTATAAATAAACATTGGCTCTATCACACTAATTCTACAGGTTCAAAGCAGTAACTAAATTTCTGAGGTTTCCCAAGGTTTTTTTTGTTGTTGTTAAAAATAAAAATAGTCTCTTAAAAAAAAAAAAAAAAAAAAAAAAAAGATCAGTTCAAAGTAAACATACAACAAAACACACACTCAAGCTACAAAATCAAATGGGTCTCACTCTGTGCTTCCCAGCTGCTACAAGTTCTAAAATACAAACAGGACTACACTAAAAGGAAAAGCCATCTGTTGCATCAGGTGCAAACAGGATATTTCAGGCAAGATCCAAAAGGTTAAGGACATTGTGGTATAATTTACATTCAGTGAAATAAACTGATTTTAAGTGCTTGGTGAGAATATCTGTTGGAAGAAACATGAAAAACAAATCAGAGCCACACTTGGGTCTGGTTGATCACGACATCACTGGGATATCACAGACAACTATAATTAGCAATAGGTAGCTCTGAGCAGGACTGGATCTGCCTCCTAAATTTTAAATGATTGCTTGAAGCTAAAATTCTGGAAAGTTCTTTGGTCTGGTAATCAGTCTGGGAGTCTTGTAGAAACAAGCTTTCTCGTGGTATTTCCACTGCCTGGTGGTTTCTGGCACTGTGTACAGAAACAAGATTTTTCTAAAAGTGTCTTGTTCCTTCCATTTCCTATTCCAGCTGCAACCAAGTATATGGGGGAATGTTAAAAATACACATATAGATATAACTGTTCATCAGCAAGATTACATCTTATAAATCTAGCCCAATGAAATTCATCAATACCACTTTGATGAATTAGGAAGCTAATGTTGTACTGACTATTGAATAAAACAAAAAAAAATGTGGAAAAAGAAAACAACAAAAAAACCCACATACTTAAAAACTTGATATTATAATAACCATAGCCCTGAGTAGGATGTAGAGACATCTTTAAATATTAAACTCTCAAATTGCTTTACAAGTACAAGAACTTCTCAGACATAAGATTCTGTCTGAATCATCTTGGACTCAGATCCTTAGCTTGTACCCCTCAGTGGCCTTAACATCTCTAATTACACGTGTATGTGGTATACTGCTAAAAGATATGCAATCATAAAAGTGGAGTACTAAAAAAAGGCACTCACATAAACAAACCTTTGCAATTATTGATATGACAGACAATGATATGCTCCAAGGAAAATAGAAGAATACAATGTGCTGATTTTAAATGAATCAAACCAAATCACTTTCTAAATGCATATAAGTTGCCTTACTTCGAATCCAATACAGCAAACACTTGATAGGACACATGACTCTCCAAGGGAATTTTAACATCTAAACACAATGGTTATATATTTCAAAAGTTAAGAAACAATTACTAAGTGATGGCTTATTTGAAAATACAAAAGCATGTAGGAAGTCAACAATTGAAACTCATAGAAAAATTAGAATTCATATGTAAAAACCTATTTTCTATTAAAATTTAACACAGTGATAATTTAAATTTTTTGAAGTTATAGAAATGTATTTACTTTCATTAAACAGGTTAATAAAGTAGTCTTATTGATATACTGATTGTATGATACTGAAGAAGACATTTTATAAAATAACAGGTTATAAAAGCTTATGTTCATGGCAATGTGGTCACTGGCCTCTGTTATTCATGACAATTTGATAATTTAATTCTAGTATTAAATTTCATCTGTCTCTTAATAATTACTAATAACTAGAAAGAGCTTAAACTCATTGCCTACTCTGTTTATTTTATGTAATTCTGACATGTCTAAAATGTATTTAAATAATGATTTCACACTGTAAAAAGAAATTATCTCAATGAATCACCATGGAATGGGACACTATATATTCTTATTACCTTTATATGTTTCTAAGTGTGCTTTAATTCCCAAAATCAAATACTTTTAATTTCACTATTAACAACAAAAACAAATGGCCCTCACATAAGCATATGTGAAAAAATTCCCCAAGGGAGACTACAATTTCCAACTATCAGCGACAATTTAAAGAAATTTAAAGAAAGGAAGCTAAATATTAGGCTAGAATAAAGAAGTAATTTCAGACAGGAATCTAAATTTTAGGCTAGAACAAGGAAGTAGGCTTCAAACATGAAAATATCCTTGGGCTAGGACAGGGAAGTTGGCTCAGATACTTTGGTCATCCTGATAAGCCCTTAGAAACAGTGATCAAGGGAGTGTTCACGTAATTGGGTTTAATGCCTTGCTTTTTCTTTGACTATTTGTGTTTATTGTATTGCTTGTTCCTTGACTATTTGCATCTATTGTATTGCTAGTCCTTCAACCTAGAACTGACCTTAATGCATGCATGTAATTAAAATGGTATAAAAGCATAAAGAAGAGGGTGGATGGGATAGGGGGTTCTAGGGAGGGGAAATGGGGAAAGGGGATGACATCTGTATTTTTACTACATTGTTTCTAATACAAATTAGAAGAAACATGACAAATATCTTCTTCACAAAAAGTAGAAACTGAGGAAGACTTCAAACATCTCTGCCCTTAATCCTGCCAAGCCATGAAAATTAAGCTTAGGAAGAAAACAAAGTCTTGAAAGCACAAAAGCCTTGAGTAATAGCTGCCTGTAAGAATGTGCACAGGTTAGATGTGATTAAGTCAGAAAGCCAAATGCTCAAAGACACAGACAGAAACAGGTGCACAGCCATGCATGCACAGTCACACACCAACACCCACTGAGACGCTACCCTTCCCACCACCTTCTACTTCTCGATGGGCTAAACTAATTATATTAAATACAAACAGATTAGAGCCCAACTAATTTGGCACCTATACAATGTTTAACAAAAAACATGAGGGACAGGATCCTTTCATGTTAGAAAATGGCAATTATTAACTATGAGTTTTCAACCGAATTTTCATGTACTAGTTAATAGTTTCTTCAGAGAACAGCAAATCCTCTGGATCTTATTAAATGTTCCAACATTTCACATTATACAATCCCATCACTCTAATCGGTTGAGTGGTTCTGTGGAAAAGTGAACTAAGCTTGGATCTAAGGAATGCATCTTAAGATTTTAACAATCCATATGTTCTTCAGAAAGATACCAACATAAGGCATCGACTATATGAATTCTAGTAATGAATTAACCTGGCAAAGAGCCCAAACTGGGTATAAGCACAGCCAGAAGCAAGGCCTGACTCTGCTTTTGTGGTCAGATGGCATTAAGCGTCTGAATTATGGGTTTTAAGGTATGGCTAACGCAGTCCAGTTAGGTATCACCTTTGGATACCATCATCATGAGTATCCTAAATTACCAGAATCTAAATCCTCATGAAGAAACTCATCAGGATTTGTGTTTTAAGAAATTATAAGAAAGGAAAAGAATGTAAAGTCTTTGTATTACATGATAGAAATCAATCACTGGAAAAGTTTATTCTCAAAGAATGGTATCACATTATCATTTTTAAAATTTAAAATCTTTTACATTCTTACACAGTGGAATTATGCTTTGTGTAGTACAAATTAAAAAATCAAATCAAAACAACAACAAACCCCAAAGTAATGACTATTTCAGATTACAGGCCAGGAAGATGTCTCAGTGGGTTAGGAAGCTTGTAGCTAAGTGTGACAACCTAAGTTAAGTCCCTAGAAACCATGAAGTAGGAGAGAACTGGGTCCTACAAATGTCCTCTCCTCTGACCTCCACATGCACATCACTGGCTACACATACCTACAAAGCACACAAACGTACAAAGTCCCTTAGTCTCTGTCTCTGTGTCTCTGTCTCTATCTCTCAACTAATCAATAAAACAAATAAATGTAAGAATGAATTTTTAAAAGTTTCAGACTACAGACATTCAGTAAGTCAGGAGTAGGAGGCAAAATCCTGGCCATCTTCAATTAGAAAGAAGAGACCAGAGCCAGTTCATGGAAAGTGTCTCTTCTTTAAAGACCTTTTTCTTGGGGATAGGGACCTTTTTCACTAGAAAGGGAAGCACGAGAACACATACCACTTAAATCTGCAGAAAGTGTTCTCTCCCAAGTACTCTAAAAGGAACCCCAAATACAATAATGCTTACCAACTCATTTACATTATCTGTTTCCTTATTTTTAAGTTTAACTTACTGAATACTTCTAAAAGGTGTCAAATTAATTTTATCACTTGGAACTTCTAAATTAATAACAATAAGATAACAATAAATAACTCTTAAGTAAAATTACTTACTCTCACGTGAGTATCCAAAATCAATGGGGCTTAGCTAAGTTTCCAAAACTGTCATACAGCAATGTTAGTTTAAGTAAACATTATGCTCCCACATAGGAATAAAGATTAAACAAAATAATGTATATAACAAAGATGTAGTCATTTTAAATCCTTTTTGGAACACACCAAGAAATAATAATGGAGCTGGAAAAATGGTTTGCCCAGTAAAATGCTGGCTGTGCAAACGTGAGGACATAAGTTTGGATCATCAGTTTAATCCAGCCAGGATGTGACAGTGCCCATCTATATTCCGGTGCTGGGAAGAAAGCGACAGAAGGTCACTGGGACTTGCCAGCCAGCTAATCGCTCCAAATGGGTAGGCTCCAGGTTCAACAAGGACCCTGTATCTTAAAAGCTGAGGTGGAGAGACTGAGAAAGATAATATCCTCTGGCTTCCATACATGTACAAAGGCAGACACATACATACATACATACACATACACATGTGCACACAATACACACACACACAAATACACAAAACAAGGAGAATACTACATGAGTAGTGTTTTACAGAATAGCTATTTTTCTGTTTGCTGCTAAAATTTAATTAAGTCATTAACTATTCTGTCAACTGACAAGTAAAAGGCTTTCGTCCATGATAAGTAGAGCTATCTAGAGCAGCAAGTTATTAGGAAGCACGTCACCTGACTAGCACTTACTCATAGTTAATGTTTACCACTGTGGTCCACAGCAAAATAAACAATGACCTTCCTTTGCTCCTCTCACAAGTTACTACAGTATTACTACCTTGTTACCTTGCCAACATGCCCTTTTGACCTCAAAATCCTGAACTTGAAATTACATCTGATACACGCTTTGGACTTTGGTTTGGTACTTTAAAATAAACACTAAAGTTAGTTTTTCTTTTTAATTTAACAGAAGAAAAACAATATCTATAAACATTAACAAACCTAAGTAAGGTCCTATTTGGATGTTAATAAAATATTGTCAGTCTGAAGTCAACTTAATAAAATATTGTCAGTCTTAAGTCAACTCTTCTTTAAAACGTTGGATCTGTCTTTCAACATGTTCACCCTTCCACGTAGCTTTGCTTGTTTGGGGTGCTTAGATAAAACAGCACAAGTTGCAACCCCCCACAATTTGCCCAAACAACCAACTCCATTATTCATCAACAGCCAAATCAAGGCACCCACCTTACTGAAGCTTTTCTTTTACTTTTAAAGACAAATCTCTGAAACAAATCTGCCACTGGTGGCCAAGAGTCCATTTGGCAGGAACTGTCATCTCTAGTATCCCGAACTCTTAAGATTCAAGAAACAGGAAAACAAAGCAGTGAGTGTCTTGGAGATATATTTTTAATTTTCTTAATATTGGCTTTCAAACTGAAGCCTGGAATCCTTATGATTTAAATGGTCTACATAAAACCTTTGTTTAGGAATAAAAAAGTAGAATAAAACCCTCTGAGGAGGAGCAACTACTAAGTAGTTCAAGAGACACACTCTGAAACCAAATTACTGGGATCCAATTCATCATTCCCACTTACTCTTGCTCTAAAAACGTACACAAGTTACTTAATCTCTTTGTGTACGTAGAATGGAAGTATCAGTATCTTCAGTTAAGGCGAAAAATCCAGTAAAACTCTGACACCATGCCTGATTGGCAAATGAAAAGCCACCAAATTGAGCTGTCATTGTCAAGAAAGAAAACTAAATAAATGCATAAAGATCACAGGCCTGTCTGTTCTCGATGGAGCTGGGATTGAGTTCTGACTAAGACACAAGAGATGGTAAGGAAAGCTCTGGTATGAACCCAGGACACCTAAATTGCACTGCAACAGTCCCAACAACTATCTATCAAATTTCAAAGAGCAGTTATGCCCTGTATAAGCACCAGGACCTCATATAGAAAAGGCTAGTCTAGAATCTGTTAGTGTTTCAAATACTGGACTTATGGTTGAATCACAACTGGTAGCCTTTTTCATACTCCCATACAAAATTAAACTTCCATTACAGTGGTTATCACAGTAGAATCAACATCTATGAGAGTGGTTATCATGCATGAGAGACTTTAAGGCCCTCGTATTAAAATTCTTGACTTCTTTAGCTTTACCTATTGCTTCTTGTCCTGTTTTTGTCTTTTTTTGTAAAGATAGAAAAGTAGTATAAACAGCAAAAGCCATACATTTCTTAGTAGGAATAAGACCAGTAGTTAGTCAAATACTGTTTTAAGCTCTTGTGAAGTAGCTGGCACAAATAATTCTTTATCTACCTCTAAATTAGTACACTCCAGAACGGCTTAAAAGTTTATGGATTATTTTGTTTTTAAGAAATTTCTAAATAATCATTTTTAGATGGATGTTCCTCAGGAACAGTAGCAGAAAGTAATCAAGTTTTAGAACCTTGAGGTTTTTTTGCAACAAATTATAGCTGAAAACTAGCAACTGAGTTCAGAAATAGCCATGGTGGAGTGGGGTGACTGGGAGTGCACCTCTGCGCACGTGAAAGGACTGCAGGAGAACTTAAAGGAGCTTTCTAATAACCTGTTAGGGAGGAGTCAAGGCGGCAACTCACAGATTTACAACCTACATCAAGAGTCTTTGAAATACCTTTTATTTCTAGTCTGCCTTTCTACAATGATATCAAAGTTTCCTATACACATCAAATCAAAAGATATTACAGAGAGATATTTTCATTCTTAACTTACGAAGGAAGTAAGGGGCAAAAGCAGCAAGAGAAGCCAGACCTCCAGAATAATCTCAGGTCACTCTTCCTGTTATTGTAATATGAACAGAGAAACTGGAGTTTGAACTTAACAATCTAAATGATCTCTAAGGTCCCATGTACCTTAAATGCATTTTGATTAATAGACTAAGTAAAGATTCACATTATAGTGTAATTAAGAAATACATATAAACTTGACTAGGTAAAAAAGGCCTCAGATTAAACTGAAAAATGTTTCTTTTTTTTATTATGACCAACAGAAAAAATAATAAATCCCAAATGCATTTATATAAGCTTAACTCCTAACAGTCACTGGGACTCTGAATAATCTTCAATTTTCTACAATGTTCTTTTTTTAAAGCCTTTTACACTATTTATAGAAAAATCACAATATACCCTTTAATAATAATCACGAAAGGAAAGGTTTAATTAGTGGCATAAGACTGTGAACATCCAGAGTCAGTCTAATAGTGTGCAGGGAGAAATGGGACAGTGAAGAGTATGGTATGCAAACCTGCTACTGACGGGTGGGGAATGCATGCCCAGTGGAGGGGGTGTAGCTTTACCCAGCAATCTGCACAATCCTAAACATTCTGTCCTTTCTTTCTTTGGTGTATACTATTTGTTTTCTCTCCTTCTTCCAGATCTCAAAACAAAACAAAAACCACAAAACACTTCAACTTGTTCCCTCAGTAGGTTTTGTAAAATAGCACTTCCCCCATTCCTAATCTTCACAAAACTCTTTAGCACCAAATAAAAAGCAAAATATTAGTTTTCATTAAACCTTAGCTTAGATAATAGAAAAAAATATTTGAAAGAGTAGGTTAGAGGCTCAGAGACAGAATGTGGATTTAGGACAGGGTCAGCTCAGTAGAAAGAACTTTCCTAACATGTGCAGGGCCTGCATTCAGTACCCACCACACCACCCACACACACACCAGGTTAGAGAAGTCGTCTTGCTCTTAACTGCCCTGGGAAAGATAAGGAACCTTGTCTTGGATACCTCATAGTCAAATTTAGCACAGTAGTGTATCATCTGTGTCTGTCATAAAACAATATTATTTTCTAAGGATTTATGGATCTTAAGTGAAAGAAATTCAATGAACTAATCCATTCTAGTTTTGGATCACATTTTCCTACTTTTCATAAAATTCTGTTCTTTAATCATTATATCAAATACACAAATGAAGCCAGGTGTGAGGCTACACATGGGTAATGCAAGCATTTGGGCACACAAGAGGCTGTGGCATGAAGGTCACAAGCTAGAGGTCAGCCTGACCTTACACAGAAAGACTATTTCAAAAAATATATGTGTAATCACATAAAATATAAATATGTGTGTGTGTGTGTATTTTTCAATATCAAGTACACTGACACTACCATATCTGTTTTACATTTGGAAGAGGAATGCTGGAAGGTATTTGTATGATATCAAGACTAGGTATCAGATCTTGAATCACACTGCTGTCCTATTATTCATTATGTAAGCATGGGCAAGCCTATTTCTTGAGTTGTGAAGTGGAAGTAATGACGACATGTACATAAATAGGATATGAGAAGACTGTATAAGATGATGTACACGAAGTCTTAGTCCTTGACTATAACAGTGATGGTATCCAGTGCAAAGTAATGCCTGGTAACTAATCAGCCTATGCTTCTGTTCTTCAGGCATCAAGAAGTCAAGAGACAGGAACTTCTCAGAAATCAAGTTTACATTTATTCTAGTGCTTTCAAGACCCTTCAAAGTCTAAGGAGATAAATACTGAGGCTAATTATACTATCTAAAATATCTTCAAGCGATCCTTAAAGGCAAAGGCTGAAAGGCAAATCAGGTTGTTTCAGAAACCCATAAGCACAAAAGTATCTCCTACTGCCAATTGTGGAAGAGTTTTACGAGTCAAGGAAACGAACTTAAAGCTTTAGATGATTTGAGCCATCAGGTGCTGGATTCACCATTCACTCTATAACTTAGGATGCTGACCAAGAATACCCAGCAACCTCAGACTTCAGAATGGACAGCCAAACCCATGGCTGCAGAGCACCCACGGTTGAAGGGGCTGTAGAAAAGTGGGAAGTTCCTCTATTTCTCATAGTCAAGAGTATCTATAA
This sequence comes from Mastomys natalensis, assembly GCA_021653895.1. Lineage (NCBI taxonomy): Eukaryota > Metazoa > Chordata > Mammalia > Rodentia > Muridae > Mastomys > Mastomys natalensis. The sequence goes on from JAJTUV010000233.1 coordinate 512,040, forward strand.
TTGTAGGATATCCTGAGAATAACCAACCACTTTCTGATTGGATTTAAGCCTCTTTGCACAAGATAAAACTCACACCTGACACTATTATTAGCCCAAGAACCTTTGACTAGAGAGGTTGTAAGCCCTACGGGAGAACATACTACCATTATTCTGCTCAACAGACATAGTTTTAAAACAACACTTAATGACTTATCATTTTATTCATAGATTAAAGAAGCTTTCAACCCTCATGAAAGAACCTTCTATTTGTAGTAGATGGTGATTAACATAGACCTACCACTGACTAAGGCACAGAAAACAAGAGCCTGAGGAATGCTTGTCCCTAAATGGGACATCTGTATCATATCCCTCTCCCAAGGCCCAGGAATCATTGAGGAAGATGAGGATCAAAGAGTAAAAGAGCCTCAGGCAGTGAATAACTATAAGTAAATAGTATCTTCTAGACACAGCAGGGAATTGCACGTATAGTAAACAAGACTTGTGTAAGCTCAAGTCAGCCCAAATCCTAGAATGTAGAGGAGAGGCAGACAAACTCCCACCCTTAGCTGCAGTGCTATTAGCAACGGATAGCTGCTAGAAAAGGAATAGCCAGCTTTCTTTAAGACATATGGGAACATGTCTTAATAGCATGTGGTAAGTCCAGTAGAAAGCTACATATCTAAATCTAAGAATATATGGACAGCACTAATTAGACTTGGTGATGTTTAAAAGAAAAAAAACTGAGAGATAGAGGAGGGGATTAGCTGGGAGGAATTGGAGAACAGAGAGACTATGATCAAATATAGATACATACGATACTGTATAGAGAGATCCTGCCTTTAATAAACAAAACTCTTATTATATATACATTTCATACAAGCATTTTAAATTAGGATTTACACAGGAAAGGCATACTCAAGTGATAGAGGAGGCATGAAACAATGAAAGTTATGGGTGAAGTTAAACAACTGGGAACAAATGTCACATATAATTAAGTCTCAGACATAGAAACATGAGGCAAAGGAAGTTAGTCACAGACATCTCTGCTTCACTTGTCGGTTTCAGAAAGCCATGCCCACCCATGAGCAGACATGAGAGAGCAAGTTAAAAGTATTAGCAGTGAGGGGGAGGGCATTGGGAGAAGTGGAGAGTGGTAGCTCAGTTATTTAAATGCACCTAGGTAGTAGACGACATTTCCCATGTACTCAGACCACTCAAGCAGTATGGCTGTGTTCTCTTGATTTCTATCAGTCCTTCTTTGTTGCAAATTTGAGCCTAGTGCATGTTCCAATTAACTCAACTCTTTGTTGCAACTTGCTAAGTTGGATGTCCCTTGCCAAAAAGGGGTAGGTGGTTGGTTACATAACAAGGATGGGGATGGAATCCGTTGCCAAGTCTGCGCAGAGTTGGAAGAACGTGTGTGGTATGGGTGGGGGTGATGGAAGGTGGAGAGAAGGGGAGACCACAGGAAGGATAATATCCTTATAGACAGACTTTGTCAGGGACATGCCTGGTTGGCTGTGGCTAAGGCAAAGAATTCCACACATAACCAAACGGCAGGTAATGAAGAGTCAATATACAGAATGCAGACTAAGTTGTCTTATTAACCAGAATTTCCACCCATCTGGGGTGATGCCTCTGGGAAGAACAGATGACAAGAGATTTATGATGGCTTGATCCAAGTGCAACTATAACAAGATTTTTTTTTATGCTAAAAAGGAAGTATTCGGGCTAGCTGATCAAATAGACTTTGACAAAAATTTCAAGTAAGATATAGCCAGTTCAACAGTGTGTGGATACCCTTCATTTGCATTTGTCTATATATAAGAGAGCAAGTCAATCTGACCTCTTAAGCAGGATTAAAGGCATCTTAGAGATTTAGACTAATATACCAGTCAAATTCATTTGTAGATGAGCTGTCCTGTTCTATTGCAAGAACTGTATTCCCAACTATTCAACAATCTCCAATTTATGAAACAGTTAATACATTGCTGATGTGAATATGCTCACCAGTGAGGAAAAATTGACAGAAATTTTGAATACTAAAAGGCAGTCATGATAAAGAATCCATGAGATTGATGCCTTTGAAGATAGGATTGTAGCAATTGCTAATACCCCACAAAAGTTCTATTTTCAAATATATGCGGTCCTTAATTTTCTCAGCAATAGACAAAGGGAAATGGAAGAAACAAGTAAAATTATGTATTAAAAATACAAAGTTCTGCTTTTGATATAAAGACTTCCTAGAGAACTGACAAAGGTAGAAAATTAGTTCACAGTTGTAATTTCCATTTGCAGTTACTACTACTGACATCTATTTTGCTTTCTTAACTGAACCTTTTTAATTAAGATATTTTTTGAAGCTGGATAGATAGATGTTCAGCAGTTAAAGATAACTGATGTTCTTCCAGAGGACCTGAGAACAATTCCTGGTATCTGTAACAAGCAATTCTCACTATCTGTAATTCCAGTACTAGGAAATGAAGACACTCTCTTTTAGTCTCTTTGAGCTAACAGACCTACAGACAGATAGACAGATGAACAGACAGACAGACAGATAGATAGATGAAATTTAAAATAGATTTTCAAATTTCTACTTAAAGCATTAGGATATCAAGATGTCAAACCTTGAGAAAATGGGCAGAGTGGCCAAAAAAGATTAAGTCACAGTTGCCAAGTGATAGCCATGACAAATAGACGCATGACTTACTGGCTGTTTATAATGCTAGAAAGCAGATTAGACACAGGATCTGCACATGGAACTGCCTTGGCTTCCCCAAAGACCAAGGACTAGGGAGAGGTGTCACAAAGCAAACACTCTTCAATGAGCTAAAAGCAAAGTAATGAAGACAGAACCTATCACAGCATATTTAATAACATAATATTTCTAAAGTAAACTAAGGAGTAATGAGGTTCCATCCAGTAAGTTGTATGAACTGTGTCATCTGAAAACCACAAAAATATCACATTAGTTAAAGGAAGCATTTGACAAGCAGTTTCTAGTCTCTTGTCCAATTCTACATTAGGCAATCTTGCACATGACATAATTAACACAACTTACTTAACTGATCTCTATTTGCAATTCATTAGGAATAGTTTTCCAGCAGGACTGTGCCTTCTAAAGGAAACCATGCACATAATAATAGTACGTAACCTGTGATAAACACAGTTTGAATCAATCACTGCATAAAACCAATGATGTCCCAAAAAGGCATACCTTCATCATCATGATAAAAGGTGAAGCATACATCGAATAGCACACATAGAAGCATACGTTCATAGACAAGTGTGTGTCAATATGGATACATTCACCTCATACTATGGGACTGTCAAATGATGAATCCCAGTTAAAAAGAAGAAGAAGAAGAAAAGAAGGAGGAGGAGGAGGAGGAAGGAGGAGGAAGAGGAGGAGGAGGAGGAGGAGGCGGCGGCAGCAGCAGCAGCAGCAGCAGCTGACACATCTAAAGTTTTCCCAGAGCTTAAGGCCTCAGATCAGAGTGTGGGTCTCTTCATATTGCACCAAGATTAAAACCACTGCAGAGTATGTGCTGCCTCTGAGGCAGCCAATATTTTAAGAGGCAACTCATCAGCAGTCGTACAATCCTTCAAAACCATTAGTTCTAAATGTGACTCTTCCAGAGTCCCTGGGAAAAAGAGAAGACATGCGCCCTGTTGACTTTCATAAATAAAGGGAGAATCGAGTTCACGGGTGACGTCTTTCCTTCACAAGCCTTCTGCTTTTCTTGTGGAAGTATTACTGAACTTGATGGGAGCTTTGGGGGCACTGGTGAATAAGGTTTATCACAAGAGAAAACCAGAGGTACAGAGAGAAAGACAGGAGAAAGGCTCTGCCTGAGCTATTTGGGGAAAAAGGAGAAGGAAGATTTCATGAGAAGTCAGGGGCTAAGTGAGGGGAAGGTGACTTCAGCACACCAGCTTTTAATCTGTGGGTTTAAAATAATTATGATTTCCTATTAAGGTGGCCAAACTTTTAAGACAACAGCATTTATTTCCAATGTACACACAATGAAATCAGTCAACATTTGCTTCTTAGATAATTTACCACTGCAACCTTCAGCCAACAAGAGTCATAAATAGCACTGCCATAAGCTTTAGTTCAATCTTCCTTAAAACATTAAGGTATTCATTTAGTGGTAAGTTTCTGAGATATCACAGATAACAAAATTAAATGTCTAACAATGACTTCTGTGGAAGCAGAGACCTTTATAAGTTTACTCTATATGATTTTTAATATACCATTTGATTTTGATTCCATAGTTTAAGAAATGAAGACAATGAGAAACAAAGTATTTTAGTCAGATGAGCTTAGACCTAAAGTCTGGACTAAACCCCAGGAGTACTGAAAAGGAAGGCAAAAGAGCAGAGGAGAAGGCAAAGGCAAAGATGAATACTCCCTTGGTTTCAAAAGCACTTTGCCCTGAATACAGAATATTAAATGCCTAATATCATTTATAAGACACAGCAACTCTTTAAAATTCAAAACAATATTGAGACTATCTGCAGATATGTTTTTTTGATAGAATTTCACTTGGCAACCATTTTAATAAGAAACAGGGGGCATAAGTAGGCTATTTCACTTCTCTTTTTTCAATCAGAGGCATATTGTATGTGAGGGAGCGTAAGAAGGACTGGGCCAGGCAGGTTAGGTCCTTGCTGGTATGTTTATGTCCCTGTGGTAACATATTCGCTTTAACCTAGTCTGTAAAGCCTAATTAAAGCCTTTTCAATTCTGTACTCATCCTGTGTGCACTGTCTGGAGTATAAAAACCAGTCTGCCAAAAGTATGCTTTCATAATAAATAAGCATACTTTGAAAAATGATTTGATGGATTTTACAATTTGGCAATTGTAAATAATGCCACTTTAGACTAAAGTTTAACTTCTACAAATATATAATACAGTTTTAATTGGTATACATAGACAAGGATGGCATAGCATAATCAACTGCATTCCAAAAAAGGAAATATACTCCAGACTAATTAGACAGCAGCTTCCAGGTAGAGAAGGGAAAACACAGACACAGAATGATGTCTGGAGCAACCAGAGTCCCGTGTGCTTTCTGCGCTGTTAGAGAATCACAGTGATGCGATGATCTGCGGGTAATCTAAACTCTGATGCCTGCTACACACACACACACCACTTTAGAGATCCTTACCATGTTAAATGTATCTCCTCATCCACCTTCTAGGCTATCAGGTGGATGTTTGACTAGGTATATTTCTAATGTTTGTTTTTTTTATCCGTCTTTGTTAATAACTTCAATCAGTTAAAGGAAAATGGAAAAAAAAAAAGAAAGAAAAATGAATTACTTTCAAAGGCCTATCACCTGAGGTTTCCAGCTACAAGAAAAATCAGAACTACTTTCTATTTTCTTTTACTTCCCTGACAGACTCTAAATTCAGTCAGACTTAACTGATATTTCAAATGATTCTAATTACAAAGATTTTGTCACTGAGCTAAAGAAAACATTATAGGATTTGGACTTTTTACTCTCCACTAGTCCCTTGTCCTAGAAGCTCTACAGAACTCCCAGTTCTCTGACTGATCATGGCTGGGAGCTCATTAGGCTGTTCCTCACGTTAAATTACTGAAAAGGGTGATATATTTATAATACAGCTTGCGATGCTATAAAATGGCTCATCAATCTGTTTTATTCATGGAAAGTCCACATAAGGCCACTAGTCTGTTACTGGCAATAAACCTTGGGTGCATCTTCAAAAGACCTGTATATTAGATGGTGATTTATGTCTCTGTCCAAGAAATCAAACATGATACTAACAAGACAAGGGATAACTCAACTGACACTTTCAAAAGCAATGTGAATTTAGCAGTAAAACTGGTAAGTATAAGATAGACAGGGGTGAGAGAAAGACAGATGATTAGCAAGTATATATTAAAAGAAAAGCAAGGTGTTAAAAATAGCAATCCTAAGTACTCAGATCTTAAACCTTTCCCAATCTGTTCTCTGCACTATATTTCTTACATGGTACCTCACAAATAGGAGTCGCTTATCATTCCCTATTTTATAGCCAGAGTGTTCTTATTCAAAGACAATGACATATCCTAAGTCAGGCCCCTTAATTCTGTTTAATAAATACTTGTCCAGCTGTTTGGAATTTGTAAAACACAGGGCATTTCTAACTAGAAGTAAAGGTCTGACAAAGAGAATGAAAACTGTATGTGAACGAACACAAAAAAGCCAAAATAATCAACAGAATCTAACGACACTGTTAGGAGAAACGGTTTTGTTTTTTGGGGTTTTTTGGGGATTTGTTTTTGTTTTTTTTCATCTTAGAGTCTAGAAGCCTCACACCTTAAGAAGAAGCTTAAAACTGACTATAAAGCAAATGACTGTTTTAAAGGATGAGAAGCTGGGATCTTTGTTTGTTTTTTAGGTTATAAAAGAATCACTGAAACTGGTTTAATGTGAAAACAGGCATGTAGGCAGTAAAACAACCTCCCACACAGGAAGAGACCATGGCTTACACGGACTTGCTGTTTGTCTCTTCCAACTGGCCACTTTAAAAAAAAAAATTCACTTCAAAGAAGGATTAATGTTGAATTACACAAACTCAACACATCACTGTATACAGAGTTTGTCTGCAGTGTTCTGTTTGGGAAAGTAAAGCCTCACTTTTGAAGAAGAGTCTCTTAAAGCTGAAGCACATGGACTGTCACCGCTGTCCCAGTGAGTGATAATCCCCTTTGGCCATATCTAAAAAGTACTATATTTTTCTTCATGGACATCTCAATCCTACAACAGTGGTTCACGAAGCCACATCCCTGAAATGAGTGGAGAAAGGCATCCTCCTCTTAGTTTAATGGCCCTAAAGCACCTAGCATCATTAAGAAAGAACTACCCAAGTCTTCCATGGAACTCCAGGCAAACAGTATAAACAAAACAAAGTCTCGATCCACAAATTCCCAAAGACGATCAGCTCTGGTTCCTGAAAGTCACATTGCAGCCTCTTTTTCCTAGCAGCTTATGGTTTCATAGTGTTAGGGGCTTTAAATCTTTGTTCATATTCAGCCAATGCAAATATGAATTCTGAACACACACTAGTTGGTTCAGCTAAAATTTACTTGATTTGTAAAGGAAGTAGAACATATCTAAACGGTACAAAATGGCTTAAAGCACTGCAGAGCTTACGATAAGAAAGAGCACGATGAAATCACACAGACCGATGGATCTGTGTAGTTTAACCACTAACTCTAAAAAATAACCTAGACTCATTTAGCTTTGAGAAGTAGTTACTTTCCTCTTATCTCACCTGTCTCTGAGGATGTTGAAACAAAGAAAAAAGGGAAAGTGGCCAAGAATAAATACTTATGTGGCATCACACATGGATTTCTCTTTTAATATGTACAAAAAGAAAATACTCTTTTCTTGCCTCCTCAAACACAAAATACACACACACACACACACACACACACAGAGAGAGAGAGAGAGAGAGAGAGAGAGAGAGAGAGAGAGAGAGAGAGAGAGAGAGGAGGACCTCTAAAATATCTCATAGATAAATAATTTTCTTTTTTTAAAAAGAGTATCTTTCTGTACATTTTGAGATACACACAAACAAATCCACACACTCACTCCAAGACTTATTGCTCTCATGTTCTGTCACAGGCAGCACCCCGGAGGCCCAAGCTGATGGGGAGGGGAGAACAGAGGCAGGTTTAGCAGGCATCTGTTTCTCCCTGTGTCTGAGAGGTGGACACTGGCATCTCTTGCCCGAGCTTTTCCTGTGGGGTTCATCTAGTCAGCAGGGTGGGGAATAGTTGTCTGCACCATACCAAGGTCAGCCCGCTAGGCCTGACAGTCTCTGTCTGCATACAAAGAAAAGAATCAATACTTTTGGACTACGGCTGTGCCCTCAGTGTAAAACAACACACATGCAGCGTCTGACATGTTTCTAGGTGATTTGTGGCAGAACCTCTCCTCTGATCTGTATCCAGGAGCTGCTGTGTTACTGCTCCGTGCTTTTCACTTCCCCCACCCCATTCTGTGCCCCCCACCCCCGCCTGCCCCAGCTCTGTGATGTCTAATGCTTTACTCAGGTACAGAGGCGGGTGTTCTACCCTACAGCTACCTGTCACTCAATAAATCACACCTAGGAGCTCAGTCTTCACAGAGTGATCTGGGCTTTAACAAAGGATCAGAGGGACAAAGTACAGGCAAGATACTGTAATTATAACAAAATAAAACATTCAGGAAGAGGGACAAAGGCTCGAGCATGGGAAAATGTCACCAGGGATAGGATGATGGCTTCTGTCCTGTTTCTGGGTTTTGTTCTTAATATACCCACCTACCATTCATTTTTGTTTTTCTTTTACTTTGTTCTGATTACAACCAGGACAGAAGTGCTATTAAGGAGTCCTTGGAAACAAGTAATGCTCACCCCGGATGTTAAAATCTACCTAAGCTAAACTGAAAGCAGAGACACACTTCCCTATGTATCTTCTGTATCTTTAGTTTATCCTTACCTAAGAGTGTGTGTGTGTGTGTGTGTGTGTATGTGTGTGTGTGTGTATTTCCACTATCCTTTCAAACAGCCCAAAGTGTGAAAACAGTTCCATGAGACAACTACTAATTATGATTTAAACTTCTCTGAACAGCCAGGAAATGATTTAGTTTTCACAAAACATGATGGGTTTGTCCACATTAACTTAGGTGAAAAATACCTTTTATAAAATTTTAACATATATCATATGTTATTCAATTTATCTCTGAATAATTTTATAGTGCTCTCTTCTTCTTTTTTTTCTTTACTACTACCCTCAGATCTATTTTCCAGAGCCTGAACCATTAGCCAAGCCAGATGAGAAGTTTTGGACAGTTTCTTCTGTTCTAAATATTTTAAACACAGCCTTTGAGTTATTCCAGCAATTTCAGTCACATCAGACACCTCTTAATGCAGAAAAAAATGATGTTCTATCATGGAGGTCTCACACGCATCTCCACTGGAACTGCTGCTGATGAAAATAAAAGTGAGTTAGAATATCTCTACACTTCCTTCCTAGTCAATCAATGCCTGACAGCACCAGCTCCTTCAGCTATGTACTTCAGTGATGATGGATCAATAACTGTGGTTTAACAACAGGGAGCCACCAATCATTATACGGATGATTAAAAGGGGTCTCACTCACGTACACCTCTGCAGACAGAGTAGGCCATAGGATCAGAATACTTGCCACATACACTTCATACTACAGAAATCCACATAAAGGAGGGGGACAGGAGACTAAAAATCATTAAGATGCAAGAGAAGGAAATATAGAATACCTCAGAATTGTGTATGTTATTGCCCCTGCTATAATAGAAACCTTAATTCTCCAAATTCACCACAATGGATGAATTAGATGAACAGAATCAGTTAAGACTCTGAGTTTATCATGGACACTTATCACACATACATACATACACACACAGAATATGAACTTAATTCACTCTTAGAAATCTCTGTAGCTATGCTTCTTTTTACTTCACTATTTAAGAAATCCTCCTTGAATATTTATCTGAAATGTCTAAAGGACCTTTAAAGGTACTGAATTGTTTCACCCAGGAATAAACAAATTTGCCATAAAAAAAAAAAAAAGAGTATATCAACCATGGTAGAAAAATTAAGGAAATGATTTAGGCTTTCAAAAATCTATTCTCTTTTATTAATAATGATATAATTCCCTTCATTTTCTTTATTTGATATAACCTTAAACTCATTTATAAAAATTATTATAAATTGACAAATCAAACTATCAAATTCTTTCCTTAAAATAACAAAATTCTTCACATTATTGATTGTCAATTCTTATTATTTGAAACAAGACTGAGGCACTGTCTTGGCATAGACAGTGAGTGAACACATGCTAAGTAAGTAGCAACTATACAATTTCAACTCTGCTCTAGAAGCCCTGAATATGCTGGCCTCTGACAGCCATAAAGATGAACAAGAAGGCTCAGTGGGTAAGGCAGTTTGCCACCAAGTCTGATGATGAGTTACATCTCCCAACATATATAGTTGAAGGGGAAAACAAATTTCTGCATGTTGTATGTGCTCTGTGGCACATGTATTCTCACCTAAACACGTTCATGCATAAATGTAAAACTATAAATATGCCATGATATAATCACCATATGGGATTATAAGTGTCTAAGTAAAGTAACATAAAGAAAAGTGTTCTAAATAGGAAACACTGTCATCCAGACACTCTTGGGAATGCCAAGATTCATTTTAGTTGTCACAATAAAGATAGAAAAGGGACAGTTGCTGTTAGTTATGAGTAAAGCATAAGAAGCTCCTAAATATCCTACCATGTACCTTATCACACATATGCATACAAGCATGCACACACACACACATACATACACAGAGACACACATGCACATAGACGCACACACACTCACACACATGCATAACTATTCAACAGAAACAACTGCTGTAAAGAATGCTGAGTATAGAATGTGCAGGGAGGAGAGAAGAGTGCAAAAAGAAAACTCTATCCAAAAAACATACGGAACAAAAAAACCCAACTCACTTATCAGAATAAGACAAGAAAAGCACTGAGAATAATGACAACACTGAAGAATGTGATGGCTTTCTATCTCATCCAACACTCCCATGGAAATGCTTGTCATTCGTGGAGTGGGAAGGTACGAAAGTAACCAGGTAGACTGGTCCAGGGGCAAACACACACAATGGCAGTTCTTGAGAGGCTAATGTAGAAGGACAGCAAGCTCATGGCCAGCCTGAGCAACTTCATGAGACTCACTCTCAATAAAGTTTTAAGGGGCTGGAAGAATAGCTCTACAAGAGCACTTCTCTACTATATGCGAGAGCCTTGGTTTAATCCCCAGTGCTATACAAAATATTAATAATAAAGTTGCAAGGCTCAGATCATCTCTGCATATAATGAGAAAGACAGCCAATGCTGAACGCAGAGTTTGAACACAATAAGCTGATGGGAGCTGGTCCTTCACGCCAACCCATTCAGATGTATTGAAATTGGTTAGGCAAAATGTGCACAAAATTAATATCAACAATTTAATGAGTTGGACATACTACATGTTCGTGTTACCATCTTCACAATTAAGGTAATAAACGTATCTTTGACCATGTTCCTTTGAGAGCTTTTTTGCTTCTATTTTGCTTTATATTAAGAATACTAGCTGTACCTTAGAATCATCCAATTAATTTTAAGCACACTTAGTAAGTAATTGAAGTGTAGGTATTATATTGCACAACCTATCTCCAAACCTTACTCATTCTGCTAGGTGGAAATTCCTAACCACTGAGTATGAGGGTTGGCTTCACTGTGAGTTCAGAAAATGAGTAAGGAAATACCAGTTTAGTTGTCCTTTGAAATGGAAGAAGTGAGCAGGGACTAAGGAAAGGGAGGAATCCAGGAGGACTTCCTGGTTTCTAACCTGAGTGAATATTATACAGCTAGCAACACCGGATATGACACAGATGGTGATACCATTAACATACAACACAGGCTGGGGTATAAGAACAAACACTGATAGCTTTTCCTTCTGCCCACCTCCACCTCGAGCTTTCAAATGGATCCACTGAAATAGATGAACTTACAAATATAAAGCCATAGAGTAAAGTCTAGGCTAGAAAAAGAGTTGAGTAGTCATCACAAAATTAAAAAGAAATTTAAAGTAACAGGAATCACTCATAGTATGCAGAAGGAAACCTATATATTATCTTGAAAACACTAACATTTAGAATGCACAAAAGTAAACTATAAAATAGCAAAGTATAAAAGTGAGGGTCAAGATAGAATAATGAAAACTCAGAGAATCTAAAGATCTGAGGATTAGTAAAAGTGGTTAAAGAGAATTAAATGTCACAGATATGTAAGTAAAAAACTAAAATGAATGAGATGAGGTCAGGTCTCCACAGCAGCCATGGAGAGGAGCAAATCAAGCAAGATAGGAGAGGCTAAGGCAGAAAGAAGAGAAGCAGGTGATGTATACAGACATAGTCTCCCTTTAATGGGAGTTCTGAATGACAATGGGAAAGGCTGTCACACAGGGACAGCATGTGAGGTGGGCATTTATTAACTGAAATGGAATAAACATGAACTAGAAGAAAAGCTTGTTTTATAGTTTTCTGAATAGTGGAACTACATATAGGCCTTGAAGATGACAGGAGGTTACACATAATACTTATAGACTAGGAATACACTAGTACATAGGAAGTGCATTATGTCCTCTCCATGGCAGCATAGATCATGTTGTGAACATTATCAACTACAGGATAACTTAGGGACTGCAATGGCTATATGACTGCTTATCTTATGGAAGCTGGAATCAGAGATGTTTTTCTAAACTCTGATTTTTCTAAAACTTGTATACTGAACAGATGTAGTAACACATTTTAAACAAATAAACTTCCTAAGGAGGAAAAAGAGAGGATCAGTAATAGAATTCCTACAGCAAGAGAGGACGACATCTCCAAGTCCCATGAGTAGAAGAAGGGCTAACTGCAGCAGACGGGCATCTGTACTGTGACATCAACTGTTCGGTATTATGTGCGGAAAGAACGGAAATGTTCATTGTTAAACTGTGTACACCTGTGACTTTCAAAATATGTGTTCTAAAATCCATCTGCAATAATTTCAAAGTACAGAAAAAGAAAAGCAGCCATAAGGTAGAAGAGAAAGAAAAAAGGGACAAATATTCGACAGGCCACATATTTCAGTCAGTTTTTCTAAGTGCCACTGTAAAACATGGCCACCTTAGTTCATTGTGCTTTAAAACATTCATTTAAACAGGAAATCTTGGGTAAACTATATAACCTTTCTCAAACAGCTTCCTCATTTATAAAACTGTTGGTACTGCCAAACCCTGCCTCAATCTAACATTCATCAACAGAGTCAACTTCCAACAGTATACGAGAGAGTGATTAGTACATTAGGTCTCTCTACACTAGTTCCTCAGAGATGAAATCATGGGTGGGTCTAATGCCTTTTGCCTCACAAGCCCAGGACCCATGAAAGTTCAGTGTTATCAGCTCCCTCCCACAAGCAGGGATTCCCTCAGCCACAGTCCTAATGCTTTCCTACTGCACTACAGACTACTCTTAAAGCAGCCACGAATTCTGGTCTTCTCATGTTGTTGCTTGTTTTTAAATTTTGTGCATGTGGTTATATATCATGTCTAAGAGTTTCTAATATAAAAGAAAACTGCTGATAATTTTTTTAATTATAAATGTCTTTATAGATGTCTTAAGAAAATTATAAATATCTTTATATAATTAAATCTTAACAGGATTTTCTTTGAAACTTAAATATTCAATAAATAAGACTAATTTGAAGTTAATCTGAACTCCTTAGCTTCAGAGACAAACAGCCTAGACTTGTCTAGGTTTTTGAGTGTGTAGCAAACCACATGAAGATTCATCTTTAAACCACCAGTTATTTGAAACAGCTGCAAATATGTTTTCATAGAGAAATAGGCTAGGATTTAGAGCCTTACAAGGTGAGAGCAACACAGTTAACCATTACCAAGGAAGGTTCGGTTCAAGCATTACACAGATACATTCATATAGTGTCACATGAGGATGTTTTCATACTCAACATGGGTATTTTGGTCTCCTAATGGGTGGATGTCATGATGTTTTGCATTAAGATGTTTTCAAGCATATGACACAAAAACAGTAGCTACAACAACCCCATTATGTGAACAAGAGACAAAATTGTATTTTACATTAATCCACCCCATCTTCAACAGTTTCCTATAGGGTAGACCTTTAAAGAAGCATGGATTACAATGAGCCATGGCCAGAGATAGTTGAGCAGATTTAACCTACTCATGAGAGAAAATATCTACCTTAAAACAGAGGAAGGAACATTTCATAGCATAAAATTGGGAAGAACTTTCTGCTTCCCAAAATGCCTTTCTTGGTGAGGTTAGGGGTTTTTTTTTGTTTGTTTGAAAACCAAAACAAAACCAAAAAAAACAAAACAAAAAAAAAAAAAAAAACAAAGAATACAACAACAAAACCACGAAGTAACTACTGTTCCCAGTCAAGTCATGAATCAAGGTACAATCTCATCATAACCACAGGTAAGAATAAGAATGAACGGAGATTCTGAGGACTGGACCACCAAGCAAAGAGTAAACATGGAGGGACCCATGGCTCTGGCTGCATATGTGGCAAAGGATGACCTTGTGGACATCAGTGGGAGGAGCAGCCCTTGGTCCTGTGGGGGTTTGATGCCCCAGTGTAGGGGAATGCCAGCACTGAAAGGCAGGAGTGGGTGGGTGGGTAGGGGAGCACCCTCACAGAGGCATGGGGAGGTGGGATGGGATAAGGGGTTTCTGGAGGGAAGACCTGGAAACATTTGAAATGTAAATAAAGAAAATACCCAATAAAAGAAAAAATGAATAAGAAGCCAGATATGGTAGCACAAACCTTCAATCCTAGCACTTGAGAGGCAGAGTCAGGTTAATCTCTGAGTTCAAGGCCAGCTTCCTCTAGAAAAATCTGTCTCAAAAGAACATTAAAAAAAAAAAAAAGAATAATAATAAAAACAATGTCAAGTGTATAGTTGGATCAGATAAACTGAGGCACACAGGAAGCTGTGTGAACAATGGGGACAAGAAATGCAAACTAGGTGATTTAGGTTGCAAGTTAGCCTTTTCTTTTATAGTTTATTTGATTTTATTTTATGAGCATTGGTGTAAGAGTGTCAGATCCTCTGGAACTAGAGTTATAAACAGTTGAGAACTGCCATGTGGGTGCTGGGAATTGAACCCCTATCCTCTGCAAGAGCAGCCAGTGCTAACTGCTGAGCCATCTCTCCATCCTGCAAGGGAGCTTTTTAAAGAGAGAAGAGCTGAGCATGAGCAAAGTACACACTGCCATAGTGTCTTATGGCTTACTCACACATGTGTGTAACTTGTATGTTTTCACCCGAATTATTATTTGGAGACATTTTCTGTGCACTGGGATGAGGGCCAATCCCACAAACTGCTTCCCTGATACTGTATGAGTCTGCCTATTCTAAACCTACAGACTTCTCCAGTCAGGGCAGTGCTTCAGAAATGACTGGAATGAAGACAACACAGACATGTAACTTCTTCTGTTAGGCAGTCCTTATTTTAAACATCTCTAAAGAGAACAAACTTTACTTTCTAACCTACATAAACTAACTTCTATGTTATAACTGGAAATTTCCAAAATTTCTTTACTCATAATTAGGTATTAGTTAGATTAAAATTAAAATCTGAAAACCATCTTATCTGCCAAAGTCTCCATAGGAAATCTTCAGAAAAATAAGCAAACAAATCACTGTACTTAGTTTCTAGAAACAATGACAATAAGAACTGTAAGAACTCTCAGAATTAAAAATAGTAAGAAAGCTATCTGCAATTAACAGTTTATTTGAAGTATTAATGGTATATTGTCATGCTTTCAATAAATCTGCATGCTTGCAAAACAGTCTTGTACTTAAAATACTTTGTGTGTGATATCTAACATAAAATTTTAATTTTAATAAAGAAAAGGTCATGAGATTTTTAGTGTACATCCTCATAAAATAAACCTTTCCTATGAAGTTCTACTTTCTAACACACTTTCCCACAGAGCTGTATTTTGCCCAAGGGCATCTCTATCTATCTGGTTTTGGTCTCATCTTCAATTCTCTGTTTTCTTCACTTCAACAATTTTGACATTCCCTTGATCTCTTCCATCTTTGCTGAAAATGTTTTCTCCTATAATGCTATATAGATCTTTTATTTTGTTTCCGCTATCATGACACTTTCAGTAAGAGGCACAAGGCATTAAAGACACTTAGCATAATTAATTAAAGCAACAATTTAAACACATACACCAAAAGGTTACTACTAACCAATACTTTCCATTACCTGAGTGAACAAACAACTCATAGCACAGTAAACAACATGTAAGCTATGTTGGCAATTAAGTAAAAATGTTTTTCAAAAAACTCGTAAGTCAGAATGTATTGCTAAGACTTGGATGGTTCTGTGGCTCAACCCCACAGAGCACACATTCAGCTAATCCAGGGCATTTTCTTGATTTAATCATGGCAGCAAGTTTGTCTCTTGCTGTTGGTATAAAATATGATCATATTCATTTCTACAGGGTCATACACACAGAGTTGTTGCCCTGATCCCATATGATCTCAGGGTATATTGATACATAAGGTGATATAACCTTTTTAAAAATCTGTTGTGCATTGAGGAAATCATATCGGTTTCACTTCAATAAAAGCAGGATTAATTTGCTTACTTGACTGATTTTTTTCTAGTTTGATACTTTCTTCAACTTTTCAGTTACAATATTCGAGTTCAAATGTTTATGAACTAGTACTAATGTGATATTCTCCCCCCCCCCAATTAAGGCAATAAGGAATACTGCAGGCTTCTAATTAAAGAACTAAATACTAGCCAGTTATGCATCTGTAGTCTCAGCAATTGAGAGGTAGCAGAGGCAGGAGCATTACAACTTAGAAGCCAACCTGGCCTACACAGTGAGGTTTTTGTCTTAAACTCTAATTTCAGAGGCGTACCTTGCACATGTGCTCGATGCAAGCTGAGTGTACATGCAATGATGTCATGAAACTACTGTCTCTATGATGTGCTCTGTCAGTTCATCCAGGTAAGGTGATGAGATATACCCACCTATCTCCATTAGCTACATCTACTTTGTAACAACAGTATCTACTTATTTAACAGCTAACCAAATTTTGGATGGCTTTTCTTATTCAGGGGTGCTTTTGGGGGTTTGTTTGTTTTGCTTTTGTTTTGTTGTTGTTGTTTAACTTTGTAGCCTTAACAGGTCTACCCGAGAATAAAATAACACAACCAGGCCCTTATTGGGCCTAAACTCCATACAAGGGAAGTACTATTCCTAGACAGAAAAAAACAACAAAATGGTAAATTAAAAGTTAATGGTGGGATTCTCGACCTCTTTCTAAGTGTCATAATTGGAAGTCCCCAGAAGTTAATTTCCAAATATAAGAAAATAAAAATCATATGGGAAGATAGTACATTTGTTTTGTTTTTCATTTCTTTGGGGATTTTATTGTTGTTGTTTTGTTTTTTTGAAACAAGGTTTCTCAGTGTGGCACTGGCTGTCCCGGAACTTGCTCTATCAACCAAAGTAGCCTCAGACTCAGAGATCTGCCTGCTTCTGCTTCTCAAGCACTGGGATCAAAGGTGTGCGCCACAACCACCTAGCAAGTGTTGTTGTTGTTGATGATGATGATGTTGTTGTTATTTTGTTGTTGTTGTTTTTTGAGATAGGGTCTTTTAATAGGTAGATCAGGTTGGCCTTGAACTCAGAACTCTACCTACCTGGCTCTATCTCCTGAGTACTGGGATGAAAGTTGAGTACCACCTTACCCCACTTCAACTCTTTATCGATATGATTACAGTGAATGAGGCATTTAGTCTTTAACATTAACAGAACAAGAAATAGTCTGAACCCCAACATCTATCAAACTCTTAATATGGAAAGAAGGAACCTTCTTGGAAATATAGAAATGCAATTCAAGTTAACAAAGAAGAAAGTAGTATGATACTCTTTTCCAGAGTCTACTATGAGCAGGGATCCAAGCAAAACAGCAGAATATACAGATAAGCACAAACATGCATTTGCCCTGAAGGAGAGAAGTTTTTAAGTGAGCTTGCTTTTTCTCTACTGCCACAGAACCCACATTTATGCAAACATACAACAGAACATATGTGTCCTTTGTGCAAAGTTTTCCTTCGTTTGCCTATCCACACTGTGATTCCATGCAAAGATCAGTATTTATCACATTCATTCAGCATGTACACGCCTTCCTGACAAAGGTCAGGCTCAAGGACAATGCTGAGACAAGACACACAAATAAACCTGATTCTTCCAAAGCTCACAACACAGTTCCTCAGAGCTGCCTATCCTTACTTCATATGGAAGAGCTGCCTTGGAAATACCAGCTTGTTTCAATACAGCCTTGTATTGCCAACCCTGCAGTAAGAGGTCAGAGTGTTCATTCAGAAAGCTTTGACATCTCGATGTCCTATGACCTGTAGATGAGGGACATCGAGGACAGCCTGAGACCACAGTCTGTGGTTGTTACATAGTCCATACATTCTCCATCAAACAGGGCTGCTGCCCTGACCCCATGTGATCACTTAGTCTATTGGCACATAAGTGAGTGAGAGAAGTAAACATATTTATAAACCACAGGATATGTTTTAAATCATTTTAAACCCATCCAAGTTGTGATTAGTTCAGTGACTTAGGCCTTTGCTGAAATCACATCTTGAAACATTATTGTAACCATTATTGTGGAATTCACTTTCTGATTTTGATATATTGAGTTCTTTTCTTGCTTCTTCTTACCCATAGATGTATAATTTGGGTCTGCTGTATTCTTTCAAAGGAAGAATTGGCAGGGTAGTTGCTGTTACTTAGGATAAGTATGTAATCTCTTTGACTTTCTCTTGTTGGGCAAACTGCCCAGTGAATATCAATTTTTTTTTAGAGCTACAAATATGGTTTTAATAGATTCACAGATTTTAAATTATTATAATTCAGGGCACGTCTCTCCCAGGGTGAGCAAATAACTCATAGCAATCCATGTAGATGCAAAGGAGATGACAATTGATCAATCTGCATGTGAGTACATTGACAGAGTTACTGCTCCCCTTTTCTCTACAACCCTCCCCGCAACACTCAGACAATTTTCACATGGAAAAAAATGCCTGTCTATGAGAGTTCAAATTAGTCATAATACCCACTTTGGGGACTGAAGAACACTTACTGTAAATCAGCCACTCAGAAACCACACTTGACATATTTTGGTTATAATATAACTGTAAGTTGCATAATATTGTACGTATTGATTGGCTCTTGAGATTGTAATGGAAAGCAACTGCCATACATTGAAAGTGACCAACCACAAGGCAGAAAAATTGTTCCTGAAGATCCCACAACCATTTTTCTTATAATCTAAACCTCCCTGTCCTCTACACACTATATTCTCACACACACTTGAAATTGTAGTCTTACTATAAAGGCCTTTTAACCTCAAATTGTCACCCGCTCAACCTCCCTCAGACTCACAGAGTTCTACCGCGGTAAACTGAGTTTCTTCTTTAAGGAAGCAGTGACCTGTCTTCTGAATCAGAAAAGAACCAACCACCCTGCCCCACCCCTAAAAACTCCTGAGGAAGGTAAGTTGTAAAACCATAATAGAATCTATCTTTCTGATATTTCTCTAGTCAGCTCCTTTTGTTGTTAAAAATAAAGTAATTGGAGAATGTTTATTTTGTAAGATCCTATCTGTGTACTTGATTTGGAGTGTGTCTTTACCTTCCTACAGGAGTGAACAGCATGCTTTCCTCTGCTCCCTTACAGTCTCTCTCGTGTAGGAACAGACACTACTCTGTAAAAGGACAGCGAGAAAGAAACCTAGTAGCACACAGCAAGAAATCAAGGTCACTTCTTGAACTTACAAGAAGCCAAGGCTGTTAAAAGATTTTAGCTGCATTTCCAAGTGAAACATTGATGTCATTTCTTCCCCTCCGAATGATCTGTCCTAATGATTACCCTTTAATTTGGGCACCATGACTCTAATATAAAATACTTAACTATAATAAATACATATAATAATTGTGTGGCTCAGCTACTTGTGTTAGATATTGGTTTGTGAAAGATTCTTTTGTCAAATAGGTAATAAATTACACGTATTGTTTCAGTTCCACTGGGAACAACTTTTCAGTTTTCCCTTGCATTCTCTGCTCTTCTAATTCTTCCTCAACTTATCGTGTCTCATGGCTCAATAAAAGCAGTAATTGTACCTACTGAGGTCCCAATGACCATCTGGAAAACAATAGATCAAATCACCATGTGGCATAATTTTGCTAACTCATCTTTTAAGAAAAATTTAAACATGTATATACACACACACACACACACACACACACACACACACACACACACACACACATATATATATGTATGTACACCCAGAGAGACCGGGGAGGGAGGAAAGGGAAGAGAGAAGGTGAATAGGTAACAACATCCCCCTATTCCAAACTCAAAGACTTTGAAATATAGTTGGGATAATGCCTATGAATGTTTTAGACTTGAATGTGGATAAAGTAATCAACTTGAATTAGAATAATAATCACCCTAGTCCTAATATGAACAGTCAGTATTCCAAGAACTGCCCAAAATTACTGGGAGAAATGCAGACAGTCTTTTCAAATATTAAGGAGGTGGTTAAAGTATAGTTAAACTTACCCATAAAGAACACTGAAGTTCCTAGGGGTATAGAACAGCAAATACTTCAGAGCTCTGTTTATAGAACAAAATGAAATCAACATATGGGTCCCATGTCAATTTTCTCCATTTTGCTTCCTGTTCCAGATGGATTCACCAACGCCACTACTGACAACTAATGAGTCACCTTACCTTAAGCATCTCCCACATATGTATGTCTCCAGACAATCACCAGGATGGCATATGGTTACTCAGAAAGCCACAGTAATTAACAGAAAATGAGAGACAATGAGTAAATATTTTTTCCATTTCCTGTTCTGGGAGACATATTCATGATATGACTTATTGAGAATAGCACTGGTCAAGAGTAATACTGTTCCTCTCCACACTCTTCTTACATTGTCTTTCCAATCTATCATTCTCCTCTAAGCTCTTCCCTAAACAAAGACATATCATGATCTGTCTCAGAAGGACACAGGTTACATCAACTTTCAAAGGAAATCATAAAATGAATGGCTAGTGCCGGCGCACGCCTTGAATCCCAGCACTTGGGAGGCAGAGGCAGGTGGATTTCTGAATTCTGAGTTCCAGGCCAGCTTGATCTACAGAGTGAGTTCCAGGACAGCCAGGGCTATACAGAGAAACCCTGTCTTGAAAAACCAAAAAAAAAAAAAAAAAAAAGGCTAGAGTAAAATTGACTACATCAAACATGGAAGAAAAGATGACACCATGATGTAATTCATAGTAAAGAGAAACACAAAGGTGAGGAAGGAGGAAAGTGCAGGAAAGCCTAGATTTTTCACATCCAGATATGAAAAGCCTATGGAGATGGCAAACACCAGAAAAACTCAAGGTGTTTTCATGTAGCTTTAACCACACACAGTCTGTGTCTTTGCCAAAAGGAAAGTATTGGCTGATTTATACAGCTCTGGATTTTGACAGGCTCAGTCCTACTCCACCCCCAGGTAGGGTCATGACATGCAGCTCCATGCTGTTTTCTCAGGGTACTTTGAAACTTCCCTCCTACCAGATACAAGAAGCTGGCTCTGGGCAGCAGGCTGAAGAAACAGTTAGCACACAGTTAAGTTACCTCTTCAATACAGAAGACGCCCTATTGCACCATATGCATGGCTTCCAGTAAACACACACCTTCATTTCAATACATATTTGGTACACAGTATCTTGAGAGGCCTGCAGAAAACATATCCGATCCTCTGCAAATATATCTACACAGTTTAATGACTTACAACTTGAGCTGTATAACCAAGAACGTAATAGTGAAAATGTCTAAGAGCATAGATAATGCAAGGTCTTATGCCACATTTTTATTAAGTAAACTCTTAGCAAATCATCATTCATGGGTGACTTAGTCTGCAGTTTTTTTCTCTGTGGTTGCTGATTCCCAAAACTACAGATATGTAATCCTAAGAGTAAGGAATATTGCTATGGCATGATAAATAATCACTATTCAAATGGTGAAATTTGTGACACACATGAAAATGAGATTGAAATATCTAAATAATACATCTAAATATTTTATTTAAGTATTTATTACCAGTGTCGGCCAATAAAGTAGTCAATATCCCAAGTTAATTTAAAAAAAAAAAAAAAAAACTCAAAATTGAGATTGCATCAAATCATTCATAACTGCCCTATGCACAATCCTAAATGGACTGTTCTAGATCTGTCCTCTGTATGAAATTAAGAAGGAACAACAAACAACACATTCCAGTCCCCAAACTCTAGTCATAAAGATTTTAGAAGACAAAAGTACATATTTTTTGCAATTTATTTGTAAACTTACTGAAGAGCACTGTCAAGAAAGTATTAATCATAAAAGAATGCCAAGGACAGTTAGGCAAACTGAGAATGAGATCAGTAACAGCAGATCTTTACTTCTCCAAAGCAAAGTTTTTATCTTGTAACATAAAGAAATCAGCTCACAAGGTCAGGTAGCAGGTGGGGACAGGACCCAGAAACAAGAAAGTAAGCAAAAGTTGTGAAGCAAATGCTAAATATCAACACAAACAGCTGCGAAACGCAAAGATTCCTTCTGGCATTTTTTTAAAGTGTTTATCTTTTGCTCTGGAGCTAATAGGGATACATTCATTTTCATACAAAAGATAAGGAATGGTGGTTGCTTGTGTAAAGAAAAGACTTATGTGACTAATAGTTATAAACAAAATTCTTTTGTACATCAAAGAAAAGGAGCCTTTTGTTTATGCAAGAAATTCCTAATGGGTTCATTTATAAGTAAAATATTCTTTTTATTTGAGATCTAGCAGCACAGCACAGGGTAGCTGAAGACAGCAGGTAGCTCTGATAATGAACTTTGCAGAGTTTTGAAAAAAATAATATCTGAAGGCAATTTGTTCTTCCAGAGTCAGTAGATTACTGGTTCAAAAGATAAAAAAAAAAAATCTCTGAGGATATTTTGAGATTTTAAAATAAAATAAGAAAACCAGACATACACAAAGGGGCGGAGGGAGTCTGGCTAATTAAAATTTCCAGTTCTATATATACAAATCCATCAAGAAAGGCCTGCAGGACCAGACCTGTGCGAGAAAAAGTATACCATCATCACATTAATTGTGTGACGACTTCATAATGCCAGCCAGCCAGGTTTACACAGAAGAGATTAAATAACAAGATAATCTTATAAACAATGCTCATTTCACCAGTGTACCAAATAAGTTTGATTTATATCACTGACTGTTCTTCTAATTAATTTACGCACCCACGTGCTTCAATTTACACAGACAGACACCTACAATGAGATAGAGATAGCCATTTTTTTAAGCATCTTGACCTTCGAGCTGGGTTCATGTTTAGTCTTCTCATTGTTGTTAGTCACTCAAAAATGAAGAAACAGTTAAGGCCCTGCATTAAAGTTAACCATGAGGAAAGGAAACGCTTTATCAAACTAAATACTCAACTCCCCCATCAACATATATGTTGACTTCAGTTGGTAAACTTCACCAAAACTTGACTTGCAAAAAGCGTTATGACTCCAAGTTCTGAATCAATCATCCCCGGCAACATACACACGCACGCGCACACACAGAGTCTCCCCCCACCCAGTTCATTTCATAATCAGCATCAATTTTAAATCCCTGTGTTTTGTTTTTAATGTAGCTTCTATTGAAAGAACAAAGGGAGAGACAGCTCATTTTAAAGCATGATTTTTAACAATATTAAGGGCTTAGATAAAAATTTTAGGCTCATTTTGTAGCAGAGACTGGGGGAAACTCCATAGGTAAAGAAAACTGAACCCATGTCCATTTCCTTACGCAGAAAACAAACCACCATCTCAGAATCAGACCATTCACAGGATGCCAGCAACGATATCAGCTCACACTTCAAAACTCTAAACCCACACTGTAACAAAGTACTCTGGTGTCAGGATTATTTTAATTCAGCCATTTTACAACTTCTATGGATAGTTTCAGTGTGTGGATAAGAATGTCTGTTTACTTATTTAATCAGGCAAGAAAAGGCTTTTCTCCTCTTTGTTTTAAAACTTTTATTTATATAAGTGATCAACGTTTATTTGTAAAACCTCAATACAATAACAGATGTCAGCTGCATTATATGTTTTTGATTATAAACTCCTAAAGGGCAGAGACCCTATCTGTTCAGCTCACATTTTATAGGATGCAAACACAGTACCATACCCAAAAAGGCACTTAAAAATGTTTTTTAAAAGTAACAATGATTTCAGGGGAACCTAGTCTGCCTCGTGCTCCAAGAAAGTCTACTGGCACTCACGGAACACTACAGAAGGCTTCACACTCTCAGGCAATCCCTTCCTTTGTACATCTGCAAAGGACACTTTGCTTTTGAAACAGGACTCACTTAGATTTGACTATTTCTACTTCATACTGTTTAAGAGGTAGTGTTTAAACAACATTAACAGACTCTAGAAAAACAGACAGGTAAAAACAAAACAGACCTAAACATTCTATGCCTTAGTATTGCTTCAACACATCCCACGTGTCTTGGGAAAAAATGTGATTTTATTTTGCATGAAAAACCTGCTGAGATTGCTACTGCAATGCTAAAAATTGAAGCATTCTGACCTGAATTCTGACCTCACCAACCGGTTTAGGTATGACTGATATTTGCATTCTTTGTGTTCTTCTGGGTTGTATGGAACATGGGGGAAATTGGCTATATAACTTAGCTTTTACATTTTAAAACAATGTCTTGTAATATGTATAATCACTAAAGGGATAGAAACAAGCACATGATATCATGCAGGCTCTGACCAGCAATGAAGAGTGTTGGGACAACCTAGGGTAAGTCCTATCAAGCCTCTGAGCCACAGTTTCTAAATCATTAAGAGGAAGATATTGGGTTTTTACAACTCATATAATTTTCACTTTAAAGTTCTATCAAACCTAACACACAACTTGAGATTGTTCTAGCAAAAGGTTTTCTTTTCTTGTATAAGAGACAGCAAGACTTGTATGTTCTAATATAGAGTATTCATTGTAATTAACTCCAACCAAATATACAAATGGAAGATAATTAGTAATTCTGATAGCTATATAAAGTGTGATTATAGTATGCAGTATATTCATAAAAACCCATGAACATGTACATGCCCACTCAAAATACATAATTCTCTAATCAAGATGAGAACTAAGAGCTTCCTGTTTCTCTTTCTTACCTTGCTTACAAGCTGAAGAAATTGCACGGAGGAAACCCAGCACCTTGAATGGCATTTCTTATGTTAATACACACAGTCATCAACATGAACAGCTCATGTCAAATCTATCACCTAAAATTCAGACAACACTCTCTCATCAAAACACTTAGACTACGAAGAATATAAAGCTTATCTCATATACCTGAAATACTAAAACTCAAGCTATATGAGTCAGTGACTTTAATGCTACTGAAGCAGGATAAAATGCAACAACAGCAATGGAAAGAGGAAAAGGAAAAATATCTGAAAAGATACAAAAGCACCTCACTTGTATCCTGACAAAATTTCAAAAGGGGAAAAATGGGAAAGGGAAAAACCTTACATTCATTCAGCAAATTTTCTGTATTTACTAACAAATTTCAATTGCTGAATACACCATCATTTTCTTGTTTTTGGAAAACAGATGCACAGAGAATACTCAGTAAAAATAGGCAAAAAAAAAATCACTACCTTATTTAAATTTTTCTGTCAACCTTTAATTCCTATGGTAAAAAGATACCTTAAAAATTATTTTAAGTTACATAATATTTACATAGTCAAGATATATATGCTACTTCAGGAATTTTTTTCCTAACCATTAACCTTTTGGCAACCAAAAATTAGTGAAAATATAACATAATAAGAATAGATTTACTGTTCTTATGTGCCATATAAAATGTCTCAGTTACTAACATTATCTCCCCGTTCTGAGCCTTCCATAACTGAGAGGCAGCACCAAAGAAAAAGAATATTTCCTATTCCACTGCATCAACTAAAATTAAATCCAGAGATAAAAACAGAGAGGGAGGGAATCTCCTACCTTACTCTGCTGGGTTTTAAGCAAGTCTGAACTCAAGGGTTTCTACACTCATATTTCCCTACATAGGAGAAGAAATGTGTTCACCTGAACTCATAATAATAATAATAATTTTACCCAGAAACAGGAAGAGGTGGCTCAATTAACATCTCAAATTCATTCACATCTTTAAACCTATCAACACCATACAATTTATGTATGAATGTAACCTTAATCTTATGTTTTATGAAATTTTTTCAAAATAATTGTGGGCACCAATCTTTTCGGGATCAGCAGTTCAACTCTGCAGATGAAATGGAATTGTAGATCGCTTCTGTGGAAGGTGGGAAATGAGAACAAGATGTAAAGAAAAGCAAATATAAAACGAACAAAAATTTAATGTGAAAACACAGATAGAAAAAGAGAACGCAGAGAAAACACAAAAGAGACAGAACTGGACAGCAAGACAGGCAGGGAGGAACGAAGAGAGGAGGAGCAGGCAAGATG
Source organism: Mastomys natalensis (assembly GCA_021653895.1). Classification (NCBI taxonomy): domain Eukaryota; kingdom Metazoa; phylum Chordata; class Mammalia; order Rodentia; family Muridae; genus Mastomys; species Mastomys natalensis. The sequence goes on from JAJTUV010000233.1 coordinate 538,275, forward strand.
AAATATCTGCAGTCAATGGCTCTTATCCAAAGCTTGTCAGAGCACAAGCCCAACGCCTGCATCTTGTTTTCTGACAGCAAATACCTCTCCTTTATTTTTTTTTCCAATAATGTTTTCTGTACCTAGGCAGTCTCATTTTCTTTTCAAATTTTAGGTTAGTTCGAAAGAAAGGTTCAATTCTGAAACTTTGTTCATGTGTACAGCAGTAAGTTTTTATTTTAGAAATGTACTTTGGAGCCTACACACCATGGCTCGCAAAACCTCAGAGTTATTCAGACCTTTTAAAGCTGACAGACGGTACTGTCCTTCTGAAGAAGTCAGAGTTGCCTGGTTCTATGCTGCTTGCAAATCACATCCAAAATCAGTGCAATCTGAGCTCCACAGCCAGATTCTACAGGACGGTGAACTGCACACCTAGACCTGACAATGAGCTACCAGCCACGCCGCCCCCTTTCCTGCTGACTTGCTTTATCCAGCCACACACCTACTCTTGCTCACTGGGTGCATACACACCACAGTCCACACCATAGTTCTCAGCATCTTAAAAACCGGTGGTACTCGAGTTACTGCCCAGTCTGGTGGCCCTTGCAGTGTACTTTACTACCTTACAAAACAACTTTTCATATAAAAATTCATCAAATAATGCACCACTTTTGCTATATTGATCCTACAAACTGTAAGTCTGTGAAGTGGCTCAATACCGTGTCACCACTGCACAGCAACTTGTTTCATTTACAGTATCTGTTTCACTTCTACTCACGAGCTAATATAATTCAATTTTTTTTTAACTGCACACAGGCTGCTAGACACATGTGCATGGCAAATGGAATCTGAACTTAGCTTAACAGCCTCATTTATTCCTGATGGTTTAAATTATTTCATCACAATTAATGACACCCCCTCAGCTTCCTGTGCAGCACTGCCAGATGTTCAGAGATCACAAAGCCACTCTCTTCTTTGACGGCTGGTGACAAGTTGTCCTCTGAAGGACATTCCCTAGGTACACAGCCGGATGACACTTCCATTGCTTAGCACCTCTCTGCCTCCCAGAGTAACTATGGTGAGGAAAAAGCAGGAAGTCATGAGAAACCAGCTAATGTATTAGTTAGGGCAAATTCTGCAAAGTGATCTAAATTTGGAGGAGCTGAGCTGCTGCTGGGGTTCCTAACCTTGCTGTTTAGAAAAGGCCTCTGCCTCCACCTTCTCCACACCAGCATCTACTGAGTGTACGGAGAGCTTACCATGGCATCCTTCCCAGACAATCGAGAAGAACAACCACAGCACGAACTTCTCCGGAGAGGCCTTTCTCACTTTTGGTTATTTTCAGAAGTGTCTTGTTTTTATGTGTAAGCAATTTGAAATTATTGTCTCTCTCTTCAATCATCATTATCCTCTATCCTATTCAATAAAAACAGTAAGTAGAAATACATTTTAGCAACTCTTTCTTAGTGGCTTTGCTCATTTACTTAGGTTAAGTAGGGTTTTTTGAGGTTGTTTTGTTTTCCCTGGGGGTACTGGTGTTTTGTTGTTTAGTTTTGTCTGTTACTATTATTTCACTAATTTTGTTTAAAGGAAATATTGAAAAACACAGTTCCTATTTCCTGTTTTGACTGCAATGCCAGGCAGGTACAGCTATTTTACCTGACCACTTTTAATATCAACAATAAAAAGTCTTAGTCTAAAACTTCAAAAATATTCATTGAATTCTTCACTTGAGTTTCACATAAAACACAAATTCACCTAAAATAGAAATCACAGGTAGCTAAAAAGGTGGTAGAAATAAAAACACTAGCACTTTTACAATAAGAATTCAATACATGGCTCTGATTTGGAAAACATTTCCATAAACTAGAGAACATGTGGCAGACATTTTATGGATTATTTTTTAAATGTTTAAAAAAAATACCCTGATCTTATTCAGGGAATAAGGGGCCTTTTCGTTTGCCAAAAAGTGTAATAGGAAAACAGAAAGGCCACCTGTGTCAGCCCACCCTATAGCATGAACATGAGCTATAAGGGCATTTTAGAAACTATTTTCAAACTGAGATGAGAAAAAAAATCAGTATCAATACAGATTCTAAACAGATGCACAAGGCCTCTGTGCATGTTAGTGATTATGTGTGTGGCCTCCCCAACCAAGCTAATTCCACACGCCTCCCAAACTCTGTACACTTTCTCTTTAACAAGCTACTTGTGATTAAAACTACAGCCTCCTACATAGCAACTTGGACAATGGATACAAACACAGGGAAATGGAACAAGGTGACTTTTCCACACCCATAATTGGATATTTTTTAAATCTTAAATGACTATTGCATCCTACGGGACACTCAACACTTAACATTTGGTATTTGAATATTAAATGCTTTACTGGGATATCCTATAGAATATACTGTCTTTGTCAGAGCTGAGGGACTCAGGGGGAAGCTGTACTGGTGACACTCTTTGTAGCCTGCAGACAATAGTAAACTCTTAGCACTCCCAGAGTTGCATCAGATTTTCCTTGGACGGAGACTGAAATGAAAGTTCGATTACCGAGAGGTAGATAAGTAAAATAAACAACTAATTTCATACAGGGAGGGTGGGAGAACGTCATATGGACCTCATTCTGTTGTCTCCGAACACTTTATCTGAGGGGGAAAAGGAGCTGAGTAAACTTTAAACTCTCATGTAGGGATGTATTGCTTGTGTGTCCCTGGCAGATGTGGAAAGGAGATGAAATGGGCAAGGGAGAATCAAATATCCCTTCGCTGCAGGTTTGCTGAGGGAAAGAGTGCTGCAAAGACCTCACATCTGGCAATCATTTGTCAATAGCTGGAAAGAGAACGGCAGGAAACTTTCTGGCTCTTGGAGAAGATGAAAAGACAAAAACCATCTCTCCCTCTCTCTCTCTCTCTCTCTCTCTCTCTCTCTCTCTCTCTCTCTCTCTGTCTCACACACACACACACACACACACACACGCACACACACAAACGCGCACACACATATACACACATGTACACAGACACACATACATCACACAAGGACTTATACTCTACCATGGCCACCCCCACTCCCAAATTTAATGATCTTCAGATACACTCTATTCCCTGGTAAAAAACACGCAGTCACTTGACTTGTTAAAGCTGCAGTGTGTGTACATTTTTTTCAAATAAACCCCAGGGCTGATGTTAGAAAATCAAAATCAGTCAAGCAGAGACCGCCTGGTACTTTGGGCAGGAATCCTTGCGGTTTAGTCAATAAACAGAATCTGAATGAAAGACACCACAGTAACTAGACAGTAACGTTTTGAACAGCTCTTAACCTGAAGGGAGGTGGGGGGTGCGCTAGTGACCAAGGACATCAGGGTACCAGTCCACTCAGAGCTGAGTACCTGCAATGTGACTGCTTAGGACACAGTCATCTGTTGTTCCTAACAAAAAAAGGAGAGAAAATAATATTATATGGGGGTTATTACATGTAAGTGAAGCTGAAAGAGCTGTTTTAAAAAAAATAATTATATCTATCTAATAAGGTAGTAAGAGAAACTTGTCTCTATTTTGTTCATACTGATAAACTACAGTCAATCTACAGGCTTCACCATTGTGTATCCTAAAAAATAATCAGCTTTGTCCCAGTAGATTCATCATACAATAAATAAGTTTTCAAGATATCCCCATACCACATTAATTAAGTTCTCCAAAAATCACAGGAATATAAATCTGCTTGTGGTGATAGATAGACTTCAAGGGGTGGCTTCAGGTTCACCCTCGTGCTGCATTTAACCGGCAGTAGCTGCCACTGTGGAGCTCGTCCCTGTGACTCTGTAAGTGAAGGCTGCAGGTTGTTTAATAACCTGGCAAATTCACAGTAGCTTGTCAAATTATTACAGGAACAGTGTCATCACTAAACAAGCCTGATCACGGTTAATTACAATGCAGACCAGAGAGCAGCCACAATTGTTCATTAATTACAGGAAGCACCTCATTTAAATTTTATGGAAATTTACACTTGCACCCTGGTATGTCTGGAAAAAAAAAGAGATCTTTCACGAATTCACTGAAGAAAGGAGTCTGTGGTTTATGAAACATCACAGTAAATTGTGTCTAATCTGGTACTGAAATATTGGTTCATTATTTACTCTAATTTCCTAAGCACTTCAGTAGTGAAAAACACCAAGTCAAACCTCACATAGTGAACTATCAACCAAGGAAAGAACTGCAAAGTTAACTGTACCAACTCAATCCACAAGGAGATGCAGCCAGGCTAAGAAAGGCCAACTTTTTATTAAACATATACAAAATACTTAGCAGTTAAGGAGGGGCTATCCTAGAAGGACCACTTCCTAGAAGGCAGTCATGCTGGTACACAATTCCATTTGGCTATTTATCAATTAAATTCCCACACTAAGCAGAAAATTCCAGCACCGCATCTACTTCGGAAACCACTGAGGAAAATAAGCCAAGACACAAAGTGAACTGAAGCTGACTTTCTAGCTACTGGTCTATCAAATGTTAACCCCAAAGCACAACAGATGCCTTTGCGAAAGTAAATCCAGGCACCAGGTAGGAGAGTTACTCGAGACCAAAGATACAAAGACAAGTATTGGGAATCTCAAAATTACCAAACCATGAAGGTTCTAAGATGGCTGAAAATCTTAGAATCCTTAGGCAAGGATTTAATAGGAAGAAGTTACAGATAGAAAGAGGCTTGATGAGTCATGAGAACGGAAGTCAATGAGAACTAAACCATACATGAGAGTTATCACTACATGAACATTCTTTGTAAGAAAGAATATAAACAAAGTATTGCTTCCAAACTGAGGTACCCCGGAATTTACTCTGAGAGTAATAAGGCCAAGCAGCAATCCTCTATCCTTTACAGTGCCTGGCACCAGAGAAAAACAGATGAAACTCCCTGAAGTGCTTGGCTACTTCTCTTTCATAGAAGAAGAAGAACGAACTAAATGACACAAATGAATGAGATGAAACTTAAAAATACTTCCAGAACAGATTACGCTCATTGTAACTGACATAATATGGCCAAAATAGGTATTATTAAAAGGTACAGAAGCCATACACAAGGGAAGAAAGGAAAAGAAGAGGAAATGGTTTAAGTGTGTCCCAGCTAATTCACCAATTCAACCTAGCTGGCAATCTTTCAAGAGATTTAATTTTCCCCTTCGTCTACTAAACTCGTGTTACAGAATAAAGCAACTAGTAACACGATCACTTTCCTTACTTTGTGATGTTCTGATTTTCTCTGCAGAGCCCAAACAACTTGTCAACCACACTGTTTACCGACAACCAGGTTTCACTAAACATGTACCTACACTTCTTCCCTCCTTCACTATGCCAAGATAGTATACTAAAAAAAGTTTCACTTTTTATTGTAAACTGATGTTGCAAACCCATTTTCTTCACACAAGTTCAAGACACATTCTCCAACAGTCACCCATAAGCTACTCACAGTGATTGCTGGAATAACATCCTTGTATCATGCCAAAGGTCAAGAATCAAGCTCCTTGCCACAAAAAGACTTCTGTCGCCCTATATTTGTATGTCACATATGCTGTGAGTTTTCCAGAACTAGGAAATACATCATCAGGATCCGAATTCGTCACACCTGCTTTTCTATTGTCCCACATCCATACACCACCTAGACAGTACCAGCCTGAGACACAACAAAGCTCAGGTGGTCTTCTCTAGGCCAAGAGCAGGTGTGCAAGAGATGGCATACCCCCGTTCGTACTACAAAAATTGAAGCTTCCCTGTCTCTAGCTCATCCACACTCCCACTATGAGGAACTCAGTTGTAAAAATTCCTCTCATTTATTATGTGTTACATCTAAATCAGTAAAAGATACTTTAATATTGTACTCAATATACTTATTCTGTAAAGCCTGAAAAATCTAGAAAATGATGCCAAGTTGAAACTCTAGAAAAGCTAGGTTTATTCATGCCATCGATGTTGAAACTTCAGCCTGTACATTGTAATGGTAAACACATCCCTTAAAAATGCAAAAGCACACAGAAGCGGAGATGTTCTTCTTCATCTTTATGTTTGTGTTTTGCAATACACCAAGCCAGGTCTAATGCCTCAAGACCACACAAAGTGGACTAAATCCAAGCCAACATTTTCAGGAGAAATGTACTTTGCACATATCACAATGTACTAAGACAGAAGATACTTATTGTTAAGTATCACTTTTCTTATTTAGTCCACAAATTAAATTATTTGCCAAAGATCCCATAGCAACCTGTGCCAGTCTACACAGGCAGTCTTCAGGATCAGGATTTCTCTTCTATTCCAGACTATGTCTCTTGGATGGATGGATGGATGGATGGATGGATGGATGGATGGATGGATAATAAATTTCTTCCAATTATAGACAGCTCATCCTTACAAGAACCTTTGCTATATAGATATGCTATATCAATCCCTTTTAACACTTATCTCAAGGGTTATCATCTCTTGATGGCACTGATAATACTGGTCTCCAGGGGTCATTTTTTCTGACACAGCATGCCCAGCTAATAAAACAGTAAGACTCCAACCTGGACTTCCAGCCTCTGGTCTGGCTCCTCCAGGTTTGGGCAAAAGTCTGCACCCAGCACTCTGTCAGCACATGCCAGTGGAACCTGAGGGGATATGGCCAGGTTAGATGCTGGGCACAGAGTCTGCACATAGTTACACTATACCAGACAGAAGCAGGGACATCCCAGCTGCAGGTCTGAAAAAGGCCTGACACATATTTGACATTGCTATAACAAATATATTAAAAATACATGAAACTTAGTTTATCAAGTATGAAAAGGTAATTAATTCTAAGAAAAGATACACATACATTTTTCTCTTATAACCTCAGTCTCATATTTATATCATGTAGCACAGGATAGCCATAAGTATCTATGGACAGGAAGAAGGAGGGAAGTTTAAAAAAGGAAAACTTGGAAGAAAAAAGATTGAAACACACACTTTCTTCTGGATTTTGATATACTTTTTCCACATAACCTTAAAATTTCCAGAGAAAATTGAGTGAACAGCATTCTATGCTGTCTAAAGTCCCTTTCTACCCTTAAGATATGTGTTGAAATTCTCTGTTATACTAACAGAGGTAAATTTTAACTTACAAATATTGTTATTTTTATTTGCATACTATCACCTTGTTTTGCTTCTCATTTGCTGAGGAGGGTACTATTTGGTTCATATGGGGTAGAACCCTGAACCTAGCACTTGACACACTGTGGGCAAATGTTCTTCTATCAAAAAATAAAACCCCAGACCCAATATTTACTATCTTTAAGTGTATGAAACACGATATAAATTCTGTTACAAAAAAAGTAACAACAATAAAACATTTTAATTTAGTAGATATTTCTTGGCATGAAGAGTTCGACCCTGAAATCCATGAAGATCCTCTTTCAAAATTACATCTTCTCTTAAGAGTCAGTATCTTCTCTGAATATTGCCTACTCCAAATATTTCACCTCTGGTTTTAAGATGAAGAGAAATGGATTTAGAATCCTTCATTTCCTACTTTTAACGTTTTTCTCTGGGGCCTGGAGATCTAGCTCAAAGATAAAGAGGTTAAGCAACTAAAGCAAGGCTCTGGATTCTACTCCCAGAATAGCAGACATAAAATAGAATTTTTATCAGTATTTGCCAGCACATGTTAACTGTGCTAATCACATGTATCTACCAACACATACCTCAACACATAGACTATGAGACATATCACCTGCATCTTCCATCCCTTTGGTGTCTGAGTCTTTCAAATTCCCAAGACCATCTGTGTTAACCAACATCCTTGCTTAAAGGTCAGTTCTCAGTGGCATGGGCTACTTAAGTGATTCCTTCTTTTTCTAAATTTACGAATCAATTTGCTGCTCAAGCTCAGAACAGTTTTTTAAAGTCCCATGTGCCCTAAGGGTGATGTCTCCTAACATAACCCAGTCAACTTTCCAAACATGTTTAGGTCCAAGGCTCTCTTTCCTAGTTAAGTCTCTTATTTGTCCCTTCACGCTGAGGTCCAAATGGTAAGATGCCTAAATATCATCTGCTGTCACAGTTAGTAAGTCTTGTTTGTTTATGAGACAGGGTCTCATATAAACCATGCTGGCTTCTAGCTATCCAGCTGAAGATTACCTTAAATCCCACATCTGCCTGTTTCTACCACCCAAGTGCTATGACTCAGGCAGTACCACTGTTCCATGTCTGTTTTATTTTTATTTATATAGGTGTTTTGCCTGCATGCGTATCTGTGTACCATATGCATGTCTGGTACCCATGGAGGCTAAAAGAGGGTGTTGAATCTATTGAAAGTAAAATTACAGACAACTGTGAACCATAATATGGGTGCAAGAAACCCAGGTCAAAAATGAAAAGGACAAAAAAAAAAGACAAGCTACTAGGCAAGAAGAATCCCATTTAGTGTCATCAATTCTAAAGGTATTTGTTGACTTTACATATTATAAAGATAATATAGGAAACTACCTACTATTTGTATTTTAGTCTAAAACAGTATAAGCATTTTCAAAAAAAGAATTCATACTCTACATTGTGGAGTAAGGGAAAAAAACTGGGCATCAGTGAAGCAGAGGCATTAGGAATTTGTGTTGTGTCACAAATGGAAATGATGCTGATTGTACCCTGCAGTTGACATATGGAGGGGCACTAATGAGTTCTGCATCAGTAATTCTCTCAAGGGGACAATAAGAGGAAAAGGAAAAATCAATCTTGGAATATTCAATATCAAAATGAATCCTCTCCCATCTACAGAAAGATTCCTATAAAACTCTAACAAATGTGACTACTGAGCTGACTGAAATGGTTTCCATAAGCCAGAATGTATATTTTGTAAATTGTGTGTAAACAATACCTTATTTCACATATACAAAGCAAATTGCTACTTATCTTAATACTATTTGCCCGTGTCACAAATACTAAGCTTCCAGCTCTTTTCATCTTCACACTCACAGAATGCACTTTATAAACACTCTCAAGAGGAAAGAAGAAAGTTAAACAACTATAATTACATTCAATTACAACTTCAGACACTTAGAAATACAGTTCTGAGAGGAAACAAGGCCTTTTCAGTTGGGAAAGGAAAAGTGTAGCAAGCTACCAGTGTGTTTCAACAGTCCTAGTCACAAAGAAGAACTAGCAGTGGGTAGTACTCCCAAGTCTGGAGTGCTAACATTTCTCACAAGAAAAAGAAAAAAACATAAGGATGCACAAAAGAAGACTCCCATCTTCTAGAGACAAGACAACTAAGATGCAAATCCAACTGTACAGATCAATATGGTTATACTCTAACAATACCCAATACCCTACCATAACTGCAACTGGCACTGTCATCAATTATCAGATGGAGAAATTCTTCAAGAAAGATAAGCAACATCCAGGACATAAAAGATGACAGACTAGCTGTAATTTAAAACACTTTTCTCCATCTTCCAATTTAAAAACCTCAGAAGTGAGCCAGCTTGCTATAAGCAACCAGAGAGTGACAAACAGAAGGAAGAGACTCAACTGGCCATCTTACCATTACTGTGAGATTGTGAACTGACTGACTGAAACACCGTGGGCCTGTCTAGTGTTTGGAATATAAATATTAAAGTGACTTCAAGATTCTCCTTTATCCATGTTCCTTTGTCCTAGGAACCAGTGTTTGTTTCAATACTGATGAAACTACAATGATTACCACAAAATATTTGCAAAGATTAAGACTTTAAAGATATCACAGATTTTGTTATTTTTGCTACTTAGTATATTTTGTGTTTAGAGTAATAAAATAATTTTTGTTAAAGAAAAATTAATGAACCGATCAGCTAGCATTTCTAAATTTGATTCCACGGGTTTCTTTGTGGGATTCTCACTGTTTTGAATATACAGACTTCATTCTTCTGGATCAGTAACAGCAAGTTAGAAGCCTTACAGAGGGCCTTGTGGTGTCTCCAGGGGAAGCTGAAGCTGGGTACCAGGCTGCTCTCTTGTACACACCTCAGAGGAATCATGGTGTAAGAGAAAGTGATTTACAACCTACTTTGTATATAATCAGCAGAAACAAAAGATGACAACAAGTACAAAGCGCCCCCTCCCCCCTCCTCTCAGGAGAATTCAGAAAGAGAGGGCAAGTGGGCATTCACTTAAGTGTAAAAGGGCTTCCAGAAAACACATTTTCTGTAGAGTAGAGAGGAGATGTATCTGAGTTCCTCCTCTTACTGTCTCTCTCTCTTCCTTTCTCTCTGTCTCTGTCTCTGTCTATCTCTCTCTCTCTCTCACACAACACACACACACAAACACACAAAACCACTACATTTTTGTGTATATACTTAGGATACATATAAAACTGTTAGGCATTAGACTTTTTAGAAGACAACATAAAATGACCCAAATTGCAAAGGGATGCAGTGCCAAGTATTTGGAGGTGAGTAGACGGGAGTGGAGGATGTGTAGACGGATGAAGATAAAAAGAAGAAACTCAGAAATGATGACTTGGGGTAATGTGTTAGGAAGGATGGGACTCACGGAGCCAGGGATGACTCCACTTAAAATTTAATTTTTCTTTTAAATATGAAACATTCATGTAAGCTATTGCCTGACAGGCATCATGAAAGTCACAGCCCAAATAAACAAAGTAACTTCTATGTCAGCTCAAGGCTTCTCAGTTAAGCTGGCTATAAGCCCAGATCAGTTCTGAATCACTGAAAGTGTTCTGGTGATTTCTAGTCCAGCAATGATGAAAGGGATGAGGAAACCAATCAGGAGAACCTGAAAAAGAATGGATATACAAATTTGGACATGAAAAAGAGAATGGAGGAAAAGAGGTAATAAGGAGTAAATTCCTTTAGGAGGATTCAGGGGCACGCTGGGTGCAAGAACTGTTACATTCCAAGCCAGAGGGAAGCATAACAGCACTTCAGAATGCCAAACAGCAAGAGGAAAAACCACCCAGATAACACAAGTTCAGGAATGCCATTAAGAATAAGCTAGCCTGCATTGAGAGAGAGCGAGGGGGAGGAGAAAGAGGAGGAGGAGGAGAAGGAGGAGGGAGGGAGGGAGGGAGAGAGAGAGAGAGAGAGAGAGAGAGAGAGAGAGAGAGAGAGAGAGAGAGAGAAAGAGAGAGAGAGGAAAAAATAAGGTTCCCCAACACTGTGAAGATGAAGATACATGCAAAGCACACTGCTGCCAAATACATGAATACAAAAACAGAAACAGTAAGGTGAGCTCAAGAGGCTGGGTGTGCATCTAACTTACATCTTAATTTCTCAACTAACAATTTAACTACAGACAATATTGTAGGTCTCTAAGTATAGGTCACTATATCTCTGAGTGCTTGATCTCTAAACTAAGACTGCCCAGGGCCAAGCATACAGAATCTAAAACAGAAAAATGAATGTTATGTTCCCAGATGAGAAAGCAGTGCATGTGTATATGGTGGTCATTTTTCTAGTAAGAAATGGCAGAAATATACCCATTCCTATAGAAGCTTTAGATGAGACAGGAGTGTACCAAGAAGAATTTGATAAAGATGGGAAAGGGTTCTAGAGGAAGAATACAGGCTGGGACAGGTGATGCTCTAGAGTCATGTGACTCTACTAGTCACTGGTTGACAGGAGTTAACAAAATGGAAGATGACATGGAGGTAGAGACAGTGTGCCTCAGGAGTGCAGAGAACTTAGGAGCTCATCCTCCCAGCTAAGCCTCCCAGTAGAAGGGCTCTGTGTGCAGAAGCAACCTTTGCAGGTTCAATAACAGGAGATTTTCACAGCAACAAACAAGAACACCTTGTTTTTATGCTGTAAAACCAGGGACAGACAGTGAAAGTCTCTCTTCTTTGTGACACCCTGAGGAGTTTAATGGACCATTAATAATGTTAAAATTACACAATCTTTCTTCTAGAGTACTTACAGGGCTTTATGCCTAATATTTATTAATTCTCACATCAGACAAATAGAGAGAACTTCCTTTGCATATTTTCCCTTTAAAGAAAACTGAGGCCTATCACTATAGTTCCTTTCCATATTTGATAAACGGATAGGTGAAATGGAGACAAATGCTTTAGCTACTAGTAACACTCATCTTCACTAGAGAAATCCTACCATTGATACAGCTCATCTTATGCCTTTCAATTCTCAATTTAACTGTGTATTAGCTCTAAAGAAAGTATAGAGCCATTTTAACCTGTATTATCAGTAGACTTTTTAAAAACTATTCTTTAAAAATATATACAAAATTGAATTGGTCTCAATTGGCTCCACTCACCCTTATAATTCAGTATTTCAGAAACTAAACATTAAAGTTGTTTCTTCATTGTATGTATACCTTGTCAAGTTTTATAGCTGATATTTAATGAAAACTCACATATGTTTACCTGTGCCCAATATTTCTGTCTTCAATGCTGAACCTCAACCATTCTACAAACAGGTAATAAAGCTCTTAACCAGATAGTAGTGTCACACACCTTTAAGCCCAGGACCTGGGAGGCAGAAGCAGAAGGATCTCCGTGAGTTCAAGGCCAGCCTGGTCTATAGGGCAAGTTCCAGGACATTCAGGACTACACGCAGAAACCCTGTCCCTTAAAACTAAAAAACAAAGAAGAAAATAGAAAGCTCTTAGGAGATGCTGACCTCTTCAAATCTAAGCTGTCACTTCTTGTCACCTATCTCAGAGCCTTTTGCTTTTTGTATTTGTATAAGAGGAATCCTTATGTAAGGCTAGAGATGTTGATAAGAAAGCACATGTGACAATTTTCTGAGCATACAGAAACTTCCATTGCCACCCAGGAAAACGGCGCCCAGTACATCTCTCCCATGAGGGCTCAGAAGTTTGAGATACTAAGGGAAGAAGTTTGACGATGACAGAAGCAAACTTCAAAGGGCAACAAGATAGTACAGCAATAGGAGAAACTAAAAATATTTCTCAGGCTCACCAGATCCAACATTATCACTTTCAGGAGGCTTCAGAATGCTCTTGCAGTGTTAAAAGAAAAACTTGTCTCAGCTCAAAAGGGCTGACCTATTGAAGTCTTCACCATGCAAAATATTGATTACCAGCACATTTTCCCTTCTGTCCTCCTGTCCCAGCCAATCCCCAACAAATAAAATATAAGAACATTTTCTGAGTATTCTATGACACTATGGTATGACTTTTAAATGAGAAAGCAGAGTTCGTAGGAAATGCAATTGAATAACATCTAAAGAAACCTAAACCTCTGGGGTATATGTTCTTGACTGACAACCAGCAGCCCACATTGGTAGTCCATAGTGTACCTGCCCTGCTGAGCTTCAAGTATAGAAAGCCAGACTACCAGTGGAGTGAAAGCTCTCCAGATGATAATTTCACTTAGAATGAGACACAACTACAGAGGAAAGACAAAGGGTATTCATTGGAGTGTAAGATTCAAACCTCCCAAAACATCACTATACTCTGTAAGAGACAGTGGGATGCCAGAAGAAACAGAAGTGTGAGATAAAGTGCTGAAATGATCAAGGAATGATATGATCATTTCACACCCACTGCATATGTCAGCAGGAACTGATGTAGGGGACAGCCACTATCATGTGGATGAAAAGCACTAAGACAATCCAAGCTAACATCTGGCAAACTCCCATAATCTCAGCACTTGGACACTGGGGCAGGAGGATTACCTTCTAGAGTCTAGCTTTTCTCTAAATTAGCAAACAAACAAACAAAGAAATGGCAGGTCTCCTTGAACAGAGCCACTGTGCTCAGCTTCTCTACCTGGCTTTCCACAAGAATCAAGAATCAGGATGACCCGGACTCGGAGGCACAGGCCTGTGATTCCAGCATGTTAGAAGCTGAGATGGATTCGAGTTCAAGGCAGACTAGGATACAAAGTAGAGGAAGAGAGAATCAGGATGATTTCTCTCCAATGAGAGAAAGGAAGCAGCCTCCAGGAAAGCACCGAAAGCCACTGCATTTCTTTTCAGATGGTGCTGTTTAGAAAGGGGTTCACATCAGAACACAACACGTCTGTTATCAGTGGCTTTTACTTATAGAGACACAAAAACAAAACCAATCCATTAGGTTCTCTTTTCTTTCTCCCTAAATTTAACAGTATTGGAAAGGAAAGGGTTGACGGAAAACTGCATGTGTGCCTTGTGTCCAGATAAAATGAAATGTGATAGAGTATGTCACCTTTCAAAGTCAGGAGCACCAAGAGCACAACATTACAAGTTACCATTGAACCATCTACATTAAATCAGTGATTGTTCTTAAAAAAATAAAGTAGCAGTTGATGGTTTAAGAAATAAAATACAGTGGGCAAGAGTACTAGATCCTGCACACAAATGGCTGACTGGAGATACAAACACTTCCCTGACCTCCCATTTGAAATTAGTTAAAGCTGACAATCAAGATTGAGCCTAAAGAGGGGTGCCACTAACCAGAGGGGGTCCAGTTATCTGAACAAGAGAGCCAGAGACTATAATGTGTGGCCAAAGATCAATAAACTGTGCCCAAAGATTAACGAAGCTAGCTGATTTTCTCTGACTACAAAGCTTGAACTTGAAAAGATTTAAAGGAGAAAGGAAGCAGATGCACATTTGGTCCTACTGTTCCATACAGTAAAACCTTGGGATTCTCCACGGCCCAATCCTCCCCCCAAGCCTGCCAAGGACCTAAAAAGACAAAATAGGTACAAAACTGATTTCTATGAAATATGCTGTATGCCCACTGCAAATGCACCGATCTCTGTAGGAGTGAAAGGTAAGGGAAATGAAAAGCTGCATATTCTGAAGCTCAGATAAAGGGCAAAGGAAAACTCTTCCCACCAGTGATGTCTTTGTTACCAAGGATTATAAGATGTGAGTAATAAAGTAAGAAGGAACTTCTTAAAGTTTCCAGTGGGGATATTCTCGTATACACATCCTAAGTGACATGCTTCACTCCTGAACTCTAGCAGCTTTGAAAACTTAAGGGTAAAGAAGGCTGGTAGGAAACAGGACACTTCACACGTGTGTGTGTGTGTGTGTGTGTGTGTGTGTGTGTGTGTGTGTGCCTGCATGTGCATGTCTGTATGTATGTATGTGTGTGCATCTCTGACTGTGTGTTAGTTACCTCATGTATAGCTAACGACACCTAATGATGAGTACTGCTAGGAATCTCCACCTCCCTCTGTAACCTTTCAATGGTGTGTGCTACCTAGGCTTCATGTGCACAGGACACCATGTCCTATTCTTTCTGTTTCATGCGAATGCTAACCCTGAACTGTCATGCTCCTACTAAATTTTTTAGGTATCAAGTGAGTATCTCGCTAAACAAACTAGAAAAGTCTTCTGCTCTTGTTTCTTTGCTAGAGTGCACCCCTAACTTCACTACATCTTGCAGTGTTATCATCAAAATCTCACTAATAAAGTTTTCTCGGAGCCATATTTCATCATTAAAAGTCTTTTCCCTATTTCCCAAACTCACGGATTGTGAAAGTCTGTCCATTTTTGTTTTTTGGTCCCCTCAGCTGTACCTTACATACCCTGTAGATCATGTCTACTAAGTACCCACTAGGCCCTTTCTTTGCACAATCGGTAAGTGGTAACCATCATTTGATCCTTCCACACTCACAAACCAGTGCCACACCTACCAACGGTCATAGACATTTCTTATATTAAATGTAATGTTCCCTAAAAATTATCAATTAAAGTTCTTCTTAGACCTTTAAGAATCCAACTTTGACCTATCCTTCAGTTTTATCTTCTCTTCCCTCAAGAATACTTAGCCTTGAGTCTAATGAATCTACTTGACAGCTCTTATGCTGGTCTAGCTCTCTCCTCACTGGACACACTACTCTGGCTGTCTCTCCCCCGAACCCCCCCACACACATACACATTCTGTTTTAGCATCTCTGTATTCCCAGTGACAACTTCTATATGAGATCCCCTGATACTGGGAGAGAGGCTCTCCTCCTCCCCATCACTCTGTATGCGTTAAGCACTGGACACCCTTGAATTTTAAGGCAAGCTTTCTATTACTAACAGCAGCCACTCATCTGTTGAGCTTTGTACTCCTCCAAAGCACCTACCGCAGCTTTATCCACAACAGTCAACCAAAATATGTTTGAAAAATAATGCATAAATCTCTCAAAATTCATAATGGCACAAGGGACAAGACAATTATTTTTAACTATTTCATTATTCTAACCTGATCCTCAACATATACGTCTAAGGCAGCTACAGACCAATAACTCCTGTTTTATATACACTTGGGATGCAAAAATATCATTAGTTATGTGCAGAGTGCTAAAAGCTCAGTAACTAAATCCATGGTATCTTTCTGCTGAGATGGGTTTCATCAGATGTGGATATGACATGATTTCTTGTCTGACTAACCAACCTATTTAACCTTACTCCCATATATGCCTAGAACCCAACTCCACAAAGCAACCTTCCTGAGTTAGGAAAATGGACATGTCTCCCCTATAATGTAACTTAAAGAGGTCTTTTTTTTTTTTACCCCCTCAAACTATCACCCTGTGCTGAAATCTAAAGTGTATGAAAACATGCAGGCACATCAATAGCCTCCCAAATTGAAATTGATTGGGGCTGAAGAATAGGAGCTGGTCTGAACCCCCCTTTAACAAGTGCCTGAAAATAAGTACTGATTGTGATGCATTTGGAAAGAAAGGGATCTGCCCATTAAACCAGCCTGAAATGGGAAGAGATTTCTAATATGCAATGATATAAAGGTAACTTACAGACTATTTGAGATGAAGCTCCACCCCTAATCACTTTGAATTTGTTTCAAACAAGAGGAAAGTAAACTACAATGTGTGGGCCAAATGCAGCCCTGTTGCCTTCTTTTATTAATAAAGTATTATTGAAAAACATCTATGTCTACCGTGTGTGTGTGTGTGTGTGTGTGTGTGTGTGTGTGTGTGTAAAACGGTTTGAGTCTACCAGCTGAATAGCTACTGCAGAAATCATACATGAACACAGAAAAGGCCTGCCAACCCATCTTTTGTTTTTCATTCAGGCAGGATCTCATGTAGCACAGGCTAAGCTCAATCTTGCTAAAAAAAATCAAGGGTAATCTTGAACTTCTAATCCTTTTGTCTCTACCTCTCATGTGCTAGGATAATAGCATGCACTACCACACTGGTAGTATTGTTGGCTATCAAACACAAGGCTCGCATGCCAGGTAAGCACTCTAATGACTGACCTGCACCCCCAACTCATTCCCCAAATGTTGTGATCAATGCAGAAATTAGGCATCCTTCCTAAGCAATATCATTTTCATGAATTCATCATTAGGAAGCAAGTGTAGAAATCTAAGCAAGGACATTCATACTGCAGTACAATTCTTTATTTTTAAAACTGTCTAATAACCAAGAACTCATTAAATCAATTATGATACAATAGTATAAAGACTAGATTCAAAATTAAAATAGTTCCTCTCTGTCTCCCTCTCCCATCTTACCGTTCCTCTCTTTCTCCTTCTTTCCCATCTTCTTCTCTCTCTTAGAAGAGAATTCTGAAACTAACCCTAGACCATATAGGTGCTTAGCACACACACTAAGCTATATTTCCTATCCTGCCGATATAGGATATATCTATGGCACTCTTGAGGCTTTCTTAAGGCCACAAATATACATAAAATAACCATTCAGAATAGCTCCAATGTTCCAAACATACCTGTGTGTGGGGGGGGGGGTGTAAAAGAAACTGAAAAGATGTTAATCAAAAGGTTCTTACATGGAACCACATACATGGTGGCACTAAATTTTTTCTCTCTGGGTTTCCTAACTATATCTGTATATTTGCATCCCTCCTGTAAAAGTGCCAAAAACTGTAAGACTATTAAATAGCAAAAGAAATATTCATGATTTAATTTTCATTAATGTCCATGTCTTAATTTCAGAAATTAAGAAGGTATTCAGGTTGTAGTGGAGGTGTACACCTTTAATCTCAGCACTCAGGAGGCAGAGGCAGGCAAATCTCTAAGTTCTACGCCAGCCTGGTCTACAAAATGAGTTCCAGGACAGCCAGAGCTACACAGAGAAACCCTGTCCTGAAAACCAACATTAACATCAACAATAAGCAGCCCACACAATCCAGAACTAAGAAGCAAAGAAGGTTGCTTTCTTGGTGTGGGGAAGTTGTTCTTGTTGTGGTTTGGTTGGGTTGAGAGTTTTGGGTTTGTTGTTGTCTTTTAGTTTATTCTTTCTCTTTGTTGTAAAGACTGCAAGTAGCTTAGGCTCACAAAAACCTGCACATTCATGAACTTATATCTCTGCTACATGAGGCAACTTGAACAATGGTTAAAGTCCTACCATCATAAAGCACACATGGGATAGACGGAGGAGGAGAGGTTAACAGAATCACTTCTTGATGGGAGTGTATTAATGCAATCAGTTGCTTGCTTCTGAGTTACTATAAAAAGGTTCATAAAGTACCCAAAAGCCACATACAACTTTAGAATTATGCTGCTCAGTGACTGATTCCCAGTGAAGAGTAGGGATAAAGATTTCTTTCTATCTTAACTTCTTTCAGCACAAGTCAGCTTGTATACAACTGAGCTCGTTAGTATTTAAGAAATCACTGAGAAGTCAAGCGTATACATATACATCATGCATGCTGTAAGAACCTGGCACCATAGGTGATGAACATATGCTGGCAGAATACAGCTAAGGACTGGAAATTGTAACAATACTTGACAAAAGAGGACAATGACAGCAGCCACACAGAGCTGTGCCCCACATCACAGGCCTCTTTCCTGAGTCCCACAATATAAGAGTTAGTCAAGCCTCAGAGAGAGTCCATAACTTTGCCAGTCAGAGCAAGAGATCAGTTCAAATGCAGATATAGTCAGGTAGTAAGTATGGGTCCTCCCTGTATTCACAAGAGAGAAATCATATTTCTAATTAAGTACTATATAAAATCTCAATGTAAATTTATCAGGTGAGAAAACTTGAAATCCACCTGTTACAAAGAGAATACAAAACTATGTCAATTATTTTTATAGACAATTTATTCAATGTAGTATGTTTTGTTCTTACCTTTATCTATACATGCACATAGAGGACTTAAGAGTTATAATCTTTTCAAACTGAAGAAGAATCTTATGTATTCAGACACAATTAAGCAAAGAACTATGACATGGCTTTTCAGCCTTCTTCCATTCTAAAATTATGTTACTACTATGGATTATCTAAATCTGTATACTTGAAATTAAACATACAAAAAGTTGTGCAATGAAAAAAATAGTTATTCTTAGGTATGTTCTCTTACAGAGCAGCTTATTCTATAAATATTACAGTGATATTATTCAAATCAAATAAAAGCTTCAATCCTCAGGCCTCATTACCTGAAGTACAGAGGTATGAAGGTACTGGTTTTCTATAACCAAGTACTCCATGCACCAAGACAGAGGTCTAAAAGACAGGATTCAATAGCTCTCGTCCCATATATAAACTACTCTGGTTTTATCAGTTTTTTGCATCATACCCCTTTAAATTTTGCCTTCTAAGTGTCAGGGTGGGAGAGGCTACATAACAAGGAGGGCTCTAGATGTATGGATCTCCCTGGGAAGGTGAAATGGGATTGATTTATGAGTTGACTGAGGGCAAGTGAGGATGGGAACAGGAGAGATCCCATGAGGGAGGGAAGAAAAGAGGGAAGAAGTACGGGAAGAACGGAATGGGGGGTACCTGGTGTGGGGGAGGGCACTATGTGGAAACCTAGTGCAGTGGAAAGTTCCTGGAACTTATGAGGATGACCCTAGGAAGAACTGCTAGTTATGGAGGCTACAGAGCCTGATCTGGCCAACTTTTGTAACCTGGCATGGTTTCCAGAGGTGGGACTAGGCCACTATAGGACACCAACCCAGCCACAAATCCTTCAACCTACATCCTGTCCTACCTGCAAGATGTGCCAGTGCAATGGTGGCTCAGAACTTATGGGAGTGGCCAATCAATGACTGGTCTAACTTGAGCACTATATTCCAAAAGGGAGCCCATGCACAACACTGCCTGGATGGCCAGGAACCAGAAGCTGGATGGCTCAGAGACCTAGTGTAGAACCAAACACAACTGGCCCCCGCCCCCAAAAGTCAACCAAATGATTCCTAATGATATTCAATTAGTACAATGGTCATCATAGAGGCTTCTTCTAGCAACTGATGAGATTAAATGGAGATTACATTACACAGAGTTCAGGAAATCCTGGGGAAGTGGAGGTGAGGTGGTATGTGTTGGGGAGAAGTACTGTAGGAGCCAGAGGGATCCAGGAGAACATGGTCCACAGAACCAACTAAGCAGGACTCATAGGGGCTCACAGAACCTGGAGCTGCAATCACAGAACCTGAATGGGTCTGTGCTATGTCCTCTGCATGTACGCTGAGGTTATTTAGCTTGGGGTTTTTGTAGGACTCCTAACAGTGGGAGTGGGGCATGTGTCTCTGACTCTTTTGTTTGTTCTTGGAACCCTTTTCCTCCTACTGGGTTGCCTTGTCCAGCCTTGATGTAAGTGTTTGTGCCAATTCTTATTGCAACCTGTTATGCCATGTTTGGCTGGTATCTCTGGGAGGTCTGTTCTTTTCTGAAGAGAAATGGAGGAGCAGTGGATTTGGGGGAGGAGAGCTGGGAGGAGTGGAGGGAGGGGAGGAATTGTATAAATTGTATAAATGAAAAGAAAAAAAGGGAAATGTTCAAAAAAATAAAAATAATTTCCAGAAGGGTCAGGTGATTTCTACAACTGACTTGTTCCAGCTTTTAAAATATCTAGCATAAGTAAGAAACGTTTGAAAATTCAAGTAAATGGTTAAAACTAGTGTTGCTACAAGGATAAACAGACCCAGTAGAATTTGTCACCGCAGGCATCACAGAAAGAATGAGATCATTTAGGACCTCCATGACACTGTTCTCTCCCTTCCTACAGGTGAATGAAGAAGTGTAAATGTTTTCCTAAAGCTTTCCCCATTATTTCATTGTTTCTAAACAGTCAAGCTTCCCTAGAGACCAAAGCTACAAAACAGCTCAAGGAGCTCCAGGTTCTGAAGGCCCTACAACAAGCTACAACCTCCAGAGTGTATACTTCTTTTACCTTCCTCAAGTCAATATCCTTTCTCCATTATAGAATCAAAGACGAACTCGGGGTAGAAGACTCTCCTAATAAATGATCCTAATTTCAATCTCAATCGCTGAATAGGTACACAACTGAAAGAATTAATGAATTCATTTATTTCCTTAAGAAAATGTGTACTGGGAATCTGTAATCCTAGGATTCAAGAGGCTAAGGCACAAGAGTTTGAGTTTGAGACTTTCTGGGCAATAAATAGCATGAGACCCTGTTCAAAATCATAGGCACAGACTGGAAGCAAAGAAAGGTCAGCACTCAAGTGTCTTATTCGAGGTCATGTGACATGGAGAGCTCCTGTATGACATCACAGCAGGAGCATCTGCACTCAGAACCAGTCAATTATTCTAGGAAGTTCCTAATAAGCTAATGACTGGCAAAAGAGACATAAACAGGCTCAAAGGACAAGATGCTATTTTTTTTTTTTTAAATGAAATTTGACTTGGGAAAAAACATCCTGACTTGGCTGAAATGTTCTTATTAGAGAGATTCAATATTGGAGTAATTTCACTCTTTCCTTCTTGGAAATAAAAGGAAACTTTTAATAAATCAGGTTGGAAAGAATTGAGCAGAACTACATCCTTTTCATAATTTAAAAGAAAATGCTTCCATGATCAGGACTATCAACTATATTTCCAGATAAACTAAATACACATGAAAGGTTATTTGACACTTTTATTTTCACTTCCTAGAAAAAAAAAAAACTTTAAAACTGAATATAAGAAATAATAAAACAGAAAAAAAAAAGCAAATACCAGCAATATTCTTTTTAAAAACCACATTTAAAACCCCCAACTGGAAACAAGAGTCACCCAAACTTCACTATCATCTGAGCAACCACGAAGAATCAAGGAAGCCAACTCTCTGGGCTTCACCAAGAGCTTAGGGAAGACGTTTAGTTTATGAATATGTCTTAAATTTGAAGCATCAAGTCCACATATAAATCTCGATTTTGTTGTAAAGTTGATTGCTTGCTAGTTTAAGACTTCCCATAAACAACGTCAATATATCTGTTTAAAAAGAACAAACCATCATACAAACACCACTAATCAGATTAAACTCTGGAGGTCTATCTTGACAAAATCATTTTATAAAAATGCACAAATCATGCCCTTAAAATTCTACATAAATAAGAGCACACTGGCTTACTCGTGTCTCACTTTTCTGTACAATATTCATGTTAAAATTCTGTTATATTCCAGAACTTTTGAAGCAGTAGCTCTTCAGAGGGAAACTCTTAGCTGAGGAGCTTCACCAGCTTCTCCTTGCAGCTACTGGTAGGTAGTAACGTGCATGAACGCACAGAGCGTGATCGCACAGGCAGGCGTGTGCATGTGTCCCTACAGATACTACCAATGCATTAAGGATGGGAATACAGCACCTCACAGGAGCAGGGGAACAAACATTTGGAAACATAGAGAAACCGACAGTTCAAAACTACAACTCAAACTGTATCTTTTCTTAAGATATAGCTCTCCTCTTCATAGGGGATCAATTAGAAACACAAATGCTTTACAAAGGCACAGAGCAAGAGGAAACTGTTCCAGCAGTGCACATTTTAATCTCTTATAAATGAATCTGAATCAGTTCATCAAACAGTCCAGGGTGTTATTTGTAATGTACACAATTACAAGTGAGGTCAAATCCTATCTGTCTTCTCTAACTGTATGTTTGAAACAATAAAGGAGGCTGAGATCCCCCTTGAGAGGGGCACAGGAGGGACGGTCTGCAAAACCAGAGGTCATTCTGAGGCCTGAAGTACCCTAAACCTGGGGCTCTATGCATGGTTTCATAGCACTATTCCTTCCAGAGACTTCAAGCCCTGATTAACCTCCCTGCTGAAACGGCTCCATTTCCAGAATTCCTGGTTTTAAATCACAATGGAAACGTCTGGCTAGGGTTGAATTGGAATGGCTCAGGATAGCCCTTCTAAATGCAGGAGTGTTTGGGGTGAGGTGGGGAGGAGAACACAAGGGAGCACATACTTAAATTTGTTTTGTTTTAACTCAGACCTTCTGCATTCCAAAACTGTATCCCTCTGACTAATATAAACCGTCGTTATAGAGAAGCAGTTAAGGGGAGGGGGGAGACGCAGGGAGAAGGAATGGGGGAGTAGCAGTGGTAACATACAGTACCATGAGCTGCAGAGGCCTCCCAGTCAGTGGTGCAAGGTTAACAGATCAGTCCCGCTGGCCTTCAGGCAGACAGCAAAACAGCCTGGGGAAAGGGGGACAGGGATGGCGGCCAAGGAGGGGGCCTTGCTTGGGCAGTTTACACAAGGCAGCTCAGCTCCTTTCTGGCTCATTCCTCCTCTCTATCTGCCGGCCTCTCTGTGTGTGTCTTGTCATATTTTCTTCAGCTGTTAATTGTCCAGACTTCGAGACTTTAAACGGCCACAGTTTAAGAAAAAAGTGAAACCCTTCTAAGTGACCATCACAGCAAATCAGCTTCACGCTGATGGGTAAAATTTTCCAAGGGAAGTGTTCTTCTGATAGTTCCTGAGTCTCCAAGTGACCCCACCCCCAATCCCACCTCTGCCACACAGACTCCCCTGGAGGGCTAAATGCACTGTGGCAATAAAACATTCATGCGACTTGGAATTTTAACACAATGCCATTTCCCTAGTTTAACCTGAAAGGAATGCACTAGTCACAACAGACTACATCATCCTGCCATTAAACCCTGCCAAGGAACCACTTTTTGGCCACGCTAAGCCAGCTTTGACGGGAAAGGAGTACACAGACCCACACACTGAGCACAGTGGGGCCACCTCTGCTTCCTCAGCCCTATCCAGAAACACCCTGCCCTTGAACATGACTCCTGACCTTGCATTGTGACTGGCTTGGGAGGCATGTGTCACCCTGGAACTTCTGGACAGCCACACACTGAGCAGGCCATTTGTGGATCTCTCTGAACAAGTCCTTGGGTAGATGCCAGCATCCTCTCTTATTACTACTGCTACCATTCAAGGCCCTATGGCTTCGCAGAAGGAGGCTTTCGCCTGGGTTAGATAACACCGAGATGCTGTGGGACTTACTTTCCTCTGTTTGTTTTGTACTTTTTTAAAAACAAACTTCACTTTGCATTCGTAATTAGATTATGATTACTGACATGACCATTTACTTTGGGGACTACTTATCAAAGGTACCAGTTCTTTCATATTTAAGTGACATTTAATTTAGACTTACAAAATACAAAACAGAAATAATTCTGACGTCTCCTGACAATTTTAGAAGGAAAACTCAAAGGTGAAGAATTCTAAAACACGCAGTTAACCATTTCACACAGCTAAAGCATTATCACAACAAAAGCAAGCAACTATACTGGATTTAAAACTGAATTTTTTGATTCATTACTTGCGAAGACAACACTTGCAAGCAATGTAAACAAAAAAGCAAAGAAACAAGACAGCACATGCCCAGGCCTAATGAGAAGTTCCAGTCACATTCAGTGGGCTGCAGATGCAGCTGAGGCAAACAGCACTGGCAAAGCCCTGAGTTCAATCATCAGCATGGTAAAAGTGCATAAATCAGTAAGAATAAAATCTTATTAAACATTTGCAAATGTACATAGGTGCTGATTTCAGTACTGAGGATGAAAATCAAGGTCTCAGGCATCCAAGGCAAGTGCTTCAACATTGAACTACATCCCTAAACTTTAAACTTGTTCTAGCATCAGTGTTCATCTCAATTTTTAAAATCAATATGCCTTCAGAATAAATCACAGCCATGTTACCAGAGGCTATAATTTTGCACATACAAAACATCATTTTTCCCTAACATTCTTTTACTGCCCCTACCACCATCTTAACCACTTAAGTATGGCTTTCAGAACAGGTTTTTTTTCCTATCTTTTTTTAATTCCCCCCTTTGAGCACTCATATTAACTCTCCTGGGTAATATTCTTACTTTCAAACTTCTCCTGTTACTTTGTCATCTTCCTCCTTTCTCTTGAAGTCACAGCAGATCGGAAGGAAAGTAAGTCCCCCTTGTTCTGACCCCCACCTTGTAGCCAAGTGAGATAAAATCCCTGTAGAAGGCACTGTCCATCCCTTGCAATGAAGTCATGCCCCTTTGCAGCAGCAAATGAAGAACATCTCACTCCTTTAAGAGAATACCCTAAAATAGTAAATGATGATCTCAAAGCAACTTAACATGCACACAGAAGACACAGCCAAATAGTCTGCTTTAGTGTAATTTCTGTCTCCTTAGTAGCTGGAATTAGTATAAGCCCTAGTTAAAAGACAGTTTTTTCCCCTTTACACACACATTATCATGCTTTGAAAAGTCATTTTAATCCCTTCACCAGAGCTAGGCCATGCCAAGTCCATAGAGGAGGACAACAATTAACTTCTTTTAAAATAAAAAAAAAAAAAATCATATTGGAAGGAGGGAAATCAATCCAACACAGAAGAAAATGTTATACTTACATAAACTATTCCCACTTCAAAATATAAACAGTGAATCAAACTACCCGTTTAGATTCTATAAAATACAGCAATAAAGACACTTGATTTCTTCAAGGCCTTTGATTTATCAATAAATCTAAGTTCTGGTTATGATGTCATCAATTTGAAGCCCACTAAAACTGAAGACAGAGCAATATGAAGCTGTAAGATTAAAACTGCAGAAGATCATATCTGTGTAAGTCCCAGCAGGCATACTTTTCTGGTTACATCAAATTAATCATAACAGTGACCCCAAAGTGTTTTAAAACCAATAGCTAAAATACATTTCCATTTATTTATTGTATGCACAACATGTGTGTGCCCACCAAGCATAAGAATGACCATTAGAGGACAACTTGTAAGAGGCAGTTCCCTCTGACTACAGTGTGCCCCCTGAGGATTAAACTCAGGTCACTAGGCTTAGTGGCAAGTGCCTTTATCTGCTGGGCCATCTTACTGGTCCAGGACCAATATCTACAGAACGAAAAGACCCCAGATCTGTGAATCTGTACAAGAGACATCTGTCACTCTCTTCATTATCACCCACATATAACTTCTGAATTACTCTAGAGTTTGGAGCATATCAGTAAATAAAGAGGTAAAAGCAATCTGATTTTCACACAAGTTTCTGACCCATTCATTTTATTATCTATTCACTATACTTTTAAGAAAAATCATAGATTGCTACAAATATCAAAATAAAACTTATCTTCATGCAAATAAATGTATTGATAAAAAAGCAAGTATAATCAGAATAACATGGAATCAGAACAAAAGAAGTCCCATCAAAAAGTTCATTCAGTATGCAGGATGGAAAACTTAGTGGGTAAAGTTGTTGACACACAAACAGGTGGAACCTGAGTTGTTTTCTCAGCAGGCACATAAAAAGCTGTGTACAGTGTGTCTATAAACCTACACTGGGAAAGCAGAGGAAAGAAAATCCTGTAGCTTGTTGGCCAACCAGTCAAACAGATTAGGTCAGCTATGGGTTCAAAGAGAGGAGAGACTAGTGGATGACGCCAGATATAGACGTCTGCACACACATACATCTACACACACAGGTGCTCCTATACAAACACACACAAACACACACACAAACACACGCACATAAAAAGTTTGAAGACATCAAGAAATTTTGTAGAATTGTTATAGCAAGGCGTTGGTAACCATTGGTAATTTCCATTTTGTTTGAATCAGAAGACTTTACCATATTAAATGACATTTAAAGACTTGAGTTCATTTAAAGACTCCTACAATGTCTTTTCAATTCTAGAAACCAAAGTAAATGAGATTTAGAATACTACAAAGAGCATACATTAGTTATCAAACAAACACACATATTGTCATTTCTTTTCTTTAAAACATCACTTTAAGCCAATGGATTGGCTAAATACACACACACAAACACACAGAGGGGGAGGAGGGAGGGAGGGAGGGAGGGAACAGGTTTTATGCTGAATGTAAGAAAGTCTCTGAGGAAGAAAAAGGAAAGAGGTATGGACAAAGAGAAAGGAGAAACTCTGAAGAAACCAGTCAGAAAGAAAGGCAAGGAGGAAAGGATAGTAATGTAGAGAGCAAAAAAAAAGGATGAAACCAGAGGGGAGGAGTGTAAGAATCAGGTGAGAAAGGAGGGGGGCTGAAATACAAACGGGTGTCTGGGGGAGACAGGAGGGACTGAAGCCTCTCGACACTCCAGTAGAACGGGCAGCTGGCCGGAGATGCTAATTCAGCGCTTTAACAAATCAATGCCACTTGAAAAGTACAATGAGAGCCCTCACTGGGTAGATGTCAGGGGACTGAGAAAATGCATTCTCAAGTATTTCACATTAAGAGGGAATAATGTGTTAATTTATAACTCTTCACCCTATACACTCGGATTATCTATCTGTGTCAGCGATTTGACTTCTTAAATTTATCAAAAACACACTCAAAGGGAGGCCGACTCTGCTTTCACCATTGGGAAAGGGAGGGTTAGGAAAGGCCTGTTCTGGGTACACCACTCTTCCTCCCACCCCCTTTTTGGCTCATGTCTTGGTGAGTATTGCAGGGAAGAGTGGACTCCTGAAGGAAGATCAGGGAGGAGGGGAGGAGGAGAGGAAAGGGAGAGGAGGGGGAGGGAGGGAGGAGGGGAAGAAACCCGTGGTCCAGTTACTAAAGCAGCCAAGGAAAAGGCTCTCCCAGTCAGTGGTTGATTGCATTAGGTGCCATCCGTCAAAAGTGACACAGAAGAGAAGAATAACTTGAATCAGCAACCTGAGCTGCCATCATCAGAATTTACTTTAGGGAAACTTCCTTAAGTCTCTCAGTACACCCAGAGGAAGAGAAGCTGCTGACAAAGAGACCATAATTAAACAGTGCTCTTCGATGCTACCAGAATTCCATATATAGGGCTTATCAGAATGGATGTGAAGAGAGGACCAACCTCATCCTATCTGGTTAGTTTTGAAACAGGGAGGAGAGAATCTACCTGGAAGCAACTTATTTCTTAAGGAGAACTTGCTCTATGACACACTGAATTCCTGAGATGGTTTCCTATACTATAAATATATATACTGTAACTTGCAATATGAAGATAGAAGCTTCTATCCTGACACACAGAAAAACTGTTAGTAATTTATGCTACCTAAATCCATGTGTTGTGTGACTTACCTTTTCAAGGTAAAATAAGTATTATCAATATGCAAAGGTAAGTCTGTTTACAATTTTAAGATAAATGGAAAAGGGTACATTTCATGAAAGTGTTTTAAGATCTTACCTTGAAAGATAGGAAGGGGAAAGTGTTTCTACATACAATTTTCACAAAGTTGCCACACTGTAACTACTTTGACTTTTAAGATTTCTTACAGGACACACAAGCAGTGTTTGAAGCTACAGGGGTATTTTTATTTGCTATTGTACAACTGCAACAGAAACAGACTTTCTTTTATTTTGAGGACATTCATATGCAAATGAACACTAAGGAATGGAAATGAGATGCTACACTTGATGGACAACCTTCAACATTTACTTGAAAAAGGAAAAAGCCTCTCTTCCCTGAAGCTGTGCTCTTTTCCCTTCCACCACTGGGCACAAAAAGGAAGTGAAGGACAATGACAAACCATCCTCCAACTTCTATTGGCTAAATATCATCTTACAGAGACACACGGAAAACAAACCTTCTTTTAAGCTTTGCATTTTTCCTATGACAGTATTGCATGGTTATTTTTAAATGAACACTGATGATAAGAAAGTAAATTAGAGTACAAAGCCAGAAATTTTATGCCTGCAGTGAGCCAAACTATCCTAAATAATATGGTTGTTTAATTAATTATTATTTACTTCAAAGGTGGTAAGTAATGATTAATCTCCTGATTCAAGACCAAAGAGTGTACTATGTTCCTTTTACAGAAAAATCTTAGGAAATAAGACGCTCCTATTCTAGATAGCACATGTGCAGTGAGGAAGTATCACATACGTGTGGGTGTGTGTGTGTGTGTGTGTGTGGCGCGCGCGCGTGCGCGTGCTCAAGTGTGCGTGCGCGCGTGCTTTTCTAGAGCCACTGTTTCTATCCATGCAAGATTAGCCAATCCCCAAGTTTTTTTTTTTTTTTTTTTTTTTGCATCAATTACCATTCCTGTCTGTCCATCCAAGCTACTACCAATTCTTATCATTATGGTACCATTAATCCCCTTCTCCTCTTCCCCACCCCCACCATACTCACCTAAGGGGTTAAAAGACTTCAGTACATTTGTGACTTGTCAGTGACATATAATACCCAGGTCCTTCATGCAATCAACTTTTACTTGACATGTATTTGCTCATCACAGGACCCACATTACTACTGGGAAAATGAAGAAAAACCTAAATTAACACTTGACATTCAATATGGTCAAGTCCTTAATTGGCTGGGCTTCCTGAGAAAGCAATTTTCTATTCCCCAAACTGTGCGCGTGTCATGTGTGGAGTGCAGCTCTTGGCCATCACTGCTGTCCCTCGCTCCCTCTAATGAGAGCAGATGAATTAGTGCTACGTGACACGATTTGAACAGGGCTGCCTCCTCTTCCCCTCCCCCCAATCTTTCTCTTATACCAGTGACAGCTGTGTGGCAAGAGGAAGAAAGAGAAATAAAATAGCAAAAAAAAAAAAAAAAAAAAAAAAATTTCGGTAAAAGATGATCATTTTTAAAAATGAACCTTAAATGTCTTGTTGAATCTGAAACTAACAGGGTCACTTAATTGTGGAGGTGGGGAACGGACTGTTACAAAGATCAGGGGAATTATCTGGATATGGTTGATTTGGGTTGTATTAAGCATGTTTTTTCCATTCCAGGCTAGTTGCAGTATTAGATTGAGCGAGTCTAATTAAAATGGAATTTACATCCACTTACAACATTTTTTTAAAGGTCTGGAGAATGGGTCAACTAGGAAAAAAATGAAGTGATTGTAAATGTAAGATAAGTGTGTATACATTCGGGTCACAAAGAACATACAATACAAACTCTATCACTGTGTCTTGTTTTCAAATATTATTCGCTGTCTGAATTTAGTCCTAGCCATTCTATCTGAAAAATTTTGGCTTCATGCCCTTTATTGTTTATTTAACCACTAATTCTGTCCCATCATCTTGGAGAGGGAATACATTGTCCTCCTGTGATGCTCGTCTAGCTCCGTAAGAAACACGAGACGAGATGAATGGGAGGAAGGCCTGAGAATCTGTTCTATCCAAGATTCAGAAGGTTAATTTAAGGGATTCCCCAGTCTTCACTTCCTCATCTTGACACTAAAGAAAGTAACTTTAAATGTCTACATGGCTTGCCCAATGTGACGGGAGCATACGGAACGGAAGCCGATCTGGCTAATCAAACCTTTGAGAAAATAATCTGTCTCCAATTTAGATGCATATGTGAAAGTAACGAATGGTGTCGCAGGCAACTCAGCCCTTAGATCTTTACTGGATTTTAGACAAGAGCCTAGATAAAGGTGTCGTCCGTGAATAGAAGTCATTTCAGAAGATGTGAGCCACAACACATCAGTTAAAGCATGCAAACCAAAGCTGTTTCACCTGCAGTCCCTCCTAAGTAGACTGATCATGGAATTCTTTTTAAATTCTGGTTATGATTTAAGTAACATTTTAGTGAGCAAATTGGTAAATTTAATGACATGAAAAGACAGATGGCAGTTACTTCTATACTATGTATAAAGTAAAAAGATCTAATATTGAAAGTGTAATTTCTCCATTTGATATTTGTGAGGAATGATATAAAAAAAAAATAACGCTTCTTAAAAATTTCCCCTTTACAACAATCAAAGCCTGGATGATAGAATGTACTAGAAGACAAACTGTAAATAAGTTTTTTAAAAAATTGAATTTTCAAACTTGCTGAAAAATCAGATTTTTCAGACAAGAAGAAAACGTTAAGAGATGAGAATAATTTAAAAGTATTTTCACAAAAGCCAAACAACACACTAGATAAATGCTCTGCATAAATTATCCATCTTGTGGACAAAGCACTGGTATTTTAATATCATTAAGATTCCTTCAAAATGCACTTGAGACAGCTTGTGAATGGGCATTCTATCAGGTGTTTAAAAGAACGAAATAAGATAGTTTAGTATTCTGGGAAAGCCACACAGTCTAATACATCCAGTTAACTGCTACAGTAGCATTATCATCACTCAGCAACAAATGGCAGTACATCCTGCCAATAGCGTTAGAGTGACCTTTGCAATGCTGACTACTCCATCAAGTCCCATCTCTGAGATGCAAGGCATAGACAGGAACTGTTTATTAACTGAGGTAGGAACAGAAAACCAGGAGGCTCCAAGGTGACTGCTTTTACCACCCAGAAAAGAAGGCCGTCCATTCCCTGAGAAGAGAGGGGCACACCATGTGATAGGACTGAGCTGTCCATGGGCTTCTTCTTATCATTAGTCTTTTATAGTGGGAAACACCAACCCAGCATTAACAACTTAACGAGTTCTTCTCCACTCCAGCTACACTTCTGTGAAATTCCAACAGGGATGGGGAGGAGCTGAGTGGAGGGTGAATTTCAAAGACATGAGTTCTAGGATCAAGGGGTGAAGAAAAAGCTGTTGATATTGTTTCAGAACTTTAAACCAATTATGACCTGTTTGGGTAGCATCCAACCACTACCAAAAGGATCTGTCTACAGAATGCAAGAGGGCAGCAACAATGATTCAGGAGAACGGACTCTGTAAGGAACTGAGTAGTTTTAAGTGTCACCTGGTGATAATCAGCCATGAAAAGACATGTTTTGATGAAAAAAAAAAAAGTTAACTGTGACTATGGCAAAGTGACAGACATGCTTAAACTTGACATTCTCTTAGGGATGAGCAGGCTTTGAAGCTCATAATAAACCTGAAATGGTTCTGTGGAATGTTAAGTCTTAATGTAGAAGGTTGGTGCCACTGTCATGCCTACACAGAAATATGTCAACTTGGAAGTAGCTTCATTAACAGCTCCAGGGTATGCAGAACAGAAAGTGTACCCTTTGACTGTATGCATTTTATGGAGAATTCTACTTTGAACTGTAAGAGAAAGCTGGAGCGTGCTCCTGCCTAGTTAATGCAGCTAAATATGAGACTATACCTTTCTCAAAAAATATAAACACATCAGAGACGGGGGGTGACTTTATACACCCTGGCACAGGTAGCGACAAAATTATTTATCAAACATTCCACACAAATGTTATTTTATAAAACCCAGTAATATCAAAAGGGGTGTGTCACCTTCTCTTTCAATTGTTCCCTTTACTATTCTAGTATTAAAATTCTTCCCTCTCCTTGTTTAAAGATATTTACTCTAATTCCCAGTTGAAAGGTTTCTGAAAGTGCTGGTCACAGCTGTGTTGATATGAACTTGTTGAGCACAGCATGCCACCCTCTTTCCACCATACTGACAGATGCTTCATTACAAGCTGCATCTACTTTTGATTTGAGATTCGTGATTGACTCTAAGACTGGTAAGTGTTGATATCTGGTCTCTGCTCCAATCCATGTTTTCTTTCTACAGTTTTGGAAGCTATGTAAGAGCTTGTTGTGTTTCCTACAGAGAAGGTTCCCTTCTGGAAGGTTTCTGACTCTGACAAGATACAGAGATCACCAAGACCCAGGGCAGAACCCTAGGCACATCCTGGTCCCATTTGCAGATCATCTTAACAAGATGCTCTTGTTTCTTGTTCCCACGAAAATCAATAACAGGATGACCTTCAATTTGAAATCCAAACCAATTAATTACCTGTTCTGTTGGAATTGTTGATATCTGATTTGCCTGGAGAATTTCAATTATGAGTAGCTTATTTCTTTTAAAGAGCCCCTTCAAAACATGGAGACTGACATTGAAAACCTCAGCTTATACAATATAAATGATGTTTTCTGAAGCAAGGATATACGATTGGCCTTGCACGAATTAGGATGGGGAAGTTTTCCCCTTGTGGTCCATCTCCTCCTCGTGACATCATAATCAATGGGACTGGTAAATTATAGCAATCCCACAAAGATTCAGGGCCAAGAATTCACTGCTGAAGGTAAGGTGAAAGCTCTTTATACTTGAAATCAGCTTTTCATCTGTATCAATTACTGACACAAATCATGGGATTCTTTTCAGAATTTAGGAATTTTCTGTTTCTTTCTAACTTTAAAATTCTTATATCTCTACTTATATTTAAATAATTATATCATTTTATTCCATCCATAAATTTGATTTTTCTTTGAATAGGATCATAAGGAAAAGGCTATACGTCAAAATAACTAAAAGCAGAAAGATATTTACTAAACTTACTCGTTTTAATTGCAGGGGGGAAAATGAACTCAATTCATCCCAATGGGGAATTCCCACAATGAATGATCACACGCAATGAAACTATTATCTTCATCCATTAAAATATTATCTAAACCAGAGGTTTCTATCTGGCAGCCAGTGGCTGAATATAGCCTACAGATGAGTTTTGTTTGGACCACACACTTTTTTAAATATTTGAATATGTTGCCAGGATTTCAAAATCATGAGATTTCACATAAAAATTATGTTTCTGGCTTCTCATTAAAGAAAAAAAGGAAGTGATCTGGCAACCAGGAGTCCTGCATTCTCACCTGGCAACAATTCTCTGGACCCCAGAACTGCCACCTCAGTGGTCAAAGAGATGAGCTTTCTGGTCTACCACAGACCCCACAGACTCCACCAGACCTTTCTAGTAGCTTAATGTTTATCACCTCCACATGGGCATCTTAGGTAACTGTTGACTTATAGACTCTCATAACTATTCCAAAAAATCTTATAGAATTGTTGCCAACAAAAGGAAAAGAAAAAAAAAAAGAAGAAAAGAGAAATAAGTGTTCTAAGAATGGTTATTTAAATATATTTCCTGAGTTTATATAATGAATGACAACAGATGCAAACTTTACTTCCAAATATAGCTGTTCCAGTTATAAGTAACTATGAAGCAAACTCAATTTCATAACTTAAAACAAAATCTAAGTAGTAAATTTCGAAGATATAACCTACTCTTATATAGTGATGCACCATACTTTTACATGGGTTTCCAATAAACTCCATTCTTCCTTGCAGCCCAGAAAGGATGCTCATACAAACTGCTACTCAGCTCTACATGTATCCTGATCCTTCACCTGTTAAAACATTTATACTTCCTTGCTAGAAGTATCATGTACGCCTAAGTGGAAAATGGACCCTAATATGAAAATAGTATATTATCTTTAAGATACATTTTAAAAATCAACATTTAAGATGCACAAATACCATAACAAATACTAATACTTGGTCCCACCTGTATGGGACAATACACTTATATAGTCATTACTGAAGGTTCAAAAAGTCTAGACATATTTAAAATGGCTATTACTTAAAGCAGATTTCTATGACAAAGTTGCCATGCATTTCTAACCTTTGGCTTTTTTTCTTAATTTAACTGAAAGCAAGTGCTAATATTTATTTATAGTTCTTAACTTCCAATCAACCATAACATCTCAGCATTTAAACCTATCAGTGAATTTTACAAACAAATTTAAATGCCCTACTTATCATTTTATCCAACCATATTAAAAACATATTATCTCTAATTAATTAATGTAGCAAAGAAAAACTTAGATCTCCAAACAAACTTTATTGAGTATGCTATGACTGGTGATATATCACAGTATCAGAGTAAGTCTTACATCACATAGCATACTGGCTTATAATCATGCCACACAATTGAAAGAGTATTTAAATAAGATATTTCCTCTCTAGGAGAAAGATCTTCCTTTCAATTGTCCTTTAAGAAAGGAACCCTTGAACATATACTAAATATACTTCACAATCAGACTTTAATTCCCAAATTTTCTTGACTCTGAATAACTCCTACAGCTTGAAACAGTTGACAAAATCATAATGATCCTACTGAATTCTTTAACTCCTAGGTGAATAGAGAAAATGTGCTAAGTGTGGAGCACCATGAATGCGTTTTAGTTGATACCCAAATGGCAGTGATGCATCCCTTATGGGAAACATTCGTCCTTAATTTCTATTATGTTTCAAATTTAAGCAATTAGAAACAAACACCTGGAACTCACTTATTAATTTATCTCTTCCCTCGCCTTTTATACTTCCTTTGACATCATTTCTTAAGATGTCTCTTAAATTAATGCCCTTATATAAAAGGGCCTTGAACCAGTGTTCACCATTTTCTTCTTTAAAACACCTTGCTAGAGTGTAGGACTGTCCCTATCTCATTTTTTTAACTCTACAGTTTCATTTTTGTAAGTATATTTCTTTAATAATTAGTGTTTAATAGTAGAAAATTAAAATAATAATTCTAGAAAAACATTTTCTTTCTATATAATTCCAAAATAGCTTCATAAAAGAAAAGACAAAAGAAAAGAAAATCCCCCTTGATGCCCAAAGCTTTTAGGTAATCCTGACAGCCATTCAGGCTCACGTCACAGTACATCATAACTACACATACTATGTCCCAATCTTGATGGATTTTTATAATGTGCTGTTTTAAAAGATGAAAAATAAGCACAGACTAATGAATGCTTAATTGTATTAAATCTTTCTTTATGGAGAGAAAAATACTGCTGTCCTTTAACTCCCCCTCCCCCCTATTAGTCACTAATTCCTACAAAAGGGTGTCCCAGTACAGGCTCCAGTGAAGGTAGTAGGGACATTCTGCAGACATGCACAGCAAGCAGGCATAGGAGGAGCAGGTTATCAGAATCTTCGGAGGCCAGGAGCCGTTGCTTTATTAAGAAATTGTATAGAGTAGCTATTTACCCAAAGTCAGAGCAGCCAACTTCTTGCTTTCAACAAAAGAGTGTTTTTAATATAATGAACATCCAGGCTTCTCTGGTCATGAGAGAACCTGGAATATATTATACATGCGTGAATGTGGCCGGGATGTAGGATATGGGATGTGATTCCTATCAACAGATTAACACTTCATTTCCATTACTCTAATCTCACCACAGGCTGTGAACACTTTCTTTTTCTTATTTGAACAACAATGGTACATGAAAAACCAAGCTGACAGGCAGGCTGGGTTCATTAAATGCACAAGGCCTTTATTCCCATAACACATCTCACCTGTATGAAGCCAGGGTTCTGGTTTCCAGGCTGCTACTGAAACAAGCCCTCCCAGATGTAGGACTTCTGACACTCCCTATCCTCTGTTTTGCATAACTTACAATAAAGATCACAAATAAAGTAAAAACGAGAAAACTCTTCTCCATCATATACTGTTTAGCACATAACAGTACTGGCAACATATTTTAAGATTCACTTCCTCTCATGATTACTTGCCAAAGGTCTTCAGGAGAACAAGGCAAGGGAGAAGACAAGACACCACAGGTTTCAGTTCATATCTCAACGTGGTGTCTCTTTCTTAGTTTAATTTTTACTTGGAATTTAAAACTTAAAAACTTGACCATTGCTCTATGTTCACCCACAGCACAGGAGGGAGGGGACATGCTTAGGAACACAAAGTTATACAATCTAAGCACCATCCTATCCCTAGGGTGGGGATGCTTGGTTATGGTGGTCCCTCTGTATGCAAACTCATATACTCCTTACATTTGAGGTAGATATTAATAAATCCCCAACATTCCAAAAATAAATCATTTAAATGCCTTCAAGCAGACAATCTAACAGTTCTACACTGCTTCTGTGTCTACATATCATGTGGTATAAATATACAACCACATGGCAATACTAGATTTGTAACATTTTCTATAGAAAAGTAATAGCACATTGTCCCCAAAGTCCAGAGCAGGACTTCAGTTTCAGTTCTATCTGAGACTCTATCTTTATATATAAAAAAAGAAAAGGACAAAATAAAAACAGTATTACATATTGTCCTAGTAACCTAGCTGATTCTGCATTAGGTTCGAACAGGGGTCAAAAATCATCATGCTTGCAGGCATCATCACTGAAGCTCAGAAACTCTCATGAATATACTCATAATATAATGTCACAACATCTTACAAAGCAGCAACCCTGATCCTCTGCCCTCTGTAACTGGCAGAGGGCACATCAGTGGGCAGTTTTCTTTGTTCATGCCTTCTCAGGTGCCCCACACAGCCATCCTAATGGCATACCTCAGTGATATCTTCCTTGCTTTTAATTGTAATGGAAGGAGAGAACAAACATTATTAAAACTCTGCTAATGGAGGTTCTCATTTTAATATTAGTTTTGTTATTATGTTAAGCCAGCTGAAAGTAATTATTTTTGTCAGGTAAAATACTCATTATCCTGAAGTTTTTCTTTTCAAACCCCCAGTTCAGGCACAATGATCATCAAATGTAAATCCTAAAGAATTGTCTGGAGACCCAATAGCCACCTTAATAAAATTGGAAAAAAAATCCACAGCAGTCACACACAAGCACACAGGTAAATACCAGAAGCCGTATCTTTCCAATTTATAAAAATGTTTTTATTCTTGTTATTTTTAACAATCTCTATTCCTTTTTAAGACAATGAGTTAAATGCATTACATGCAAAACAGTGATGAATCCCCACATGGTATGTAGGACACATGTTTTAAATATCTGTTTCCTAATAGTATGTTTATATTGGCTCTGCTAGCATTTCAATTGTTCCTTTCAATATCTGAGCTCTTATTAGCTGACATTTACCTTGGTCACATCTCCCGATGGTCACCCTGTTCTTTACACCTTTTCCTACTTCTAAGAAGATGTCCTTGTGTGTGTTAAGTCCAAGTATATAAAATGGTAAGTCTAAGGATACCTTCTAGAGAAAAGAAAGAAATTTTATTTGCCTCATACAGGTTAAGGGTCAAACTGAACATCTATCACTAGCACCTCTGAGAGCCAAGCCCTAGGTCCACGGCCACCTCTAATTTAAAATACTCATCTGTAGTAAAACAAGGATAGCCCTGTCACAGACATGTATATATGTGAGGATAGCACCACACTCCTGAACTTATCAGAATGACAGATTGGCAAAAGGATACCTGATTCAATGGTTGTTATTTTCAAGCATGTTTTAATTCCTTTGCATTAAGCAAAAGAGAGGCAGTAAAAATAAGGAAGCGATTGTATAATGAGAAAAATGAAGGTAGAAGAGAGAAATGAAGTCTATGAAAAAGGAAACAAGAAATAAGAACAAATTAACCTTGTACTAAGGCCATTAGGTAAATGTCTATCAGCCAAACAGGAACAAGAGTGATAACCCAACACCCCTCTCTGACCCAAACACTAAAGACAGCAGCAAAGTAACATTATAGTTCCGAA
Source organism: Mastomys natalensis (assembly GCA_021653895.1). Lineage (NCBI taxonomy): Eukaryota > Metazoa > Chordata > Mammalia > Rodentia > Muridae > Mastomys > Mastomys natalensis. Next base: position 576,539 of record JAJTUV010000233.1, read on the forward strand.
GGATGGGTAAATAAGATGTCAGCTGTGCTCAAGGGAATCAATCAGTGGTTTCAACTAGTAACTTCCTACAATTCAACATTATTCTCCCTTTACAGAGAGAAATGAAAAACTGATGGGCTTAATTAAAGAAAAACAAAAGGATATTATATTGCTGTTAAAGGATCAATTCTTTTTTCTTAATTAGAATGATGATTAATAAGCGGAGAATTTGATTTCTGAACTCCCTGGTTTGAGTAATGCCTTGTTTCCCCGTAGTACTCCCATTAAGGAGGGCTCTGACTGCAGAAGGAGACAACACTCTCTCATCCCAGCACCCCATGGCACAAAATGCTGTGCACTGTGCCCCATCACGAGGACACAGCACCTCACCCAAGTCAAGTGCAGTCATAAGTGTCTCACCGGAGGGTGGAATGCATGCTATGAAACTTGTGAGGTTTCCTACAGGGAAGGTACAAATTAGAAAAAGAATCAATACTTTTATTTTTTTTTTCCTATTCTCTAAACCTCCTTTAATGCCTGGGGAGGGAGATGCTGTTCAAGTCAGGCTCAGGGGAACCATGGGCCTCAGCCACTGCTCCAGCACGATCTTAGTGATGTTATCAGCACATACTCTTTCTTCTTCCCAGAATAATTTTTTTCATCCTATTTCCTCTGTATCTTTACCAGCTTATCCTCTACAGGATGCTCCTTCTCCTACTCATTTTGTTTATACAACAGGACCTAAAGGCTCCCGTTCCCACTCTGTCCCTCTTCCTTTATTTCCCTTCAGCTTATCAGAAGTTAAAGGTCCTCGGGAGAGGGTATTGGACCCCCCTTTGCCTCTAATCCCAGGTGCTTCAGTGGATGAGGAGAACCTCAAAAAATGTGGATGCCAGCTGCTCTCCTGGAAATAAAAATGGCATCAGCTTTGGCAGATGTAGGTGACATCAATCATTTCCTAGGACCCCAAACACTCTTCTGGCCAAAGCCTAGAGAACAGTGGTTAGTGATCAGCAAATGTGAATCATGAAAGACACAAGCAGATCTGCACATGGAGCAGAACTCATGCCTCCACACATATCACACTAGACTCCAAGCCTTCCAAAGGGAACTCCTGGGATCATTATATCCCATGTTCTTTCAACAACAGCAAACAGTGAGTTCTAGAGAAAATGACTTTCACTGAAAAAGGTACCCAACGATTCACTGATTCACTGTTTTCCTTACTGCACAGAGTTCATACTCTAGGGGAAAGGAGTTCGCACCTAAAACAATTTAACCACTGTAGTTCATTTATGAATATAGGGTAAAGGCAAGTTCCAAATTCCTCCCCTAATACATACATACACACACACACATACACACACACACACACACACACACACACACAGATATATATATATATGTATTCATTCTAGTTCATATTACCAAGTTAGCTGTAGACAGGCATTACCTACATGTGCTAGTTGAAGACTGACCAGAGCAATGTCCACTGTGTCTCCACAGTGTGTGCAATGTATAAGATGAGAAAGAAGAAACTCTAGGGTTTTGTTTTTCACTGAAGTCTGTGACGCCATCTCACTATCTGTAACGGGTTGTTCCTTTGGAATCAGCTCCTGTGTCACAGCGACCTGGCAAACTTGAATGCTTTCACTATCACTGGAATCCTTGCAATCCTGCCTTGGCTGTGACCCATTCACTTTTGTCCCAACTTCCCAGAGATGCCCTGCTCAGCATCTAATTAGTAAGGGAGGAACTGTCATGGCTCTTATCCCTGACACAGGAGTCAGAAGCTGTGTTGCAGTGGAAGCCTAAGTCTGTCCTGTTGCATTACTCGATTCCCATAAAGCTACTTGGTTACAGATAACAGAAAAAGTAACTGAAAAAATAATTTCAAAATGATCCCCAACTATGCTTAAATTCATTTTAAGTGCTACATGTTGGAAATAAACTTTAAATTGGTGAATGAGTTTATATATGTGTATACACATCTGAGAATCTATTTGTGCATGCTTCATTACAATAACACACACATGGAATATCATACATACAAGGCCTACTACATTCCCATTTCATTATACAGTACCCAGAGCTGTTAAGTGAAGTCTTAACACCAAGTTGAAAGTAAAGGCTGACACACAGGTACTCACCTCTTTACTACAATTTCCAATTCAATACTACTATGACAATTATCCAAATATTCCTACATTTATGCTATAATATTAAAATGAATGTCAAGGATTACATTTCAATTTCAGTATCATTAACATTTCAAAATAAAGCACATCACCTCTCAAGTTAGAGGAACTAAGACAGAGGTGGCAGCATGCTAACTCAACAAGCTAAAACTATTTACCACCAAATATAAACACTATTTTAACATAAGGGTAAGTTTTGAGGAGTTAGTCCTTTTTAAGTAAGACATGGTTACCTAAATACACCAACTATAAGAAGGAAATATTTAAAAGGAAGAAAGAGAAAAGAGGGAAACTAGAAATGGATGCTGCCTCACAATGAAAGTCATTTTCAAAGGCCATTAACTATCAACTGCTTTACTGGTGGCTCTGATTAAATAAGACTATTCATCCTATGGAAAGGGGATGTCTAGTTTTGAAAAGAAGCTTTAGAATAAAAACATACTGCATAAACTACAAAGAACAACCAAGCCATAGCACACAGTTTAGATACGTGACAAACAAAATATGCTGTGTGTGAATCTTTAAAATTGTTAGAGATGTTCAAATTATTTTTGGAGGGTTAGAAACCAGGAAAGAAAACACATCATTTCCATTTTAACTACAAATTCTATGACTGGAACTGTGTTTGTCCTCATGAATTGAAAGTAGTAAAAGACGAAAAATTTGTATCAAGCACTCTTGCAAATAAATTCCAAAAATGTTATTATACATTTCTTATATATCTTTTAATCACTTCTCAGAAAAGTGCTAGGTTTTATACTAGTCAAAAAGTTTACTCTGTCATATCTCTGGTGAGCAGATGGTCTGGTATTAATGTAAATCACTGATTTAATTTTTAGCTTTTCTCAATTTTGTCCCTCACCTATCTAGGAAATGATTTCTCTGGTGATAACTAACACATCAGGCTAATGAGAGAATCTAATACACAATAGAAAAATGTCACTACTAATAATATTTGCATGAAGTTAAATAAAGCAACTGTAAGAGAATGTCAGACAGTTGTTCTTTAATAAGACACAGTTTCACAATGAAATTATGTTGTTAATTTTGTTACATCATTGGGTGAATCCTAAATTACTCCATAATGATGCACAGCGTCATTTGTAATTCTAAGTTAGTATTTCACTCTACTCTGAAAAGAGAGCTTATTAAGGGATCTGCATTTTATTTGAAACAGGTTAAGTATACCTGAGCAATAATAAAAGGTATAAACACCTCTAGGAATACGGGAAAAGCGCACTATCACCATTACCTGTACAGTGTCATTTCTTAAAAAGATTTCAATTAGTCAGAACTATACCCTCTCTTAGAGGAAGTTATAAGGATTTTATTTGCTACTTTCTCAAATGCATGAACATATACAAAATATGTAGAAAAATCAGCTTTCAAAGTATGGTTTAAAAAAAAAAAAAAACACACCTTCCAAAACCAAGCTCTTTTCTCCCTCCACCTTCCCACTTATCTTGTTAACAATACCTTATGAGAGTATCCTGAGAAAAATGACCTTTGCAACTTTAGGAGAAAAGGAAAAAGAGAAAATGGTTTTGGACATTATCAATTCGTAACTGAATCCAGAACTCTCAATTATAAATGTCAACATCTACACCTTTCAAGGTTTTCAAATATCTGTCTACAAGAAAATAATATTTTTCTAAACAACAACAACGACAAATCACTCTTTGATTTTAGAGAAAATAAAGCAAGGTAGGGAAATGAAGTCAGGAAGTTCCATTTAAAGCTTTAAGGGGAACAGGCTTAACTCCACTGAGTCTAAGCCAAATCATTTCTTAATGTTTGATAAAAGGAAAGATTTACAGTTAAAGAAATCTAACATCATGCAAGATACAGATTATTCCATGCCCCTGCCTAGCTTACCTTTAGAAGACACAGACCTAGATTATTAAACTTCAGTGTTCATCAGACATTCCCAAGCATATGTTTTCTGTAGCTAACACCATATGTGGTGAGATCTCTACAGCTCAGGCTTTAAGTGTCTTATACTGGCTCTACGAGTCAGTCTTGTCCAATGCTTAACAAGGTAGTCAAGGAAATATCAGTTTTTATTCTACTATAGAAAACTGTGTAAAACTGGACTTAACAGATTTCATTCACTCCATAAGCTAAATTTTTACTTACAGATTAAAATAATAAGCAGAAAATAAATAAATAATAAACAGAAAAGCCTTTTATCCTAAAAAATAGATATATAGAATTTGACTACTTGATTAAATTAGAAAAAAACTTTATTTTTAGCAAAAGCTGGCTTAATGTGGGTATTAAAACTATTATTCCTCAAAATTGTTGACTTTAAGAGAGAGCATTTCAGGAACTACTTCTCTCTCTCTCTCTCTCTCTCTCTCTCTCTGTCTCTCTCTCCCACTCACACACTCTGAACCAACACTGCTGATCCACTACACATAAGGAAAACAAACACATTAAACATGCACAGCACAGACATTTATATTTAGAAAGAATTTGAATTTAAGACTACACCCTCTGAAATGGCATCTGGAAAGAGAAAGAAAAGCACATACACACATGTAAACGCATACTCCCTCTTATATGACTTCCCAAATGAATGGAAGGTAAATATTTAGTGACTGTGAAAGCAAATGGGAGGCTAGGCATCACTAACAACACCAAAACAACAACAAAAATAATAAAGGAACCACAGTACAATGGTTTAATCACAATACTTTCTAAGATTGGGATTTTCATCCTTTGTCACAGTGTTCTGTGCCATCATCATCTGCTCAATTAGGCAGAGATGCCTTCCCTGTGTCCTTACTGTCCTCACAGGCACTGATGCTCGCCATATACATGCATTCATACAGGTACGTACAACACACGTCTTTGTATCCCCACAAACAGGCACACAGAAAACACCGAGATGGGCTGATCATACAAATTTCTCTATGAGAGATTTAAATTATTTTCCTAATTCTGACCTATTTTTGTGTAATTTGCTTTTATTTCTTTTGATCCTAAATGTTTTCCACCACTTAAAGTATCCTTAGAAGCAAATCTACTTGGAAATAGGCTAGTGCCAAAGCAGCAATCTAACACCATCTATGTGGTTCAATAGCCATTTATCAATTGATCATTATCTCTATCTGTTTTATTAACTCTTTTTTCACTAGAGGGGAAAACCTAAAGCAAGCTAACCTTTCAAAGCAGGCATGTACATATACACTCCACTAACTCAAGGAAAACTCGGATTGGTGACATCTAAATTTTAAAGTGGGACCCAAGTTATTAGGTTCTAAGGTTAGTGAAAATACACTGTTCAAACCACAAGAGAGCCACCGGGAAAGAAAAGTGCTTCAGGAAAACACCTCGAAAAGCGTTCTACAGAGACAAGGGGCATCTCTGTCAGACAAGAAAGGAACTTTTCAGGGGGAAAAAAGGGATTGCACATAAAGAGTTGCTTACTGGGTTTATGTTGATTGCATTTAAATCCCAGCTTACTGGATCAGCAGTTATCAGGGTCCCTCTACAGGATGTCAAAATACACCTTATTCAAATACATTTCTCCTATCTAAAACTGCTTGATAAAACTGTTTACCAATTAAATGTTACAAGAGCGGGGCTTTATGCACTCTCTTTGGCAAATGTTATTTCTAAACTTGTGACAGTTTACAGCCTTGAAAATTGTTTTCTTTATTTCATTACCAAACATTTAAAAATCTACCCCGAAGTATTTAATTTCCGTGAACTCTTACATACAAAAGAGGTCTATTAAATAGCAGTTGTATTATTTTAAACGAGTGGGGGAAAGACCAATTTTTAAACAACCGCCATCTACTTAACATCCCAGTATATTTGTCAGTACTACTTTGGTGCTGCGTGGATGATAAACTAACTCTTGCTTTGTATGGGTTTGGGGTAGGCTTCTGAAAAGCAAGACGTGTCTAGGAGGGAGGCACCAGGGAACTTCCCTCCCTCACTTGAGCACAGTCCAAGAGGAAAGTTTCTGGGTTGTTTCCCCTTCGCTTCCTCTTACCCTCGCTCCCCCGCGGAGCCGCAGAGCCAGCAATTGTGCAAGAGGAGCCGGGCGCGCAGGGCGCAAATCACCGAGCGCTTGGTACGGGCGGCTGCGGGTGATTAATTATCCGTCCGCTGGCATGGCGCTCTCCGGGCGGCTCTCCCGGCAGGGCAGCAGCCGAGCTGCGGGCGGCGGCTGAGCGAGAAGCGGCTCTGGGAGAACGCAAGGGCAGCGCCGAGTGTGAGTGCACCGCGCCGGGCGGCGGGCGGCGGGTGGGTGGCGAGCCGAGCGGGCTGCGCCGCGGCCAGGGGAGCACGGGGAGAGTGAAGCCACCGAGAGCCGGAACGGAGGCCGAGAGCAAGCGGGAGCGCAGCCTGCCGCCCTTCGGGTTGACCCGGCCGGCAGGGAAGCCTGCAGAGCCTCGCTCAGGTCTGAGTCCAGCTGCTCCAGACACCAGAAGTCAGACCCGCTGCTGTGAGGGGCCCGCGCTTTATGACTGTTCGGTTACAAGACCTACTTCGAGACAGCAGACACTTTGACCAAGTCTTTCACACAGTCAGAAAGATACATTTGTTGAGTAGTGGCTTTTTCTCTTTTTAGCGGGAAACAAAGACATAAATTAAGGCTTCGCAGGACCCAGGCTGTACACCGTGAAACTTTGCAACAAATGCCTTTGCTTTCTCTAACTTCGATGTCCTTTCCCCCCTTTTCCTTAAGGAGCCCTTGGGGAAGCCATGAAGTAACACTGCACATTCCAGTAACACAGAAATGACAATATGTATGTATATATATTTAAATTTCAAAAACATTTAGAAAGAAAAGTAGCAGGAAGAAAAGGGCACATACCAACTCGAGGTTTCTTTAAAAAAAAAAAATTGAAAGTAACTTACCTGTTGGGACATTCTGAATAAGAGGTTAGTATCAGCGTTTTGCCATGTCCCCATGAACCCTGGTTCAGCCGCAGTTGTTCTGGTTCCGAACTGCATGGAGTTGTCAGTACAGGAGTCTCTTAAAGTCAAGTCTCTTGCCCTCTTTGGCTCTCTGTCTCTCTGTGTGTCTCTTTCTCTCACGTCCACTTCTGCCTCTTCTGACTGAAAAGTGAAGGTGGATTTTTTGAGCTTCTTGGCAGCCAGTAGCCGGAGTATAGTGTAGTTAAGAAGCTGGCTGAACTGTGCATTTCATTTGGGAAGGGGGAGATCTGGGGGAGGGAGGGGGGTCAGAGCTTCCTTCGCACCTTCTGCACAGATATCCCTATCATTTATGCATAGATTGTGACTCCCCTAGCTTGCCTTTGCTCGGTTTAACAGCTGCCTGTCAGGTGTGCAGGCAGCACTGGAGACCCAACCATCAGCTTCAAACCCTCAGCCACTGCATGTCATTGGATAGCAGAGCTAGGAGTCAACTGCACTGTTCCACTGTCAGGCACCAAATGACACTCTGCACTACCCCTCTCCAGATACACAGACAGACACACACTCCTGCGTACTCCACGAAATGCCACGCTCACTGTCCACAAGGCCAGGGAAAGCCAGAGCCCTTCCCTGGGAATTTTCCCCAACAATGCTATCTGCTGTAACACGTTATATCCAGCACCAGTCTTTTCTTTAACACTTGTAAAACTATGACACTTAAATATTTTTAATTACACTGGAAGCAAGTGAAGTATTCATCTGGAGGAGAACATAAAGTTTGCTCACTTGTTTTTTTAAATATTAGCTGCCACAAGTCACACCATAATGCTGGGCTATTTATAACCACATGTAAACTCATAGAGAAAATAATATACAGAGATTTGACCTTATATTCTAAAAGGTGAACAAGCAAAGCTACCAGTTAAACATGGAAGATGTACAATAAACATATGCAAAAATAAATATATACCACTTAATATCTAGCACCTCAGGCCATTAACTACCAAACTGAAGGTTAAGTAGAGAGACACTGAAGGCAGAGAAGGAAAATGAATACCTTTTCTTAAAGCTCACAAGCAGAATAAAATCCTTTGTTAAAGTTCTCAGGTAAGACATCTACATCAACCTTTTAAATCATAAAAAAAAGGGCAAAAGATGAAGAAAAAAAGAAGCCTGTCATATTTCAGGCAAAAAGTAATATCAAAACTCCACTTTTCATTCAGGATCTCTATGGAAAATTCTATAATGTTTCCTTGCCTGATGAAACATAACCTTGATAGCAGGTCATATTTTTAATTAAACCAGTTTTGAAACAAAACAATCATTTATTAGATAGTATTTATCTCCCTTATTTATGGAAAAGCAGGACTGAACAAAATCCACTGTACATAAACACTGTAACTTCAAAATGGAAAGCTAAATTCATGCCATCTCATAAAAGTAGTCAGCAGGAAAAAGCCATCCTTCCTAAACTTAAAATGTAAGGAACATTAATCTTCAGCCACTTACAAATACTGAGGACAAATGTAGCACTCTGCTTGCTCCTTCTTAACTAAAGAATAACAATAAACCTTCCTCTCAGAAACAACAAAAGAAACAGAAAAGCGTTTCGATGGCAGCCTGTGTCATTAGTGGACAATGAGAAAAGATGAGCAAACGTACACTATGTTGACACAAATGTGCCTTCCCTTCTAGAACTGACATCTCCTGAAAGCTTTTCTGTTAAACTTCCCTCCAGTTCACCACCATTAAGCACAAAAAAGTCTCAAAAGAAGCAAATTCAATATCTGAAAGGAGACGAACAAGAACCCAAAGAATTGTTGCCTTAAAATATATTAAGTCCACCTGTGGTCAATAAAAATATTCTTTTGAGGGGGAGGGCGGGAAAAGCCCCTATGAGTCAATTGTCAACGGTGACTGTACCTTTACTGCTATTACCCACTTAACTCCCTCTAAAATTTGCTAGCCTCTTGATTTCTGAAGTGGCACTCAGTGCCTCAGTCAAGCTGCCTGCTCAGCTCCTGACCTTCCCACTAATGGCTGTTATTTGTGGGAGGCTTAAGGACACTGTCAATAGCAAGCTTCCTCCTTGCTCCCCTCAAGCACTGTTGTATCGCTCTGCCTGCCTGTTCTCTCGACTCTTCTGCTCCCTCTCCCTCTCTCCTTGTCTCTCCCCTCCTTCTTCCCCACTCTCCCTCACTCCCTCTTCCTATTTTTCCAGCCCCACCCCTTTTTTCTCAGTTCTGAGATCTTCTTCTTTCCCAGGTATTTCCCCCCAACCCCCACGCACATGGGCGTGCACACACACATATACACACACACACTCCACAAAAATCAACTGGCATGCAGCAGCAAGCACCTGCAGTAATAGACTCTTTTATTAAAACTGTTATTCTGCAAGACTTGAAATTCCCCATGGATCGGGCCATGTCAAAGCCGATATAATTAACTAGAGGCTCAGCAACGGATCAATTACCAGACAAGCAAGTGATAGTGAAATCAATGAAAGATCATCAGCCACATTATCAGTGTTGCAACTCATTAGGGCAAAACTGAGAAATGTGCTCAACGCGAGCCCAAGCAAGGTGGCATTACAAAACAAAGGGCTAATTTGGAGACCCTGCTGTGAACAATCTGTAACAGAATTAGCCTTTTTTCCCCCTAAACTGCACAGCTCCATAACTAAATGTGACAGACTGAGAGAAGCAGTTTATTAAGACACCAACCCCAAGTTTATTTAGTTCATAAACTCTCCCCTGGAAAATCAATACAGTGTGTACAGGGTTATTAGGTTGACTAGCTAATACATCCAAATCTGCTCTGCCAGCCACAGTCCTCTGACAAAATGCTACCCAGAGTATGCAAACCGCTCTCTCTCACACTGCAAGGTCTAACAGAACAAGTCTGCGGCATAACTATTACTTAAATATTCTTGCCATAGCCACGCCTTAAAAACATTAAGATCGCTTCTTATGAGTCACAAGAAAAATCACAATTGCACAGGACTGTACCTCCTAGATGGATTTTTGTCAAACAAAATCTTAACTAATTCCTAAAACCAGTTTAAAAAGAGTAAAAAAAAGCTTTGTTATACTCACAGACACCAGCCAGAAGAGTTAGCCATGGATAAATGTGTTTAAATGAAGCACAAACCTACAACATTTAGTATGCTTTGTATATTTTATGTTTTAAATCATTCTTTTAAGAAATTTTAGAAAATAAAAACCTGACCCCTGTAGAAGTTCCCAAAATATGTTATGTGAACTTGCCATTCATTTCCATAGGGAAATGTAGAACCTTGATAGTCTTCTAGCCTGGAATCGTTTTCTAATGACTCAGGACCAAGATAAACAAACAACAAAACCAAAGCACCAAGCTATCTTCTGAGGAGCTTCCCATTGTCTTTACACTATGAAGATTACAGAGTAACCGTCTGAAATTCTTTGTATCCAAGGTATTTACAACTAGGCCATTGGGATAAACATCATTTTCACAGTTATTGCTTTCTTTTTCCCTGATTCAAAGTCATATAGGTCAGATTAGGGGATTACAAATCTGAAAGGTCATGTGAAGCTCCTCATATTCCCTCAGACTGAGAGTTAGGCTGTGTTACTGAGGGGTCTACCAATGAGCTGTCAAAGTCCTGAAGAAACTGTAGAATAGAAGTAACTCCTCTTCATAACACACAGCAATAACAGACAGACAGACACACAGACGAACACATGATACTCTGAAATGCATTTTACAACAGTAACATAACAGGAGATTGAACAAGGTTAGGGGAAAACAGCTTTGGAAATGGGTAATGATGTTTTAACATTTAAAATGTTTATTTTTTTTTTAAATAAATCTGTAGTATTAATCAGTACAGTCATCTGGCTTCAAGATTCTAAATCCTAAACCTTAACTTAAAAAAAAAATAGCTAAAATTCAATGTACAGATGCTACAATTAAACATTTGTTTTTATCTGGTACCTTATCAAACATTTCATCAGTCATGTTTCTAAGTAGTGTTTTAAAAAGTCAAGCATATATACTAACTCTGCACTATATGCACACACTTTGGATAGTAATTAAAAGTTGTAATTACAGGAAATTCGTACTTTTAAAAACCTTTTTGCACATAACTACACACTGTGCTTGTACCCTCAATGAGATCCAATTAGTTACAAAGAATTTGCATTTCAGTTAGTGTAGGATAACAAGACTACAGGGAGGTGCAGTGCAATTCCACCAACAGAGGAAGGCAGTGTGTTCTTTGCTGTTAGCTCTGTAAGCAGTAATTCCCACAAGTGACTGCTTAGAATGTTACTATCTTTTTAATATTTTATACTGAGGTGAATTTGGGTCTTTTATTTTCTCAAAAACTACACATTGATGCAAAAGTTAGTCACAACTACTAAAGGACCATGCCAAAGAATGCTGTTTTGCATATATTTTTGGAGTAGACTAGTTTGTTTATTGTGTTGCTTTTTGTTTGTTTGTTTGTTTAAGGGGACATACCCTATCATTTCATATCTATATATTTAAAGACAAGGTCTCACCATGTAGCTTTGGCTGGCCTGGAACTCGCTTTATAGACCAGGTTGATTTAGAGAGGTCTGCCTGCCTCTGCCTCTCTAGTGCTAGGATTAAGGGTGTGTTCCACCATGCCCAGCTCACTTCTCTTCTTTGTATTTAATTCCTTTATAACTCAGGGCTTTTTTTTGTTTGTTTTGTTTTTTTTTTTTTGAGACAGGGTTTCTCTGTGCAGCCCTGGCTATCCTGGAACTCACTCTGTAGACCAGGCTGGTCTCGAACTCAGAGATCCACCTGCCTCTGCCTCCCAAGTGCTAGGATTAAAGGCGTGCACCACCACTGCCAAGCTATCTCAGGGCTTTCTTAAAGTCATTCTGTGACTGGGAACACAGAACCTCTGTAAAAATCATGGTTCTGTGGTAAGATACTCAGGCCCTGCACTGAGAAAGCAGTTGAAGGCTTTCTTTCTTTTTTTTTTTTTTCTTTTTCCTTCTTTCTTTTTTCCCCCAGCTATGACTACAACAACGTAAATCCTAAACAAATATAAAATAAATGTATGGTTTGTGTACACAGTTTAAGAGGCATCCCCAAGACTTCTGGCGGCTTACAGAGCCGGTACCTGTGATTCCCTGGGTTCAGTTCAGCCGCTGTTAGCAGGCTCTGTAATCTGTAATGACAGTGTGCTGGCCTTTGCTCTTCCTTTAGTCACAATTCACTTCCAAAGCTTGGTTAAGTACAGAGCTGGGTTAAAGATCAGTGGGTTTTCATGTGACACACGCTGGTATTCATCTAATGGCTTGTCAAGACAAAACTGTCCCTGTTCTTGCCAAAATAATAAAAAATGACGCCCCACATCTCATGACAATCAGCACTTCCTCATGTTGAAACAACTGGAGCTTTCTGTAACTCATTTATTTTATAGAAAAGAAAATGTTAACTGGCTATCCAATCTCAGGGTACAGAATCAGGTTGTCATTCTCAAATGTCTCTTTCCTTCTTTAATGTTTTCTCTCTCAGGACAGGAAGGCAACATGTAAACTAGTCACTAATCAAATGCAACTTTAACACAGAAAGTAATGCTAAACCTCAGGTTCCTAATGCATCAGGGCACATAACTTAATATATGCAAATTATGCAGGAGCAGCAGGCTGGGCTCAGTCACAGAGGTGGGGCAGGCAATTGAGGAAATGTCATTTTTCTTGAGAACAAAGTGTGGGACTTGCTTTGCAACATCTGGTGGTCTGTGTGAAATGTTAACAGATGTCTTAAGTGGAAAAAGAGGAGAAAGAATTAATAAAGGAAAACTCCTCTGAACAGATAATCCACCCAAATTTCCATATTCCTAAGGAAGAAGGTTGACAGCAGCGGTTTCCCCTTGTGAAGCCTGCCATCCCTGCTTTATTGTGCCATTTCTTTCCCAACACAACGTTAAGGAAGAACAATTTTGACTCGATATAAAGAATAGAAAAAAGTGCAGCTAATAATAATTTCAAGTTTAATTTTTTTCCATTTTTTTGTGTATGCTTTATAATTACATAGTTATCTATGTCTACTGTTTTCCTTAAACTCACAAATACAATTTGATGAGAGGACAGTAAAATATCTGTTTCCCTTAAAACATACAAATCCAAACACAATGAATACACAAGCACATGTACGTGAATGTTGTGGAGAAAAGAAAGGAGGTGAGATAAAAAGTACTTCTTAAGATCAAGATCTTGTTGGTTGATATTGCTATTCATTTGAAATGTAAATAAGTAAAATAACCAATAAAAATCATAAAAATAAAAAATAGTAACAAAAAGATCAAGATCTGAGTTATCTTTTTGGGTTTGTTTTTTGTTTTTGCTTTGTTTGGCTTTGTTTTGTTTTTGAGACAGGTTTTCCTACATAGCTCTGACTGTCCTGGAACTCAATATGTAGACTAGACTTCCCAAACTCACAGAGATCTGCCTGCCTCTATGAATTATCTTCTTTAATGTAAAGAGACTCATCGTTACAATTAAAATTCACCGAATATTTACATCTAAATCTTTGCTTGCCAACTGATTTCCAGTTTCTTTCTTTCCTTTACTATCTTGACAATGGTGTTTCAATTGCCAATGTTCCCAAACAGTAACATCTGGTAATCATGGATCCTTATGTTTACATTTTAAGGGACCTAGAAAAATTTGCCTATTTAGCAATTGTTTTCCTTGTTTCAGTTTATTAGATGACTGAGTCAAGCACGTATGTAGCAGTCTTTAATTCGGGCTGAAAAGATGTACGGGCAGTGGGTACATGGTGATTCAAACTTTTAATCCCAGCACTTGGGAGGCAGAGGCAGGCAGACCTCTGTGAATCTGAGGCTGGTTTGATCTCCATAGTGAGTTTCAAAGCAGACAGGAATGAGATCCCATCTTAAAAAAAAAAAAAAAAAAAAAAAAAAAAAAGCCAACAACTGAATGTAACCAAGTGGCATGGTAAATGATCTGAACTACAGAGTCTATTACTTTTTCTATTAAAATCTTTAAGACAAGAATTTAGGTTTAAGCTGGGCGGTGGTGGCGCACGCCTTTAATCCCAGCACTTGAGAGGCAGAGGCAGGCAGATTTCTGAGTTCGAGGCCAGCCTGGTCTACAGAGTGAGTTCCAGGACAGCCCGGGCTACACAGAGAAACCCTGTCTCGAAAAAACCAAAAAAAAAAAAAAAAAAAAAAAAAAAAAGAATTTAGGTTTAGCATCCATGAATTAGCTAATTCAAAATTAGCTTAAAGGATCTTTATGAAAAGGAGAACAAAAATCTATTTCATGTTATCATCTTTGATTGGCATCTCAATCCCGACCCTCCTCCTCCAAGAGTCTGTGTTATAATTCACTTGTTCCTTCATATTTATAATATTCACACATATATGTATATATTCACACACGCACACACACACACACACACACACACACACACACATAATGCCAGATGGCTTTGAAAGCCTGAGTTGGGCATTTGAACATATAGTAGCTTCAGCCAGAACAGCCTGAAGATTTCAGGGAACAAGATCATGGTCCAATTTTTAAATAAGTGCACCCATGCCTTCCTTTTTCGTTAGTTTTCTGCCAAACCATTCTGGATATACTAAATACTCAGATGTTACCTCACAGGAACACCAACCACATCAGTGCACAAGACAGAAAGAATATCTGCTATGTACTGAAAGAAGAAGAAAAATGGTGACCAATACTGATAGAGAAAACCCATAAAAATATCTTTACATGACCAGAAAAGGAACACAAGCCTCCTTAAGCAAGGTTTGAGCCACTTCAGACAGTGACATTAACATTCCCCGTAGGAAAATATTACCTGAAAGCTTTACCCAAAAGGAGGGAAAGTGCTCCAATGGACACGTGCCTAACTTGACGGAGATGTGTCTGCTGACACCCCAGTCAGGGCTGAGCTCCGGAAAGCACTTCAAGGAAGCCCTCAAATGGTATAATCCGTGGATACTAAAGATATAGACATGGACAGGTGCGGTAGGTGCAGGAGATCGGGGAGTTTACAAAATGCTAAGGAATGCTGAATCCCTTGGAATCAAGATTCACATTAAAAAAAAGCATCTTCAGTCAGTACAAATCTTATGCCTACAAAAGATCAAACATTTTACTATCTTGTTTTGATCTAAAAACTGAAAAATGACTTTAATCTTTTTGTGTGTACAAGCAGTGACAAAAGCTTTCTTACTACCACAAGCTATAGTTGATTTTTTTTTTTTTTGAGAAAATCTTAAAGAATCGGTGGTGTCTTTCCTTAAGTGACTCTGAGGATAAAAATAAAAACAAAAATCCAACAGGCTGGGGCATGGAAGTACACTGGGGAATTACTTTCCTATGACCATGAAAGTGCTGGGATTGTAAGATAATATTAATGTTTTTATTTACTCCCTTCTAAAAACTGCAGACTGAGATGCTGGCAGTTCCAGTAAAAATGTCATAATAATAGTTTAAATTACTGTCAAGAAGGAAGATTGACATTCACTTCTACACAAGAAAACCATGTTACCAGGCTGGGCTCAATACCTTAAAATTATTTGAAAATGTAACACTCTCAAGTTAACACATTAAAACAAGATACACAAAAACTAATGTGTGTAATTCTCAAACCTAAAAATATAAATTAAAAAAGAGAAATTTTAGGATAATGCCACGACTATTTTAAACACACACACACACACAAATGCACACCTAAGCATACACACATTCACAAATACATACAAGCACACACACATACAAACACATATACATATACTCACAAACACACACATACACATACATACATAAACACACCCAAGAACATACATACATGCACAAACACATGTATATATACTAACAAACATATATACAAGCACATACACACATACACATACATGAATACATACATAGACAAACACATACAAGCTACATACTTATACACACAAAAATAAATACTCACATACATACAAATGCACATATAAGCCCACACAAATAAACATTTAAATGAAAAAACACTGATGCAAAGAGAATTTGTATGACTTCTGGATTGTTTTCCAAATTGAAACATTTTAAATGGGAAGTAGGGGCCTCTGATGTAGGACCTCAGCTGGAAGCAAGCAGACAGGAAGCTTTTCACACACAACTGCACTGTCTGTCCATCCAGCTGATGTCCTGGTTATGCTCACCTTATAAAAACTACCAGTCTGTGTGTGTGTTTGTTTGTGTATAAAACGTATGTATATGTTACATTTCAATTCTTAACGATTACTACCATAACACATCCATTTTAAAAACAGTGACGATTACAATAAACCTTCCCTAGAACTATGTGTAAAAAATGAAAAGAAGAAAAAAAAGGATGAAGGAAAAGAAGACTCTATCACAATCAAAATCATTCATATAACTGTCACAAAATCCTACTTCATACAGTATCTTCAGAGGTAAAAACTGTTGAGAAGCCAAGTAATTGCATTCATTTCCTAGCATACATATGAGTGTGAAAGACATTAAAGGGGTGGAATAAAGAATAATTATGTGGGAACAAACTTCAGTAGGACAGTCAAAGCTTGTGAGCATATGTAAATGACTTAAATTGGAAAGGACAACATACCTCGAGTTGAGATGGATCGACCCCACAGCATGGAATCTTAAAATGTGCTTGCCAGTCTTGATCACCAAGTCTGCCATCCGATTTGTAACTGAGGCAGTTTGGAGGTGGGGAGGGCACAAAACGTGCCTGTTGAGAGATTAGAAGAGGAAATTATAAATAGTCTGCAGGCGATATTATACAGAAATTCTGGTTACATCAAGACACTTTATCTTACAAACTGCAAATGTAACATACGCCTCTCACCACTCAAACACTTGTAAAAAGAGTTAATTACTAAGGTTCATAGCAACCAACAGTTAACTACATGAACCATAAGAGAACAACAATGAGGAATAACTAACTAGTTCACTGATGGCTAACAGGACAGAGGGACCAAACTCAGGCCTTCTTGTGAACAAGCATAACTCTGCTAAGACGCCAAACCAGCACTGCACTCAAGATTCTCTTCCTTAAGGGGGGACTAGATAGTTGTGTGGGTGTCTGAAACCTGGACTGTCGAACATAAGCTCTACCACTGAGCTCAACTCCAGCCAAAACCCATTCCATTTTCTTCTGCTACTTATCAAGAAAATCATGATAAACCTTCTTAGTCACTGTTGAAGAACTATTTATCAAGCTTCACATACCAAGTACAAGAAGCTGTGGGGAACACCAAAACAAGACATGATCCCTGCTCACAGGATTATAATCTACTACAGAATAGAAGCCATGCATGAAAATGACCTTATATAAACAGAGACTGTGGTGAGGCAAGAGGAGTAGTAGATCTTTATAATTTAGGGAAGGATGCCTTCCCACTGATATGGGGAAAGAAAGCATCTAAGTAAAGGGTGCCTTTGTTCTGGGCCCAAGAAACTACCAATATTCCCCTAGAGAAATGATCCAGTTTGACTAGAATATAGTGTGGATAGTGGATAAAGCAGTAATAAAGGAAAGGATGTGCAGGCGACAGAACTATGGGTAAGAGTCCCACAGTCAATTTTCAGTTGCTACTCTGTTATCCACCAAGCTACCAGCCAAGTCTACAAAAAGGCAGCACTACCACAGGGCGATTGTTAGCATTTTAAAAGAAAGTACATCTAGGACAACACATTAAAACGTGAATAAAATGAAGCTAAGAGATCAATTAAGGAACTATTATAATAAATAGGTAAAACAAGCAGGTAAGGCTGATGGAAAAAAAGCAAAACATTTTGAGGATGAAATTGCAGAGATAAGAATGACAGCCAGGACACGTCTAAGGCGGCTGGATAGATAGCTCACTGGTTAAGAGCATACTGCTCTTGTAGAGAACCCAAGTTAGTTTCCATGTTGGGTGGCTCACAACTGCCTGTAATTCCAGCTCCAGGGGATCTGATGCCTTCTTCCAGCCGCCATAGGGACCAGCATGCATGTGCACACACAACACCCCTCCCAGGGTGCAGATACATACACATGACTAAAGATAAACGTAAGTCTTTTAAAATATATGGGTCACAAGAGCCAGTGTGACACTAGGGATCTGATTGGTAGCACCTTCTACAGAAATGAGAATAAAATGATTTAGAGGAATATAGTCAAGCTCGGTCAGAGGAGTAAAAGAATGCTTCATTCGTAAAGACAACGAGGCAGAAACAGTAAAATAGTCTTTGGATGAATGAAAGAAAACAAAGTACTAGAAATGTGGCTTGAAAAGTTAGCAGGATTTAAAGAAGTGTCCTTAGGAACAAACAGCTTGTTTTTCACTGCAGGAGGTTTAAAAAGAAAAGTCTACAGTAAGCTAAGGGGACAAAGTCAGTTGAGAGAAGGATATTGAAGATTTAAGCCAGAGGGAAAATGATATAAAGGGTCCTAGGAGAGAACATGGTAAGAACACAAATGAAATGGTTCTCTGAAGGGAGAAAAAAATCCCTCTGACACCAAAGGAATGATATAGAAAAACTTCCATGGTAAGAAACAAAGGCATTAAGGCCAGGCAGTGATGGCGTATCCCTTTAATCCCAGAACTCAGGCAGAGGCAGGTAGATCTCTGAATTTGAAGCCAGCCTGGTCTACAGAGTGAGTTCTAGGACAGCCAGGGCTACCCAGAGTAACCCTGTCTCAAACCCACAAAAACAGAAAGAAATTCCAGGAATTGGTGTGTGTGTGTGTGTGTGTGTGTGTGTGTGTGTGTGTGTGTGTGTGTGTGTGTGTGTGTGTGTGTATATATATATGTATAAATATAAATAGAACCTACTCAGTCCACTCAGTGGACACTTGGCATTGAATAACCAATTAGAGGGCATCTTCCTAAGGGAAGACAACGTCTCTCAGCATCCCTTAGTTGCCTGTAGTTTTTGTCTGGGGTTGGGACCCCATGAGATTTCCCTCTTCCACTTTTTTCGCATTGTCCTTGTTCAGACCCTGCCATATTGTAACAATTAAAGAAGATGAGGCCAGAAACTTGAGAAGGAGTGAGGGTGGGGCCATGGAAGTTGTTAGAGGAAGGAAAGGGAATGGAGAGAAATGATGTAATTATATTTTACTTAAAACAATAATAAATATACTTAATGTTTTTTTTTTTTAAAGAAACACAGATATTACGAGTCCAATTAAGAGTAAAAACTAGAGAACAACTGGAGAAAAGAAAGGGAACAGTCTACTCAAAAGGGCACAGTGAAGGTCAGAATCCATGAGGTAGCAGAAGAAATGCCAAACAGCAGAGAGGGTTGCCTCTGAAAGTACTTTAGAAATCTCCTCCCAGTCAAGTGGCTTTAAGACAATGCACTGGGCTTAGAGTTAAGAACATGTACTGTTCTTGCATGGGATCCAAGTTCAGTTCCCAGTACCTACATGAGATGGCTCACAACTGCTGGAATCATAGCTCCAGGGGATTTGATGACCAGGCACATGCATGCATGCATGCATACATACATACATACATACATGCATGCATATATTCATACACTCACTCACTCTCTCTGAAAGATTTACTGTTTAAATTTTAAAGAATCTTTTTTTTAAAGGCACTGTTGTTAGGAGTTAGAAATACTGACACTGAAAACTGAAATACTGAAAACCAATAAGGGGTTCTTAATGCAGAGAATAATGCCTTGCTCAGAACATACAGCCCTGTAGGAAACAGAATTTAGGAAACTAAAGTGATCAAGTACATTCCCATACTGATGAGTTCATGTAAAAAAAAAAATACCAAGAAAAGATTTTAGATCAAATTATTTGATCTTTATTTATTCATAAACCCAATTCTAAGTATATACAGAACATTTTTTTTTAAATGGCTTTAAGTTTACTCCTGGCTAAAGAAATTCCCCAAAGCAAACAAAAACTGGAAATACTTTCAACTATATCACATATATGATTTGAATGAAGGAAAGAGGAGATGTCTAAGAATATTGCTTCATTAGCAGACATAAGACGAAGCTGAGGAGGTAAGTCACCCCACCCCTTACTGCTAACTCCTACCTCCAGGCCCATGTGATCCAAAGTCACATCAACTCTCCACCCAATTAGTGAGGATTGCATTAGAAGAACTCAGCACTTTTAGTCCAGAATCCCTCTAGAGACCAGGGGAATGATGAGTTCCATCACATGGCCAGTATCAACAGCCACCGAAGAAACACCTCAGGGACATGGACAAAGACATTTATCTGCTGTGCTGGCAGCCACTACAACCAGCCTTCCTAACAGGGTCCTTTCTGTAAGGACCGCTGTCTAAGTGACCTGTCATAGAGCTTTATAAAGTAGCATTAATACTGTGGGCCAAAATGAGATTGATCTTTGAGCTTCGTGGTCTCCTGTTGTCAACAGTGCATTATAAAACCAATACTAAATACTTTATAAACAGGTCTCCCTACAGTGTATTAGAGAAACAGTGCATATTTCATGCTCCATAGTTAGGTAGCCACATATCCATCAGGCTAATACATTATTTATTAGATACCCAGAAGTGCAATAAGAGTCAATAAACTAACTTCTGGATACTTGTATGCAACTATTTCAATGGAAATTGTAACCTGGATGGGAAAACTTTCTCACTAACAATGGCAGATGGAAGACCTTCTCTCACGTATACCATTAGAAGGGAGCACATAGGTCTTGGGGGGGGGAGAAAGAGTGGGGGGAAATTCCTATGACTAGAAGATGATTTTTGTTATTGAGCTTTAAGTGATAACCAGCACCATACCCATTTCTTTTGTTTGTATATACAGGCCTCTGATTCTCCTGTCCTCACAGACAGCTCAGGGAAATAGTAATTGGTAGAAACATGTCTATCATACCTCAACTCAGATGACAGCTTCCACTAATG
Organism: Mastomys natalensis; assembly: GCA_021653895.1. NCBI lineage: Eukaryota > Metazoa > Chordata > Mammalia > Rodentia > Muridae > Mastomys > Mastomys natalensis. The sequence goes on from JAJTUV010000233.1 coordinate 597,524, forward strand.
CACTTGTGAACTCAAAGAAACTACACAATGACTTGAGTGTGTGTACAAGGCCTGTGCCACACGCGTAGCGAGGAGTGCGGAAGTTATTAGCCAAAGGTTTAAAGGAACCTTCATTTACTTCTTCGTTTCTTTTTCCCCTTGTATTTTTGGTTAAAGCTCCCAGACCCTTAAGTATGTGTGATGCAGCTCCCGATGCCCAGTGCACCATCACCAGGCGTCTACGGTTAATCCTACCAGTTCTGAAAGAGGACCTTCTGTTCTGGAATGTATTCCAGCCCTTCAAAGAAGAATTTCTTCAGCTGGGAGTTATTTCTCAAACTATCAGAGGCGTGGACCTTTGTGTAGTATTGCGGGTGCCATGGTTTCACATGCTGGCCACATTAATACTGAAGAGCAAGCATCTGTAACCCACAGCTGTGAGCGCTCCAGCCCCAAAGCACCCGCAGGGCCGGTGCCAATGCAAACCACTCTTCCCGTCCCACATCGGAACCACACTGGTTTTCTTCAGGAGCCAGAGACTCTAGATACAGTTCTGAAAATGGGGTTTTGGGTACTTTCCACTCACATGATGGGTATGGACTGTCAAGAAGAATACTGTCAGAGGCATTGGCTCTTTCCTTCTCCCCATCCCACATAGAGAGGATAAGCTATACAGGGAAAGACAGGGGAGTGCAGTGGCGGACAGGCTCAAGGAACAGCATATACATGTATAAAAATACGCCTATGTAACATAATACTATGCACAATGAATATATACAGTGAAAATATTTTTTTTCTGAGAAGGAAAAACAAAAGGTTATAGTGTTGAAGTATTCTAAAAAGCCCCCAGGGAAACAACCTAAATGGATAAACATATTGTGTTGTTTTTTTTTTTCCACAGTGTTTTCATTTTTCTTCCTAATATCTTATAGTTTTATTCCTATAGGCAAGAGTTTTGAAGGCTGAAACACATTTTATGAGGATTAGATAAAAGAAGCAGATATCAAGGATGAGCATGAGAGAGATGAGTTCACATTATTTTCTCAAAGAAACATCCCTGAATCCTAGACATCATGAAAGTTGATACAAAAACATGGACTGAGACTAACTTCTTTGTATTATTTTTGCTACTACAAACACTACTGCTAAGATGACTCTTCATATTAATGAGCTTGGTATGTAGACAAACTATAAAAGATGCAGTCTCTGACCTCAAGTACTTATCTATGTCTGTGGGGATTTACTACTCCTGCTAGATTTACTTTCCTCTTCATACTCTCGCCTAGAGGAAGTGATCATCACTCAAGACTTGGAGCCTTTCCATGGGTGGGGCTTACATATGGCAAGGAGAAGGGGTATTTGTCCTTGGACACAGATGGTACTAGATCCAAAGCTTAGTGAGTCTGGTTTGCTTGCAGCAAAGAGAAAGACTAAAATTTCTTTAAAAATTGACAGTGATCTCACTGAGCTTTATAAAAAAAATCATGAAGTGTGAAAGTACATAGTACTCAGTGCTTTATCATACCAAGCACATGTATGCATGAACTGTGTCACTCTATACACTGAACTAGTATCATATGGCTATCTCTGTATGATGCAACAATCTCTGCCATACAGCAGTCCGCCTGCATTTATTCATGTTCCATGTGTGCTCAGGCAGTCAAATGTGTATAATGGTTAGAAGTCCAGCAAGGAGACTATTTTTAAAATGTAGGTTTGACTCTCTGTAGAAGCTTTTATTTACTGGTCAAATCACTTAACTCAAATTTTCCACCTCCAAATAGTAATAGTAGAGGTAATTCATAGAACTGTTGTGAAAACTAAATACTCTGGTTAGTATAAAAGGTTTACCTAGTTTCTAAGCATAGATACTCAACAAATATAAATCTGTCTCTCTGTATCTCTCTCACTCCTGTGTGTGTTGTGTGTGTGTGTGTGTGTTGTATGTGTGTGTGTGTGTGTCTGTGTGTGTGTCTGTGTGTGTATGTAAAGATTTCAAAAATGGCCTTGGGCATTTTTGTTGGGCTTCATGTGTTTTAATTAATGGCCAACATATAAAGTTCAAGAAATTTTAAAGTTAAAATGCAAGTTATCAGCTGCAGGGGTGGAGGGGTGAGCTAGAGAGAGCCAAAAGGTGTTGGGGAAACTAAAGATGGCACAGAAACATTCCTCTACAGCAACTGTAAGCTGGGGTGAAACAGAAGCTACTGTCTTTTTTAGCAAACACCCCTCCCCCACTAGTCTCTTCTACCTTCACCAGTTTTCCTCATTTTGTTGTTTGCCTGGCTAGTTCAGCCATTCGAGTACTACATATGGAGAGTTCATTCCCACACACAAAGGAAAATGGTATTTAAACAAGGCTGGCCTTGAACTCACTGAGATCCACCTTCCTCTGCCTCCTGAGTGAGGGGATTAAAGGTGTGTGCCACCATGCACAGCTCCAGATGTTTTCCATCGCTAGCCTCTGCTGCTAATACAGGCACAGGCTTTGTGAGAGTTATTCAGTAAAGGTAGCTCTGAAATATATTTGCTTTCAATCAATGGAGAGCTTTTCTCTGGAAAATAAAGATGTAAATTCTGAACATGGGACAAGAGCAGTGCTGAGCCTGGGTTTCTTGGCCTTTGTAATTTGAGGCATCCTGCGGGGGCTGGGGGTGGCTAATTTAACATGATTGCTTTACAACCAAGGAAACTGAGGCTAAAACACAAAATGAGTTGGTAATGGAACATGGATCATTTTTCAGGGCTTGGGTCTACCACATGACTTTGACAGTAGAGTTCAAAACGGTGGTCAAATGTTGAAAACTCATGGTATGCCAGAGTTTCTCTTACTGACTTGACAAAACCAAATATTGAAATTTTAAGAAACTTCACAGGCAAGTAGTATTTAAACTGAGAACTTGAAATAGACAAGATTGGAATTCATCAATAGTTGGACAAATTCAAGCTCTTTGTATATAGCCCCAGAAGCCAGACAATGAACTTTTACAAGCACAACCACTGGTAGATATTCTGACTTTTGGCTAACTCTAGCATTGGGCATTTTTATTTTTATTTTATTTTATTATTTATTTTATTTATTTTAAACGTCAGATTTTATTCCCTCCCGGTCCACCCTCCAACTATTCCACGTCCCATACCTCTTCCCTGGCCCCCTGTCTCCACAAGGATGTCCCCACCCCCCACCCCACCAGACCTCTAAACTCCCAGGGGCCTCTAGTCTCTTGAGGGTTAGGTGCATCTTCTCTGACTAAACCCAGACCCGGCAGTCCTCTGCTGTTTATGTGTTGGGAGCCTCATATCAGCTGTTGTATGCTGCTTGGTTGGTGTTTGAGAGATCTCAGTGGTTCAGGTTAATTGAGACTGCTGGTCCTCCTATAGGGCTGCCCTCCTCCTCAGCTTCTTCCAGTTTTCCCCTAGAATTGGGCATTTTATATGGTACATATAATCAAGAGTGTTTCCACATCCTGCTTTCTAGAGATCTCAAAGTCAAGCCATATACTTAAGAGTTAAGGAAGAAAGTAAATATGTCCATTGGCTAAGATCTCTTACTCTATAAGGCATAGTGACAAGTTACATAAAGATGATATTGGACAAAAATCCAGTAACTGGAACTCTTACAACATTAATCATTATAAATAGACAGAGTCTAGGGAACATTACTCTGCATTTAGTGTGCACCTGCTGTTTGCCAGGTACTGTGAAAAGGAATCAAATTCTCCTACATACATTCCCTTTTACTTTTCATAAGCCTTATTATAAAAATGCAAATGAATAAAAACACTATACACCAGACCCAAGTCTATGCAACTTAGTGAACTTATATTCCGTTAGAACTGCAACTCAAAGTGGAATCTATGAAGCTTCATATTAAATTTTACTCTTTAAGTATGGAATATATTTTATGTACTTATCTAATACCAAAAAACCTCAAAATCCATGACAGAATTTCAATCAAAAAAAAAAAATCAGCTTTGTACCCTTAACTCATCAATGATCTGAACTAATCCTCTTCATTCCCTTGTACTCAGCTTTTCTTCATGTTACAGTGTATCCACATGCACCTTTGTTAACACCAACACGTACACTACTGACTTGATTCCTCAGGAGAGAGATGTCATTCATTTGTTTTTAAGGTCATGTGACCTTGCTTAATAGTGTAGATTCTAAGTCCTATATGTATTCTAAGTTTTCTATTATATATGCATATAATATATATTAGAGTATTAGTAGTAATATATATGTAATATAGATAGGATATATATAGATTAGTATCCATCCACTTGACCTGAGCCAGCAAGAACAGGGGTCCTGAATGACGAGATGTTGAGTGGAAGCCCAGGATAAGAAATAAAGAAAATGAGAATAAAGAAGACAAAAGCTATAGCTAGGACCAGGAGCTCTTATATAAGCCTATGATGCAGTCCAAGCAAATTTACTAAGAAGTAAAGTATCTGAGATACTATTTGCAGCCAAAGTCAGCTGAGAGTTAAGTCAGATGATGTTGACAGAGAGACCAAGAGATACCTCATATACATAAATACATATATGTGTGTATATATAATTCCCATTTGTATAAAATACTTTTCATTTTGTTCTTTAACAAGCCCCATGAAATAGGTACTAATATTTTCACCTTATCAATGAGAAAACTGAAGATAGCAGGATTAAATCATTTGGCCAAATCTCGTCTAGGGAAAATTTAAGACTGAGTCGGTCTACGTTCAAAGCATGTGCTCTCCTCAACTGGCTGTGTTATTTGCTCTTTATTTTTTTTTAAAACAAGAATTTCCTTGAAAATTGTTAAATACCATCCTGTATCTTTAAAAAGCAAATGTCTTTATCATTTTCTTTTCTATTTGAACATCACTTAACATGAAGTGCTATCTTTAGGGCTTGGGAAAATTATTTTCCAGAAGAGTTTCAACCAAAAGAAATCTAGGAATACACCATCTTAAAAAATTCAATAATCTACGAAGTTTATCCTTTTATGTAGTTATAGTTACATACTGTATAACACGTACATTTTCATGCTTTTAGAATTTGTTTTAATTTATTATGATCCTTTTCCATGGAATATTAAATAGCTGTTAAAAAGAAAGAGAAAAATGTAGGTACTAATAAGAAACATCTCCAAGAAAATCACAAAAGGTGCAGAACAGCCTCACAGTGTACGGCATTAATGTCTAAAAGTTAAAATAAACAAAGGGGACAAAGGAGAGAAAAATCCAATACTGTAGCCTGGACAAACAGATGACCAAATAGAGTTATAGGGTTTATAGGTCCAAACAAGCTTAACAACTTTGTATCTTCTCTGGAGGAGGCTGGAAATACTGCCCACATCTTCAGAGTTATACCATTTTTAACAAAGTCCTCTCACTTTCTGACTAACAGGTTAGTCAGACAGCCATGTGCAAACACTAAGTGGAAAGAGAAGGTGTAAATAATTGCTCTCTTTTATTAAGAAGTCCCCGTCAGTGCACGTGTCACTAGCTGCAGTATGAACATAGAAATAATTTGGTCCTGAGAGGACTTGTGACAGTACTATAAACAGGAAGTCAGCATAAGGAAGTGCAAGGGAGCAGTACACCCTGGACAGATGCAAGGCGTTAATAAGAGATGAGATTACATAGGTGAACTGCACAGGCCTTGAGACTGGGAACCAAGCTTCTCAACCAGTCAATGCAAGCTTTGTGTTTTTCTAGGAACAATAAGCAGTAAATATAAAAAGAAGAGAGAGACACCGAAGCTGTAAGTATTCAGTTGGGGGGGGCAGGGGGACAGTTTTAATGTATTTCCACATTCCCACAGAATATACAGTGCAAGAATAGAGGAGCTTGCTGTCTTTCTCTACTTCAAGTATATAAACACTTGGAAATACAATATATTCAAACAGAAAAAGGAAAGCCCATGACATGACAGCACCTGAAGCCCTAACCCCAGCAATTAGAAGAAATAAATTATCAATTTACAAGTACCTCCATTTTTAAAAAGATCCTGTATGATAACTAAAAATGTAGTTTACAGAAAAATTTAAGTAACAGTATTTGTATTCTGCCTCAAAATAATTTCTCAAATCAAATACAGCATAACACTGGTACTATGTTTATAGTCATTTTTTCTACTTTGTAATCCCAACTGGAAGCTCACCCCAAAACATAGTACCTATGGCTTTTGCCCTGAACTACAGAAATACTGTACCCAGTCTATACATCTGTATAGGGGATCACCTGTCCATGCTTTCTAGAAAGGAGGCTCTCTCCAGAACTCACAGCAAACCCAGGCAGCCAGGGTATGTGTTCTCTCACACAAGCCCTTAAATCTTCGTGATTTTCCACACTCAAGAGGCTTCCTCTCAGGCCCCAAACTCAGTGTGTGTGAATCAGATGGTCGGAACTGTTCCCATATAACTGTTCCCTGCCCATTTCAGCGTTTTGTTAACAAACAATTAAACCTCCTACTCATCGGGGCTTAAAAGCAAATTCAAGTGTTTAACTTCTATATTCTTACCACATTTGGCAAACTGCCCAGTATTCAAAGGTATTTAAGAAATTTGGATGAAGGAATGAACACTGGATGAGGAGAGGGGCTAAGCCCAGGGTGTGCTTCTCTGGGCTGCTCCCTCAGCAGCTCTGGCAGCCTTTGCTGACTGAGCACCGTGTGTTGTTTTGTTTGTTTCCCTCAGCTCATTCTCTCAAAGCATCCATCATTAGTCAGTGAAGACTCACTCATAAGATGAAATATCTTCCATCGCCAAATTTTGTCTTTTAAAGTTTCTATTTAGTATCATATTTTAAAGATTTTCAGATCAAAACAAAAGGTAAATAAAATAAAGAATTGATAAAGTCCAAGCTAAGAACCATGAAGACATGCTTCTAAATGTTCTTTCCTATTGTATTTAACCAACTGTAGATGAGCAGCCTAGGGTACTTTGAACACTTGATGCTGGCTGAGACAATGTAAAAGAAAGACCTCCATCTTCCTCCAGGCTCTCCTCAACACAACACACTAAATGCTTTTAAGAAAAGCAAGTGCCACCTCTAAAATACCACAAATTAAAATGTTCAAGAAGAGCCTCTCTTAAGGCTGGGTATGTATCTCAGGAGAGAGTACTTGCTTTGTGTGTGTGTGTGTGTGTGTGTGTGTGTGTGTATCCTCTCTATATGCCCAAAGAAATGCAGCCTCTGTTGCCTCTCATAAAACTTCTTTTTCTCTTATACTACAGATTTATTAATTACTTTTAGTCATAACTCTTAAAAAAGATGTAAATGTTTTTCTGGACTATTAGCTCCATCAAGGTATATTTTCCTAAGCAAATTATCTTGTACATATTTTCAATGATTATGATTTTAAAAATGTTTGCCAGTGTGGGTGGATGTGAGCTGCACCTTGAGTGTGCATGATCAGCCCTCTAGCACTAAGCCGTCTCTCTAACATGATTCTCCTTTTACTATGATAGTGTAAAGACTCTACTTAACACACAGAATTCCCACCTGAAGGCAAAAATCAACTGCTGTGCAATGTTTCTAAGAACATTTTTAAATATTACACCTTAAAAAAAATGAAACGAATTTAGAAGTCATTGTTCCCCTGATATCTACAGTACAGATGAAGCTGAGTGGAAACGGTTACTTTCAGGTGGGAAGCTGTTTGGGATGCCTGTGTTTTTTTCTTGTGTTCATTTTGACTTACTAGTGCCTAGCATGATAAAGATAAACTGTTAGAAAAAAATTTGTGTCTGGAGTACTTTTACTGTTTTCACTTTCCTTTTGATCCAAAACCTCCATCTTTAAGTATAGTTAATTGGTGACTGAAACTTTAGGGAACCTTAAGAGAGTCATTACCATATCAAAACAATTGGTCAACACCAACAATGTGTTTGCAGACCAGCCATTTAGTCAAAAGAGGTTCCATGAGGTTGCACACAAAACAGGTGGCTTGGTATTTTAATCTTAGAACTAAAATTCTCCTGCAGTCTTGGAAAACAAGTCATTATTACAAACAATGTGGCAAACACACCTCAAAAATAGCTTCTAAAAAACTGCTGGGTTGAAAAGAAAATACAAGTTACACCAGACCCCTGTGCACTTTTAGATTACAATTCTTCTAAAAGATGAACAACAAAAGAGATGCCATTAAAAGTAAACACAGCTTTAAAAAGTAAAAAAAAAACAGAACATGGCATTTTGTATAATAACAAAGTAACCAAAAAAGTGTGAGTTGCCAAGTGAACCAAAGCACAATGCAGCCTACATGGCCAAAGCCAGTGAGCTCTGGGCAGAGGAAGGGGATCTCACAACCTCCTAAATACGCTCTCAGTTTGATTCTGGATGAGTATTTTAGTAGTGATTAAAACGTATGAAACTACAGAGAGCCTTATGTCAAGATGTTTCCACATTCCTTAATGTCATGTGAACATCCCAGGTCAAATACAACATGGCATTAATAGTCTAAAAGTAAAGTGGATAAACCAGAAACTATTTTAACAGACTTAACAGGGTCCTCTTTGCAGTGGCTATGGGAAAGGCATGGCAGAGGCTGAACATTAACAACGGCTGTTAAGGTAAAGGTAATCCCAAATGTGATAGCATGAAACTACCCACTTCAAAAAGATTTTAGAGTATATTTTATTAAATCTTGAAATGCATGTCCTGGTAAATTTCTATATAAATTTGATTTACAAAATTCCACCGAAAATGTGCCACAGCTGGCTGAATAAATTACTACAATAAATCATTATTAAATAACTGTAAATCTTTGTAATGACATAACACCTAACTAAAAAAAAAAAAAAAGTATGCAGCAATGAACCTTCAGTAGAAGAAAAGCACTCTTCACACAGGAAAGCAAATTACAAAACTTACCATGCCAACATTGCAGTATGAATCAATGACTAACCAGGGGAATACAATTCACATAAATTGTACTGAAACCTACAGCAGAGTTGCGCTTACTATCACATCAAAACAAAGTGTATGGCAAGGGGTAGCACGCTCAGGCTTTTCATACTGATGATCACACGCACAGCAGATAAGTCTTACATGTACAGCTGCATCCAGTATTTTGTTAGACAATAAAAACATATTCCAGGTATCAATCAACAAGCCCAGTTTGTCCTTTCTCTGAAACTTCATAAATATTCTGTAGAAATAATTTATCTCCCTGCCATACTCTCTTCCCTCCATACACAGCTCCACCCTACTTCAAAATAAACTTTTTCAAAAGATGTAGGGTTACATTCTTTTTGATGCGGAGCAGATGGGTAGCTACAGTAGTAATCCATTACTTTAGATAGTGCTTGAAGTAAATCACTCCGAATATCTCTGCCTTATTTAGCTCGCTGAAGCTTTCATTTGTCAACGTTCAGAGGCTTGGTACCCTGTCGCAACCAACAGGGCTCATGGCTCTAGCCAGCAAGATGAGCTCCAGCAGATGACAGGCCCCAGAGTGGCTGCTCACAGCCTATGATTGCTGCCTCTGCCTCTCGGGAAGGGTAAATTATTAACCGACACTTTCACAGCAGAAGAACTGTCTAAGACAAACCCATTAAAACTGTTAGCCCACCAAATATTTCACACTGCCAATTGGTAAAGTCTCTGTCCAGGCCACCATTGCTTTCTCTTGACTGTATTTATTCTTCCGTTCCATGACACTAGCCTTCATAAAATGGAAAGATGTTCCTGAATGCCACCTCTTCCCACTCTCCTATTTGCCAGATCCTAGTCAGCAAAAGTGTTTCTTCACAGGAAGCCAATCCCTGCTTTTTTGAATCTGTTTAGATTTGCCAGAACAGGAGGCTGATTTAGGCAGGTGGCTCCAGGGCAAAAAATACACAAACTGATTGATCTAATACTGTAGATGGCAGACAGTCCTAATTTTAAACTAGATCAAAAATATTTTGCAAATGAGAATTTTTCCCACCTATATTTTATTTTTCAGTTTGTTGCAGCAACTAAGATTATCATTAAGTGAGTCTACTCTAGACGCACACCTGGGCCTCACAGCCGGGTATTTCTTCCCAATAAGGCACTTCCCCCTTCACCTTCACTTCCGAGCCACACAAAACCATTCTCCATGTATCATCCCCCACTCTCCTGGGAGAGCAAAGCATCTGTGCTGTGGCCTCAAATCCAACACATTCCAGACCAAATAAATAGGCCAGTAAACGGATACCTAACTGTGCAGGGGAATAAACATCTACAAGCTATGTGTAGAAACAAATGAAAATATTTCCAAATAAGCAAAAGTTCAAAGGAGGGAAGCAAGACAGAGTGATAGGACACCAGATCTCAAGAGAGGCTCAGGAGCAGGAGAACCGTCAGCACACCCAAGAGACTCAGAGCAGAGCAGGAAAAGGCCAAGGGGGAGGAACGCCTCAGCACGAACACTAATGCGGAAGGCACGAGTCTGCGTTACAAGTGTTGGCGACCTAAATGTTCAGCCACATTGTTCAGGCAAAGTAATAGAAGATAAAAAATAACAGCCGCTGCTGGGACCATGACTCCTGGATCAACTACTTAAGAATAATTTACTTGTGTTAAATCTGTGATTACACAGCAAAAGACCTGATCTTCTCCTTTCTCCCCTCACTTTCTGCATCCCTATACACACAGCCTATCCCCAGGCTCCAGCTACCAATAGACATCTGAGGGGCACACAGCTCTATCATTCAGCCTACATCACTGTGGTGGTTTGAATAGGAATGGTCTCCAAAGATTCATATGTTTAAATGATTGGGCCATAGGGAGTTATTGGCACTATTAGGAGGTGTGGCCTTGTGTGGAGTAGGAGTGGCCTTATTGAAGGAAGTGTGTCACTGTGGGGTAGGCTTTGAGGTCTCCTGTGCTCTAGCTATGTCCACCATAGCACACAGTCTCATTCTGCTGCCTTTGGATCAAAATGTAGACCTCTCAGCTCCTTTTCCAGCACCATGCCTACAATCTGCTGTGTTAACCACCATGACAATAATGGACTAAATCTCTGAAACTGTAAGCCAGCCTCAATTAATTATTTTCTTTTAGAACAGTTACCATGGTGTCTCTTCACAGCATTAAAACCCTAAGACAATCGATTTTTACACAACAGGTGCAGTGTAAATCTATCTCCAAGGCCCAGGGTAGCAGCAACTTCAAACCTGACTTCTCCTCAACTCTGCCCACCTTAGCAAATGATGTCATCCACCACTCTGAACTCAGAAATGACTTTCTCCTTTTGTAAAACACTATTCTCTCCTTCTTCAATTTTTAAAACAAGTGTTTCCTTGGAGACATAGTGTATCCAAACCCTTCCTCTAACCTTTGGAACAGAGATAAATCTCTCTAGGGATTGAACCCAGTCTCTAGATTTTCAGTATAGAGAACACCAGTATAGAGATAGTAAGATTTGTTACTTAGCAAATCAACTCAACATATGTATAAATAACTGTTTTGGATCCAAATATGTCCTCATGGAGACTCAGGAAAGACGATCCCAAAGGGGAAACACTTTGTGAATTGTAATTTTATTATTTTCACCTACTTTTCCACGTACAATGGAAGCTACAGTCCCAAAGTTGAGCTGTTTTGAGCTACCTTACATGTGCATACCTTTCAATGCATACTCAGTAATTTACTGTGCCCTTTCTTGATGAGAATGTGTTTGCTGTTTATGTAACTGGCAGAATTATTGCATTTCCCAGAAGTCTTGTTGTTCTTCTAATACTTTTCTTATGGAATCAGTCTCTAGATCCTTCCAGTATCTTACTCTCTAGTCCACTAGGTACATCCCAAAACACACACACACACACACACACACACACACACACACACACACACGTACAAGCACTTTCACAGTTAAAATAACCCCCTTCCTCAGCCTTGTGGATTTGCATTTTCTCCTTTCTAACTGATTTCTGTATTACAGAGTTTCCCAAATCCTTTAAGAGGAACATGATTTTCAGCCTGCCAACCTTCCAAGTTTTGATCAGCTGACTGTTCTGCCATTGACCAGGGTTTCTACCAGCCATCTCACACAGATCTCACAGAATATCTAGGAAAGTCTTCTGAATTCATTCCATTCATTTGAGTACCAAAATGAGCTGTTATCAGTCTCAATGTAAGGAAGTCTTATAAATTATCATGCATTTTATACTATACCAAATAGCTTTTATTTTTTTATAATATTTAAATTTTGATAAATACTTAACAAATTAAAAACACAGTTAAAGCCTGTCCTCTTTCTTGTCATTATACAGGTTCTTTGCCTAGGTCTCCTGCACTACTTTTTTTAAAAGTCTCAGAACTTTTAATTATTTGTTTATCTTCTGTCTCCTCTATGGGAAACTAAATACAACAATAGTAAAACTCTTCAGACCTATATCCCCAGTACTAGTGGAAAGAGACTGAATAAATACTTCTAAGTATATCCTTCAATAGCTAGGCAGAACAAGGATAGAAACTATTTAAAAGCCAATTTTATCTTCATGTATTTACTTATTAGATATTTATTCTCATCTTAGATCTCCTGTTATAGTAGAATATATTGAATCCTGTCATTTTGCAATGAATAGGAAATCATTTTCTGAAGGATTCCAACACCTTATCACCCCTGCTTTGTGCAGAGTACTATGTGAAAACAGAGATAAACTCAGCTATGCTCTGGAGTTTGAGTCCAGTAAGCCCTTATACAATTTCTTGACAATTGTTAAGCATGACAGAATCAGAAATGCCCTCATGTGTCAACAGGGTGGAGATGGTGCTTCTGTATGATAAAACCAGTTATGTTTGGGTATGTCTTTAAACTCATTTGTCAAAATTACATCAGTGACAATACCAATGCAACTGTCAATGAAATCCTACTCTCTTTAGCAGTCATCAAATGCTCATTATGTATTTGACACCATGACACTATTAAAATGATTTTTCTTTGTCTTAATGCAAGGGATAAACACAGGCTTCACATATGCTAGGCAAGTAAGTCACCACTGAGCTACATCCCTGGCCCAGCAACCTTTGATTAACAGATAAAACCTGTCTATGAAGATGTTCTGAATTCATTCAATTCATTTGACTACCAAAATGATCTGTCATTAGTCTCCATGTAAGGAAATCTTATCAATTACCACATATTTTTTATTATACCAAATAGCTTTTATTCCTTCATGGGATTTAAAATTTGATAAATATTTAACAAATTAAAAACACAATAAGGTACATGGTCACCATGACAAGTTAACAAAAATCCAATTGGCTTTAAACAAGAGAAACTTACATTCTGTTGGACAGGTCTCACTGAGCCAAACTCATCATGTAGCATCTTCAAGAGGTGCTAATAGACAATGTGCCTCCCCAGTCCTTCTTATCTTCAACAGGCTGTCTGTATTCCTTGGCTTTTGCCCCTTGTTCTATCTTTATAGCCAGGATGCTGTGTCTGACCATTCTTCCTTCCATTATTACAGCTCTCTCCCTCACCATAGCTAGAGAAGCTTGTAACTCTAATAACCCATACAATTAAATTAGGTTTACTTAGATCACCCAGGAGTACCTCCCTCATCTCAAGGTCCTTAACCTTAATTGCATCTCTAACATCTCTAAGGTTAAAATTTGCAGCCTCTTTTATTTTGAATATATGTGGTGTACATGCCTCTGAAAGTTTGTGTGTGTGTGTGTTGTGTGTGCGCACGTGCCTGCTCTTATGTGCACGCACACACACCCAAGGTTGATGTTGGATGCTTGGTCACCTCATTCTGTAGAGCCTCTCAACTGAATCCAGAACTCACCAATTCACTCAGTCTATTTCACAAGCTTATTCTAGGTATCAGTTGTCTCTACTTCCCAAGCACCGAAATTACATGTGGACTGGTGTCACATCATCCTAACATTTATATAGGTGCAGGAGATCTACACTCATGTCCTCATGCTTGCACATCAAGCACTTTAACCACTCACAGAAGCATGTCCTTGGTGTAATTTACAGGTTCTTAAAATTTGCATATAATGAGGGGATACTGGACTACTGACCAGACAAGCCATGTAAAAATTTCAAGTCCACATCCTCACAGTGAGAATTAACAGTATTCCTAATTGAGTAATAAATATAACTATGGTGCAATTGTCACCACAATTAAAATTGTCAAATAATCAATACATATGTACACTTAAAAGAAATTCTTAAAAACTGTATTTATCTTTCACTTGAATGAGTAATATATTCTGTGATCAGTTTGTGTTCTAATTCCTGAGCAGATTTGTTTTAATTTTAATGGTGATAAATTCCAGGAAAACTAATTCATCAAAACTAGGTTGTCATGCTTAACTTCATAGTAATAATTTTCAGGTTACACCAGAAAGCAGTGTAGAGAAACAGTGTACTAATTACACATCACTACTCCTCACTACAGCCTCACATTTCAACGTAAAAAGTGTGAATTTCACACTGGAATTAAGATGTTACACCAATTGTACTTAGTATTTTTGCTTTGTTATAAAAAGATTTTTTTCCCACAGAGAAGGGCATACCTAAAGCTTGTTTAATCAGGGACATGAACTTACTATGTCAACGGCATTCAAAAGGACTTTAACAGAAAAGTATTTTATTAAGACTCATAGGACAAAAAAAAAAACAAAAAAAAAAACAAAAAAAAACAAAACAAAACAAAAAAACAAAAAACCCCACAACCAACCAATCAACCAAACAAATAAACCTCACAAAATAGACTTTCTCTAATTTGTTTTTACCCCGACACCTTCCCCTTCTGTTGGAATGTAAGTCTCCTCACTAGCATCAGTGTGAATGAGTGTTAATATTCCCCATATTACACAGGAGATACAGCATACTGCACATAGTGTCAACACACATCCTCAAGATGTGTTCTCCACCCGGACATTTATTTACAATCCAGTCCTATTGTTTACACATTTTAAATCTGTGTAGGCATTCCATAATAACAATGAAGGCCAGAAATAGCATAAATATGAAATACCTCAATTGTTGGAATTGGAAACTCATAAGTTAGGTATATTTAAATTTAATTTGTAATATGAATGTATTACCTTTTTTATATCAAGAAAAATATAATAAGATGCTTCTACTGGGGAAGAAATGCCATAAATGTTACCTAAAATGACATCTCAGCATGCCACCAAATATTCAGCTTCCTTTTAAGACCAAGGGAAAAATACATAAATTTGGTATAATCTCCTCAAGGTGATTAGTAATTATCCAAATGCCATCTCTATTTAATGGCTCTTAGAACACATACTCAGTATTAGGGGGAATATAAGTAACTACGGTGTTTAATATTATCTCCATCTACATGCTGGATTGAAAACTCAAATCTTCAGAATATCACAGTTTGTGGTATTCATTCAAAGCTCAACCTTAGCAGATTAAATTTTATTCCTTGGGATTTAATGGTATTGGGAAAAGGGCAGTGACTAGAAACAGTAACAAACACTAAAGAAGGCTTCTTGGACCCTGATTGCAGCAGGGGAGCTGGGAAGCTAGAGAATCCTTCACATCTACTCCTAGTTCCCCATTCCCACGGCCCCAGCAGTCACTGTTATGCTCATCCCCCATCTGTGTGTACCACACAGGTAATGAAGGAAAAGTGTCGCTGTCCGGGAGGTCACATATGGACTCTCAAAGAGACATGAAGTAGCTCGGAGGAGAAAGTGACCTGGGAAATCACCCAAACTCTGTTTGAAATGTAACAGAAAATGAAGTTACTCACATGGAATTCAGGAAGTACATGGCAACAGAGAAGAAGATAATGGACACTGCTGAAACTCTTAAAAAATAAATAAATAAAAGCAGGTAATCCTGGAGAAAAAGCTTGCCTGACTCTGATCATACCAAATCATCACAAATTGATGTGTCTGTGCGTGTGTGTGTGTGTGTGTGTGTGTGTGTGTGTGTGTGTGTGTGTACAAATTTTAAGAACCTATAAATTACACCAAGGACATGCTTCTGTGTGAGGTTAAAGTGCTTGATGTGCAAGCATGAGGTCATTAGTGTAGATCTCCTGCATATATATGTGTATGTGTGTGTGTGTGAGTGTGTGTGTGTATACTGATGTAGAGGTAACAAAGGCAACTTAAGAAATGACTCTTGATTCTGAAAATACTGTATCCATAATAACCATATTTCATTTACTTTTATAATTTCATGCAACTATATTATTCCAGCCAAATTTATTTATTAAATATATAAACATGATCTAATTTTTTCCAAACAAACAAATCAACTCTATAAAATTCAGCTAGCCTTTACGTTTTCTTTTATTTAAGTTAGGAGTAAAATATATATATATATATATATATATATATATATATATATATATGTTGTGTGTGTATATATATGTGTATACACACACACACACACATATATATATATGCACACACACAAACCTACCAAAATTTAAAAACAGCATATTTGTCAAAACTTTTGGATTCTAATTATTAAATAACTAGCATAAAACCCAAATAATAAATGATAGGTTAATGTGACCTTACTAGTCCTTATCTATTTGAGTCTTTTAAATTCTTCCGTGTTTGAAATGAAATATGGATGGTTTCTGACATCACCTCAGAAAGAAAGAAAGAAAGAAAGAAAAAGAAAGAAAGAAAGAAAGAAAGAGAGAGAGAGAGAGAGAGAGAGAGAGAGAGAGGAGAGAAAGAGAGAAAGAGAGAAAGAGAAAGAAAAAAGAAAGGAAGAGGGAGGGAGGGAGGGAGGGATCCAGGTGTGCCTTTAGTCCAGTAGAGGTGGGCATTTCTCTGTGAATTTGAGGCCAGCCTAACTACATAGTGAGTTCCTAGACATCCAGGGCTATGTAGAGAGTCACAATCCAGACTACGATGCTCACTTATCTTAATAATAAGGTCATTAACTGTAAGGGCTATGTGTATTAAGTATAAGGACTCCTATTTGAGAAGTTAGTGCTTTGTTGCTGGCAAAATGTTACACGCCACCAAGTCCAAAATGTTTGGGATGGAACAGTTCAGACATGAGGGATTAAACATAATCTCGGTCCCCAGAGCAACAATGAGTGAGAAGGCCGACAAAGAAAAGAACCAACAGAGCTACGTTCATCAGTTCCAGAGCGCAGAGACAAACGAAGGACACGTCAGGTTCTTTCAGAACAGTCACATCTGTGAGAGCAAAAGAACCAGGAAGCAAACTCTCAGTTCTGGGTAGAACCCCATCTTCCACTTTTTCATAGACATCAAGTTGGTGCCACCCAAGGCCATATGGAAGTCTCTCGTCTTCTGGGACAGTATATGAGGTGTGAGGAAGGAAATATTCAAGACAAAATGCCAGAAGAGGCTGATCAAGGAAATACAATCAGCTTGTACAAAATGCCTTTGAACACTTTCCAGAGACAGTCAGAGATCTTTACCCATCAACTCCAAACGTTTTGCACTTTGCTAGAGTAACAGTACTAAAAAAATAAAAATAAAAAAAATAAAAATAAAAAGGGCAGGCTGGCAGGTTAGAGGCAGGCGGGAGGGTGGGTGGGTGATTATTCAAAACCACTTTAGAACCCCTAGACAATCATTTCACAGACAGGAGATGAACAATGGAACAGGACCTTCAAATTGTTTTCATTTTAGGAGGCCTGAAGCTTGTAGGGATCCTAAGAAAGTGTCTCCTTGCTTTCTACGTTCATTTTTGTGTTTCTGCCTTTGTTACAATGTGTATTCTCCAAATTAATGGAGGTAAGGACAAACAGCCTGAGCACAAGAGAAGACAGGGAGAAACGTGACCTCCAAAGGCCCCTGCTAACTCTTCACGTCCACAGAACATATTCAGAGACCTGACTATTTAGGATTAATAAGTTCCCCCTCCGTATATGGCACTGTAATAAAGTAACAATAATGATAACAATAACGAAGGCGCCTTACTTCTAGTGCCGTATACCTTACTTAAAGTGCTTTAATGACTTTAATGGATTGAAGCATCCCTGTGAGATCAAAGGCAGATATTATCATTTCCAGTCTACATAAGAGAAAACCAAGGAAGAAAGGTTAAGTAACTTGACCAGGCCTCACTCATCAATACAATGATGTTCTGACAACAGTTAAGGGGCTAGAAGCCCCTGTGCTGTCTTCATGGCTGCTCAGCTCAACCTGGGCTCCAACAAAACATCTCTGCAGCTGGGAGTGACACTGGCTTCAGAGAAAAAAAAATATCCATTTAAACTTCTTTCCAGTGGAAAACAAAGAATTCCTCAAAATGTCAGCCACAACCCAATTTTTGTACAGGAACAACCTCCTTTCTCTCCACAGTTAAAATCTCTATTACCAAAGATGCCACCACAAATCACCTTGGTTTGAAGATCTCATTTTAATGTAAAGTCAAAAAATAAAATTTGAAGTATAGAATGGAGACAGAATGGAGAATCCAGTCTTATATTCTTCTGCCTACTAGTTAATAGGAGAAAACTGCAGAGCCTGTTACTTCCAAATGATAAAAATATAACCTTTCTCCATCCTTTTACATCTGTTAAACATGAATATAACACTCCCAGCAGAAGAATGTTCAAGTACCATGTTGCAAAAAGCAGCAAGATCATCTTTAGGCAAGGCCCAGTGTCAACAAACAGAAAAGCTAGAAATGCACTGCTCTTATTAATATTTGTGTCTGTCATGTCCTCCCTTGGTAAAAACTAACTCCTCCCCACTAAGAGAGGAACAGATAATCTAACCCTAACATGAAGTCTCTTTACCACTTATTTATTTCAACTATCAAATATGTGATTAGAATTAAAATCACAACTGGAATTGGTTCCTAATAAAAGTTACCCTTGCTCTCTTTCCCATCCACACAAAAATAATTCTGTTTAGAAACCTTTAGTTTCTTTTGGCACCACCCCATTCTTGGGGTGTGTAGCTCAGTCACTGCCAGTAATTGCTTCCATATAATACTGTGTTTTCAAACATGTTTGCATACTTCTGATGATGCATAACATTTATATTGCATTTAAAACTCCAGACAGGCACACAGATTTATTTTGTGTTAAAAAAAACTGCCTATCAAAATGTACCAACTGAAGACCAGAGGAAAAAGGGACTTCAATTCTAAATATTCAGCCTTAGCAAGGTTGTGAAAATTAATCAGAAATATAAACACCCATTTAGGAAGTAACTCAACCTAAAAATCTGTGACAGAAGATATGAATATATATATTGCCATAGACACAAATTACTATTGCTTAGGTCCACATGCGATGAATAGGCTGGCTAATCATTGTTTCACTTAAGGTAATTTCACTGACCCCTTTACAAGACCCACTTGAACATAACATAAATAAAAAACTAGTAACTATAGCTCTTATTTCATTCCTCAAAAACTACAAATAAAATCTTTTACCTACTTTAACACAGAAATATACTTGCAAACACATTTATTATCCTACAAATAATACTGCTAAAAGAAAGAAACAAATTTCTAGACAACAAAAATAGTTTCTAAGATTTTGCATCAACTGCAGTTTGAGTCTTTTAAGTTTGCAAAGGTCTACATGGTAAGGTCTTGGTGGCCAACCTATAGTGTTCCTGGGAGGGGTGGAATATTTGGTAGGTGGTTCCTAGCTGGAGAATGTGGACTCAGTGATGCTGTGTCTTCTGAGGAGATACTGGAATCTCAGCTTCCTCCTGTCTCTCTGCACTTCCATGAGATGAACAGACTCTTCTCTTGTACCACATGTACTGTGCTACTACAGAACCACAGCAACAGAGCCAAGTGACCATGAACTGAAACCATACGCCCCAAAAACCCTTCCTCTAACGAGACTAACTCTGATGTTTGCTATGGTGGCAGAAAGCTCATCAATAGCATCTAGATTCACTAAACTCATTACGTTCTCCACAGTTCAAAGATTTTATAACTGGGTTGATTCTGCCTTCTCAAACAAACACATGTCTATGAAAGAACTAAAAATCCATGTTACCCCCCCCCCCAATCCAAAAGGATGGGAGCAAACAAAGGAGAGGAGGTGAGGAAGTAAAAGGAGATGAGGAGGTAAAGAGGAGGAGGGGGCTGTGGGAACTGAGCGATGGGGACATAGTAGAGAAGACAGAGGAGGGGGAAATGAAGCAGAGGAGAGGGAGGGAGCTGGGTCTGTCTTCAGGAAGAACATGGATCATCTCTGCCATCTAGGTTTTGTTAAGTAACATATTGAATCCCAGCTCCTGATTTAAAGAAAGGTAATGACTCTGTACTTAAAGAAGCTAAGGGCTCATTTCATATTATTCAAGATCTATCATACATACATTCTACACCACAAGCAAAGTGTTCCAAGAGCCTTTGGAGGGATTTCTGTTCCTAATACATTAAACACAATAAACAGACAAATATTAAGGAAAAACTGAAAGTAATCAGAAGTTTTCTAGTGTCACAATATGAGTTTATGAATTCAAAATGTGATTAGATTTGATTCTGAGTAAGGGCTCTATCATACAATCCTAACTTTCTCAAAATATACAAATAAAATTTTCGCTGCATCCTGTAGCAAAACCTTACTCATGAAATAAATACAACCTAAAATTTTTTTAATCCAGAAATTACATGGCACTAATATTATTAAACCTGTTGCTAAATTATTTACTTGTTAATCAATGTCTAAAATGCACAAATTAAACTAAGTCTTCCAAAAGGACTGATTCCTTGACTTATACGACACTAAAGCTAAGATCTCAGATATTAAAATGCAGGGGTGCAGAATTACCACCTGGCCCTCCACGGCCAAACTCTAAAACCCCTGAAGTCTTCTAGTCAAAGGAACAGCTTTTCCTCCATGGGCTATGAGCATTCAGAGATGAGCTTTAAATAAATCCAGGCAATGAAACTGTCTATTAAGGGTAGTGTGTCAAGTCCAAGCCTTCCTCCTCCCAAATCAGAGCATGCTCACAACTTCCTAATGCTTCCTGTTAGGTCTACATATTAGCAAAGATGTAAGCGATATCACTTTTCACCCTTAGCAGCGAATTTTTTCACTTTTTACTGCTTTCTGTCCCAACTTTAATGTTCTTTTAATGTAGTTTTTCCTGTGTGATATATCATATTTATCTCCATAGCAATCCATCACTATTTCCTTTAATTGAGGTTAATTTCTTTCAACTTGGGCGAGGATGGGAGGGCTGAGGGGGTCCTCATCTGCTGCTCAGAGCGTGGAGGGCATTCACAGCTGCTTCACGGAGCTTGGTTTTCAGGACGCATGAATTCCTCAAGCCCACCCCACTGCCCTCCAATCTGGACCTAAGTCAACAATCTACTGGGATGGGAACCCAGTTCCCACCCAGAACCACTTAATGAAAAATTTCTATCTAACTAGAATCCCTCCAGCTGCAACCTAAGTCCGTTTGTTTATTTTTACTCAAATAGCTAACAGCTGGCACCACCTTCCATGTAAAATCCTTCATGTGTTTGGAAACCATGATTAACTCATACCTTGCTTTACAAATGTCTAGGCCACAGAATTAAGATCATTTCCGAGCACCTTTAAACATTTTCTACTTTTACCTCCAGGCTCAAGTCCTATTTAGTTTGGAATCACTAAGTTATCAATAGTAAGCATAATGCAGTATGATAATTAGAGGGGGAACATTTCTTTGCTCACCTTAAAAATCAAATGCAACCTTTAAGGTGGGCTCTCACAGAGGATGGCTGAAGGCTGTTCTTACATAAATTTGGACTGGTAAAAACAATGCCCTTATCCAGTTATACAGAATAAAGTTGGGTTCAGTCGGAGAGAAAAGACCTCACAATTCTGAGAAGCTTAATAATTTTATAAGCCATTGTCATAGAGACAAAAGTTGGGAGAACAGTTTAATGTTGGCATGCTAATATCTGACCACCTTACATTTTTATGCCATAGTTTATTTAGTTCAGCATCTCCACATAGTATGAACTTTGATTCCAGAGAACAGTCTTGGTTTGCTTCTATGCTGTGTATAGACAGATTGAAACCAGGGCTTCCCCAGTCCTGGGACAATTCTGAGAGGGCCCAGAAGTGATGGTACCTCTAAGGAGTCACTCCTAGTCTCTCCACAGTATACCAGAAGTAGCTATTCCATTAACTCCCAGGCATTCAAGTACCTGGCAGCAAGTATTAGCTACACTGAAAAGCTGGGAGCTGAGGGGGACTACTCTCAGCTGGGGCAGTCTTGGATGGGGTGGGGTGGGGTAACCTATTACAGAATAATGCTGTAGGCTCGAAGGACAATACACACTAGAGACCTAGAAAGACCTAAACTGAGCTATTGAATTAGAACTGGGGCGCAGGGTTTACTTATCACATTAGATTAAGGCTATCAGGGAAACAGAGTCAGACTACTCAGCAGGGATATTAGACAAAAAACAAGGAATGGGAAGAAACATGAAAATGCTGTATGCTATATCAAGAAGCAAAAGTTCACTATCATGCTCAACAGAAAGACAGAATTTGCTGTTTTAATATTCTGTGGAAATTCTCAAGAACACAGTAACTTAAGTAGCATTATAACCCCCTTGTGAAATTGATTACCCAGCTTCAATGATTAGCACACTGATCAACCCTGTTTCACCTAACCAGACTTTCCCCAATCTCCGTTACATTTCTTTGTTTATGGAAAATTTAAAATAAATCTCAAAACAGATCATTTTACCAGTAAATGCTTTGGTAGCTATCAAAAAAAATTTTTTTTCAGGCCTTACTTGATTAGACTGTATGTTAGCAGCACTAGTTCAGGAACAGAGATGTAAACAAGGCAGTCACTACAAACACATATACACCAAGAAGGAGTAATGAAGGCAGTAGGTAAGTAATGAGAAATGCCAAAAGATCTCCAAGAGACAGTCCAAAGAGAGAGGCTAGCTGAGCTTAGATAAGACAATGGAGACTTTTAACAAGAAACAGAAACAACAAGGGATGTCTCGGAGAGCTGAGGGTGTGTGGTTGGTCTTAAATGTTCCCAGCTTAATCCACCATCTGAACATGTAGAAGAATAACTGAAAATGCCAAGCAATGAGGTAGAAGAGAGTGAGCAGGCCAAGAAGATGAAGGAGTAAGTGCAAATTAGCACAAGACACATTTGAAAGTAAGTATGCCTCTAGGACAGATACTGAAGTTCAGAGAAGTAATCCAGTTCAAGAAATGGACTGATTGCCTACATAAACAATTATAATATTGAAACAAACTACTTAAAGGAAAATTTACCCACAGACAGGTAAGAATTGAAGTAGTGCTATGATATTAAGACCAGAAGGAGGCGTTCTACTGAGTTCAGAACTCAGAGAAAGGCAGGAAGAAGAGAAAAAGAAAACAGGTGGTACAGTGACAAGAAAAAATTGGCTGGGAGCTTTCCTTCTTCCTTCTTCCACATACAGAATGTGGAGAGCAAGGGAACTCTAGAGTGTGGGGGCTCTGTATCCCAGCAATCCAGAAGGAAGCAAGGAGTCTGTCTTTAGTCATTACCATAGGACCCTGGAAAACCTAACACCAATTAAGGCTACATCTAAAACCTGAAGTCAAAATTAATGGGGCCTTCATGGATTGTAGACATGCATTACAAAATTAAATCACCGTGCTAAGTTTGTCCTGACATGCCCACAGGTCTGCAGGCTTTGCGATGGTAAGACTGTCTGTCTATATGACTGACTTAATGGAGGTTCTAGCCTAGACTTGGGATAAACTACATGCCCAAGAAATAACATGTTTTCAGAGACATTACCTTTGATATTTTTTAAGGTTTCTTTTACTTTCTGTGTGAATGCTTTGTCTCTTGCATGCATGTATAGCATATGTATGCCTGCTGCCTGCAGAGTTCAGAAAAGAGAATGAGAGCCCCTGGAACTGGAATTACAGAAGGTTATGAGCTGTCACGTGGGTGTTAGAAACCAAACCCTGGTTTCCTATGAGAACAGCCAGTACACTTAACTGCTGAGCCATTTTTTCAGCCCCAGAGATATCATCTCTATTACACTTTACACCAAGTTAGAGAAGAGGAATTATCTTCCCCTATTTTACTGGTATGCGAAATGTCACTCACTCAGGAAAAAGCCAACATGGTCAAGTGCCCAAAAGGTGTAAGGTGAGGAGCCAGACCCCAAAATCTGGGAAGGAATCTCTGTAAAGGCATGAAAGTCATGGGACAAAGAATGGGACAGAATAAGGCCATTCAATTTAGGGGACATAATGACAAAGGAACATAGATTTGGGAACAAGCTCTGGCAGGAATGTGAAAAATCAGTGCTCCCTTCCCCTTAGTTTCCTCAAATGAAAAATAGAAGAGATCTTTAAGTCACCAGCTTACAGTGAAACGATCAAATGAAGAGGCAAGCATGTCTAACACACAATAACCACTTGATAATAAATTCTGCATCATGTATGAAATAAATGATGGGAGTCTATCATGGTTAAATGGTCTATCATCTCAAGACACAGTACACAGTAGCCTGTCTTATGATGTCAGTAAGTGCTCTGAAGTAAGCAAAGCCCTATAGAAAGCAGGGAACTGTGGCTTTGGAAAACCTACACTGACTCCAAGCAGAAGATCCACAGGGCTCTATGTCTACAACTCACGGGTTCACTCAGTGACTCACTCAGCCTAAAAGGAGTAACAGACTTTGTTAGAAACCGAAAGATCACTTCTTTCTGATGCATCTACACCAGAGGCACCAGCTCATCTTGGCTGAGAACCTGGATGATGTGATCCAAACATTCAATGTGGGAGACTTCTCACCTAGGGATACTGTTCACCTGGGGACACTAGAGAGTGGAGAGTGGATAGCTATCCACAGACATCTTACGATCAAGACTTAACTCTTCAAGTTTATTGTGGTGAATGGCCAGTATTTCTCAGTTTAGGCAAAGCAAAAAGATAGTTCTGGAAAACCTCTTCTTAAGAGTATACTGACCTCAGGAAAATAAGATGCTTAAAAAAATATCCCTGGCAATCAAACATACTTCTAAATCATAACTAGTATATGGGCATCAACAACTCTAAAATGAACATTGTCCGTGGCTTAAAACCCCAACTGATGAGGGAACCTAAAGAAGGATCCAAAAAAAAAAAAAAAAAAAAAAAGTTCCTTATGAATTTCAGGCAACTTCCTTTGAGGGAGGTGTTTGCCTCCATGACCATGGCAGCCCATCTCCCAGATTACCCTAAAAGTTCTTCACTTCCCAAACCCTATCCCAATTCACTCAATAGATTCTTTATTCAAAAGCCAATTTAATCAGGAATGGAATGTGCTGTCTCTGTCCTCAAGGCCAAGAAGTGGCTTTGAGTCTAACAGGTGTGAAAAAAGGTATCAATTTAGTGAGACAGATAGGCTTATGAGCCTCTATACTTAAACAAGGCTTTCAACATAAGCTACTTCAAAAATAATAAATCTTTCAGCAGACTGTGTAAGACAATGTGCTCCAAGGTATGAGAGACCACATCGCAACCCTTATGGCCTGGTATTCCTGAAGTTCATTAAATTCT
Source organism: Mastomys natalensis (assembly GCA_021653895.1). Classification (NCBI taxonomy): domain Eukaryota; kingdom Metazoa; phylum Chordata; class Mammalia; order Rodentia; family Muridae; genus Mastomys; species Mastomys natalensis. Next base: position 622,948 of record JAJTUV010000233.1, read on the forward strand.
GCTATTTGGCACTCAGGGTTTAGTTTTTAAACTGTGTGTTCATCTTGTCCAAGAGATAGATACAGATATAGGCAGAATATGTGTCACAGTTGGCTTGCCTAGCATATCCTGCATGAATAGTCAGCAAAAAAGGTGAGACGTTTACAGTTTTTAAAACCCCACCAACAGCAATCCATGAGCCATAATGACAAGACAAAGACTCACTCCAAAGAACATTCAACTTGATAAAGGTGGCACTCCTCCCTGTTACACCCCCTCTGTGGACAGTTTTCACATGATAAAATATATTTAACACTTTTTTCAATTTATCCTAGGAGTACATCTCTTGATAACTGACAGATAAACTCCACCAAGAATTTTAAGACCCCCTTTATTGCCCTCACCCCCACAATGCTCTATTAAGAGGCAATGTTTTCCAATATGAAAATATATAGCTAGCATGATTTTTGGATAAAGAAGTATCTTTGCCACCGGAGGTAGAGGCAGGAAGGATGGTAGGGACTAGATACGGAAGAAAGAATCTTCAAATCCCTGTTGTATTATCTACCAGATGTAAATGAATAATAACTAATATGTCTGCAGCCTCAGCCTTAATCTTAAAACAAATGATAGTATTCAAATATAATATTTCACACATGCAGGCTGATAACAGGTTTCCCCTTTCTTTATTTCTGGAAGATTCTGTGAACGACACAATACAAAGCACAATGTATTTAATGAAAGGTTTCCAGGCTGATTTCCCTACAGATTCTTTTCTGTCTTTTCTCTGGAACCTACACACGGGGTATACTGCAGGGACCGAGGGTGTATATAAAAATAAACTACGTGCTAGTATCAGAACTGATACCCTTCTCCTACAGGGGCAAGTGAATTATTAGATCTGTGTCATGAGTGTTTTTTTTTAATATGCCATTGTTCCCACTTGAGCACATTAAATTTTCCATATCCACTTTTAAACCAATATAACCTTTTTTTTTTCCGTGTTCATAATGTTCACACTGTACATTAGCAGAGAGAAAATCCAATAGTGGAAGTCATCATATAGTAGTTATATGTAAAGCTTAGTGGATGGGCACCTTTGGCATTCCCCCTCTTTTGAATGGATACTATATGGAGTTGGCTCACTCAAGGGGGTAGTATGCCTCTTGGGAAGCTACACTAATATTTTTTTCTTCTATGATTGATCACAAATCCATTTTTAACATTACACTTTTTTTTAAAGTTTATTATAACTTAGGTTCAACATCTTCTAGCCCACAAATTGAAGGTGCTGGAATCTTTTGGTCTGGAAGATGTGTTTGCCAATTATTTTTGCACTAGTGCACATAAACAGGGAAGACTGGATCTTAGGTATGAGTTATACATTCCTGTACAAAATAATTGTATATTCTATGAAGACTGATTCCTTTTCTGGAGAAATATACAACAACACAAGGGAAATCTTGTACCGGCAGCATAACTGAAGTGGAAGATACAATATTAGAAAAACAGGGCTACTTTCATTACCGTGATGCTGTGTGTCAGAATGTCTCTCCTTAATGAACCTGTTTGCAATAAGACTCCGGGTGCAAAGAGGCTATTTAGAGAGACTATTGTGTCTATAGCAAGTCCTTCAAATATCTTCCCACCATTAGACATGCCGCATTGACCAATTCTGTCCTGATTGCTGTACTTTTTACTATCAAGGGACATTCTTTCCCAGACAGACGGATGGATCAGACATCGCAGTTCATAAAATGTTTACACTGTAACACACACACACATACACACACACACACACACACACACACACACAGCACTCACAAGCTATTGAGCTCTAGATCACACAGTAGTATAATATGGCAGTGTCATACAAAAGCTAACGACTTTCCAGTATCAATGAGAGGTTTTAGGTAACACTGTGCTTGCCTGTCCCTCTTACAAAAGTCTTGCCCAACACCCCCACGCCCACTGCTCACAAGGGAACATTTCACACAAACCAATCATTTTCTATGTTATACATATTTCTTATTCTGTTGGGATTACTCCTAATTGCTGACAGGAACACAGGGCTGTATACACCATGCCACAAAATCAGGGTAAGGGGAATACACTAATAATTAAAGAATACCTGAAAAGCCTTCCTAAAAAGATTCTGAGTTCCAGTTCATAGTGACAGCCTCTGAGAACAAGGGGCTTGTCTCTGCAGTAACTAAGTATCTTTTGCTAAACCAGCAGTCTGTTTAGCAAGCCTACTAGCCCAGCCAGGAGTACTTGGAGGACACTTCCTCCTCGTCTCATCCTGCACGGTCTTATCAGCCGTTTTCTTGCTTCAGCTTCACCTTTTACACAGTTACACAGCAACTGATTATCCACAAAAGCCTTTCCCTCCTGTGCTTTCTCTAACAGTATATACTTTATATTCAAACACAAATAATGTGTATGACAGCCAGCTGCAGTCTTTTTATTCCACCCTCTTGGCTGTCAAATGGAAGTTGTTCATATCCAAAGGTCCAAATTGCCATGTAAGTACAGTGACTATAAGATCTGATAAGGAACTGCACACCAAGCTAAACCTGGATCCAATGAACCAAAAGCATCTAGCGACAGTTTCAACTCATTGCTTTGAAATTTCTCTATCACCTCCTTTTCTTTTCTGGGCTCAGTCTTATATTCCACCAGGAAGCTTGACATATAGACAATTACCTGTTTTGTAGCTCTGATTTCTATTGCTTTATGGACTAGCTCTGATTTCGATACATATTTTCTCAATCACATTTTAAATCCCCATTATGATTAAAAAAAAAAACTTTTAAAAAATGCTATTAAAAATGCTCCAAGGAATCTGGGGTGTCTGCTCAGCAGTTTAGAGCACTGGCTGTTCTTCCAAAGAACCTGGGATCAATTCCCAGCATGGACATGGCAGCTCACAACTGTCTGTATCTGCAGTTCCAACATCCCTTTCTAGCCTCTATGGGCACCAGGAATGCACATGGTACACTGACACACATGTAGGCAAAGAATCCTATACACATAAAAATAAATGACCCAAACTAAAAAAGCTACTTTGACTGTTAGTAAATATATAGAGAGGACTATATATATTAGTAAGACTATATAGAAGACATTTAAGTGGCAATGGTTCTGATGCTATAAACTGCTTAAACGTAAGTACCTGCCTGCAGAATTAGGAACCAAGCAAAGATCACGTGGCAATCACTCCTTTTCTGCAAAAACAAAAACAAACCCTAAGAGAGTAAGGAATGAAAAGGCATTTGTCTTGGGTCAAACAAACCTGGATTTTAAAGTAAGACCTTGTTTCTGTCTTCTCCACACCATTGACCCTTCCTAAATTTTGTCAATAGGGTTTTATTTTAATTTAATTTTTATGTTATTTAGGCATTTTGTCTGCACATATATCTGCATCATGTGTATGAAGTGTCCTCAGAAGCCAGTAGAGGGTACTGGATCCCCTAAATTTGGAGTTACAGATCGAGCTGCCATGTAGGTGCTGTGAACTGATCCCAGCTACTATGGAAGAGCAGTCAGTGATCTTAACCACTGAACCATCAGTCCAGCACTGCTTTTGATTTTTTTAAAATGCCTTATCTACTAAAACAGGACCAAGCATTTGTCTTATATACTCTCATAAAGAGAAAACAAATACAGATAAGCCGGGCTGTGGTGGCGCACACCTTTAATCCCAGCACTTGGGAGGCAGAGGCAGGCGGATTTCTGAGCTCGAGGCCAGCCTGGTCTACGTCTACAGAGTGAGTTCCAGGACAACCAGGGCTACACAGAGAAATCCTGTCTCGAAAAACCTTAAAAAAAAAAAAAAAGAAAAAAAAAAGAAATACAGATAAAAAATTACAGACAATCTAAACATTATTTCTATATTCCTTTATAGCAATTACACGCAAAGCATGGTCTCAACGGGCTGTATGTGGCACAGTGGTAGAGCACTTGTTTGCGATGCCACAGCCTGGTATATAGTACTGGAACCGGCAACATCATCACATTGGGATGTAAACTCTCAGGCTGTAGCACAGATCTATAAATCAGAGGATGTGAACAGGGCCCAGCAACGTGGTATCAAGTATGATGTACCAGGGTCAAGGACAAACTCAATCAACACTACCTAGTGTGAACACAGCTGTAGGTTCAAGGCCCAGAACCCACATGAAACTCTATGAGCAGGTGATTCTGATACATGCTCAAACATGAAAACCATGCCCTTAAACTATACAATATGATATGCTTTAAGTGCATACTGTTTAAGATGTTTAATACTCTTTAAACATTTATTAGTTTGCCACAGACAAATGAAAAAAGATACAAAAAGAAAAAAAACCTACTTAATTGCTGAAAATATCTTTAATAACATCCAAATTTAGAGCAACAGATGACAGACCTTAGATTTGTCTTTTAATTGTACTATATAATGTAAACCACTCAATTCTTTTATTAGAATGAAAGAAAGCACTCTCCAAATAATTAATAAAATTAAACACTTAATTCCAAATTTTAGATAATATGATGGAAAAATAATGGGAACACTGTAATGAAATTAATCATAGGGGTCTGGGAAGAAGCCATAGCCACTTTGAAGGAAGGACTGCTTAAAGGTAACCACTAAACAGGACCAGCCAAGTGTGGCAGGTAAGAACGACAAGGACATCTTTGCCAAGGAAAACAAAGGTAAGAGAGTAAGAAGACCAGAAACCTGGAGCAGAGGAAGAGCAAAATAAAGTGAAAAAAATTGGGATGTTCGTTCTGCCTTTAAAGTGTAACATCATAAAGACTTAGAACAAGGAATTATGGTCTCTGCAAGCTGTGACCCCAGGGTGTGCTGAAGCCCGGAAAAGATATTACACAGAATTTGAAGCTTCATGAAAACAATATTCTGAGACAAAGATGCAGACACTGGGAGTTAAGCCCGTGAGATAGACAATTCGGCAGGTAAAGGTGCTTGCCAACCAGCCTTAAATCTTGGAATCCACAAGGAAAAAGGAAAGTAGTCACTCCAACAAACTCTCCTTTGATTATCATCACCACCACCACACCCACACACATATATACACACATATGTGTACCCCCCTACGCACAAATAAATAAATGCAAAAAATATATCTACAGAATGCAATAATATATATTATCATAATATATAGATCACTTTCAGTTTTAAAAGGTGTTATTATCAAACTAACCTAAGCTACTGCAGTCAAATCAATAACCTAAAATAAAAATGCAAAAGTCATAATTTACTAAGCCTGTATTATGTCAGAGACTTTCACATACAATACAAAAAAAAGAGGACACAATGCGGGTCTCAATGTGAGACAGCCATGAAGCCATATGAAGAACTTCTGATCCCTGAGGATAAGAGAGAGGGGGGAGGGGTGGGAGGGAGAGATCCTTTGCCTGCTTTTAGGGCCAGTATTATAATAATAATAAAAATCCAATGACTAAACAAAATATATACTGTCTGCTGATAGAATAATCCCAGAAATCAAGAATTTAAGGCAATAGGTTGGCTACAGAACAGACACTGTTGCTAAGAATACAAACAAATTAAGAACAAGTAATTTTGATTCAATAGGTACCAAGTATATGGGGAAGGAACAGAGATGAAGTGCTCAGGTGAGACCGACAGGTCTACTGATCATGTGATCCAGCTTTACACACACACAAGACCTCTCCCACTTACTACGATCTCTCAGCACTAACTCACACGCACCCTCGACACTAACAAACTCCCAAGCTTTTAAGGTTCGTAAAACTTCAATCCTTCCTCATTTTCTTCTGCACAAACTCCCCCAATTAGTTTAAAAGTTAAAATGTATTTAGTTCATCAACTGATAAATAGATAAGGAAGACATGATATATTGAAGCCAAGGCTTCTAAATTTTTCTACACAGCTCATTTTCTATCAGAGCATTTTTATTAATTCCAAGTATACAGATACATAAGATGCGTATCAAAATCAGTAACAAAATCATTTAAAAATAATTCTTTGGTGTATGTATATATACGCACATATACATATGTGTGTGCATTTATTGATGGAAATTTACATACAAGGATGGACATGTTTGTTTTGTTTGTGCTTATTTTTGCATAGGGAATTATATACTGCAGGATCCAGAGAATATTAAACTTCTTCAGGTAGAGGTGACATTTGATTTATAATGATCAATGCTGAGGCTGCCACTTCATATAAGACATAAAACATGATGTAAGTATGTTTAGAGCCATCTTAGAAATGGTTGGAAATTCTGTTCTACCCCAAGCCATAGCAACTTTTAATGAAATTCAGATAAGCTACTCATGATAACTATTTCCTGTTGAGGAAGGCAGGGTCTTATACCCCAGGCGCCTCACAAACACACTACACAGCTCTAAGCTGGTTCTGCCTTCACCACCCAAGTACTAGAATTATAGACACTCACCAACAAACAGTAATTTTGAAATCAAACATTCTAACACAATAAAATCCCAAACACTCATTAATACTCATTTGTACTTAAATGCTAAAAAATGATGGTAGAAAAATACCAAAAGTAGTTGTTCCCATAATTAAACCATCCTGTTTCTGTAAAAGCAGGAACTTTTCAAGGTTTAGTAAAACCTTGAACAACATACAATAGTTTCAATCCTGAGCTGAGGTATCTGAGGCAGTCAGGCCACAGGGTGGGAGGAACTATAAAAGAAGGTGCAAATCTTGGACCTTCAGAATGCAGACTACAATGAAGTAACAGGGCACAACAAGTGTAAACAAGGCCACAAACACACACTGGACTCATCACGTGTTTGATTTTGAATCGTCAGGGGTTTTGTTGCTGTGGATTCAGGGCCTTCTGCTGTTGCCAAATTTATTGCAACCCCCATATTCAAGTTACACAATATCCTCAGTTATGTACAGATATGTCGTGAATGATGCTTAAAATGGTATGCAAATGAAAGAAGATTAGTGCAAAATAACATACACCATTCCATTTGTATCAAATTACCAATAGACAGAAACATAAGATTTATGTCCACATACATTCAGAGAAAACTAATATTGAAAGATGACAGCTAATAGCATGCATTTCTTTTAGAGCTTCAAACTGTGGTTCATTTGTCCAGATTCAACAGAGATTCATGTTTAAATTTGCTCTATCAACAAGGCATCTTAGGGACTGATGGCTAAAAACACTAAATTCAAATTCTCTAAAACAATTACTTCTGTTATGAAGGAAATGATATCGAAGAGGACACTCTCCTTTTCTCATCAGGTAAGACGCAGAGTAAAGCTTTTCCTGATCTAAGATGAGAGGATGCTTGACTAAGTGGAGCTCTAGTTGTCTCAAGTTTTAGTACAGTGGTGTCCAGTGTGTCACTTCTCACTTTTCTGGAACTTAACATCTAGCTAACTAAAGAATATGGAGGCAGGGTGACATTTCCTCCAGAAAGTCTTTGGATTGCACCCTGTCTGTGTTGAAAGGACTCTGGCAGGACAATCCCACAGTGTGTGGACTGGTGAGTATCTACTTTATTTCTCTCCTCTGCTACATTCAGAGTTACTTAGAACACAAGAAATGTTTCAGTTTTATTTACAGCTGTACTTCTTACCAAGCAGTATCAATTTTTGCTGTTGTTTTGTTTTGTTTTATGGATTTTTGATCCAAGGACTGCCTTTACCCTAGAACTACAGCAAACCTATGACCAATGTTTGAGAGGGGAGGAGGGAGGGAGGGAGGGAGGGAGGGAGGGAGGGAGGGGAGAGAGAGAGAGAGAGAGAGAGAGAGAGAGAGAGGCGCAAGATTTATATATGAATGGATGAATAGGTAAATGGTGCATGTCAGGGAAAATATTGACTAATTCTTAAAAAGGTTTATTCAGAAGCAAACCATTAAGTGATGAACAAAATCAGAATACAATCATCCAGGACTCTGGGCAAACACAGGTCTTGTGTTATTCCTGTCATAAGAGGAAAAAAAAATCCTGAAAGTATGACTACAGAAAGTTAAATGTAACCAATGACAGGGTACTAAATATGTTAGCATCATAAACACATAACTCATAACTAATCAGAAGTTAGGAACAATTAAGGGAGACAATTAAAATAGAACTGTGCCATATTTCTTGAATTTGGTTGGTTCTCAAACATTAAATTCAGATGTTGCTTTTATTCATAAGCTCTGAAAAAACAAATCAAATATTCTACACATTGTTCACCATAAATCTTAACTTACCATTCGAATTTAATCTAAACACAAACATAACCCTAAAACCTCCTCCAGGCCCACAAACACTCAAGACAACCAAAATCTGATTTCAGGACAGCAGTTTTAACTTTACAAGTGCAATATTTATACTGAGGAGATAAATTATGTAAATCATAATGGTTTGCGCTTGTATCAGATCTAAGCCTGCACTTTTGCATTCTACAAGATTCAGGAGTCTACAAATTTACCCATAGCTCAGGTGAAACAATTTTATATTTAAGACAGTTTAATATTGATTAAGATTTAAGATCTATTTGGAAAAAGCTTTAAACAATATCATTCACATTACATAATTAGCACTTGATCACAGTTTCTATACAACAAACTCAAATTTAAAATTCATTCATAAATTAAGCCTCTATTGAAGCCACTATGGCACTCACCTTCTTTCCATGCTGCCTTAAAATATTAAACTCAAACATCAAATTCAGATTTAAATTACATCAATCATAACTAATCTTAGTGGACAACCCAATCAGCCAAAGGAATACTGGTAGCCTTTCCAGACATAAATTTTAAAATCCTTTTAAATGAATGAAAGCTTTGGTGCTAGTGTTTGTGTTTTGATGGAGGGTCTCATATGACCCAGACTGGTCTTGAACTCACTGTGTAGCTGAGGGTAACCTTAAATTAGGTTATCCTGTGAATGAAGGTAACCTGTCTCTACCTCTCAGTATGGGATCTACAGGTATATGTGGCCACAAGAGCTCTATACAGTGCTGGAGATTAAACCCCAGGGCATCACATATGCTAGGTAAACAACACATGCTACTCTAAGTACTGAGCTAAATCCTCGGCCCAATGAAAGCTTTCTAAGTAGGTGCATTAAAATATTTTAATGTTTCAAAAATAAACTCTCAAAAATGATTACTGGCATCCCCAATTAATCAAATAGCAAATTAATGACTTTGGGGTGAATTAATTTTGAAAACCCTACTTCAGTGAAGTGGAGGCACCACATGCATAAGCAGTAATTTATCTTCTCATGCCAAACAGCTGTATCTATACTATTCTAGTCCTGAGAATTATGAGAGAACAGTCCTAAGCATGGAGATTTTCAGAAACAGAGAATTAGGGTACAATGTACTGGGTGGCATCCTAAAGTAGGTAATAATTTTGGACACCTGCCACTGCTAAAAAATTAGTAAGGTAAAGTACCTCCAGGGTTTCATTTTGTTTTATTTCAAGATGAGTTTTACTATGTAGCTATGTAACTTTGGTTGCCCAGGGACTATGTAGAACAAGCTAGCCTCGAGCTTAGCTCCACACTCCTCTGCCTCGCAATCCTGGGATTAAAGAAGTACACTACTATACCTGGCTAAAGTTCTTCCAGGACTTTAAAACCTAGTTCAGAGTAGTACGTAAATATACTAATGACTATGCTAAAGGAATAATATGATAAAGAAAGGACTAGATTAAGAAACATAACTAGGAAACAAAAAGCATGGTAAAGAAAATCAGAGAAAGTGAACATAGACAAGGTAAGCTGACCTATACTCAAAAGAGGCTTTGGCTACACAACTGGAGTTTGCCAAATGAACAATAACAGCATCAGAAGTTTTCTTTAAAGTTTCTAATCCCACAACAATGTCCTGTAGAGAAACTGAAGGCAACCTGACCAGCTACTGTAACAAGCCTAGCAAGGGCTATGAGTAGTGATAAAAATTCACCATAAACCAACCCCAGCCCTCCAGCCACAGCAATTACAACTAAAGTTTCAAAAAGAATTTAAAAGGGGAAGCAGCTGCAAAGGATGCTGTGATATGAAACAATGTATTTACAAGTTTGACTGAATGGGGAGAGTGTGAGAAGTGTTTAAACGTGCGACATTAGTACAGAATCAGCACTTCTGCAGTATGAGGACTTTTGGGGGGAAAGAGAAAGTTTTCAGTTCACAGAAAGGCCTAGTACCTTAAACTATGCTGAACCCAACTACCTACTACATAAGGTTAAATTTGTGTCCATACTTAAGCTTTCAGTTTAGTGCAAGAGTGCCTTTAAGTATCCCACTAGCAAAGGATTCCGCCAGGGTCTTCACATCCTATCTGACAGGACAAACAGCCATTCTGTATTTCACAAAGGCCTGAATTATTCTAACACATGGAAGGATTTGGGCCATAGTCACCTAAGTGGGTCATGTAACTAAGATGGTCCAGGTTTGCACTCTTTCTTTCTTTCTTTCTTTTCTTTTCTTTTCTTTTTTGGTTATTTTCGAGACAGGGTTTCTCTGTATAGCCCTGGCTGTCCTGGAACTCACTCTGTAGACCAGGCTGGCCTCGAACTCAGAAATCCGCCTGCCTCTGCCTCCCAAGTGCTGGGATTAAAGGCGTACGCCACCACCGCCCGGCCTGCACTGTTTATTTCTTGAAGGAGCTATTCAAGAACATATTCTGGAGCCAGAGACAGAATTAAGTGGATGAGTGCTCACTTGTATAACATTTGCAAGGCCTTGGGTTAAAACTCAGCACTGTAGGACTGACAGAAGGGAGAAGAGAAGGTAGAGGAAGGAAGGAGAAGACAAAGTGAACAGGAGGTAAGAGAAGGAAGAGGTAGAGGGAAAGAGGATAAAACATGCTTAGAAGGCCCTTTAGTTACTCCTTAGAAAGACCATAAAAATCTTTTAAGAAAAAGCACGTGGGGACTGTTGCTACAAATAAACAGATGTGTGCACACTTAGCATGCACAAAGTCCCAAGTAGGGAGTAAAGGGACAACAGGAGGGGAGGGGGAGGGGGAGGGGGAGGGGGAGGGGGAGGGGAGGGGGAGGGGGAGGGGGGGGGAGGGGGAGGGGGAGGGGGAGGGGGAGGGGAGGGGGAGGGGATGGGAGGGGAGAATGGAGGTCATGGCGGGATATAAACACACATGTACCAACTTCACAAAAGCAGTGACCATGTGCACATACCGCCAGACCCTTCCCAGAACCCCGAAGGGAACACCCGTAAGCATAGCATATGTACCTACTTAGGTGAGCAGACCTACAGTTCAACAGCTTCAGGGCCTGAAAAGAAAAGGATCACAGAACTCAGGATGCCAGTGTTGTGACAAGAAGCAGACTCTTCTTAATAGTACCAGAAAAAAAGAGCTAAAATTGTCCAACAAAATGCAAAGCAATGGGAGCTGAGTGGCTTAGCCTGGCTGATTACTCATCCAACAGGGGTGAAATACAAAGAAAGTGTGAGCTGGTTTTTACAGAAAACATATGGGAACTTACCTGGGGAAATTTACTCTCTCTTAACTAAACAAGGACTCTTTTCAGGTATTTTGATTTGAAATTGAGAAGGACATTCTTAATTATAGAAAATATGGAGAAAAAAATAAAGCCACTGGTAAATGCTGACTATAAAGCATAAATATTCTCCTTTACTCCTGGCATGCTGGTTAGCTTTTGTGAACTTGACACACACTAGCCACCGAGGAAGAAAGAACTGAATTACTTCTATCAGTTTGGTTTGTGGGCAAGTCTATGTGACAGCCTCTTGGTGGTTGAGTTATATGGAAGGCCCAGAACACAGAGGGCAGTGCCATCCATAGGCAGGTGGTCCTGGGATGTATGAGGAGCCTGGAAGCAAGCCAGTAAGCATCTTTCTGCCAAGGTTCCCATCTCTGTTCCTGCTTGAGCTCCTGCTCTGACATCCCTCAATGATGGAGAGTGATCTGCAAGTGTGTAAGCCAAGTAAGCCCCTTCCCCCGCAAGTTCATGATGTTTAACACAATAGAAAGCAAACTAGGACCCATGGGTAGCTGGCAGAACTGTACTTAACTTTTACATACAGAGACCTGGTGTGGAGCAGAGGGACAAAGAGATGGGAAACAGTCCATCTACCCGAGTAAGTTTATACATAGAAAGACAGCAAGTATTTCAACAACTTAATTTATTCCTCCAATTTTGTCTCCTCAGAATAGGTTATAACAATCAGGAAATGAAATATAATCTGGTCAAGCCAGAGCTTCCCTTCCCATCCAGATGCTCGTGTAATCAGGGTCCTGAGAAGGCTTTGGGTGAACAAATGAGGTCATCCTACTCTAAATGGGAGAGGAGGTCGAACACAAGTTGAAGCCCAAGGGACGGTGACCAAGTCACAGGCCGAGTACAAGGATGACTGCCACCAATTCAGGCAAGATCTCTCAGTAACTCCTGATCCTTTAGAATCCCCATCTCCTCTCCCATTCCAAAACACCAGCCCAGCTCAGTAGTGCAGCAGCCTCTCCCTTCCCCTACCTGCTGGTGAGAAAAGACTAGACAAAGAAAGGATGCTTCAAACAAATTTAGAGTGCAGCCTTGAAAAGGAGAAGGGTGACTCCAGGTTCCCTGGGAAGAATAAATGGCAGAGGGCACAGGAAGAGAACAAATTAACATATTCCCAGGCAAGTTAGGGCTGAGGCCAAGGGAAACAATGGAATTAAACACCAATTTTGTCAGCCTTCCTAGATGATCTACACATCTCTTTTCTCTGACATGAAACCAACAACAAGCAAATATGCACTTCCTACAGCAGCCTTGGCCCCTGGCAGGAGTATCTCAAGATACCATGGCTGTCTTAAAGTCTCCTGAAGACTTCACTCTTAAAATGAAGGACATGGAATGAGCTTCATGAGTCCTTCTGGTACTAACATGCTAGAACTCTAAAGGCCACACATATACACAGAGGAATGCAGACTCTCAAGTAGACTGCCTGAGTTTGAATCTCTGTTCCACTATCACCAGCTATCAAACTTTAGGCTGAATTCCCTTTGCCTCAGTTTCCTGCCTATGACAGAAGAGTCTTTTTATCTGATGGAACCATCCTAAGGATAAAATGTACCTCAACTGTAATTCCATTTACTATTATTTTTTATTAACGACAGTATCTTTACAGCACAAGTATTTATATAAACAAACTACCTTTTGGAAAATGTTTTCCTGGGAAGTTTTTCTGAATACTGTTTTTTAGAGTACATTACCCCCTATTTCCACATACAGACAGTTATTAATCAAGCTAGAATCCCCTGCTTAGCTTGATGCAGCTTCAGGACCCTGCTGCTGATTCCACAAAGGATGAGTTGATCACAACCCAAGAATTCACAATGCTTCATTACTTCACCATTATGTCTTTGCCATGGAGTTCAATCTAGTTTGTGTACTGTACCTTTAAAAATATAGTTCCAAGAACAGGGAGTATGTATCAGTTGATGGACACTTGGAAAATATATGACAAGCCCTGGGTTTGATTCCCAGTACTAAAAATAAAGGTTAAAAAAAAAATCATAGAATCCCTTTTGGTAAAAGGTTTACCAAGATCTTTACAAGAGAATTCCTAAGCCTAAAGCTAGTTTGGGATTACTGAACTCTTGGCTTACAGCTCTAAGGGTCCCCCAAATCACTAGCATCTCAGTAACATTTATGCTGTTGTTCCCTGTGGAAAGCAATGGCCAACTGCAGATAAACTGAGGCAGGTGATATTCTGTAAAGCCAACTGTTCCTTCTTATTATTCTTTAACACCTTTATGCATCCATACATTGCATTTTAGTCATTTTTAACCTCTGTTGTCATCTCTCCTCCCTCAACACTCAGCCCTTCCCTGTCATGTCTCCTTTTCATATCCTTCTTCCTTTTCTTTCTTTTCGTTTTTCTTTCTTTTTTTTTTCTGTGACAACCCATTTAATTAAGATTGCTTGCAGGAGCATACGTTAATGGTTATTTATTGAAACATGGGCAACTTGACAATGGCTATAATTATGAAGAGAATGATTCTTCCTCCACTAACAACCATTAACTGCCAACAGCTCCTCAAGAGATCTCATGAGCCCCTTCTCCATACCTACAGCAGTGTGAATTCATGATGCAATGGCATGCATCGCTAGAAGGCAGCAAAGACTGGTCCCTATAAACATGACAACATTATTTAACAACAGTAGTGATCCAAAGCGCAATGGTGGAAGCACATTCTTGTGATGACAAGGTGAGATGGAAAGAAAAGGAGCCATTTCATGAAGAAAAATTGGTGCCCAAAAAGAGCAGAGAACAATGGAAGAAAGTAACTTCTTCACATTCCCCATAGCCTGCTGGGCTTTACCTCAGGATCATCCTCACTCCTCACCACACTAGGCCAGTCCCCGCTTTCTCACCTAAGGGCCTCTGCTGAGACATGTTTCAGCTCCTGCAGTATTCTTGAACCCAGGAGTCATGTTGAATTTGTACTCCCTATCTCTCCCACCAGAGCCTAGCAAGGTTACAGTAAGAGTCCTCCCAGCTTTTCAGGCAAGTCTTTAGGCAAGTCTTACAGTTCAGCTTAATCCCCAACAGTTCTTACATGCAACAACAAACATGAATCTCAAATGAAACCACCACACTTACAAATTCATACTGTACGGTTTACATATGTATCACATTCTGAAAAAAGACTAAACTACAGGGGTGAGAAAAATACCAATAACGGGCAGGAGAGTAGAGGATTTTTCTCCATCACATAGCGCTACTTTCGAGGTGTGTTGTTTAATTTACAAACAAGAATACTATTGAATAGTGATCACTATGTACCTTTTCTGTGCCTTGATGAATTCTTTGCTCTAAGTTTGGGTTGGATCAACTCCAATTATTTCATCCTTGTGTTTCCAGAATTATGTAATATCATTGAGAGTGTCCTTAGTATGAAGCCTTTTCCATCATCCTTTCGTGTCTTATCCCCACAGTTTTTGACATGAGCAGTCTCCCAATGTATAATTAGATACCCATCCCTCAGCTTTCCCAACTACACAGTTTGTACTTCAGTGGGAGGCATGATGTTCGTTTGGTCAGCTATACTGTTCCAGTAATACTGTTCTAATTAGTTCAAATCTTATTTTCAGTGTGAATACTTTCCATTTCTTTGCTTCACTTTGAGCTTTCTTAACAGATTTATTTTCCATTATCACTTTTTTAAACTGTCACATAAGTTTATCAAAAGACAAGGGAACAACATAACTACAGGCCTGTCTGCTCATAAACTAAATAATAGAAAGAACTAATGCCACAAATACAGTGACTCGTAACTCATTAATATTATTTTTGAACTTTGGCCTATACTGATGGGGACCTGGTATTAAGTTAATTAACTATGACATGTAAAAGCAAGAATTATGTAAAAGAAGAAACACTGATGTTTAATAAGTAATTTTAAAATGAATGAACTGAATCACCACAGATTTAAGAAATAGAACTTGATTATCTTCCTACATCTTATAACATCAAAGAAGCAGGGAGGTCCCTGAAGACCCAACTCCACCAAGATTAATAGATGAGAAGAAATCTGTCCTACAATTCCAACTCTGATACCAGTAACAAAATTATGGGCTGCTATTATGTTTTTATGACATTCCTTTTACAAAGTCAATAATATCTTTCCATTGGTTGAATGGACCAAGAGAGAATAATATTAGACAATACTTGTAGAAATTCAACTAGACACTATCATACAAATACACACAGAGAATGCAACTGGCACTACTCTCTAACGTGCTCACAGAATCCTTGTAACCACCCACGAGGCAAGCAGCATTATAATCACCATTGTTTGTATAACAGAATACCAGAGAATAAGGAAGTCAAATAATTCATCTACAAATAGGTCAACAGTAACCAATATAAAGCCAGGATTTGAACGCAAAAAGCAACTTCACAAATCAAGCTGTTCAAAATGCTGTTTCTCTCTGCTTTTTGTACAAGATAAACATGGTCATCAGGAAAGGTGCACAGCCCTGATCCTTAGATGCTGCACAGATTACACTCAGTAGAGATCAGCATCATACTTGTTTATTCTCCTAGGACATCAAGTACAACAAACAATGACCCACTGAGTTAGAAAAACCATTCCAAGATGATAGGAGGGGCAGGAGAACAGAGTGAAAAAAAAAATCAAAGAAAGTCCATTATTCTATTCTATAGAAAACTGACATAAATACAAGAAGAGAACTAATAAAGTTCACTTCGTAAGAATTGAAAAAGTCTTGTATTTATTATAAATGTGTCTATGAAGAGTGCTATTACAACAAGGTATGAAGCACCAACAAATTCCACTGACATTTTCAATACCTCTGACCCTGAGAGTTAATCATACTGCTTGCAGAGAGAGGTCTGATCTCACAAGAATTCCATAAGGAGCAGGAACGTGAGGGCCTAATAAGGATGTATGATACAGGAGCAAAGGGATTAGTTAACTAAGTGAATTCCTCCCTAAATATAATCCGTTCATAAGGACATTTAGAACATTTGTATCTCATTAGGAGTATTAAGTGAGAAAAGATTCTCACTTCCAAACAATCCTAATTATAATTCATTCTTAGGAAATAAAGTGAGTTTTCTTGACTGAAATGGAAAATTTATGGCAGGAAACATCTTTAATATAGTAACAGAACTGTCAACAAAGTCAGACACTAGAACAAACATGGCAGGCTAACAAAGCACTAGCAATGAAAACTAACTGTTCTAAGAATGACAATAGTTTTTCATGTTCTCAAAACATGCTTTCTCTGTCATCATGACAACCCAAAGCAAAAGTAACGTGACTAAGCAAAGAGACTCAGTCTGTAAGCAGCAGAGACATACAAAATAACAGTTTACTCTGACACATCTTCCATGAAGATGATACAAGAAGTAAAAGCAAGGCGGTTAATATGGCACCTTCACCACCAGTGGGTTTCCATGTGGGGAAAACTCTGTCTACTGCTCCATCTCACCAGGAAGGAGAGCTTTCCAACCAAGTCTTCAACAAATTAAAAATAAATAAATAAATAAACAAACAAACAAAAACAAAAAAGGAAAAGAAAAGAAAAAAATTCTATTAAAATGGAATGCATTGTGTGATTTGTTGTTGTTGTTGTTGTTGTTGTTGTTAGAAGCTGAAGGAAAATTTTACTAAAGTTGAAAAGAAAAACTCCAAAGCAGGTAAGCTGTAAACCTCAGCAGCTGGTAGAGAAGCGAACAGAGAAGAGGAAGAAAATGCAGTTTGAGTTAGGCCAACATGGAGGTCGACCACATGGCAGAAAACAGCTACAAGGCAGACACAGAAGCTTCAAAGTAAGGAGGCCCAAAGTACTAGAGAAAGCTTATTGAGCTCTGGCCAGCAACCTAAAGACAGAAGAGAAGAAAACAGAATATATATACTCCTTTTAGAGTCAGAACTCACAATGGCAGGCAGACTTAGCATAAGCTAATGGCAGCTCTGTAGCTTCTACATTAGGAGTAGGAATTCTAGGAAGGGAACTTAAGATAATAAAACAGTAAGTCAGAAGCGATACCCAGTGTTTGGCATCCACCACAGGTTCTGCCTCTCTTATTAGTGTCTCCTCAGAAGGCAGGCTGTCTCATTGCACTTTTGAGCTCCACAGCCACTTCCAAAGTGACCATACAAGTTTGCACTCCCACCAGGAATGGAGGAGTGTTCCCCTTGCTCCATATCCTCACCAGCATCGGCTGTTACTTGTGTTATTGGTCTTAGTCATTCTGACAGATATAAGATGAAATCTGAAAGTAGATCTGATTTGCATTTCCCTGACGGCTAAGGACATTAAATGTCTCTTTAAGTGTTTCTTAGCCATTTGAGATTCCATGATTTGAAACTCTCTGTTTCGATCTGTAACTTATTTTTAATTGGAAGATTTGGTTTGTTGATGCATAGTTTCTTGAGTTACGTATGTATTTTAGATATTAGCATTCTATGAGATGTGGAGTTGGGTTGGAGATGGAGGAACAGAAGGAAAAACACAGGGAGAGACAACTGGAGTTGGGGAGCATTTAGAGGGTGATGGAGAAACCTAGTATAGTAGAAACTTCTAGGAACTTTAGAGGGTGAACCTAGCAAGAACTCCTACTAACGAAAGACATAGAACCTGAACTGGCCATCTTCTGTACTGTAAGCAGGCAAGGCTTCCAGTAGTAGCACTAGGACACTAACCAAGCCACCTAACCTTCAACCTACAAGTTGTCCTGCCTGTAAGATGTGCTGGGGAAATGATGACTCAGAGGTCGTGAAAGTGGCCAACCAATGACTGGCCTAACTTGGGGCCTACACCAGGAGAGGGAGCCCATGCCCAGTATTGCCTGGATGGCCAGGACATAGAAGCTAGATGGCCTAGACACCTAAGGTAGAACCAAATACAATTGGAAAAAAGTCAATGAAATAATTGCTAATGAAAGATGTTCTGTTATACTCACAGATTTGTACTTATCCCAATCACCAGAGAGGCTTCCTCAGCAGCTAATGAGAGCAGATGCAGAAACCTGCAGTCAAAGATTAGACAGACCTCAGGGAACCCCACCAAAGAGGAGGAAGGATTGTAGGACCAGTGTTTTGAGGATACCAGGAGAACAGGACCCACAAAATCAATTAAGCAGGGCTCATAGGGCCTCACAGAGGCTGAAGGGGCAATTATGGAGCCTACACGGGTCTTCAAGCGATCCTCTGCATACATCTTATGAATGTTTAGCTCGGGGTTTTCATGAACCTCCTAAGAGTAGTAGTGAGGGTGTCTCTGACTACTTTGCCTGCTCCTAGGACCCTTTTCCTCTGACTGGGTTGCCTTTTCCAGTCTTGATTATGAATAAGGAATTATACATAGTTTTATTTTATCTTTTTATGGCATGTTCAGTTGATAACCCTGAGAGGCTTGCTCTTTTCTGAAAGATGGGTAGGGAAGAAAGATGTTGGGAAGAAACTGGGAGCCGTAGAGGAAGGGAAAACTGTAGTCAGAATTCATTGTATGAGACAAGAACAAGTAAAAAGAGGGGGGAAAGAGAAAAGTAGTATCAGGGTCAAGTCATGTGACAGAAGACACACAGGTATACATACATGCATGCACCTGGAGACACATGTGGTGCACAGGGACACACTTGCAGCAGTTATGCTTTTTGTATTTTCAAACTTTTGATGATTGTGGTAGTCTGAATGAGAGTAGTTCACATAGGCTCATGTATTTGAATGCTTGCTATCCAGTTGGTGAAACTGTTTAGGATGGAGGTGTGGTCTTGCTGTAGAGAATGTGTCACTAGCGGTGGGTTTCGAGGTGTGACAAGTCCTTACCATTACCATTTGGTTCACACTCTTGCCTCACACTTATGGATGAAAGGTAAGCTCTCAGCTACTGCTCTAGCACCACGCTTGCATGCCTGATGCCACGCTCACTACCACACTGCTCATGGACTCTAACCCTCTGGAACTATGAACTTCAAATTTAAAAAAATGTTATAAGTTGCCTGGGTTATGGTATTTTAGCACAGCAATATAGAAGTAACTAAGACAATGATGAAAACCTATCACCCTAAACACCAGAGAGTAAAAAGCTTCTGAGCACATCGGCCACCCTCCTGTGTCTGTGCCTTACAGACAGCATCTACTCTAAGCATGGAAAAAAGTATGAATGTAAAGTCTTTCTTATTTTTAAGCTCAACTATTTCACATACCCCCACAGAACACAATCATCTTCTCTTCCTGTGCCCTGTAGCTTATTCTTTCCATTGGAGCATCTGTTCTGACAATTAATGCCTTTACCTCAGGCATTCAAATATTATCAGGTATAATTCAGGATCTATCTCAGGAAAACCGCAAGACCTAGATCACTCTTCACAAGGTTCATCCACTGTCTAGATCAATTTTCAACTTCCCTGAGGCCTTGAACTGACTGGAGGAAGATGCAATGCTCTGTAAATCTCCAGAAAGAGTGGTACTAAAGTGGAGAATGAGTATAATTGATATCATCAATGTTATATCTGATATCATCAGAGTAATTTCTCACTTTTGTAGGGTGGACATTCCAAAGCAATGTAGGTGGGATAAGTTAGCAAAAGAATTGGGAAAGCTCTAGGGACGACAGAAAAGAGGGCTCCATGTTTGACAGAAGTTTCTCCACTCCAAAGATGCTTGGTCTGCTAGTGTTAAAGAAATGAAAGGAAAAACCGTAAACAGCTAATCCTGTACTCCTGACTTCACTTCAGTATTAGGAACACTTGAGAGTATGAACCATCTGATGACAGTTACAGGAATCCTGGAAGAGGAAAGAATGGTCAAGGAAGGCCAGACCGCCATACAATTATAAACCTCTGCTCAGTCCCAGAGCTTTCTCCAAGCCATGCATGCCACTGCCAGTAAGAGGTGGATGGGAATGCTATTCTCCATGTCCCCAGGTGATGCTAAGGAGAGGCATAAACACAACTCTGTTACAAAGAACATTTTGTTTCCTTGGTTTTCTCATCTTTTGAAGTAAGGCACTTCATGATTGTCATGGGTTTCATTCCCGAGGGCCTGAGATTTATAGGAGCCAAGAGTTCCAAAGTAAAGACATGATTTACAAGGCTAACTACAGAAAATGCTAGTATAAAAACAAAAACTTTCCAATTTCCCTTATGTCATGATTTGATCCTTCTGAAATATAGGAAAAGGGGTCGAGGGAAAGGTTGTGGTCAGAAAAAAAAATTGAGCAAGTCACTTCAAGATTAGGAATCTCATCAAGGAGATAGCACCCTCGATTAAAAATTTGTATTTATTTTATTTTATTTTATTTTATTTTATTTTATTTTATTATGTGTATGGATGCTTTGCCTGCATAGATGTATGTGTACCACATGAGTGCCTGTTACAGACAGTTGTGAGCCACCATGGGTGCTGGGAATCAAACCCCACATTGATCTTTTTCAAGAGGAACAGTGTCTTTAACCATTGAACCATCTCCAGCTCTATGCTCCAATTCTGTGACAATGAAGGTTTGGAAAAACAATAAACCCAATCCAAAAGCTTGTAAGTAAAGAAAATAGGTAAGCTACCAAACCAACATTGTTCCACAGCCCCTGTTCCTTCTACTAAGCTACGCTGGCAATGAGTCAACAAGTACATCCCATAGAGATGAAACCAACTAATGGTGTCACAGCTGATTCAACTGATGCTTAATAAATGTTCCTTTTTATCAACAATATTCTCATGTCATTTAAAATTCCACAAATCGAGCTCTTTTAAGGAGCCTCATCCTAACACATTTTATAATTGAAGCCTTCCAACTTAGTATCTTATGATAGTCAGACTCAGTATTTAGATACTTGAAATAGTATACCTTCATTTTAGATGTCTAAGAAAGTATGGTAAATGTCTCAACAATGAAATCATGATTCCACAGAATGTCTGTTGCAAGAGAATATATTTATAGAATCACACATGACAAATGTTTATATATCAGAAATACAACTAACTCATAAATACACAAAATACAAAATTTAACAGTAGAATTTACAGCATCCGTAAATTCAACATCCATTATCTGCCTTTCTGGCAAACATCAACACTGATAGGCATTCTTTTCATACTGTCTGAGTACATGCCCACCCTGGCAGCCTAGAGTAGTAAGTACCCTTTTTCGGCTAGCACAGTGATAGATGTTCGGGTCAGCCTGTCTGGGGGACAGCAAGAAACCACAGATTCTTCGTCATCAGAAAGTTAAACTTCAACAATATGGTACACAACAGAGAACTGCCTGACTAGCACAAAACACGGTGGCTGCAGAAATGGAGCATGATGAAAATAAAATAAGCAATAAGGGAATGCACATGATCTAGACCACGTTTATCTTTAGTATAGATTTTAAGATTGAATCTGTTCTAAGTCTCTTAAGACAATAACTATCGTTCCCATGAACTCAGACATTTTGAGTTCGAGTCTACTGTATGCTGTGACGGCAGGCACGAGGAGCACAGTGCACCGAATGAGTTCTCACGTACTTTACATTCTGTGGCCATCTGAAAACACGCATGTATGAAAACCTACATCACTCCATAAGCACATCAGTGGGCTTTATTATGGACTCACAGTCTATCCTAGATAGCAAAGTAGTGAAGGATTAATAACTATCATGTCATTAAAAAAATTATTTCCTGGCTCTTCTGAAGAAAACAATATTCTCCAGCTCAATGTAAGGAATCTGTTTAGTAGACATGTTACAAAACTCCAAAAGCTAAGCCTTCAAGTCCAGAATAGAGTTTAATGCTAAGATGCTATCAACCATGTACAAGGCTGAGGGTTCAACAGCCCACACTATGAAAAAATAAAAAAAAAAATAGCTGAGCCCCAAGATAAGAAAATCTGTTAACATCTGATATCCTACTGAAAAATCATGAGAAACTGTCAATATCTGGTATCCTATTGAAAAGTCTTGAGAAACTGGGAGTTCTTGCCATCTCAGAAAGCAGGCTGACCTAAACATACATCATTACAATAGTCAAAACAAAGGTGCCACTCCTTGTCTACCAGGCTGGTAGATGAAAATCCATGCTGAACCTCGGGAAAGGAAGCTGGACTGGACTCTCCCACCAAAGGAACTACTACATCCACAAGGCAAGTATGGGCAGTCCACAGGGAGGAAGAGGTCCAACTCCTGATTTTCATCTGGCCTTGCTCCCATGTATCAAGTTAATATTTTAGCTCAGTGAAAGTAATTACCAGCCAGGCTCTGCAATCCATCATTCACCCTGGGCATTCCTGCTGATTCTTTCTTTGGTCTCTAGGACCCAAGAATCTCTTTTGTTGATCTGTAAGTGCAAAGGAAAGGTTGGTTGTTACTAGTTTCTTTCTATTCTAAATTTCTGCCAAGTAATTAGAACAGAAAATGAACTATTTTCAAGTTTTTTAATTGAAGCTATGGGGGTTAGAGTAGTCATAGCCTCTAACAAAAATAAGATTAAAACCATACATCTTTGATGGCCCTCCCCTTTCCAAGTAGAATGGACAAATGTAATCTGACTCTAGACAGTGAACTCATGGACTTGATCCAAATCACCCTCCTTCTAATTTAGGTCATTTGGCAAGAATACCTTAGTAAGTTAGTGAACTGCATATAAATTTACAAAAGGTATTCCTCATATCATCCAAAAGAAAAGTGTTATTGGCATCCTCATTGCACAGACAATGACTGGAAGGGTCAGAAGTTAGATGCACTAACCCCAGGATCACAAGTCACAGGTTAGAAAACAAATCTACTGACTCCAAACAATAGACGTATTTTTCCAAGTAACTGTAATACAAGACAGTTTAAGTGGGTTCTAGCTGGGAGTAATATCCAAAACTGATTAGCTCTTTAAGCGTTCATCACACAGTAGGCACTGCTTGTTTTGCATACTCCACTGAACTACAGATATGACAAAGGCATTCCAAAGTTCCCCCTCAATGCTGCCTACCATGTAAATCTGTTTCCTTTATACATGTACAATGATGAGCAATATTAATACAGGTAAATATAATGAATTTATTATATAAACACACACATATATATTAGAAGACCTTTGTCATAATAATGACAATAATTGTAAGTTATGATATGTCAGTTTAAAATAACTGCTGCCATTGTTGATCAGAAACCCTGTGGATATAGGATCTGTAACTATACATACTACCAATCCAAACATCAAGTGGCTGTGTGTGACAGCTAGCTGTTCAGACAATGCTTCATTTGACAATGGACCATGTATACACCTTGATCCTAAAGACTGCTATGAAGTGATTTTTATAAAACTATCTAATGAGCAACATAGTTGAAAAAGAAAAAAAAAAGAAACTGAAGGACAAGAAAATGAAAGTCTTTTTTTTTTTAATTTTATTTTTTTTGCTTATTCACTTTATAACCCGTCCCAGTCACCCCCTCCCAGAAAATGAAAGTCTTATTGTAGGAGTGAAATACTCATGGTAAATCATCTACTTACAAATAAATCTATGATTAAAAAAAGAAGAAGAAACCAGAGAAATTACTACAGACTTATTTCTTGAAAGAATCCTCAGGCAGTCCTCAGAAGGGCTCAAGAGAAGGTGCTAAGCAAAGGGCATCTCCATCTTGTTACTACCATGAAAGACTTTCCAGAATGACAAGATGTGATCCTGACACTCTTTAGATTTAGGTTTACGTATGTTTACATATTAGTTTTTAATTAAAAAAAGTTTTTAAATAAAAAATTTCTTGAAAACAGTAAAATAGCCTTGTGCTTTGGTACACCTGTATAATGTATCCATATAGTAAGCTAAGTATAAGATTCAAACATTTAAAACTAAGTTTTATAAAATGCAAAGATTTAGTAACTTGATTAATTACTAAAGAACTACATTTGAATAGCTTCAGTGTAGACTAAGTGCATAGTGCTTATAAAGTCTAGAGTTTGTTATAATGCCCCAGGTCCTCAGGGTCACACACCATTCACTCGCAAACTCATTCACATCGTTAGGTTTGTAAGCTCCACTCATACGAAGTGTCCCCCATATATGCATCATTTTCAACATTCCTACTGTATTCTTACTGTATCTTTTCTCTGTTCAGATATGTCTAGTTATAAAAATATCTATTCCAGTTGATTGCAATATGCAGAACAGAAATATGCTGGATAGTCTTGTGACTTAGGAGCAAGATGATGTACCATGTTACCTTAATGAATAGGGTACACCATCTAGGACTGTGAAGAATATTTGGTGTTCACATAGCAATTCAATCTAAATGTCCTAGCATGCTCCCAATGTTAAGGGACACATAAGAACACAAGTAACAACACACCTCTCTTGGTCACTGAATAAAAACCAAGACTCCAGGATCTACAACCAGAACAAGCAACATCTGGACTTCTTGGGTGTATACAAATCAACTTCAGCACACATAATATTTTTCTTATTTCAATAATTAATTACAAGCAATCTGAAGTTAATCATAATCTTAGAGATGAAAGCTGCTGAGATCAGCCTTTTACTCCTCGTCATTTCCCCTCTGACTGATAGAGTAATACTTCCTTTCAAACAGAAAGCTGGGATACAATCCTTGATGGACAGTAATAAGGATAACACAGACTAGAAGAAATAAATTTCATTGTACTTATAGCATTGGTTCAAACTTTCTAACTAAAGAGATGAGGCAAACTGGAAGAACTATGTATTAAACTCCTTTGGAAAACCAAGAAAAGGAGGCAATCTAACTCACTCAAGTGTGACACCCATAAAACAAGAATAAATAAGAATCTATAGTGAGTACAGAGAGGTACCCCTGTTAGAATTTGTTTTGTTCTTCAAAACCATTTTTTACTTTGTATTTTAGCATTGAAACTACAAACTCTATTTTATCAATGAGAAACAAACTTAGCTCAGCCTCAAAAATAACAGTGGGGGTGGGCATACAAAGTCCTATTTTCTTTTCAAAATTACTGCCAGAGAACACAAAGGAAATGCTACCTAAGTGTAGCATGTATGCTTTTTCCCTTTTTGCACAGCTATACAGCCTTAGCCCTCTATTACATGAAATGAATAGCTCCCAAGTAAGGTCAAGTGCAGAGTGATCAGCTCTGCACATGTGAAAACAGACTTCAACGGAACCAGTGAACTGCAGTGCTAAGAGCCTCTAGGACAGAAATGTGTTTTGAGCATTTTCATTGATCATTTATGTCTAAGGTACCTGTTTAAAACACACTCATATAGAAAAAATGCTTTTTGTACTACTTACCACTGAGTAAACACAACTTTTAAATAATTTTCAGTGCAATAGACCTGGAATTTTATTCCCCACAGCCTAGTGATTTTAAATGCCCTGTGACCCTCTTAACTGCTGCCAACATCAACATCTGGTACCTGCACAAAGAAAATAGACTCTAAAGGATTCTTCAGAACCCTTTCAACTCATCACATGCTTAGATATGTTTCTAAGATTTTTCTCTCTTCTTTCTGATACAACAAAATGTAAGTAATAATTTTTTAAAGTAAGAAACTGTTCTAAGGGACAGCTATATGTTCTACACGTAAAAAGAAAAAAAAATAAGTTTCTGAAATTGAGTTGTTGCTCATTTCTTCACTTCTCCAAAGAGTTTATAAACAGGGATCTTCAATCTGATTAAACTTCTGAGTAGAATCATCCCCCTACAAATAGATGAACATGAAGAAGAGATGCTGAAACCCAAAGCACAGCCTCTACACAACTGATACTTTGTGTGTATTTCTTCTTCCTCTTTTATCTTCTAGCATGAGGATTATTTTATGATCATACCCTTCAAAGATTGTAAGAAAAATGATCATGCCACTGTGAAGATCTATGACATATACTGTTTTCCAAAGCTATACATTAACAAACTGTATTAGAAATCTCAAAAGAATCGAAAAATTATTAATTAAACTAAAATAATATAGAAAGTCCAAATTGACTTTCAAAAAGTAAATCTCGCTATAGGGGAAATATACCATATATCAAAAAGAAGTGACCCAAAGAACCATTTTTTAAGCTAAATTACTCTAAGGCGCCTTCTTTGGTTTAAAAGACTGTACATAGGAAAACTACTTCCTGATTGCACATCATCTGAAACAAAAGAATCGTCCCATACCGTATACCTTCAAGACAGTTGCCTGGAAGTTCATGTCTATGGAAACCCCTCCCTGTCTGTGGTTCTGGATCAAGCCTGAAGTTATCACTGCATAAGTAAAACAATCCATAAAGGTTTTCCTCTATTTCAATATCATCAACTACTAATACAAGAGACATTCAATGGGCAGTTCACAGCTAATGCATCGTTGTTTTTTTTTTTCCTCAAGCACTCATGCTACACCACATACCTGCTTAATATCCAAAATAAAACGATTGTCTTCTGCATTAGAGATTTTTCTCAAGGAAAAAAAGCATAACCATCACTCATTTCTTAGCCAAAGTACTCAAGGAGACTCAGCATTGGGGCCTGTTAGAGTGCAAATATATTAGCTGTGACTTCGGCAAGTGCCTGTCATGTTGAATAGCATGAGGAAGAGAGAGAGAGTAATTATTGCCGAGAAACCATTAGAGAGCTCCTTAGTAAAACAAGATGCCTGA